>OX579633.1:48783609-49383609 GCA_951230915.1 Antitrichia curtipendula | reverse complement strand
TGGAAGATGATGAGTTACCTTGTTCTCCACCTAGTTATTTCATCGAGTATTTTATAAGGATAGGAAGGGTTAGTGTAAAATTCATGAAAATGGACTATTCTATGGGAAAAAAAGTCTTGGAAGGTGAAATTGAAAAAGATGGAGTAAACTTTTATATTAAGTTCACATTATTTAGTCTTCTTGATTTGCAATGATAAGAAACTTAAAATCTTTCATTGTCTATTTAATAAATAAAAAATAGAATATTCTTTGAATACTATATGTTGTAGCGGTACTCCAAATTTCAACATTCGTCTGCACATTGGACAAAGAATATCACATTAGCACATACCACATCCAAAATTATGTTTTCATCCACAATCTGATGATTTCATCTTGTTATTTTGTTATTTTTAATTTGAAGTTTTTTGGCGATTTTCCTCTCTCTCCCTTATAGTAAAACCACCCATTACCAATTGGCCATCAATAACCAACCTGTAGGGTGCAGCTATTTCCAACCAAGGCTGGTACAAATTCCAACCATAGTTTGAAATGTGATTTTTCTCTTTTGCAAGGTTAGCACTAGTGGTAGTCACGGCTTGTTCACAGACGACGTGAACAATGAATATTGAGGATGTGGCAGCTTTGGGTTTGTTGCTCCCCAATGGAATATTTTTAGCATGCTATTGAATGTTCATGCCCAATCTTCTCCTCCAGAGGTGAATTTTGGGCATGAACATTCATTAGCAAGTTGAGTATATTCTTTTGTGCTCCATGATTCAACTGCTCATTGGCTCACTGGCACCATGTCACACCTTTTTCACCCATTGTTCATTGTCCATTGTCAACACATCTTTTTGGGGGGTCACACCTTGTTCACCCACCGTGGCTTCCCATTGGCTCCTCCAAACCCTCACCAACTTCTCAATATCCATTGTTCACTCAACTTGTGAACATGGTGTGACTACCACTACTATAAAGTCATGACACATTTCCTGATTTAGTGAGCAAAAAAATATGAAGCAGTGAGTGGGAAAGTAGTTATGGAATGGTCGAAATTAGAAGACTCTATATCCTGGATATGGGTTGAGATCAACTTTTGGCTTCCAAAATTCATAGTAAATTTAGTTTAAGGAAAAAAAATCATTCAAACTTGACAATGCCCATCATTGCTATCTTCCTACAAGACTGTAAATTCATATTACCTTCTACTGCTCCAGAACATATGCGGAATTGCTTAAGTGGTCGACAATGGGTGGTTCTACCATAGTTGTGTCCCAAAGGTGTGGTGGGCCCATTTACTTTGGTGCAATTGGTCGCCATATAAATAAATAAATAAACTGGTATCAATCCACTTTTCTTTTCTTTTTAAGTTCTTTTTTTCACCGTTGTCCAACTAGTTCACACCCCTACTGTCTGGCGACTACGTTGTCCCATCAATTCAGCAGCACAATTGCAACATGATGTGAATTGAATGTCAATGGCGCAGTACGTCCTTTTCCCATCATGGATACATGGTGCCCATGTCACATCCCTTGCAGGCCAGAAATTGAAGTTTCAATGATTGTGATTGGCAGTGGATGTAGAGTTGTTTACATAACTTAGATTTTTGGGTGATCTTTCTGCATGGTACGGTGCTGCACTCTGAATACCTTAAGTTACTGGTGGGAACAGTGGTAAGTTACCAGCGCATAAGATCGGTCATTCAGTTGATTGCCCTTCTTGGAGAACTGGGTAGCTGAGAACTTGGAGAACTGGGTAACTGAGAACTTGGAGAACTGGGTAACTGAGAACTTGGAGAACTGGGTAACTGAGAACTTGGAGAACTGGGTAACTGAGAACTTGGAAAGACTGGCCAGGGTGACTTGCCCCCCTCATTGTGGCCAGGGTGAATTGCCCCCCTCATTGTGGCCAGGGAGAATTGACCCCCTCGCTCGGCCCTGCGGGCAAACCCTGTTTTTTTCAAATTATTTTTTTTTCAAATTTTGAATTCATATTTGCGATCAAGGATCCCCAATTTGTTAAATGAAGTCAAGAATATATCTTGGAATGGCGCAAAATAGGGGGCTTTTTTTTACATGCACCCCTGGTAAGGGCGAGCGAGGGGGTCAATCCACCCCGATCTTCATTGTCGGCCAGGGAGGATTGATCCCTGTATTGCCCTGTGTTTTATCCCTGTAGAAAACACTGGAATTTTTTATTTGCTGCACATGATAAAAATTTTGAATTTTGAATTCATATTTGCAATCAGAGCCCCCCAATTAGCTAGGAGGTGTTAAGAAATACAAAATTTAAGCACCACAAAATAGGGGGAAATTTTTACATTTATCCTTGGATGGGGCAATATAAGGGTCAATCCCCCCTGGCCCTCATGGTCCCACTGGGGCAAAACATTGGAATTTTTTATTTGTAGCATACGATTTTTTTTGGAAATTTTGAATTCATATTTGCAATCAGAGGCCCAAAATTAGATTAGAGAAGTGAAGAATTATCAATAAATGCGGCACAAAATAGGGGGGATTTTTTTTTTTAATTATCCTTGGTTGGGGCAATGAGGGGGTCAATTCTCCATGGCTTTGGAGGAGGAGACCTGAGTAACTGAGAACTTGGAAGAACTGGGGTCTTCCCACCTGCTTTGCTTGGCAATTCCTGAGCCTAGCTAGGATGTGAGGTGGCAGTGCGTAGAACTGGCACGAGCGCTGTGAAACTTTTGGAGATCATCACAATATTGTTAAGTTAACTGACCAGTCAGATTTCTTGAAAATGAAGATTTTTGATCACCTAGGGTGGTACCATGGAAGCATATTGTTGCAACTTTGTGACCATTAGAGCATCGCCACCAGCCTTGGCAACACCCACTTCAGTGAGGCTTGCTGTGCTTGTCCAGACAATAAATAAAAACACTTCACACACTAGAACTCCATCACGGTACAAGTTGTGCCGTTCTTTCCGTCATTCACACATTTTCTCGGCAAAAGGAGGGCCTTTGTAGCAAGTAGTCTTACACTCAAGCCAACTTGGTCAATTTTGACTTTGGCCTTAGTGGAAGACGTGGAGGCTAGAGAAAGGTGTGAAAAAAGAAAGGCAAGAAACTTTAGTGATGACTTTGAGGAGTGGATGGTGCGGAGAATTGGGTCTTTAGTGCACCGCCACATCTCATGAGGCAGGAAGCGTCTCGCCACTTCTCGATGTTGTGGTCAAATGGAGGGCTACTAGTGGCGAAGCTCTTGTTTGACATTGCATTTGTTTTTAATTGCAAGCAACTGTAGACAGTACAGGTTAGAGCTATTTTTTTTAAAACCATTTTGGAGAAGTAGCCGTCTATTTTTGCAACATTAATGTGATATTTAGGTGATACTTGGCAATATCTATATCAAAATTAGGTGATATCTGTGTAACATTTGGCCATTGATTTTAGAATATAGCAATAATTTGACTATTTTGATCCTCCCAAAAGAAATTTTTTTCTTTACATAAAATAGTCAACGTCTTTTGGTTGTAGCCAAATGGCAAAAATCATGCTTAAAAAACTCATCGGACTCGAGCAAGCACATGAGCAAGCAGCATGAAACAAATATGACCAAAAATTTAGAGTCTTGCTTCTTTGGTGTTGATCTTTGTCTTTCTCAAGCATGGTTTTGTCAGTTGCTCGATGAAGTCACACCTTGACCACACACTAACACCCCTAGAACCATTACACACAACAAAGAGGAGACTTTTGAAATCCTTGTTACAAGTTAATATGAAATAAATTACATATGTCCATTTTAGGCCTGATTTTGTTATTGTTGGCACAAGAGCTCAAGATGCATTCAAAGTTGCAAAAGTTGAGCAAGATGGTAAATCCAAATTGATTACAAGATTCAAAGGGTGCCTCATCAAATGAAGAACAAGATCACAAAGAGGTTACAAAGAAGGGGGTTGAAGGAGATGGAGTGTTGTGAAGATGCACAAGGAATTGCACATTGATAGTGCAAGGTGAAATTTGGGTTGACTTCAACTACCCAAATTTCAAGATTCAACAATCTAAACACAGTGTAAATATTAGATATATATTATGAGGCATAATTTTGTTGTATCTCATCTAACTACCTTTTCGGTGAAACTTAAACATCTTCTCTAAAGTAGGTGGAAATATCAATCTTGACAAAGTTCATGTCTGGCCTTAAAATTAAAAAGTACACTTTAATAATCTCATGTAATAGCTAAAAAATTTGTTGCCTAAAAGTTTTTGCTAAATTTTGCCACATTTATAAACATCAAATTTAGCCCTTCCATATTTGAGCTTATAAATAGCCATTGCACATTAAACATAACCATGTCAAATTATAATTTTTTGAGGATTACATTTACACTATTGAATTGAGCAAAGTTTCAAGAATCACATGTTCAAATTCAAACAACAGATGAACACAAACACATCTCGAACACACAAAAATGCATTTTTTCATCTATCATTTTATTGTAGATTCTTATGTTAGTTCTTTAACATGGTACAACATAGATTTGAAGATTTTGTTTTGCAAATATTCTACAATTTGGAGGTTATTAGTAGATCTATTCTCAAAAGATAGCCTTTAAAGTTCAAAAAATGGCTTAAATAAGAAAGTAAAATAAATAATCCTTTTACATTTTTATAATTAGAATTGAACAATTTGAACTTGAAGAAAAAAATCTTTTTAAAATCACAAATATTCAATGTACAATTGATTTTAGAAGGATTTTTCAATTTTTGACTTCTAATTTAAATGAAAAAATATTAGGTAGTATGCCACATTTAATTACTTTTGGACTTTGATTAATCCAAAATTAGTAATGGTCATCATGAGATGATAGAAAACATCAAGAGATCTATGCAAGACATCGAGAGATGTTGGCAAAACATCAAGAGATCTAGGCAAAACATTGGGAGATCTATACAAACATTGGGGAATCTCTTGATGTTATTATCCAGAGATCTCCAAATATTTTGTCTAAAATTCATTGAAAAGTCCAAAAGTAGTTAAATGTGGCATTAGTATAGTAGTTAATCTAAGTGTATGGATATGATTCATGAATCATATTTTACAATTATTGTCTGAAAGTCATCATAAAATTATTATTCAAAGTTGTATTCTACAAAACATCTTTACAATTTTGGAAATTTGGACTATCCTCTACTCTTTAAAGGGTTAAAGGGATGGTTTATGAACCTCCTACTTTAGTACAAATATGGTGTATGAAAACTAATGAAATTATCTTGAAGAAGACTTATAGCTGGTCTAAGAAACTACATGGGTCTTCTAGAAAAATTGTTGGCTTGATCCTTCTTTCCACCAATGTGTTTTAACTAAATTTGATAGGATTTTGATGTTGTGTTTTTAAAATAAAATCTCATCAAATGATGTAGGCAAGGTTTCAACTTCACTGCAACCATACACTACATTTTAAAATTGGTTCAACTTGATGTTTTTTTCTAAAGCACCACAAACTTTTTTTTGTACATTATACTTAAATTTTATTATTTGAATATATAATAACTACTCGAGTTAATTAAATTATTTAGTATGATATACAATAATTTTTTTATATTGCATTGTTTGGAGAAGTACAACTACTATCACCTTCTATAATAGGATAAATAAATGTAGACTATTGGTCATGAGCACTAATAATTTTAAGATTTTAGGAACTTGGAAAAATCTCATTGTATAGGGATATCATTTTTTCAAAAGGATGCACTCTCAATACAAAGGCTACCAATATTACCAATACTTTGTTGCATCTACACTAAACAAGAAAAGACTTTGCATCAATAGAAGCTACATGTGAAGATGTTTGAGTAGGACTTACAAACTAGTACTAAGGTTGTTTGATGATCCATCAATGTCCTTCTAGTTGTTGCACATATAAAATGATCAACTTTTTAATTTTTATTTGCAATAAAATGGTGAATTAGATATTTTCATAAATCATATTCTGGTCAAAGCAAAAGCTTATTGCTTCCCATTGTTGTCTCTGAAAGGAATTGGAAGAAACAACTATTTTCACAGATTTAGATTTCTATGTGTCTCTCTTAATTTCCTAATTTTTTGCAATGATATTCAAAAGGACCCTTCGAGATTGTAGAATAATGAAGGAATCTCTTGCAATGTGCATAAAACGTATAGTGGTGTTAATTGAATTCAATAAAAAAGGACCTTTCAATTGAAGTCCAAAATCTTTTAACTCCAAGGTACATTGAGTTGTCATAATGCAAATTTTGACCATTATAACTTTCACTATATCAAGATGCAACAAAGTTGAAATTGAATTCTACACTAGGATTGGAAATTGATTTTGGGGTGATTTTAGGTTTGCCTTCCTTATTGAATTTTTTTTATAATCTTTTAATTACCATGTAGCATTGGTCCCAAACCCAGGAAGAACCATTTAAATTAATGGTGGAACAATTACATGTTAATGAGAAAAAATAGTATGGAGTGGTAGAATAATGCCAGAAATAAGTAGAGTCAACTCAAAAGAAGCTGCAAAAAAAAATAAAGAGATGCAAAATCACAAGGGAGAAAAGTCCACACCTAAGGAAAAAACATGCTTTAAATATTAAGAATTAAGGACAAGGAAAGTTGGAGGAGAGGGAAAAAAGATTAATACAAGGGCTATGCTACAAGTCAAGGAATGAAGATATGAAAGGGGGTTTATAGTACCACTATAACTTGCCATATACTAGGAAGCGAAAGATATCATTAAAAGACTATACAAAGATTAGAAAAGCTAAAAGAACTGTATACTTGGCGCGAAGAGTTGTGTGAGAGTATTGAGAAGAAGGTTCCATAGTCCAATTGTATTGTGTAGCGCTAAGATTGTTAGAAGTAATCTTACCATTGTCGCAATGCAAACTAGTCTTTTATGCAAATGTATTCATTTTTGTTGATTTCTTGGTTGATTTGATTTGATTATGAGTAGCACACTGAAAGGAAATGGATAAGAAAAGTGGAAAGGTTTTGTGTCAAAAACCATAATTTTGGCATGCTTGTTATCCTATTTAGTGTGTTTTAAACCTTAACAGACCTCATGGGAGTAGCTAAAATACATTTGATTTGAAGCTTTAAAATCCGTTTTCTAAGCTTTGTCATAATTGGACCTATTTCAAAGTATTAGATTCAGTGGCAACTCTACACCCTCTCACTTCCAAATCCATAATTCTCTTGTTTCAGCTTTAAACTAAGAATTCTATATCTTAATACACAATTCATTCAAATCTTAAAGCCAAAAAGATAATAACCAAACTTCTACAAGAACTTGAAGTTTCTACCTTCAAATTTTGTTGGCAACTGACCTTTTTTCACTCCATTAAGCATAACTCTTACCTTCAACTCCAAATGAAGCAAATCATATATTTTTGAATCACAGTAAGAAGAAAAATATGCTCACTAAACCTTTAAAGGTTAAGATGGAGACTCATACAACTAATGGATAATGTTGTAAGGTCTCTTATACTTTTATGTTGGTTTGAGTGATGAAATTCATATGTTTGGCCTTGAATGCCCACAAGAATTAGTAAAAAAATATATTTAGGCACCAATAAATAGTGTCTGAGTATACTGCCTACAATCCATATTGGCACCAAGTTAGTGTCAAGATTGACCTTAGGTACTATGCTCTAGCTCTATTCCTTGGTGTTCCAAGACCACCATTTTCTACAATTGAAGGTTTTCAAAGGAAAAACTTGTCCCCTATTTCATTAGTGGCTAATTTTACATTTCTTAAACTCTCCATTGTAATTGGAGGTCTCTAATTTCAAACATGAACTCAAAATTTCCATCCATAATCAATAACATATTGCAATTTTTTTACCATTGTTGTACTAGTGTCAACAAAAGCAATAGTGAAATGACTGCACTAGTTACATTTCCAATACCCATTTGAGGTCTATGAGATGACACAATGTATTGATGTTTTGAATTTACTAATGTAAATAATATTTGGTGCAAGACCCTCTTACAACCAATACTATAGTGAAATTTTCTTACCAAGAAGGAAAACTTATGGGTTGGATCTTTGAGCATTTATTCTGCAACACTATTCTATCTCCACGGCCAATGACTATTGCCCAATTTCAAAGGGACTATCAATCCGACATCAATCATGGAAATAAAGTAGTGTCGTAGAACAAAAATGTTGAGTTCTTCCTACTTCTATCTATTGTCAACAAGAATGGTATAAACCATAAAGCTCTATCACAAGTTGATTTATTGATGAGGCGGTTCGTACATCCCCACTCCAACCCTAACCCTATCCATATTGTGCGAAGTGAATGTGTTTGTAGACAGGATTTGGAAACTCAGATTCCGTCTCAAACAAGAGTCCTTTGATGCCATAGTCTCCATCTAGTGTTCGGGAATTTTTTTTAGTTTTACAGGCTGATTTCCTTCAATTGTCACATTGAACCAGTTTTTGAAGAACCGAGTCCGGTTATTTTCTGTATTTTTTTTTTACTGAAAATAAAAATTTTATAGATTTTTTCTCAGGTTTTTAGCTGATGTTTTCAGATTGCAAGTGAACCCTTTTTTTTTCCAAATTCCTCCAGCTAACTTTGAACTAGCCGCCGTTTTTTTTCCGATCATTGTCTCTGTCCTTTTGCACAGAGCCAAATAAACAAGAAAATTAACAACGGCTTTTACCGATTACCATATCCTGCCGCCCGTGTAGAAACTAGAAATGGGTCGCAGTACGATAAGTAGGGCATCAAATAGCATACACGGAATGTGCGGAGGGCACTAAATTTGAGGTTCGAATGGTAGATTAGTATAATAACATGTGACAATCATGTGCACAGACAAATGACAAGTTTTGAAGTAGAGAACAAACTATCCCGGAGGCTACACTCGTCTACAGCAAACTCTGGGGGATGACGATGCTATTGATGGAATCACATCAGTGAAGCCCTGCCCAGAAAATGCTCAATTGTGGGTCCAAATGCAAAGCCACACGCCATCCAGCTGACGAGGTGGAGGAAGCAACAGTACAGTAGCAGGAATCAATTGAATCATTAAAAAAATTAGTTAATTAAAAAAAAAAAATCAAGTAAGTTAAAAACATGTCAAATTGCAGGTCAACAGACAAAATTGCAAGTCTAATTAAGCAGACTAATTTAGTAGCTACAGTAATTGAATACCAACTGTAGAGTTGGAGGTGGGTGATCACTCAGGTGATGGATGGAAGAGTAGCAGCCACCAACAACTCAAAGGGGGTGGGGGTGGGGGTGGGGGGGGTGAGTTTTTTTTCAGTTCGTTTGCTTAAATTTTAAAAAGAAATATAAGGTGGAGTCATCCATAACCAATAACTTAAGCCACGGCGGACACGATCTGCGGCAGTATTTGACAAAGCAAATATTTCCGGAAGTGCAAAGATAGAAATGGCATGGATAGCAAAAAAAATTGATGAATTTACAGCTTGAATTGAAATTACTATGAATTATGAAAATCTCAAATTGAGCTCAACCCATGTCCAATTGAGCTTGGAGAGTACTTGTAGGTAACTTTGGCATACAAAAGGAGCAAGGTTGGGACCACAATGATCTAGAACCGAGTGTTTTTTTTAATTCAAAATTAACACAAATGAGTCCCACCTTCTTCTAGATTTGAGACACCCTATTGATTTACCTATGGGACAATGAATGGTAATGGATGGTTCCAACTTAGACCTTAAATGAGTTTGTTTGTTTGTTTGTTTGTTTTGTTTATTAGTTAGCAGGAGATCTCTGAAACCATTCCTCCCCTGGTTGATTTCTTGGTATCATTTGAAAACTCTTTGAGAGGAAGGTGTCATCCACTTTTGTAGTGTTCAGCCTCACAGCAGAAAAGATATTGAATTTTTGAATTTTTTACAAATAAAAAAATAAAAAAATAACTTCTGTTTTTATTTTTTATTATATAATGTGGCACTGGCGCAAGGCACACTAGTTTAAAATAATAATATATAAAAGAGGTGGACTGCCTCCTCTCAATGCTTTGGAGCCCCCAGTGGTGGGACAGATGGACAATGCTGGCAATGCCTGCAAGGGAAACGAGTTCGGGGTGTTAAACCAGATCACAGAATGAGTACGGCATATCACATTTGATTCGTCTTTTAAAAAATAAAAATAAAAATCCAAATGTAATATATTATTTTAAGCGGTTTAGGAAGCGGAGATTTTGCCAGAAATGACGAAGTACAGTACTTTCAGCTTAAAGAAATTGATTGGTATTAAAATGTTCCGTACTATTTATTGCAATCCCATTTGTTGAAAATAAGGGGTAATAATCAAAAGTACAATAAATATATGACTACCGTAGTTGACTACTAGAAGTCTTTTATTTTATTTTATGTTGGAGTGGCATTGAAATGAAAGGTTCGGTTTTATGGATAGTGTTTTTTTTAACCATTTATTTTTTTAAATTAAGCAAATTGAGGTTATTAATATAACAAATCAACTTTTGTGTAAGCTCATTTTTTTGGTTGTTTTATATTAAATTTCAACTACTTATGTCATTGCAAGCTATAATCAATGTCTTCATCACAAGGAGTGCAAATACTAGGACTCATCTCGGAATTGGGGGAAGAATAAAGATAATTATTGGAGGGCTTAGGATCATCAAATGAAGCACTAGTGGATGAAAAGAAAAAATCAATTGTAATATGAGAGTTCCATCATCTATTTGATTAACATGATGTGTCTTCATTTCTCATGCAATTGCATTCAATATAAGAGTTCTATTATGAGAGGATGTGTCTTCATTTCTCACGCAGTTGGATTCAACATGAGAGTTGTATCACCTTTTTGATTGATAAGGTGTGTCTTCATTTCCCAACTATTGGATTCAATATGATAGTTTGATCACCTTTTTGATTGATAAGGTGTGTCTTAATTTCCCGTGCAATTGGATTCAATGAGAGTTCCATCACCCTTTTGATTGAAAAGATGTGCCTTCATTTCCCGCGCAATTGGATTCAACATGAGAGTTCCATCACCCTTGTGATTGAGAGGACATATCTTAATTTCCCTGCACTTGGATTCATTTGAGAATGTTGCAGACCAAAAGGGTTGATATTGACAACTTTAATATCTTTAGATTGACACTTGTTGACAAACAAGAGTAGATTGTTGTTGCTTATTATTTTCATATACAATATTGATTGAATGCTAAACATATGAGAACATTTGAAGTTTGGGTCCCTCAAATACTATTGAAGGTCTTTAAAAAATCTAGTTTCAAATAAAGATTTGGATTCTTCTTGTAAATCATTAGAATGTGGTCACCTCATATTTTTGAAGGAATATTTTCCATGATACTTGACTTTTTCTTTAAATACATGTTTTTATATATGTATATCTATACAGTTAAATTAGGAGACTCCTAACTTGATTAACCCTTAAATGACGGGCTCATAACCATGGAAATCATCTGTTTTGTCATCGTGTGAATTGTTGGATTAAAATAATGCAAAAGCACTCACTAGAAGACAAACTATTGTAGATGATCTTCCCTTTTCACACAAAATTGGGAGGATGAATAGTTGCACTTATGTCCTGTAAGGAGAGATACTTTGTCATCCATCGGCCAAAAAACATCCTTATCGACATTTATGGGTTAAAAATAGAATAATTTTGTGCTTTTGCATATTATCAGATGAATAGTAACACCATGTTAAATTTGAAAAACAAACTTTACAATACTATGATTGCAATAATTGCCCAAACTATATTCTAGTTCCACTTTTGTCACTTATTTTCATTTACAACATCCAAAAGACATCAAAAATCTAAATCTCAAGTGCTTTGTGTATTTCAGATTTCAATATCTTAAGTTCCTTCAAACACGTCAAAGTTCATTATAAAAAACACGCCAAACACTTTAAAATCCAATATTTCAAAATGGTGAGGGGACTATCCTAATAAGCACCCTTGTGTTAGGACAACAACCTCTTTCATAAACAATATTTATGAAGAACATTTCTACACTGAATAGGGATATTAAGGGGACCAAAAAATCAAAGGACGTATTGTAGAAAACTATAGATGTTTGAAACATGATGTACAATCCTTGAACACTTCAATAACTATTGTTGTACATCGAAGATAAATATTTATATAGTGTGTAATGTCGATTAATTAGCATGGGTCCCTTAAATATCCTATTTAGTGTAGAACAAATGTGCGTAATTTCGTAGTTTATTAATAGTTTATTAATAATGCAGCTCTAAGTAGGCACTAATTAGGTACACCGGGCGGTCATGGGCGCCTCTTTGCCCTTTGCAAGAGACACCGACCAGCTCCAAGACGGCGCCCGCACGCACGCCCACTGCCCGTCCAAGACTGATCTCACCGGTCTCCTTCCCTCTACGCTCCGAATACAACCGTATCCCGTACTCTACTCCACTACAGCATCATCCTCCCGAATCCACACTTTTCATCCATTAGGTCTCTCCGCCAGCTACCCCGAGGCGTGTATTCATCCGCACCCTCACCGTATAATACCTACTAAAATACAAAATGAGCTACACAAATACGTACACCCTTCGTAGTCGTCTTCCCTTTAATGCCTTTGCTGCAATGCTGCCACCCCTCCGCGCGGCTTTCGCTTTGCTTATTTCCTTCCGTGCTAGTTTATGATAAATGTCCGCAATCCCCGCCTTGCCTCTGCCAAGAAGAAGCAGCATCTCGCTGAAAGATACCGGCCGCGTCTTGATCGTCGGCTATGCTCCTTTTGTGGAGTGTTTTTCACTGTTGTGGGGGAAGAAGAACAGGAGAATGGTTCTCGGGGGCACTGTTAGGGGTGGAGTGAGGGTTTGTTGTTTGTGAGAAGAGCTTCGAGAGCTGGAGTGCGTGTGAGTTTTCGAGGATTGTAGACGATTGGGGACTATTGGGGAGGATTGTTGAAGATTGTGAAAGGGGGGAGGTTGTTTGAGCTATGGCGCAGCAGCCGAGTACGACGATGATGATGGCGATGCAGCAGCAGCAGGTGCATCATCATGGAGGCATGGGAGGGTTTCATCATCACGGAATGGGGATCGGAGGAGGAGGACCGGGAGGAGGAGGAGGAGGAGGTGGAGGTGGCGGCGGGGGGCCTGTGATGGACGATTACTTGGATATGTTTGCGATGCAGGGCGGGGGGATGTTTGATATGGCGGGGAGTGGGAGAGGAGGAGGCTCGCAGTGGGATTACAATGTGGCTCCTGGGGGGAGTAACAAGGCGTTTGGGATGTTGAGCAAGAAGGGGAATGAGGGGGTGGAGTACGGTTTGCCGGAGGTGCAGATCCGTCAACAACAGGGTGGGGGAGGAGGGAGAGGTGGGGAAAGCGGGAGAGAAGCCCGCAATGGGGCGGCTGGACATGGAGATTCACTCACGCGCTCACTGTCGCTCGGCAGCAGTGCAAGTGAAGATTCGGGTCCGCAGCAACAGGGGAAAGCTGGGGACCAGATGATGGCTTCAGTTGTGGCGCCCTTGCAGCAACAATCGTATGGTGGCGGCACTAGTGGTGGTGGTGGTGGTGGGAGTGGAGTGCCGCCACTTCCTATGAACTTTGCCCCTGCCAAGGCAGAGAACGTGATGATGGTTGGGGAGATGGACTCGCATAATGCGCAGTCTCTGGGAAAGCGGTTCCGGGAAGATGACGATGGTCACCCCAGGACCACAGTACGCTCTGAAAAATCTCTTACTTATTAACACTGCATTATGATCGTCGTGTCTTGATTTTACTTGTTGGTGTGGCGCTATGAAGTTTTGACTACCTGCTCAAGTGCGTAACTCGGCGAATGAGTTTTTACGGAAAATGCTTCTGGTTGACTTGTAATTCTGATGACAGCTGTTTTTTGGCTGAACTTAGTGGGTCTCTATGTTGGTGTTTTTGGCTACGATTAGCGTTAATTTGTAGTGCGAAAGTTAGAATTCGTGATCGTGTTGATTTAGGGTCTGCGATCGTGCTGTTGTTTTTTAGTCTGCCTGTGAGTTCTTGGAACATATGATGGTTGGTTACACAGTGCCCGTGCTTTGGATTTAAATCTGTAGAAGTAGATGATCTCTGTAGATGCCGAGTAGTCCCTGTAGTAGCTCACATCATTGCATTCCACAAGCGGAGTGCCAGGATGTTTCCGTCTTGGAGAGTGAATTTGCTGTGTCTAAAGTACCCAGGCCTCTATTTCCATTTCCATTTCGAAGCCCTCGTTTCCCGTAATTGTTTGGTTTTCTTCTTGATATACGGCAGTCACCATTTTTTCTACCAGTAAGATGTCAGGAGTTGTTGAGGTAGTTTTCCTTTTCCTCGAAAGCTGTAGCGCGAGATTGACCTCGACATTTATGATACCAGGCTGGTACAGTACCTGCGTGCATCCACCTTTTGCCCTAGTTGGTACTTATAGTGCAAGGAAATAACCAGCGAGTACCCTTTCAGAGTTGCTTGTGGTACTGTTGACCACACAGTTTCTTGACCCTTTGCCAGGGAAGCTGAGCCTCAAATCTTCTTATTGAGTTTTAGATCTGATATCTGATCGGTGAAGTATAGAGTTGTATGTTGGCTCATTCGTCTTGATATTCTTTTTGTTCAACTCAAACCACGACGGGTTACCTGGGCCGTTGATGGTTTTAGGAACTTGCCATGGGGACGCTTGGCAATGCCGGATCTTGGTGGGTATGTTCCTGCTAGCTTAGTTTCATTCTGTATCGTATTCTCTTTCTTTTTGCTCTGCTTGACGAATGTTTTCTTGCTCTGCAGGGAGTTATGCCAAATGGGGGTGTCCAAGGATCTGGATATGCAAACCCGGGAGGGGTTGCGTCAGGACAGACTCTCCCAGGCATGGGGGCTAGACCGCGTGTGCGGGCACGTCGTGGTCAAGCAACTGATCCCCACAGCATTGCTGAACGGGTATGAATAGTTACGGGGTGATAATCTTTCGTGATTATTGTTGTGTGACAATTGAACAGAACTGTCGTAGCCTGATCTTGCATCTGATGTCGGCAGTCTATTCTATCAGTCTTCCGTGTGAGGCTTTGAGTTCCTTGGACACGTACTGTAGACAACATTATTGAACTTGGGACTTGCTCAATATTATTAGGGGACCAGGTGTTTAATCAGAGTGGAGAAATTCTAGGAGCGCTGTGTGTTCCTACATATTCTGTTACATTATACCTGTATCTTGTGGGTTTGGCCGACATGGCTGCATCTTAATATTCTTTTTGTTTGGTGTCGATTATAGCTTCGCAGAGAGCGAATTGCAGAGCGCATGAAAGCCTTGCAAGAGCTCGTTCCCAACTCTAACAAGGTACGCGGTAGTACAAGTTTGACTCTCTGCAACTGACAAGTTTTGTATACCATAAGTTCTTTCTTATATGGATAAATCAAGCATGGTCCAGGTCAGTGAATGGCACAATGTACTCTAGCAGTCCAAAATGTTCTACCTACATGAAAGATATATATGTGGAGAGTTTTTTTGGAGGATTCAATTCTATCTCTGCTGATTGGGAATGCAGACCGATAAAGCGTCGATGTTGGACGAAATCATCGACTATGTCAAGTTTTTACAACTCCAAGTGAAGGTAAGTACAGCAACATCTAGTCAATGTCCGTACTCTTGTAGTTGCTGGTTTGGTATAATGCTATTGCCTACGATTTGATGGCATACATGCCCATACCGCTGATATAGGTGAATGTCTTCGAGGCGGTTTCGGCTTTCCCGTGCTATCAAACTATGCTTTACAAAATCGTAGAACTTCTTTGATCTCGACCTTGTGATTTTTGCAGGTCTTAAGCATGAGTCGGTTGGGTGGTGCTGGAGCACTTCCTTCACTTGTTAACGATCTGCCTGCTGAGGTAATTATTTTGCCATAATTACTATACATCTCTTTGCAGTACCGTCAGCAGAACTTTTGGGCCTTTATCGAGCCGTCGATGTTACCTTGTGTTGAACTTCGCTTATGTGTCTTCACAGTGACCCGACCTGGAGGGCTGAGATGAGTACTTTGAATATGTTGCAGGCTGGAAACAATTTTTCTGCATCAGCTGGGTCTTCTGGTGTTACTAATCCTGGGCAAGATGGTTTGGCTTTGACTGAAAGGCAAGTGACCCGTATGATGGAGGATGATATGGGTAGCGCCATGCAATATCTCCAGAGCAAGGGACTCTGCCTTATGCCCATCTCTCTTGCAACTGCAATATCAACAAACAAGGGACCCGGGCAAGCTAATGTCAATTCAGTGGAGCGACAGGGATCTGTAGCAGCAGCAGCAGCAAACAATGGCAAGTCTGCAGCCGGTCCCAGCGCAGCTGCAGGATCCAAGGAGGACGGTTCAGACGGTGGAATGGTCACTGAGAGTGCCAGTGCTGCTCTGGAGACCTAGGTGATCCTGCCAGAACCTTCAGTTGGTGTCGCAGGATATAGCTATGTCTCAGTATCCTCTGTGCAGAGTTCAGTATTTTCGACTTGAATAGTGTTTTTTTCTGAGCGGTCTGAAGCTACTGAGGTTGGAGATGTCCCGGCTGTAGCACCTGACATTCAGCAGTTACCTTATGTGGAAGTGCTTCTATTTCCTGCTTCCCTCAGAAATGCTGCTTGTAATGGGAGCATGCCAGAGTAACAGGCAAGTAACCCAACCCCTTAGGTGACAGTTGTGGAGTTAAAGTATATTTTATGTCAGACTCTCCCAACATTTGTGCAGACACTTCAGCTGTGCTGATTGAATATCAGCATGTTCGATCAATAATTTTGGCTTTATTTCAAGCGATGTCAATATGTCGTATATTATCTGAACTGTTACTTTGAAAACTAAGCCCGATGTATCTTTGCTTTCACAGAAGTCCCTAATTCTGTTGAATATGGTCTAAATCTTGAAAGGTCTGCCCCTGGGCGTAGTACACAGAACTGAGTAAGGAGCAGTCATCTTTGCTCACATTAATTCTAAAACCTTCAAGCTTGGTTGTGCAGGCATTGGGTAGCTCTGGTGCATTTACAAGTGCCGACTCTGCAATGCACTTCCTGCGTTCGTTTTAGGCATAGCCGTTGTAATCTAGAGTAGACTGACAATTTTAGAATCTCCTGCTTTATTGAAATGGACCCATTAAATCCAAATACAGTGGATGGGCCTCTGAAGTCTCATCGGTGTCTTTTGATCTTTTCACTACATCAACTAAAGGCAACTCAGGTCCTACGTATATACAAATTTTGAAGTTTGTAAAGCAATCCATGTCGAGTCAAAACACACGTGGTAGCTCATTTTGGTGGTTATTGTTTTTCCGTTTTGGTTTCACTACGATGGAGCAGTTTCTATCGTCAGAATCAGTTGTGACTGTCGAGTGTTCAGAAGTTGATAGGGTGACGTTCCCTTCTGCACCATGAAGGTCTTAAAGTGCTGCATCCAGTTTGCTGTAGGGAACTCCTTCCAAACATGTGTTTCTTTAACGCTATTTGAGGAGTAGCGATGGTTTTATTGGGACTGTTAAAGTGCGTGTTAGTACCCCCGTTCTTGAAAATCTCTTGCTGTTGATCAAAGTCGGTACTTTCCTTCTTCCGCTTTGTTGGTCGTCTCATTGATCTGTGCAAGCTATTCGAAAAACATAGTGGCTGCGAAACAGCTGGTATCCTGGAGATTCATAGGCTCCATACAGGCGTAGTGTTGAGACTCAGACAAGGGTTTTTCAAATCAAGGAATAAGAGTGCTCTGATTACGGTATCCACAAAATCCAAGTCATTGAATATCTTATCCAGAGTGGATTCTTCTTTATGCCTAGAGTTCTGGACTTCATTTAGAAGTACATAAGTTGAGGTAGTCTGCTCTTCTAAGAGCTGATTGCATTTGAGGAGAAGCTCCTTGAAACTCCTATTTTCAGTCAATTTTCGGAGGAAGAAAAATGGAATTTCAGCATCTCACCCAAGTCGTTTCATATTTTTTGTACCTTTGTGGAATTAGCTACGAATTTTTGAAGTTGAAATGTAGTGATCACTAAAAGTGACCCCCTCTTAAAATGTATACTATTGATACATTGAAGAGAGCAAAATGTACCTTTGTGGTAGAGGTTACTTTCTGAGCGAGGTTGTTTTTAGAACATTCTACATTAGTGGTCACTAAGGTTGATGTGGTGTAATAATCCTTTTGCAAAATCTAGTTAACCTATCCTTACAGATTCTTTTGAAAATATGCACTTTCTAACCTACGAAGCTCAAAGAATCTATTCATGCAAGTGTCCAAAGAATGAATATTAACATAATATGATTTTCATTCAACTCCCAATTGAATAATAGGAACCATGATCATATGCTTGTTTATTGTGTGGTTGTCATAATTTAGAGGTGCTTTACATTTGAAGTATTGAGAATATTGAGGGTCAATTTTGTGAGAGTATTTTATTTTAATTCTACTAGTAATAATCTATATAACAATTCTTTTATATTGGCTTGATTTGGATTGGGCTTTGTTATCTATTAAAGAGACATATTGTTCTTAGACAAGTTAATATAGCATGTGAATATTATAATACCTAAGTAAAATTCTATAAATATCAATATGGTATAGATTGAAGGAATGACGTGTAACGATATTTATCTAATAATGTAATTTTTATTTGGTTGGGTATTTAAGTACTTCGTATTTTTATATTGATATTTATAAATCAAGATAAATCTATATATACTTGCACAATATTGATTTACTACTGCAATATATGCTAAGGGATTATAAAAGTTAGATTATGCAAAGGGATAATAAAATTCAATGGTATTTCACTTTGCTAGTTGTGACCATGGGAAACAAGGGTTTTAAATCCCTTAAATGTGTGAGTGGTATTTGATATGGTTTGGTGAAAATCTAATAGTCAAGGGTAGGCTCAAATGAAATTAGTTAGGTGCATTTTTGAATAATGTTTTTGAATCCAAAAAAGGACCTTGTTGAAGTAACCACATCTAAAATCATCCAATCAAGATTTTAAGAATATTTTTTGCAATCATATTTTTTTTTTGTGTCTTGTTGGAAGCCAAAAGGGTATTTTATAATTTCTTAAACTTTATTTTTTAGACATCATACAAATTTTCAAAGTGCTCAAAGTATGTATTTCTAAAATTGACCCTAGAAATTTCATGAATAGAGGCTATACATTTAAACTAGAATGTAAGGGATGGGATTTTGAAATTGGGCATTATTTCAATTACAAATAGTAGCCTACATGAGTGCTCATATTTCAATCAAGGTATCTTACTAGAATAGCACTAACTCAGACTCATTTGGAAATTATGCAAATTATTGAGGTATACTAATATGAAAGTTTCAAATATTTTAGATAAAATCCAAAATCCATAAATTGTGGCCTAAACTATTTTCACACCATCTTGAACAACACAATTTCTTTTCCACTTTTTTCCACTTTCATCTACATTCATCCTAGTTTCATTGAAACATTCACACTAAATAAAAACCATATTCATCAAAGATTGGATCGTACATTATTCAAATTGTTGCACTAAGGTTCATCAAAGGTAATTACGCATGTTCACCGTGATGGTGAACAATGAACATTGAAGTGGTGGCGGCGTAGGGATGGCTTCCTTTCGACGGAATATTCTTAGCGGAACATTGATTGTTCACTCCCAACATCCATCTCCGGAGGTGGATGTTGGGAGTGAACAATCAATGTTCCGCTAAGATTATTCCTTTGTTCTCTTAACTTTCAATTACATCTGTCCATCTCACCATTATCCATCCTCCATTGTTCATTCTCAACATTTGAACAAAAAGGGTGGTCACGGCTTGTTTAATATTCGTCACTTCTCATTGGCCCCTCAAAGCACTTTCCATTGTTCATTGTTCACAGTTCACACCCCACTTGAACATGCCGTGACTACCCCTATCTATAACCATCAGTGGATCCATTTTTGACAAATGAGACTTCTTTTGAAAGTGTCCCACAAAGTGCAATTAACTCCTAAAGCCCCATTGTCCCTACTGGTGACATAATAGATTTTGGATAGGCTTGTGTAACTTCAAATTTTGATGTGATTTTCTAATTTAAAAAATTTAAGACAAAAAATTACATTAGCTTTTGGGGAATATGATTTATTTTCAATTAGTGCCCAAAGCTAAAGTTATGCTACAATAAGCTCAAAATGGAGGAGATTGGGCAATAAAAATTTCTACTAAAATTTTCTACTTGAATTTTTTTCTCATAAATCATGTTTAGGTCATAATGAAAAACTTTTAGTCATTCCATTTGGATTAGTGATGTGAAAGTTATGGAGCTTTTTATTTTGTAGCCAATCATAAAAATGTCTTGAGAAAAATAATAATTTTTTGGAATCATTTTTGAACTCAATTTTATAATTAAAATAAATAAATTATGTAGGGTTAAATATGCTTGCTAGAACAATCTTATTGTTGAGATTAGTGTGTTTTAATTCCGTCTTAAAGCTATCAACAATGATTTTATTTTTTTATTTGTATACCAGCTTTTACTTCACAATTTTTTAAAGAATGAAAATCAAGATTAAAAAAAAAAAAATTATTTCCGAATTTCAATTCAAATATTCAACATAATTTTTTTTTTAAATCAAAATATTTAGTGCAAAAATAGTAAGTTGAGAAGGTTCAAAGTCAAATAATCTAGTCAAGAACTTGTTTTTTTCACAAATATCTTGCAATCTACACGATAAAGGTTTTTGAAATTTCTTCTCCACATTAACATACTAATCTACTGCAAGATCTTATGAATAGGTATGCCAAAAAAAAATTAATAAAAAAAAATTGATAAAAAAAAAGACCTTAGGACTTTAGGAATTAAACGGTTTCCATACTTAATTGTGATAATTCATTGACTATTGATTATTTATATTTATATTTTATGACAAGTCTATGAGACGGTTTTAATGACCTAGGAAGCTTCCACTTTGAAAATTTATAGTAATTACGTGTCTTATTCCAAAATTCTATTTGAAATTCATGATTTTCAATTGCTAATACTACAAAAATGTTTGTTTTTTTTCTTGAAAAAAGT
The DNA here is from genome assembly GCA_951230915.1 of Antitrichia curtipendula. Lineage (NCBI taxonomy): Eukaryota > Viridiplantae > Streptophyta > Bryopsida > Hypnales > Leucodontaceae > Antitrichia > Antitrichia curtipendula. Next base: position 49,362,639 of record OX579633.1, on the reverse strand, counting down.
GCCTCCAACTATGGTCAATTGCTCAATTGTGTACACTGAATAGGGATATTAAGGAGACCAAAAATTAAAGGGATTTATTGTAGAAAACTGTAGATGTTTGAAACATGATGTACAACCCTGGGCACTTCAATAATTATTGATGTACAATAAAGATAGATATTTAGATAGTGTGTAATGTCGTTTAATTAGCATGGATCCCCTTAAAATCCCTATTCAGTTTAGTTACCTTACCACTGCTGGATACCGTTTTGTCAACATTAGCCAATCAAAGTAAGGAGATATTTTTATTTGGCCTTGGTGTAACTTACCCACTCACTCACGCAGGTCCCATCCAATTTGGACACCTAATTTCTTTTAGTAATACCGTAGGCAGGAAGGAAGCCGGGTGGCCACAGAAACGAAAGACACATGAACCAAAGAGGCGCAGCAAAGCAAAAGAGACGGGACGAAAAGAAATAGAAAGGAGAGAAAGAACAGAAAAGAAAAGAGAAGGCATGAACTGGAGCCCGACGGCGACGGCGACAGAGCGTTTCGACTGCGAATCGTGAGCGCCGCTCGCATCGGATGTGTGATTGAGAACGCCAGGCTTATCCTGTGCATGCCCGGATAGCAAACAGCCACCTAAACCCCTGGAACCTCTTTCCATTCGTAGTTCCCCCTTCGTCACTGTTACCTGACAATCGAGCCCCGTTTCTTCTTCGTTCTTCAATCAACAAGGATTTCTGGATTGACGACGCCTTGATCGAATTCCGTTTCTTTGGCGAATGTTGTGTCTCCTGCTGTGAAGGATTCGGGCGTGCGATGGCGGCCCCAGCAGCTGCAGCCACCGCCCCAGCTATGGCGTCGCTGCAAGTGTTGGTGGGCATTGGGAGCCCTCGACACGGGAACAACGCCTCCTCCTCCTGCTGTGTAATGTACGGACGACTCGTTGTGTCCCGGCGACTCCCGTTTCGCAATTTGGGGTTGCGAGGAGGTTCATCTGCATTAGTTGGGGCCCGAGTGCGAAGATTGCTCCTGGCGCCTCGGTATGCGGTTTCAGTCTCCACGGAATCGACGACGTCGGTGGCAGTGAAGGCGTTGAGTGAGGGGGAGTCTTTGACGAAGACATTGCAACCGCCAGAAGACGATTCCGTAGGGTTGAAGCCACCTCCGTTGAAGCCTGCTCCGAAACCCGTTTCCCCTGTGAATGGCAAGCAATTTGAGAATGAAGAGGACGAGGATGTAGCCCTGAAGCCTCCTCCGCAACCAAATTCGTTAGGGCGCCCTAATGCAATTCCGAATGGGAGTAGGGCACAATCTTCCGAAGGTCCTTCTTTGGGTCAAATTCTGGAGAATGTGGAGAAGCTAGGTCCTAGTGAAGCCGGTCCACTCAGGGGAGCTTCTCGACCGCCTGTGCGGGCGCGTTCGTCGCAACCAGGAGCGTGGAAAGCTGGGGATAAGCTGAGGACGAAGGCGGAGAGGGAGGCGGACGCCGCCGCGGCGCAAGCCGCAGCTGCCGCAGAGAGACAGGCGCAAGCTGGTGAAGCGCAAGCGAGCACGTCAAGCACAGACTCTGAAATTGTGAGAACGCAGCGGCCGCGGATGCAATTGAATACGCTTGCGAAACCCGTGGTCAGGCCGGCGCCTGTCGCGACGAGGAAAGGCCTGGTGTTGAAGGACGTGGGATCCACAGGGGTGCCCAAAGGGAGAGACGCATCAGGACCTAAATTGCGAGACGCGGGAGCTGGTCCTGTTTTGAAAGATGTTGGAGCGGCGCCGAGGTCACAAGGCTCAAGGTCTGCCACGCCATCGCCGGCGAATGCTGGCCCTGCTGGGCCACCAAAACCTTTTGCGAAGGCAGCAGTTAAGGTCAGTTAAGGTTTCATTTTGTTTCGGCATCTGTGATCTTCACTCCTTGCTTTGACAATTCTGTTTGATGTCTGTGAACAAGCATACGACGAGAGTAACTCCTAACGGACCAAGATGCCCAAATTAAGCCTCATGTTTTGGGGACATTTTTTAGTAATGTGAAGTCTCCATTCCCCATACTGTAAGGGAGAGGTTCCATTCACCATACAAGTGAATTTTGAGCCTTTTCCTACTGCAATCTAGAAATTTTCACCATGTTCAAGTATGCAAATTCATTATGTGTCAAACTCAACTGCAAAAAAACAAATATCAGTAGATTAGGTATTTTCATACTTAGCACACACCGAAGCTCAGTATGGTCAATGGAGCCTCTAATGTATTGTATGGTTAATGGAGCCTCTACCTTAGGTCATATGGGAACTTTCCTTTTTCCAATTTCATTCACTTTCTTGAGGGACACATGCTGTGTTCTTCAGTGATTTCTGTTAAGGAAATTTTGGTCCCGAAAACTGAGTCAAAATGGTCATTCTATGATCATTCGAATTGGTCATTTTCAAACGTTGGTCCTTTCGGGGTTATTGATTAGGGCCTCGGGCAATGATGTTAGGGTTCTCAATTACGAGTTTTTCTGGGAAAATGGCTCAAAAGTATCATGTGGATATTGTAGAACCACTTCTCTGCTACAGGCAATCGGGAGGTTGTGAAGTTTGAGTTCGAAAATGACATTGCAGGGAATATGACCTAGAATCACTACCTTGTTATGCAAGTTTATATCCCTTTTTGAGTTAGATACAGAATTCTTTGATGCGGTACTGGAATCTCAACTTTCCTGCTGCGAGGCTGAATATTCATATGCCTTGGGATGGGAAGTACTGTCTTTTATCTGTCATCGATTTCTTTTGGCAGAATTGGTAGCCTGCCTGAACGTATGTTCGGAATTTAAGTGGAGACCGCAAGTAGATTGCTGATGGAATATTGTCGTTGCTCGTTTGAATTCTAGGGTAAAGAGGATTGGCGCAAGAAGGCCAACAACACTCTTTCAGATGGCGCAAAACGAAGAGTGTCTGCCCGTAATAAGGATTCCATGGATGGTGTCGCTGATTTGTTGGGAGCTAGTACATCTCGCCGGGGTGGCAGGAAGATGAACAAGGCCAGTCGGAAAGCTCTCAGAGTAGAAGCTGCGCGGCTTGCAGCACCTGTGAAGGTTGAGATCTTGGAGGTTGGGGAAGAGGGGATGTCGTGCCAAGAGCTCGCGGAAGCACTGGCTGTGAATGATAGTGAAATTGTAAAGGTGCTATTTATGAAGGGGATTGGTATTACAGTGAATCAAACGCTTGACGAAGAGACTGTAAAGCTTGTCTGCCAGGAGTTTCAAGTGGAAGTCGTGGAGGCTGGAACAATTAGAGTGGAAGATTTGGCGAAAAAATCGAATGTTTTTCTAGATGATGACGATTTCGGTCACCTTGTGCCTCGGCCCCCGGTTGTGACGATCATGGGTCACGTCGATCATGGCAAGGTACATATATAGTATTGTTTTGGGGGGTGTTTCTGTTTTTCTTACGACATAATGAGTGAAATCTGAGTGAGATCATGTTGCTAAACTCTCTAGTTCAGGTGTAAGCTACGATATTGGTTTGATGTCCTGAAGTTGGATTCCTGTCTCCAAAATTTAAAGTAGTTTGATTAGGCCATTTCTGTTGTGAATGTTGATGTTGAGAAATCTCTTTTTGTTGATGTATCTCGATGTATCTGCAATTTAGACTAATGGATTTATTATGGGTTATGTTATACCTGTGTAGACCTCATTGTTGGACTTCATCAGAAAAACTAAGGTAAATCACATTCGGCTGCCATAGTTTTGTTGCAATACTCATCCTAAAACAACTGCCAAAATTTTTACTACAAGCTTCTGACTTTTCTATGTACTTATGCCTGTTGAGTCCAAGGAAGAGAGCTGATTGCTGAGAAATGATATCTTTTACTTGTATTTAATGTTTGGGTGTAATTTACCAGGTAGCTGCTGGCGAAGCAGGGGGTATCACTCAAGGTATCGGAGCATACTCCATCAACGTAATGGTTGAAGGTGAAATGCAACCCTGTGTTTTCCTCGACACTCCGGGGCATGAGGTAAAATCCGGGTTTTATTCTAGCACCTTCTGAGGGCTTCGACGTTATTGTTCAACTTTTGGGAGTGGAATGAAGCGAATGTGGATCGTGGTTGGATCAGGAGTCGGTCTGGGAAGGAGGTGAATCGAGTCTACTTTTGTTGCTTGTTAGGGCCAGGCTTTATATACGTTTAGAGAACCTTTATATTAACCTGATTCGTAAGGCATAGCGGTATCATGTAGCTTAACTCTAATTACATACATCTTTTCCGTGTTGCAGGCATTTAGCGCCATGAGAGCTCGCGGGGCACGAGTTACTGATATTGCTGTCATAGTTGTGGCTGCCGACGATGGCGTGAGGCCGCAAACACTGGAAGCTATTGCTCACGCCAAAGCTGCAGATGTACCCATAGTCATAGCTATTAACAAGGTTCGTATTCTGCATCCCAGTGGCCTGCATCCAACACCATGGGACTCTGTTGATTTTGTTAACTGAATCTTATTTGTTACAACTGTTGTATGCAAGCAGATTGACAAGGACGGAGCAAATCCACAAGTTGTGATGCAAGAGCTTTCTACCCATGGCCTGATGCCTGAAGAGTGGGGAGGTGACACCCCTATGGTGCAGGTGAACTATTTTTGCTATGATCTTGGAATTTCTTTTATTGCGCTGTTTACTTCTGTTGAATATGTGTAAGATTAGATCTGGTTTTATTTGATTTCCATGCGGTAATGTGATGATCAATGGGAGTTTTCCCGTCAAATTTTTCTTTTGAATTCAGCAACTGACTATATTCCATCATCATGATTTATATGGATAATTGATTGCACTTCCCAAGGTTATCTGGAGGTTGGAGTTCTTAACGTTATTTCCTATTAAATCATCTGTGTTTGACAACCAGGTTAGTGCTAAGAAGGGAACAAACATTGATGCGCTGCTCGAAAATATTGTGCTGGTAGCCGAGGTAATTTTTGACCTGCCAAATGCGGTCTTCTATGTTTTGTTTTACCTGAGGAGTCTCTGTCTGTAGGGCAGTTTGCAAATTTGCATACGTGAAGCTATTGGAGAATTTCATTGTGGTATTGCTAGGACAGATTTTGAAGTGAATGAGTTGTCTCGGTGTTGGCATCTGCTGATCTACGATGTTTATCATCTGCAGTTCCAGGAATTGAAAGCCAATCCTGAAAGAGAGGCCAAGGGGACTGTCATTGAAGCCAGTTTGGATAAATCGAGAGGACCTCTCGCTACCTTGCTGGTTCAGAATGGAACTCTTCGGGTGGGGGATGTGGTGCTTTGTGGGGAGTCGTATGGAAAGGTACATTGTTCTAAACGGCTTTCCTTTCTAGTGTTTTGCTTCACGACCCGAGCCTAAGTACCTGACATCTTTACTGGATTTGCGTAGTTATACCCTGTAGGTACTCACTGTCTATCTTCGTGGATTTTTGAAATTGCAGGTTCGTGCTTTGATGGACTACACTGGAAGCCGGGTGGATGAAGCTGGTCCTTCAACAGCTGTGCAGGTGACTTTCAACGTTCTATGTAGTTCCCTGTGGTAGAAAGTTTGGTGCATAGTATTTTGGTGCTCTTACTTTCTAGGTTCTGGTTACGAGGTTTTCACTACATTCTGGCTGTTTTTTCTTTTGCAGATATTGGGCTTAAGCCAAGTTCCCGTGGCTGGCGAGGAGTTTGAGGTCGTAGAATCCCTTGAAATAGCTAGGAGTCGAGCATCGGATCGCGCCGAAATTGTACGAAGCTCTAGGCTAGTAGCCCAAGCAGGAGAAGGAAAAGTTACGCTTCATTCATTTGCTAATGCTGTTGCTGCCAGTGCCGAGACAGGAGTTGAACGGCACCAGCTCAATGTAGTCTTGAAAGTTGATGCTCAGGTATGTTCTGGTCCTCTCCATGTGCGACGGAAACATACATCGAAATATGCTGCTCGTGACCACCTGGTGATCACATTTATATAGACTTCCTTGCAGTTGCACGTAAGAATTAACTTTAAAATTCTGACAGATTGATTGTAATCAGTTTTCCTGATGTTACCTTGTACTGAATCAACTTGGCATGCAGGGTTCGGTTGAGGCAATCAGGGAAGTTCTTCAAGCATTACCTCAGGACACAGTTGCCCTGCGCTTCTTGCTGCAGTCAACGGGAGAGATCAGTGCCAGCGATGTGGACCTGGCATTAGCAAGTGGTGCAATTGTAGTAGGGTTCAATGTCGGTGTTCAGGCCAGTGTACAGACACAAGCAGATACTGAAGGAGTCGAGATTCGCATGTATCGCGTTATTTATGATCTTGTAGATGACATTCGAAAAGCCATGGAGGGGCTGTTAGAAGACGTTGAGGTAAAGCTTCGCTCCCACATGAACGGAAATAAGTTTTCGAATGGGAATCTTGAACTAGTTTATAGTGATTTTTATTTTATTTTATTTTTGTATGTGTGAATCATGCCAACTATTGTTCTACATTCTTGCAGGAGGAAGTGCCAATTGGGGAAGCTGAAGTTAGAGCTGTGTTCGGGGCTGGAAGTGGAAAAGTAGCTGGTTGCATGGTGACTGAAGGGAAATTAGTGAAGGGTTCTGGACTCCGTGTTCTTCGAGGAAAGGATTCTGTGCACGTTGGCACTATTACCTCATTGAGACGAGTAAAGGAGCTCGCTAAGGAGGTGAGAAGCCAATTTTGTTCGTTGCTCTGAGATTTTTTATTGGTCCTAGTAACACGGATAGATAGATACTGCATAGCAATCAAACATGTTCCCATTCTGTGATATGCTAAATAGACAAGTTTAGCTGTGATTGTTTTTATGACATGAATGTTGTCTGATGACTTGAGAGTATTCCACTTGTGCAGGTGGCTGCTGGTTTAGAGTGCGGAGTTGGTGCCAATGATTTCAATGAATGGCAAGACGGTGATAAAATTATGGCATTTAATCTGGTAACGAAGAAGAGGACCTTAGAAGATGCCTCAGTCACTGTCAACGCTGCTGTTAACTCTCGTACATTCAACAACGAAGTGAGGGCTTAAATTGTGCTCTTCTCCAGGTTCTTAAACATTGATGTGGTTGAGCAACCCAGATTCTCAGCGGGTGACTACTTCCTTTTGTACTATCCCTTCAACCTCATTACTTGTTGTAGTTCATCCAATTTGTAAATGATGATATACATTCGATCCGACTTGGTTATTTACTGGTATACCCACGTCGTGGCTTACCTAAGAATACTAGTTCTCTTAGCTTAGGATAACGAATCAAGTGGGCTAATATGTTCTGATCTGAACACTGTCTAATTTCTGGAGGATACCCGCTTTTTAATGGGGTAGCATTGAATGTTGTTTACAGTCACCTCATGTAGCTTTCTTTAGATAGTCTTACGAAGGTGAGACTTTTTAGATGCCCTGAGTGGGATCTCTCATATAGCTTTTATGCTTCTGGCATATTTGGAAGGAAACATCAAATTTGTTCTGGGATTCAGTCATTCAATCCTTTGTAATCTCCTTCGAAAGTAAAGCAGTGTATTCAAGTGAAATGTGTTCTTGGCGAGTTCATTCTGGTAATTGCTCTAATAGGTGTTGCCTATGTATGCTCTTTTTGTAGCGCGCTTGTTTTTGCACCTGTTCTTTTTTCAGAGTACTTTGGGATTCTCCTTTTCAACCTTAAGTGAGCAAAAGGTCTTGCGGTGAGACAACATTAGAATTTCTGCCAAACTCACAATGTTATTTAAATATTTGATTGAGGAGCACATAATATACTGACAGGGCTCAGAAACAGGAAAGGCAAGTTATCCTGTTTGTGCCACAATTCAGAAGCCACCTTCCTTGTGCTACTAAGGTAGTGTGCTCTAAAAGCACCCATCGTCTTTAAACCGTCCCTATTTTTACCCCTATTTTTACGTGGAGAATGGAGAGGGGGTGATCCTTAAATGGACCAGTTTAGCAATTGAATGCATTGAGGAAAAACTGTTTTTCTATTGCAAGAGCCAATCATTATCTTTGATTTCCGCACATCTCTTTGCAAGCCGCAAGTGAACTGATTTTGGAAGACCTATGTTCACAAATAGGTGCCTACATCTTGAATCTTTGAAAATTTATAAGTAATTCAAAAATGCTTGGAAAAATACAAAACCACTTGTGTTAGATTCCACATCTATTTTTCTTTCTCTGAAAAATGGTCTAAAAATACTTTTGTCTAAGGAATCCTGTGAAAAAGGCTAACCAGCCCTTAAATGGTTGCTTTAAGAGCATACTACCTTACTGTAAGAGCCAATTGCCATTGGGCTCTTGGACCTATTGAACCGGATGGTCCACGTGCTCTCTATTGCAACAAGAGCATCATGCCTCGAGCTTGTGCATGGGGAATTACAGGTTTAGAGGGCTTAGACCCTCGTTGGAAGCGTGCAATTTCAGCTATTAAACAAAAGTTGATAGCTATAGTTTGTGCGCTTTTGTGGCGAAGGGCATGGTAATGCTTAAAAAGCAGATGTTAACCCTTAAAAGACGAAGGGGTGACTTTAGAAATCATTGGCCTAAGAAATAGCAAAAGCATTCATTGGAAGTCAAAGAACTATAGAAGTCTTCTTCTTTTCACAACAAAATTTCGAGGATGAATAGTTGCACTTCTGTCCTACTAGATTGATTCTCTGTCATCCATTGGACGCTAAACGTCCTCCTTGGCGTTTGAGGGTTAATTTGAAAAGTATGATGATCTCAAGAAAAAGTGGAAAACTCTACACATTTTTATAAGCTGGGGTGAACTGACCCCCCTCACTCGTCCCCTTGGGAAAACCCTGAATTTTTTTATTTTTCATGCATGATTTTTTTTTGTAAATTATGAATTCATATTTGCAATCATAAGAAAAGCAGGTTTTTGGTGGCATTTAGCAATAAACACGTTGTGTTTTTTCAAACGTCAGATGTTTCCAAAAACATGTACGTGTTTTGCAGAAAATGCGACTATGTCACTGTGGACGGCTATGTTTGTGACAATGTCAACTGCGACATGGCCATGTTTTTATAAAACATTGCATACAACATAAACTGCCACGTCAGCAAGTAGATTTAGAGAAGGGCAGCCATGTGGCATATTTTGGAAAAAAATAAATGAATAGATGGATGGATGTCGAGCTGGACGTCTCAAACAACGTAGGCTAATTATTCCATATCGTTTGTCTCATAATGGACAAATTTTTTAGCAAAGGGTAGCCACATAGCATATTTTGGATGGATGGACGTCGGGTTAGACGTTTGAAACAACATGTTGAATGTTGGACTGGACGTCTCAAACAACGTAGGTTATTTATCCCATATCATTTGTCACACCATGGACAAATAATGGGTATAAATATGACCCTTAAAATGTTCATTTTTATATAATTTTTCCATCAAAATAAAATTGATGGTAAATGGTAAATTTTTTCACTTCTTGGTGAATTCTACATTTTTTTTGTTGTTTACTTTTATTTTTTAATTTATGTTAACTAATTATTTTTTGAAAAAATGGATTGGATGAAAAGAACGGGATGGATGAAAAAATAGGTTGGATGAAAAACGTCAAATTCTCTGATTTCCACGTCATCCACCATGTCAGACGCGGTCAAGTTAAAAAAAAAAGTACATGGCAATACTTGTTCGAGTGGCGCCTCCGTGGCACTTAGGTGCCCTCTACGTGTCGACCTCTGAGGACCTCAGTAGACTTTGTTGTCACCCACATTTTTGAAAAAACAAGTACAAAAGTGATGCGTTCTTCTAGATTTTCACATGATTTTATTCCGTCTAATCAAACGGATTTTAGGAGACGTCAACGCTGATTATTTTTGCGTCATACACAATGCATTCTCACGGATTTTTTGACGTTTCAAAAAAGTCCATTTTCTTATATTGCAAAGGCCCCAAATTAGCCAAAGGGGTTGTAGAAAGTAGATTTTCTATGGCACAAAATAGGGGACTTTTTTTTATATGCACCCCTAGATGGACTTTGGCAAGACAAGCGAGTTAGCCAAAGGGGTTGTAGAAAGTAGATTTTCTATGGCACAAAATAGGGGACTTTTTTTTATATGCACCCCTAGATGGACTTTGGCAAGACAAGCGAGGGGGCCAATTCACCCTGGCCTTTTTATAGAGCTCATGGGCTAAGCATCCAATGGAAACATCTAGAACTATCATTTATGTATTGACCCCTCTCCAATAGCTAGAGGTCCGGGGGCTAATGGAAATTGGCTCTAACCGACTCTCAGATAGTATCCTACTTTTCAGTGTCAGCAAAATTTCAATAAAAAAACAAAAGTTTTTTGTTTTTTCTAAATTATATTGTTGCAAATGTTGAATGATCGAAAAATAGGATACATGCAAATCTTAGAATGGTTCACATGTATATTTGAAAATGAACTAAATGGTTTATATGCAAATCTTTAAGGTGCTAAAATTTTTGGAGAGGTGGATTTGAAATTCTTACTAATTCTAAAAGTAATTTTTGAACTACTTTTTCCAACTGTAAATAATTATTGAACATGAAATGTCAACCCTCTTACCTAGGTACGATATGCTTAAGTAGTGTCCATTTTTATATTTTCTAAAGTACCCTATTGGTTTCTTACCTTTCTACCCTATGTTGAGGTTGATTTTGACATAAATCAATTTAAACAAGAATGCCATATGTTTTGGGAATTTGTAAATTATAATTTTAAAAAAAAACAATAATAGTATACTTATCAAAATGGATGAAAAAGGTTAAAACTATAATGTTTGAGCTATAATCGTTCATTCTATAATAATTCATTTTGTTAATTATGTATTTAACACTTGAAGGACATGAAAGACTAAACGTGTCCTTTAGATGATCAATTGATCTTTTTCATATTGAAAAACAATTGATCTTATTCCATTTTTTTGGTGTAACTTTATTAATGTTATCTCTGCGTCATTGAGTGAAATTCAAGTCATATTAATTATCTATTTGTTTTATACAAGGTAGCTTATCAAAAAAATGGTATGCCTTTTGCTAAGGATTTTTACTCTAGTCCACTGCACTGATTTTTCTATCAATGAAAATTGTCCATGTGTTTAAAAAAAAGATGGTTTGTCAATAGAAATATTTTAGTACTTTATAATCTAAAACTTAAAATTTTATTGTGTCATTCAACTTGGTTGCTTTTGCTTTTGAGCAAAACCAACAAAACTAAGCTTCTAAAGATTAGTTTTTGCTTCAATTCAAATTTTTTTAATCCTAAAAATAAATACTTTATTGAAATCCGTAGTTGAATGTCTATAACATTGTTTCTAAACATAGAGTAGTACAAAAATCTTTTTTATACTATAATTAATTTGACATTGTGTATATAGCAATGTGCATGTAGTAAAGGTGCTCATATGCATGGAATATAAAAATTAAAGTTAAAATAAGAATAATTATATGCACTTTGGTTCAAACATAACAAATAAAAGTGAAAGTGAATGACTTATTTGTTTATAAAGCAACTGAGGTAAGTAAAGTAATATAGTAACAAAATAAATTTTACAGAAACTACTAATATTTTTCAATCAATAATAAGATAAACTTATATCACTTGATTCTATGTTAGATACCAATGCAAAGTCATTAAAAGTGCCCATGTGTGTAAGACATAAAATCAAAGTTAAAAGAAAAATAAGAATATTATAAGAACTTTATTTCATGCATAGGATATATTTTTTAAATAACTTCTCTTGCTATAATATTCTACATATAGATTAAAGTCTATGATTTCTTTATTATTTAATTAATTTCTCTTTTATACCCAATGCATAGAAATAGATGATCAAGCTACATTGATTTATTTTCTATAACTAAAGACACAAGATCAATATCATCTAGTGTAACTTTATTATAGTAGTGTCTCTTATACTATTGAAAAAAATCAAAATTACTCTAGGTATTAAAATTTCTTTTATGTCTAGATTTTAAATTGTTCTAATGATGAAAAGCTCTTTTATAAAAAGGTTAAAGAATAATCCAAAAATAAAGGTACTAATGTGCACATGAATTTAAAATAAATTCCATGGTCAAAAATTGTTCCATACATAAAAGATTAAATTACTATTGTGCTTAATTATAGTCATTTGATATATTTCACATTGATCTTTACACAAATTTTTCCTATACTTTCTTAGAGGTGAAGTTTTGTCTTTCAACATTTTTAGAAAAAAAAACATATATGTCCTATACTTTGTGCATTTTTGTCAATCTGTTGAACAATGGTTGGCAATACGTTGGAAAAAAATTTAATAATTTTTTTCATATTCATCCTTAATCATCTTTAAAGAAAGTATTAAGTAGAACCCGGTACTTGGTGAAAGAAAAATCTAATTGCTAATAACTTTGACAAGAAATTGTTAATCCCAATGGTGAGAATATTCTAGTAAGCAATCTTGTGTTTTTGTTTTTATTTGGAATTTTTCAAAATTGAGTTCAAAACATAATTTTATATGTTTTTATTATGTTTTTCATTGCCCGCAAAATTAAACTCTTCATAAAATTCATCTCATTATCTAGAACTGAATGGTTCAAATATTTTTGTGCGAGTATCAATCTAAAAAACCAAGTAAAGATAGTTGATTTTCTTAGAATACATTTTTAGCCACATTCTTTGACATTGTATTTTTTTTTAACTTATAAAATTCTTACAATATTTATCAGAATGATGTGGAACAAAGCTTCACAAGTAGATTAGGATGAAAGTAATTGCTCACTTTTGTACACAAAGTCCCATCATGCACTCAAGGTGCATAGACATGCAAAATTTTGATTTTTTTCATATAAAACTACACTAGGCAATACTATACCCATCCCATTTTACAAGTGCAGCTCATCACCTTCAGCAAAAATTCTAGAATTGTGCTAGGCATCAGCATATGATCTGCCTTCACTATTTATATAAAATACACATTTGAAAAAAGTAAAGAGTAAAAAAATATACTAAGGTTTTGAATTTCAAAGTCAAATATAAAAATTCAAAATAGTGTGAATGTGAAGAATACAATCCTTATATTAAGAAATTTGAATGCTATCTCAATAGTTTCCAAGAAGATCTCCAAATTCAGTGTACATGATGCAATGTGACAAAGCATTTTTTTTATGTAAAGTTCTCAATATTGAGCACTTAAGAAATTTTGTAAATCTTTTTTGTGATGGTCATGTACTGTAGTGTGACATGGATTTTGTTTTTGCAAAAACAAAATAATAATTATTTTACCTGGAGAGGTTCATTTTTGTTTAAATGGAATAATGATGATTTTGTTTTTGTAAGTACATAATTATTAGACTTTTGTCATACATTCAATTTGAACGAAATATAGCGTCTTTTCAAATTTAAAGGAACAACCAAGGTGAATGAAAGTGGAGTGGGTTTAATGGGTTTTAATTGAATCAGTAACGGTTGAGCAGTAGTGGTTCATTTATTTGCTTTATTAAAAATATTTTGTGTTGCCAAAGGACAATTACTGAACTTTTTGTCATATCTCTTCCTCATTTTTCACACATTTCGTTATTTGTTTCCTACCGTTTTCTAGAAATTCTTTTTTTACATTTTTGAATTAATAAAAATCAGAACGCATGTCACACTACGATAGTCTAGATAGCCCATTGCTCACAAAAGTTGTTCTCCACCTCAATTTCAATAAGCATATATTGTAGACATTTTTCAAGTTTATTCAAACACTACTTGGTAGTGCATTTTAACAAACTTGAGTATAGTAGCATTGTCACAATGTTTTGTGAATAGGTTCAGAATAGCAACGGGCCTTTACTATGGCAATTATAATAAAACTATGGTTTTTAACTATGATTTTTTATTTGCAAATAATTTCTTACACCCTAAAATATCCCTAATACCTCTAAACCTATTTTCAAATTCTCCTTTGTATCCAATCCCTATCCTAAAATTCCTAAGATAACCTAAAAATTAGCACAACTAACTTTGACCTAGCTTATCTTATGGATAACCTTTCCAGATGTTTTGAATATTTGCCAAAAATTAGATAAAATTATCAATTCCTTACATGCCAAATTTCAACTTACTCCAAAGTATTGCCCAACTTTCATGGATATTTTCCCACTAATGACTTTATACCCTTCCCGAGATACCCTAAACTAGTACAACCAACTTTGACCTCTTAACCCTTAAAATTTGAAGGCCTCTTTTCCATCAAAAAACACTCAAAACAATCATTTCTAAAGCTTTTTTAGAATTTCTAAAGAATTCTAAATTTTTTTTTCCATATCTAACCATGGGTTCTTGTACTAGACTAGTATAAAAATGTGTGTAAGAAATTTCACAAACTTTGACTATGTAGGTTGCAAGATATTTGTGTTTAAAATGAAGGAAACAAGGTTTTTTGCACCTTGCTCAATTACATTTTTTGACTTTGAACCGTCATAACTTATATTTTTTTGCTCTACTGATTTTGAATTTCTAATTTTATATGAAAAAAAATTGAATTGAGGGTTTAAGATTTTTTTATAAAAATTACATAGTTAGTTTTCATTCATTAAAAAATTGTTAAGTAGGTTCAAGATTTAAAAGAAAGTCTAAATTGCTAATAGCTCTAAGATGGAATTAAAATACACTAATTTCAACAATGAGATTGTTTTAGCAAAAGATCTTAACCTTTTGAAACTTTTATTTTTAAATTTTTTTGAAAATTGAGGTCAGAAATGAATCCTGCAAGTTATTTTTTCAAAAAGATACTTTGCTTGTCCAAAAAACAGGATTGTCCATAACTTTCACATAACAAATACAAATGGAATAAATCAAAGCTTCCTATGTACATAAAAATATAATCTATACAACAACAAAGTTTACTTGAAATTTTTTTGAAATTTTTTTCTGCTTGCCAAATTTAAAAAAAAAGACTTTTTGTGCCATAACTTTTGCTCTTGAGCTCCAATTGAAATAGAAAATGTATTTTTGGAAAGCTATGTCTTTTTCTATCTTCCAAAAAAATTCAAAAATTTACGACAAATAATGAGACCGTAGGAGCCTATCCAAAATCCATTTTGTCTTCCAAGAGGACAATGGGACTTTAGGGGTTAAAGATAGTCTCTTCAAATATTTTGAAATTTTGCCACAAAGTACATCAACTTATCAACTCTTTAAATTACAAATTTCAACTCAAATTAAAGTACTATCTAACTTTGGTAGACATTTATCCATTATTAACTTTTATTTAGTTATGTTTTCTAAACCAAAAATTAGGATCATCCAAAAGGTTACATCTAACATCCTCGCTGACATACTTGACAACTACAAATAAAACATCAATAAGCTATCACATAAGAATTCAACACAAGTTCTAGAAACCCTATCATCTCTCCAAACCTCATTCAAAAACTTCAAATTTCCATAACTTTTTGGTAGTTTGCTAGTTTTTGACAATCTTGTTGTTTTCGGAAAGTTCTTATAGTTCTTGACACTTTGACAACTAAAAATAACATTTAAAAAATCTCATAAATTTTTTTTTATCACAAATCTAAATTTTCCAGCAACTCGCAAAATCCTTGTTCAAAAAACTTCAAACTTCCATAATTTTTTGGCAATTTCTCAATATTTGACAATTTTGTTGTTTTCAAAGAATTCTAATAGTTCCTCACATTTTTAACAACTAAAAATAAGAGATTAAAAAGATCTCACACAAAAATTCAATACAACTTCAACAATACTAGTAACTCTCAAGGTTTTTTCAACTTTCTTTAAGTTGCAGTTTTTTTATAAACAAGTTGCAAACTACAACTTACACTGAAATGCTTGTGTCAACTACATACAAAACTCTTTTTATGCTTTCCAACGAAGGAAATTCCATTAGTTCCAAGCTTTGTTGTCACATAGAATTCAATAATGAAGACCAATGGAAAAGAAGAAGGAAAACTTTGAAAACACATAAGATATCACAAGCAAAGTCAATGCTTTGCTGTTAGTTTAAAAATAAGACTCAAAACTTATAAAATAGATATAAAGATTTGACAAGGACCTTAGTTTTGCATGTCAAGGCTCTAAGGAGAATTCTCAATGAGTTTGAATTTCTTTGCAAAATTAACAAATACTAGACAATATATCATTACTTGAGAATCACAACTTTAGAATGACATCGATAGAATTTGGCCAGAATTCTTATGAAATTTCTACAACACTTTATTTTAGCATGAAGTGTAAAAAAAAGTATAAAAAAAGTTGCGAGAGTAGGAAAAGACTCCACTTTGGCCTCATTTGGAAATTGCAAGCTCTTGGTACACTGGTCAACGCCTTGAACGTGTTCATATTCCGCCTAAATTCTATGGAACCGCTCATTTAAGTACTTGTTGATGTCAAAATGTCTTGAAACTTGTTAGGGTACATCATTATCACAAAATATGATATTCTAATTTTTATTGGAATTTTACTGCAATCGAGGTGTCTCCTAAGAATTTACCAAGGCTTGTTTAAGCTTTTGACCTTCCAAAACTCAAACTTTTGCTTAAAAAAATCCCTGAGATTCAATGATTAATCTCTAGAGGATCCTATACACTAGGTACAAGCTCACATTATTACTTTGCATTTGTTCAAAGAGGGCTTATAGTTTATTATCTTCTACAAAATTAGCCAACTTGCAAACCTTTTGATTGGTGTGAAATCTTGGCAAACCAACTACACTAATAGATTTATGGTGTGTTTATACTTTCAAAACACCTCCTACAATCCTTGGATGCTCTTTTTCTTTGTTGTGCTTGAAATATTTACCTGCATATCCTAGTTGACTTCTACTTGGGTTCCTAGATGATTGCTAACTCTGGTTTTTGTCCCTCTAAGCCTAAAAAAGATTTATACCTATGAAACCCTATTTTAGCCAAGGTTTGTCACATCAGTACTTCATAGGTTTCGACGTTGGTCATAATTTTTAGAAGGTATTTACAATGGATTTTATCAAACTATATTTTGCCATTTTTAGGGCATTTAACCTATCTACAAGCAAGGTATTGAAGTTATTTATGGCCAAAATACTATGTTGGTAAGTACTTCACCTATTATGGTTTAACACTCTTTTTAGGAATTTTGACCTATGTAAAACTTAACAATGAAATGTAAAATAAAAACAAAAAAACTTTAATCCCTAAAGGACCAAATATTATTTTTTTGGCATCATAGCGGTTTTGGGCAACTCCCTATGTACAAGTGAAATTTTTATTTTTTTCTTTGAAATTTTTACATAAGATGCACCCAAGGAGTAGCTTTAAGGCCCAACAATTTTCATAACTTTTGACTACATGGTTAAAAAGCTATCATATGATATGTAATTTTCATTGATCTTTGGGCAATTCAAAAAGTTCTTTAAAAATCACTTTTTTAAGAAATAAAAAATTGAAATTGATTTTCTAGATTTATATATATGTGGAAAGCTTTAAATCATTCCATCTTTATTATTGAAATGAAAATTATGAGGAGTTTTAGTTTGCGGGTAGTTATGGAATCTCCACTCTAAAATAAACATTGAAGTCTTTTATTTAACTCAATTTTCAATATTTTTGAAAAAAAAATAAAAACATTGGATATAGATTGGCATATATACTTATTACAACATTTCAACTATTGGAATTGGTATTTTTCAATTCCATAACTAAATTCTTGACAATTTAGTACTTTGAATCATTCTCTACATCTTTCTACTTACTATTTTTTTTCTATATGTTGTACAATTCCAAATGATCTAAAATTTAGAGTTTATAGCCAACTTGCCTTAAAGAATGAATCCAAAGAGGCACCACCATTTTAGATGCTTTTTCATACAAATGTGACCTTGTAAAGTACAGCTGCCCTATTTTTTGCAGAGCCCAAAAAAATCCTGTAGTTATATGTGTTCAAATTTTTTTTTCTTCTAAAATTTGGTACTTGTACTAAAAATGATAGTTTTAAAGCAATTTTAGTGAAAACATAGTCAAAAACCTTTAGAGATGAAGTCTCAAGTGACAAATTGGAGGCTCACACTACACCTATGGTGTGTACTAGACGTTGTCTTCAATTAGGTACAAGAATGACAACATCAACAATCTATCAACATGCAATTTTGCATGAAGTGATTTTGGCTATAGGGCTACTTATGGAATATAGACCAAGTTCATAGTCACATTGTCAAGAATCATTTCAAAATTCAATTTGGTGTTTTAAATTACTACTAATTTCAATTTTATATTTTTATTGCATGAAACTATATCTTGCCTATCAGATATAAAAAATCTCAATTTGTTTTGTAAAAACCTTTATTTATTAAAATTTTACCACAAAAATGAATATAAATTGATAATAAAATAAAAAATTCAAGACTTGAAGAATTTGTTTTCAATTAATGAGCAATGAGGAATAATTTAAAAAGCTTTGAAGTATTTATTTTAGTTTTTACACCCTAAACATCCTTCGATATGATATCCAAGCAAAATACCACTATAAAAAAATTTGGATTTACTTATTTGACCAATGAAATTTGAAATATGTAGAAGGATGGTTGCAAGAAAGATTAAACAATGTTGGTAGTATTTTGCCAAAACTATAATTTATGTGCTCAATATTATGAGTACTATGAATACTATGAAACAAAATAATCTTAGCCGTTGATCTTAAAAATCAATGCCTTCTAGTACTGCTGACTATTTGCAAGTATTAAAAAAGTACTATTTGAAAAAAAAATACAGTTTATTACAAAAAATAGATACAACTAGTTATAAATTTATGATAATTAGAAAATCATAAACACAAAAGAATTAAAATTGGCCATTTGTAAAGATTTGATAGTGATCACATTTCACCAAAAAATGGAAGTCGAAACCATCTTCAATGTTCAAAAGTGGGTGCGTAAGGGAGCCCTATTCATACAAATATGGAGGTCATAAAATAATGTATTTTAAAATTTTTTTTGATAGGCACATGTCTTCCTACTATAGAAATAGACCACAAAAAATTTAGCTCTAAATCATTTATTATGGATACTCCCCATTATTAAAAAAATCCTAAAACACAAAGTGTGACAAAATAATCTATAATGAAATTTAATTATGGAATGTTTTTTCAATTTTTTGGAAAAGAAAAAAGGAATCTCATGACTTCCAAGTTAGCCATCTCCAATAAAAATTTCAAGTACGTCAACTTCATTTCCTGAAAGTTATCGCCAATGGCAACTCCGTCACTCTAATTGTGACGAAAAATAGTAATAGTCTTTTTTGCAATCACTCAAAAAAATTTATTCTCTAAAAAAGTTGATCTACTTATTATTTAGAGATATTCGATATTTTGACTGAAATGAAAATTTGTAATGGAAAACAATATTTTCATAAACGAAAATTAAATGAAAGTATAAATTACAGAGCATGATTGAAATCCATACTATGCACTATGCACTCAAAATTGGTAGTACAACATTTTCTTAAAACCAAGTTCCACAAAAATCCTTGAAAAAGTTTATATTTTTTAAGGTATATATATATTAATATATTAATATATTAATATTCATACAATATATATATGGATACAATTTTTTCTACATATGGATGTTGATATTGTTAAATATCCCATATCTTTTATTGAGCTTTGTTAGTGATTCAAATACACCATTTATGAAAAATTTAGTGAATTTTTCAAGAATGCATTCCCCAATACTGAAAAGTATTGACTAGCTATATTGTAGTGATCTATGTCCTCCATTTGAATTTGGGAAATTAACTCTAGGTAGAACATGGGGTGGTGTATTAAGCACATGAGTCACGGTTGCTAGTATGTGAGTCTAGGATCTTGAGCCCATGAGCCTAGGCTACTATGTTATAGGTACCGATATTATAGGCACCTTTCATAGTTATAAAATATTTATATTATAAGTATGTATGTTATAGACACCTTCAATAGTTGTAGAGTATCTACTTACACCTAGGCTCAAGGCCTGTAAGCTTGCATTTCTAGGCTCACATGCTAGTGTCATTGGCATGAGTCGACTATGCTACACAAGATCATGTAATTTGGATTCTCACATATGGAGATTGTATTTGCAATAATTCATTGAATTTTGAAGAAATAAATAGAAATTGAATGTATAAAAGTTCATTCTCTTAGTCTAAATCAAATACAAATGCCAAATATTTATAAAGAACATTTGAATTGTTTCAATTGAGGCGCTTTCAATATTTGAATGCAATAACCTTTAGCACTTAAGATACCTCCAAGATTTTCTATCAAACTAAAAGGCTTAAGGCATCAAAGTCTAATGGATTCATTTGGGGTATATATCATTAGAGAAAATATTGACTCTCTATACGGCTATTTGATTTTAGTCAACAGTGCAAATATAGCAAAAAGTTAATTTTTTTAATTATTTAAAATAACAAAATAAAAACATATATCACATCAAATTGCAATATTTTCATTTTTCATTTTTTTTTTTCATTCCTTGAATTTGCACATCTACTAAAAGTCAAACGGTCCTTCACAGGCCCCATATTTTCTCTAATGGTAGAATCAATTAATAAACTCTCAAGGTTGGAGAGCCCCGATGGATGTAAACATTAGAGAAAAAATGAGACTTTTAGAGGGTTGCTAGAAAGCTTTCAAAGAGATCCAAAGATTACATTTTATTTAGTACAACCATTAATTTTTTCCTCTATTGCTACTCACTTTTTGTTGGCCGGATGTGATGATTGTTAGCGTATCACAAAGAGTGGTTCAAAACCTGAGTACTCAAGGTGTACCTTATTGAAGTTGTTCAATTTTGTACATTCTAACTGGCCGATTTGTTTTAGATGAATTGACATTTTTCAAGCTAAAATCAACATGGATTGAATTGAATTGAGTTCACATTTAATTAGATGGTCCAATTAGATGATCCCATATGATTATTACATTTTCTTACTTGTCCTTGAATTGGACAACTACAACATTCCTGACTTAACCACTTGATTTGGATCTGTTGTTGGATTCCTTTTACTTATCTACTTGATTTGGGTATTTTGTTGAATTCTTTGACTTGTCTACTTGATGATTTTATTTTTTAAATTATAACTCAAGTATGTCTTCACCCTTGCAAAAGTCAGACAAGATGAGGACATATTTGAGTCAGAATTTACAGGTGTAGTAGTGACTTGAAAATAGTTATAAGGTGTAAGTGTCTGGCAACCTCCAAATGGTTGTAAGTGTTTGACAACCCTTCAAAGGCCTCATTTTTTTCTCTAATGGTAAGTCCTCCCTTGCATCTTACTCGTGTGCATCAAATATATGAGATTGATTGCAAAATCAATCACAAAACTTAACCTGGATAAAGAGTGCCATGTTTGTACACGTTTGCACTTCGTTGGACATCAAAATCTCAATGTTACACTCTCAATGTCTCCAAGACATGGTCCAGAGCTCAGTATACAGCAGATGCTGTCAACTCAAGAAAAAGGTTCATTCACAAAAAGCAAGAGCCATCAAATCCACGGGACAAACAACAAACCAACAAACAACTGAACCTTCCAAAAGGGCAAGCTCTTCTCTGATGTAAGTTACTGTACTGTACAGTTCAGTACAAATCCAGCCTTAGCTTTACCCCAGGCCAAGTTCTGAAAAAGGTTCACATCGAGAATTGTACGCCAAGGGAGCACTCTACTTTACTGTACTGTACATCAATTCAAGGGCTCCACGGAACGTCCAAGTCACAGTAGCCTGTACGAGGAAATGGAGGAACTGGACTTGCTAATGGCAAAATATCATGTAGACAAGATTGAAAGAGCTCTTAGATTGCCTTGAAATCTCCAGATACTCGGTATTAAACAGAAAAGAAAAGAAAAGTGCAATTTTGTTTTCCATCTCTACTATTGTGTGCATATTTGATTATTAATACTATGCACACATGGAAGCTAGGCCAATTCAGTGTCAAGACTCAACCGTAACTTGACTCTCTCTTGCAAATCCCAACTGGTCACATGGACCAAACTTGCGTGCATTGCATTGAGATTAGTAGCCAACAAGTTCTATCAGATCAATTGCAAGACAAGGACAAGGTGCATGAAAATCTCTCCTGAAGCCAAGGAAACTATGTCCGACACTCTGAAACCAATGTAGAAATGAAAGAGAATGCGGCACCTTCAGATTATTCGAAGCGTACGATGTGCATGTCGTAACAGAAGCGCTCAGGCTAATCTCTCATATGAGAGCCGGAATGGAGAGTAATATATAGTAGCCTACAATGAATTTCTATCAGACCAAAATGAGGACAGGGTGCCCTCAGCTCCATCATGAAAATATCTCCTGGGGGTTAGCCAAGAAAAAATCCTACACCTGTGAAATCAATGAAGAATTGGAACAGACTAATGAGGCACCGTCTGATTCGACGCTTACGATGTGCATGTCGTAACAGGATCAGTTGCTAATTAATCTCCCATTTGAGAGCTGGAATTGTGGGAAGTCACAATATCCTGAGAACTAACAGTACCCTACATTGCATTTCTATCAGATCAAGACGAGGACGGCGTGCCTTCCATCATCAGTCCTTGAAAATACCTCCAGAAGCCCAGCTAGAAAAATCCAAACCTGTGAGCATTTGCCACCACCAGATTCGAAGTCGAAGCTTACGATTTGCATGTCGTCACGGGATAAATCGCAGGCAAATCTAACAATCGAGAGCCAAAAAAGAGGGCCTGTATTCAAAAGAGCGCTTGCAGTTGCTCAGACGCGGGTGATGTGCAGCCTTACGAGATACTCGAAATCTTCCGACGCTTCGGAGATGACTCTGTAGAACCCCGAGGGATGGTCCACGGATTTGTTGGTGAGAATTGTGGGGAAAAACTCGGGAGGCTGGTCGGCGTCCAAGTGCGGCAACCAGCGCACCGTGAGCTCCTTCATCAAGTAGACGAACGGCTCCTTCGTAAGCTCCAGCTCGTAGTGGCGTCCCTGGATTTTCTCCGTGCATTGGAAGTGCTGCGCCGGGGGTAGGGCCTCGAATAGGAACAAGGGTCGGGAGAGGTCCGTGGCATCGGCACGGCATTGAAACTCCATGTGCTTCGTCAACCAGTTGAAGAGAATGTAGCTCACCGTTTTGGCGACCGAGGTGTCGTTAGACACAGCTGGAGCTGCAGCGTTGTTGTTGTTACTCGGTTGCGCCATTGTGGAACGTGAACTCTGTTGGGGATGGATACGCACGTACACTTTTCACAAAAATCCAATGGACACGCAGTTGCTAATTCTCGTAAATTAATTAGCAGCTAAGTGCGGTTGATTAGCAGCTAATGCTGGTTGCTAATCAGCCAATTCTGGGAACTGAAGAAGATGGACACTTACGCTACTACCTTTTTAGGACATGCCAAAGTACCAAGCAACAGCGAGACTGTATGTAGAAACCAATTACAGAGAACTGTACAGAAAATTGCAGAGACTGAAACTCACAAGTCCCGCCTGGCAATGGTTCGAATCCCGAGGATCGCCATGCATGTCAGGGTCCTAATTTGTTAGAGGAGTCGTCCGATCTTAGGGAAACTAACTTGTCAGTAAAGACAGACAATTCATCAACGGAGTTTAAGAGGACTCTTACGATTGCAATTGATCAGAGGTATGGTTCCGAGCCCTAAACCCAGGTTGAATCTTTGCAATGTCGATCCGAAACCTCCAGAAATGGTCTTCACACCGGATTGTAGTATCCTGCTCTCATAGGTCGATCGCTGCGGGGGCCGGGGTCCAATTCAGCGGGTGAAGTTCGTAATCAGGTGTCGCCGTGGGATCTATTCTAATTCGCCAACTGCATAATTCACAAACGAGCTGTGATCACTTGCACACTTCAATTGCAGGAGCCCGCCCGAGTGCAACTGCGACAAAAGCATCTGAATACCACAGATTGCAAATCTGCTCGATCACCTGCAGGTGTGCACTTCGATCACAGTCTCTACTGCAGACGCTGACGGCGACTCGGGAAGACAAAGAAAGTTTCAAGCATAGCTGGCCTGCAGCTGGCCTGGCCGTCACTATACGCACCACCGGCCCCCTGAGCTTGCGGAACGCTGCGATTTGAATTTTTCGCACGTCAAATCACACCATGAACTCATCTTAGTGGGCAGCCGCCATGTTGAATTTCCGAATCGGGTGGTTAAAGTAAGCGAGATCTGGCTGTGGAACCATCGTTTCAGCTTGGTAGTCCTCATCAAAGAGGAAGTGACAAGCACTGGGGCCTTTTATGTTCGCGACGTCAAGGGACGGGCAGCCGGCTGGCTGGATTATGAAGCATTTGGGGGCATCCAGTTGGAATAGGCCATGTGGCAGGGATAATAATAGCAAAGGAGAGGAGTAGGGGGTCGGTTTGAATTTTTCTTAATTCTTATTTTGGGGACGCAAACGAGGAGAGTTTGAAAATCAACCGGTGGATTAGGCGCGAGGAAGGCGGACGGAGGGGCATTGAATTGGGAAAAAGGGCCGGGTCGGGCCGGGCCGGGCGGGCGAGATGCGCATGCAGATTGTGCGGCTGGGGGGGTGCTAAATTTGTAGGCCCCTTGTACTCGCTTTTCCGGCAGGGATGAACTCCTTGTGGTCACGCACGGTGATAGGTTCAGGTGTAGGCTGCGGCTCTAAGGTTAGTCAAAACTGGGTAAAGGTCATGTGTTGGAAGTAGTAAATTAATGTAACAAATTAAAGGTAACTAAGGCAAACCAGCAATTATGTTTCCCTAGTTTTGGCCCCCATTCCGCTCAACTTGAATGCAACATCCAAATCTGTTCATTTTTTTGACAATTTTAGTGCATTAATGTCAAAAGGGGTAACAATCCTTCATTGGTGGGAACTCAAGTGTCAATAGATACATGTTAGGACAGTAATGAGTTGTGTAGGAGACATTTTTGACCCCACTCTATGAGTGATTTTGTAATTTCAAGGTAGGCCACTTTAAAAATTCACATAAATTATAATTTTAATCGAAAAATTATAATTCCAACTGGATTTGCTCCATGAAACAAGTGCATACCTCTGAAAAATATTTGCTCCTCTTGAAATTGGCCCCAAGATTCTAAATGAGGGTGGTAATAGGTTTGTCTACCTTAATGTACAACCTAAATGCATTTGCATAAGGCAAGACACTAAATCTGTCCCATGAAGTAGGATTTGCTGGGTGAAAATGCAAGTTCTCTAGGACAAAGTAAAATCTAGCTTTCTATTTTGTGCCATGTTTAGGACGTGTTCTAGACATCTCCAAGCTAATTTGGGATCTCTAATTGCAAATATGAATTTAAAATTTGCAAAATTTTCATGTGTGAATTTTTTTAAATTGTATTTTTCCCACATGATAAAATTCCCGCATTTTCACCTTGCCCGTCCTACTTTGTGGGACGGGTTTATTGCCATGCCCGCATAAGCAATTGAGGAGTTCATCAAATTTGTTCAAGATTTTGTACTCATCCTAGAGATAGTTAAATAAATGTAGACATCACCGAACTTGTTGAAGGTTGAATCCTCTTTCATGACTCCCCCTATTGTTCAAGTTATGACATTGTTTACTTCTTAGTTGGATCTTGTTGTAAGTCAAAAAAAGAAATCAAGATTTTCTTCTTGTGTATTTTTTGAACACCATATGAATAAATTACGAATTTTCAAAGTGTTGAAAATAGGTGTATCCAATAGTGACCATAAACTTTCATTGAGTAAAGATTGTACATTTTAGGTAGATATCTGTAGGGATTGTTTCACAATTAGGTGCAATTACTTTAGTACATAAGTGGTAGAAGATACATTCTTATCCCTTGAAATAAATTATCAGTATCAAAGTAAGGTCATTACCAGTGTTGAAATGGTATCAACTAAAGCAATAATGAAGTGACTACACTAGCTACATTTCCTGCACATGTTTGAGGTTAATGAAATGATAGAATGTACTGATGTCTTGAATTTTGGTGAGATCCTCTCAGGCTCTTGTTACTAGTACAACAATAATCATTACCAGTATCCAAACAAGATAAACTAATTATACTAAAGGCATTTTTTACAATTGGATACAAATAATAAAATCTAGTGAAAGTAACAAGTTACAGTAGATTAATGGGATGCAAACTGACAATAAAGGCTTGAAGTGTCTTTCTTAGTCACATCAAACCTACTAACCAAAGTATCAATCTTCTTGTATTGTTGTTATACGTACAACTTGATATTTACTAAAGCTACATAAATTAAATTTTTGCAATAGAAGAAAAATAAGGTTGTTCAATTTTTACAAGCAATTTTTTCATGATTTTTGTCAAATTTGTTTAATATAGGTAATATAGTGTTTCATAAATCATCCTCAAGGTCAACCTTAGTGGTAACAATGACAATGAGGTTAAACTTAGTCTCAAATTCTACAAACTTCCTAAGTTGTTATCATTGGAATATAATCCATGGAATGATTGATTTAAATATGAGAGTTTGGGAGGAAGCTTATGAATTTTTTTGATTTGGATATTTAAGTTATTATTAGCCCTTTTTATTTGCCATACAAACTGAACACTATCTAAATCATATCCAACCAAAATATGAAAATTAACCTTTATCTAGCCTCACTTATTGCAAGATAAAGTAGAAAAAAGATAACCAATAAGTACTCAGCTAACTATTTTCTTTGTATTTTTCGACTGATTTCAAAAATAATAGCTGTAGTTGAATTTTAACCTATATTCAATACCCTTCAACAAGTTTTGAACTTTTGATTATAGGGTGCCTGAAAACCAACCATGATTTGATTCATCAAAATTGGAAAGCCATTCTTTTTAAATGATTGACTACGAGTCTTTTGCCCCAAGGGCCCCTCGGAGTTGTAGTGAAGCCCATTTTTCTATATGGATTTGAATACAATCATGAAAAACTCAAATTTTATACATTTTTTTCCACCAAGTTTAATAATGTTGTCCACATCATATTCACCTTTAAAACTTATAATTTCAAGAATAAAGGTCATTCATTGGTCTTATTAATTTTTGAAGCTCATTGGTTAAAAATCATTTATTAGGTTTCTAGTCTCTAGTCTAAACTAAAGGCCTTTTCTAAATCCATCTAGTCCTTGCATCTTTGTTCATATTACAGCATTTACATGTGAATGGGTTTTTGTCCCAAAAGACTTTGGATTGGTGTTTTCTGTCAAAAACCACTCAAAACTACCACTTCTACTGCATTCACTTAAGGAAACCAAAAAAAATTTAAAAATGTAATTTAATCATAGGATCTTGTATTTAACTTGTTTGAGATCATGTAGTAAAAACTTCATCACATTTTACCGTACAGTTTAGAAGATATTAGCATTCAAAGTTGAACAAAAAGTTTTTTCTTAAGAAGATGCTTAAACTGCCCAAAAAACTAAGATTGTCCATAACTTTCTCATCCCTAGTCCAAATATAATGAACCAAAGCTTCAAGTATAGATAAAAACATAATATTCTAGGAATAAAATTCTAAATTTTTTTTTTGGAGAGTTATAATTTTCTGGGGGTTGCTCGACAATCTCTATTTCTTGCTTATTGTGCCATAATTTTTTCATATGGCATCAAATTGAAACAAACATTATATATCCACAAAGCTCTTGCAAAACTACACGACCTCAAAAAATCTCAAAAAAATTCACTTCAAATTGAGACAAAGGAACCTACCTGGACCCAATTATCCAAATTGTCCCCAAGGAGACAAACAGTCCTTTAGGGGTTAAGAGAGCTTGTATTTGAATAGATCTTGATGGATAAATACATTTGCATAATCCACCCAATGTTTTCCATAATTGTATTGATGGAATTGTTAAAAGAAGTGCTAAGAAAAATGAAGAAACAAGGTTTACATGTGACTTTGCCTTAATTTATCCGGAAGAATTTCTACTAGTTTATTTTTTTATTTTTTATTCTTGCAAATCAAATCACAATTCGATTGCAAGAATACTTGGAAAATATAGCACAACACACAAATAATAAAGAGCTAGGTTTCGACTCAATCCCCAATAAATTGTCTCTAGCCCACCTAGTTTTTATACCTGCCCTGATCTCCAGCAAGAAGAACTTGCCCCATTTGTCATCTAATTTAGCCAAGGTGGTGTAATTTTTATTGGAATTTTTAGTAATTTTCACTAAAACTTTCCACTAGGTCCCCTTGTAGTAGTCACTTAGGGGGTGCATTTAGTTCTACTACAACGAACCATGTGCGAACAAGTGGTTTCTAATAAACTGTAATTTTTATCTAAAATTTTGAGCATTGTTTAATAATGACTGTAGGTTTCTATTGCCAAAATGTCCAACTCAAATAAAATATGAAATGATTTCTAGAAGAGGTTGAAATGAATGAAAATGGCATGTTTTTCAACTCAAATAATTATAGAGAATACATTTAGATGACCATTGAATCAATATTCAATTCAAAATGAGCTTTCAATAGAGAGTTATTTTTTTTTTTAAATTGTTCATTTTTTAGACAGTTTTTTTTATATAATATATAGTTGTGAAAGTTATTTTCAGCTCTACAGTGTATCTTTTTACTTCAAAAGTTTGTAACTAATTATTATTAACAAATAAGAATATCAATAATTCAAAACATAAAATTTCAAACTAGGAAATCTATTCATTTTTTATTTTATTTTTTAATTTAAAATTCAAAAAGTATATAGGGGGTCCAAAGTTTTGTTCGCACATGGTTTCTAATGGATACTCTAAGTGAACTCCCCAAGAGTAGTCATTGATCTCCATCCAAATGAAGGCAACAACCTTTTTAATCCCATTGAAACAACATTGTTTCAAATGGTCAAGATGATCCACATGGTAATCCTACAAAGAAGATACCAGCCCCTGCTTATGGGTTTGCAAATCCCAAGTGTTAGTGAATATTACATGTCTCAAATTTGAAAGACTCTTATTTTCTTCAACTTGAGGTCTTCAAGCTTGCTCAAAATGGTTGTAGGATTTTTCTAGGCTTGTTGCAAAAAGTTGCACCATCACAAGTCTAAAATCAATTGATTTTTTTCTTTTGAAAATAACAAAGATTTATCGTTGGATAGACTGAAAGTAAGAAAATCAAAAGTGAGGCGGAAGATATCAACTCCACTGCAATAAAAACAAATGCTCGGTCCGCTGCATATCAAAGCTCATAAAAGTCCCCTTAGCAACCAGAGTAGTGTTCTTTTAATATGTACAATGGTGCACTTCCATCCATTCTCTTGTTGTTGCAATGCAAATTATTCCATTATATAAAAATGTGTATTATATTTATATTGATTAGATTTGATTAAGTTTGTTTGAAAAAAAAGAATGAGGAAAAAAAAAGGGGTTATGGTGAAAACCATGGTTTAATTTGTTGGCTATGACATCTCATTTTAAAAATCTTTTTCTTCTTTTGAAATAGTTACATATTTTATTTAGTTTTGGAGAAGTTGTTGGAACAAAAGATGAAGCTTGTTTTACCTTTCTTTTTTATTTTGAAAAATTAACACTCCACATAGAAGATATGGATAGAGATATGGGCAGAAAAGGGATGGTTAATGGATGAAATGTGGTTCATGGGGCATGTTATGGGCTGAAATCTCTTGCCTAGGTGGATGAGGTGAAGAATAATGAAGGGGGCCCTTCTTCTTCTTCCTTCATAATTTGTTTTTGTTTGCCGTAAATGAGAAATATTTTGGAGAGCCATAATGAGAAATATATTGTGAGTCTTGGTATGACAATATGAGAGGTTGTTTTTCTTGTTGTGATTCCAAAAAGTTGTGACTCACTTTATTTGGAGTTTGTATGTGAAAGTTATGTTTGATGAAGTGAGAGTGGGTTAGTTGACAAGGAATTTGAGGGTAAAATTTTTGAATGATTGTAATTTTCTAGTTAGGAAGTATTTAGTTTTGAGATTTGATATGCTTAGGAATTAAGTTTTTACATTAGAAGACATTTGAGGCCTTGAGAAGACTGCGAGTTCTTGGGATCTGAAAATTGTCTCGACTGCATGGGAATGCTGCCAGCTATGCACTCCAACGTGGTTGCAACCATGCCACGTCATTCTTTTGGGAAAACAAAACAAAACAAAAAACTCTTTTTTCAACTTACTTTTGCATTTTAGAAATTTTAATTTTAAATTTAAAAAAAATAAATTCTTTAACGGCTGAATGCGTTCTCTTACTACTATGGAAACAACATTGGGAACAAGTAATATATATATATATATTATATATATATATATATATATATATATATATATATATATATATATATATATATAATACTTGTATGATTATATTATGTTTCATATGTATTACATGAATATTGGTACATGTCTATCCGTATATACCTTATAAAAAATAATGGAAATATGTTTGCAGAGTACATTTATTTTGCTTTTTTATTTTACTTGATTATGGGATCTTTCATGTTCTGGACCAAATTTAATTGCACCTAAAACCTTGATGTTTTCTTAAGGCAAGTCCTCTCTATCTAACACCGTAATCCAAAAGACCTTCAACTTTTCTCCAACTTTCCTGATATCTTTTCACTATAAGAGTTTTTTGATGTCTAAGTTGATGGATTTTCGGTGACGTCAAAAATTAAAAAAAACTGTGTTTTTATGTCAACAATAATGTCCAACGGAACATCTTGATGTTCCGTTGGACATTATTGTTGACATAAAAACACAGGTTGTAAAATTTGACGTCACCGAAAATCCATCAACTAAAACACAAGTTTCTTATAGTGTTTGTATACCAATTCTTTGTTTTTTCTAAAGACAAATTGTATCTTCCACCTTAAAATTCCAAAGCCTATCCAAATGACAAGTTCTTAAACCCAAAACTCAAAATCTTAAACCTTCAATCTTGTTACTTTTGGTGATTCTACTTTCTTGTTTTAACAAAAGGTGTTGGTGGATTGTTACTCTTTTGGAAAAATATTTTTTTTTATAAAGAGAGGATGGTCCCTTGTAAAATTCTAAGGCAATTTTTAATTTGCTTATGATTTTGTTATCTTTGATGGAATATGCTTTTATCACCTATCATTTAATTTTGTAACTTGTAGACCTCCCATCCTTTCCTATGTCACAAAACCTTTCTTGTGGTCTTTAATATAAACTTCATAGCCATAAGTCTTTTCTTTAAATCATGACATCAAGTTATAAACTTTGACCTTTTTCCTTTTGGGATGTTAATTTTTTTGTCTAGCCATGGGACATGATTATTTTACATCATTTGGCTTAGACTATACCATACAAATGGATTTTTTCTTTTAAAATTCTTTGTATAGGTGGGCCTAATTTTTATTACACCTAAAGTTTGAATTAGTTTTTTCACACATGTTGGAGTATGACACAAGGTGATTTGACTTTGCCAATCTTTTTTCCATCATTAATTGTCTCTATAGGCTTGGTTGGCATATAATGGATTGTACCATGCCAGAGCATTGATTGGTGGCTATTAGATTCTACAAGAGGTCCTCAATAATCAATGAGTAGTGGAAATTTGTTATTTTCTAATTTGAATTACCTTCTAGAACAAATTTGTTTGACTTGACCTATTTAAAGCCTACAACCTAATTTTCTTAGGACCTGAAGTACTATTACTTGGAATCCAAGGCACGTTTTCCTTGGAGCTCAAGGCATGGGCTATACCTAATCATGGCTTAAATATAAACAATTGAAATATCTTCAGAGCCTTCACAATTTATCTTTGTTAATTGGTTCTCACAAGAGTTTGATATTGACTATAAAATTTGGAGTGAGAAAATTAGAGATGGTGTCTTCACAAGTCTCCTATGTTTCACAAATTTGATGGACTATGAGTTGATGTTCTAGTTTTTGTGTGATGTTTTGAGCTTTGCTATTTGTTTTTTCTTTTCTGAAGTCCTGTTGTAATACGATGCTACGGGTTGTAGACACCTTATTGGCAACTTATTAACATTCTGATGTTTGGTTTGTCATGGGAACAAGTGAGGTCCATAGCCTTTTTGGTTCATTCTTCATAGCTGCTTTCTCTAAGACCTTGGCAACATGTCATTTATTTTGTGGGTCTAAATCACCTTAATTGCATAATTTAAACTACAATATGATTTAGTAACTAGATTCTATCTTTTGTGATTAAATAATCCTCCTATTAATTGATCCCCCCCTCTTTGAAAAAAATGAGAGCCATTGATCCCCCCATTGAGAAAATCCCCCACCCCCCTTCTAATCTATAGTTGATCTAGAAAAATAATAAAATATGGATATGAATACAATATAGATATGGGATATGGGATTCAATCAAATGGACATATCTCATATTGTTTGGAACTGTGAAGTGCTCCCTCCAATTCAAATACAAGGAAAGGAGTGGGAGGATAACAAAAATAAAACTTAACCACAAAATGGGAGAGGAGGGAGGTAATAAATATTTATTAAAAAAAAAATTAATCACAAAAATGGGGGAGGGGATGGGGTAATAAAAAAATATAGTTTTTTTAATAGGTGTCTCTTGAGTGGATGGAAGGGGGTACATTAATTGAAATGCACCTCATCCTCACTATCCACTCAAAAGACAACCTACCACAATTTTGTAATTACTTAATTTTAGTCTATTAAAATTGTATCATTTATTGATCTTAATTTGATCTTAATTTGGTCTTTATACATTAATAATTTTTTTCAAAAGTTTATTAAGGGGTGTTTTGTTGATATGGTGGTTGTGATGGTATGATGTGAATGACCTCCATTCTACTTGGATGCCCATCTACTTCTCTTAGTTGGATTGCATTGAACTAGCTTAGATCTAATCATCACTTAGAGTTTTATAGTTTTAGGCACTAAATTTTTATAATCCATTTTGACAGTAGTGATTTGAAAGATTCCTCAAGATTTGTTAGCCCTAAACCACCAATCTTTCATTTGGCACAACAATCATTCCAATTTATTTTAATTGATATTTTAAAGTGATGTCATGCATAAAAAAAAGTTTTGTACCAAATCCCTAAATTTTTCTACAATCCTCTCCAAATTGTGTTGAAAAAACAAAATAAGGAGATAAGTGTCTAATTTGCAATAATTCTTATTCTTGCCAACAAGAGCTGCACCATCAGTGGATTATGCTCGAACGTGAGTTTAGAGCAAACAATAATATTTCATAAAATTTAAGGCCAACAAATCATGTAACCATGTGAGCGATGCCTAGTACTGTGCTCCTTATTGATAGCATACATTGGAACTTATTCAATTTTTTTTGAAAGGTGTTTGGATTTTAAGATAAAAGATAAAGATAGACTAAGCATATATTTCAAACTCTTACAATGATTAATAGAAGAAGTTGTGGCAATGAAACTAATCAAGCAGACAAGAACATTGAAGTCTTAGTCAATAGTCTTGATAGTCCCATTAAGTGTATATAAATTAAGGAAAAAAACTCTCAATAGCGGTAGCTCGTAAGGCTTACTATCTCTTGTGTTTACAGGAATATGTCCATTAATTGACACACACACACACTTGCTAAAAAAAATGATAGCCGTCAATAATAATTTATAAAACTCCCTCTCCCCTTCATCTGCCATTGATTTGAAAAAACCCTCCATCATTAGATGGCATCTCTACCAATGGTACTAGATACAGATACGGATTCAAATACGGATATTGGATGTTGAATATGAATATGGATATAAATACGAATCTATAATATATCCCATATTATTTGCAAGTACCCAGCTCCTTGGGAATTACAAATAGGAATGGGGGTGGTGGGTCAATTAAATTTTTTTAAATTAAAAATATTAAAAATAAAAAGAAGGGGTGGCGGGTCAATTAAATTATTTTAAATTAAAAGTATTAAAAAATAAAAAATAAATGAAAGGGTGGCGGGTCAATTAAAAAATCTAATTTAAAATTTAAAATGGGGATTCTTTTGAGTGAATGGAGGGAGAGTGCATTAATTGAAAATGTACATGTCCTTCATTATCCACTCAAAAGACAGCCTCTACTATTTACAACCTCGAGGTCATGGGTTTCGAAAGATTAAGAGAGCCCTATTGACTTGGACAAAGATATTTAAATTTATTTATTTTTAAACGTTTAAGATGCATGCTTTTAGAGTATACTGTAAAGATATAGTAGTGGGGCATTCAATAGAACTTTAGTGATCAACAAAGTGTCAAGAATGCCAATGATCATATCATTGACGCTCCAACATTTGTTGACGGCAGACTTTCAAAGGTTGACCTTTTAAACATTGCAAAATGTTTCAAAGGGAAAATGTGATTTTCTTGAAAGCTTGTAGCTCTAGTTTATTTTTATCTAAAACATCAATTCAGTTAATACATCACCGAGAGATATTATAAATAAGAATTTCAACACAATGTATATCAAAGATATATGAGAGACTCCAAAACAGTCACAATTGCCATGCCAGTGAAACAAAATGAAAAGCTACCTTCAAAAATGAGTTCCTTGCCTAAAAATGCTTGTTAGTTATACTTGCTAATGATAAAAGGGGGGGGGGGGGGGTGGTAATGCTTTGATTAGTGACCATCAATAAATAAAAAATATCTATTGAAGAGAAATTCATCCATTGAATTAGTGTCCTCAACCTATTTTAGCTTTAGAAGCACTTTATCAACTTTAATTATTTGAGCCTCCTCAATTGCTTTATGAGCATTCCTCTCCTTATTCTATCTTTTCAATATCTTTTGCCCTCTTTAAAAGAAAATGAACATCAATATATTGATTAATATAACACAAGCTAGTTATTAGAAATTCTTTAAAGACACCCTATTGGTGCCACAAATTCTCCTTTTAATTAAAGTAAAGTAAAAAATTTATTCATGGTCATACATACAAAAAAATTGAACAACAAATGAAAATGAATCAACTATTTCTTATAATTTAGGGTCATCAAGACCTATTTAAATACCATGCTAATATCAACAAGAAACTTATCAAATTAAAATTACAGCCTTATTCATCACCTACAAACACAAATTTATGGCAAACTTATATAAGGAATTGGAATCAACAAACAAATTCAAATTTTTTAGGAATTGGATTATTTTGGTCGATTTCTATTTGAGTAGGAAGAAACCACATTTTAGGAGTAACTTAGGCTTGTAAGTAGCGGGAGAAACTACATTCTATATGTAGCTTTGTCTTATTATCAAACTAAAAGAAACCCAAAAGTTCAAGTCTAATATTGAAATTAATTCTCCAAAAATGAGAAACTTGTTTCCGCACTTTTTAAGTACTTCTCTTTATAATCATGCCGGCATAACTATTTTGATTCCTTCCTTACAAATATTACACCTACACTTCTATAGAAAATTTTAGAAAAAAATCTTCTCTTCAAATTTTGGCCAATTTTGGCACATAAAAGTCTACCTTAAACAACAAAATAAGCATGGATCATTATTCTACATATTTTAGGTTCATTTTGATCCCATCAAGAAACATTGTTGGTGCTAACAAAGCTTCCACAAAATCAAAATGCAGACCTCAAGCATATCTTGAGACTAGAAAATTTGACAATAAATAGAACATACATTAAGGATTATCCACAGTATAGGCTCATTCAAATATTTCAAGTCATCTTCTTGGTACCAACAATGTTCCTATCGATTTAAATGTGGTCTTAAATAATATATTGGAAACACAAAATTGGAAAAGAAAATGAACATGGATCAATTATTCTTTACAATTTAGGCATATTCAAGCCCTTTCAAAACACCTTGTAGTATAGACAAGGCTCCTACCAAAGAATAATCATTGTCTCCATCATGTATTGGAAACAAAAATTTGACAACATGAACCTAAATAAAATATTCCTCATAGTTAAGGCAAATCTAGATCCTCTCAGGACACCTTGTTGCTACCAACAAGGCTCCCACCAAATCTAAATTGAAACCAAAAGAATAGATTGGAAGTAGATAATTGAACAAGCAATTGAATATGGATCAACTATTTGGTGTTGTTTAGACATTCTAGACT
The DNA here is from genome assembly GCA_951230915.1 of Antitrichia curtipendula. NCBI lineage: Eukaryota > Viridiplantae > Streptophyta > Bryopsida > Hypnales > Leucodontaceae > Antitrichia > Antitrichia curtipendula. The sequence continues at coordinate 49,326,793 of OX579633.1, read as the reverse complement.
CTCTTAGGACTCCTTGTCGGTACCAATTTGGCTCCTAGCAAATCAAAATCTGAACTTGAATCAAGTCTTAAAATTTTAAAAAAAATGGAACATAGACCAATTGTTCCATATTCTATTGGCCCATGTTATTGTGTTAATGCAGTTATTGCATCTTTTGAGTACATTGTGAAGAAATATACTCAAAAGATGTATTAATTGGTTTAAACAATTTAAATAAAATTTTAAATTTCCACCCCTCCATCCCAACCCTAACTCCAAACCCAACCCTAACTCCAAACCCAAATCCAAACCAAACCCCTCCTCCAACTTTGTAAGTTCAAATTGACTTTGCCCAACCCAATCAATATGGAATAAATCCATCCGTATTTGTATTATGTATCGTAATTGTATCTGCATCTCATATCTGGTATATGTATCATGTATTCAAAACCAACAGCATTGGAGGGGGTGGGGATTTTTTTTTTTAAATCAATGGTTGTCAATTTTATGAGGAGGGGGGGGGATGGACATGACGCATCTTTTTGTTACAATTGTTACATTGTTGGCTCATTCAAACCTTTCAAGACATCACTTAGTGCCTACAATTCACATAACTCTTAAATAGAGGCATCTTAAGGAATTTTTGAATTTCAGAAAACCATAAACCAAAATTCAAACACACACTCAGATGCCTTTGCCATGAAAACTTCCCTAGTGAATTTCATAATCATGTTAATACTCATATAAACTACATTCTTCAAGATGCATGAAGGGCATGAAAAACTTACTCAAAATTACACTATTATTATTTTCAATCAAGCCTCATGCTCCTTGCAAGGTACTCTTTTTGGTAGGAAATTAATAGCATCTCTAAAAGTTGTACTTGAGTTCTATGAGCTCAGCTATTAAACCTTGGTCCTTGGACAATTATGGAGTTACCTCTATTATAATAAGATGAAGTCTACCACTTAGAAAATTGCACTCTCAATAACATTGTTAGTATACATTGCCTTTGTTGCAACCCTCATGGCTTTCATTACATAGTTGTTTGTTCTTTTGTCCTTGAAAATATCAAATTTCAAATTTTTTTCATTGATTTTTTATACTATTCAAAGAGATGACCCTCGAATTCTACTCCTTCTCGTCTATATGAACAAATGTATTCCAATAATATCTCTTGAATACATTGTCTATTTTTGCCTTAAACTTTATTTTCTTTCCTAGATAGTATGTATATATATATATATATATATACACACACATCCTTTGGCACTGATCTATAGAAGATGAAGTCACTATTTGAAGCATGACTACCTTTGTTCATTTTAAAGTTAATAATAGATGTAGCTAGTGGCAAATTAAGTACGCTTCCAATTTGCTTCTCCATTGTGTCTCTACAAATGCTACAATTCCATGACCATTTTTAATATGGATAGAATAAGTGTATCATTCACTTTTTCCATTAGCTTTTAGTTTGCGCTTGAGTTTTTGGTGTTACTTCACTATAGAGCACTTTACATATAAATAAAGAAGGCTTTGACTTAATTACTAATGAATTGACACAACATTATTCAACATCAAAATTCACTTAGCAACTACAACAAATGGTTCTTAAATCCTAGATGATTTAAGGGACATAGTTTTGGTGATTATTTCATGGGTAATTTCATACTATGGTATAAAAAGTCTCACTATGCACTCAAAGTGCATAGCGTGCTTCATTTGAACTAGATTTGCATCAAAATTGTGCTATTTACACTAAATTTTGCACTAGCATATTTATTCCTTTTTTTCACAAATAATTCATTACCTTCAGCAGAAAAATTCAAGACAAATACTCCCTCAAAATTTGTATTAAATAAACATTGCAATTTTTTTTCTTAACTATATGTATTTTTAAATCCTAAAAATCAAATCTAAGATTTTTATATGTCTTCAAAATTGTATACAAAAATTCCTAAAATTCCTAAATTAGCATGAACTTGAAAAATACAATTATAAAAAATTATATAAAAAATTGAAAATTGCCACAATAGTCATCAATGAAGTTTCTAAATTTAGTATACAAGATGCACTACTATGAAGCACTCATTTGGTGTAAATTTTTTAATTTCAAGCACTTGAAGATTTTTAAAATGTCTTTTTTGAAAGAGGGTGGCAGGTGGCTTAGGTGGGCTTTTTCCTCTTAAATTTTCCCTCCACCTCAAGTTGTATGGACATTTATGATGGACATTTTTCAAGCTTCTCAAAACACTACATTTAGTACATCATACTCCCTCCGACCCAAAATGATCTTCCTCTTGGCCTCAATTTTTTGTCCCAAAATTATCTTCTTGTTGCACTTTGTGACGTTGAAAATTGGTCAAATTTGACTTTCAATTGCCATCTAGGACCAACAAACCAACTCCGAGCAATCATTCCCCCTCCATCCATGCAATCATTCATTGAAAGACAAATGAAATTATTGAAGGGGTCAATCAACAATGTTTGTTCTTGTTTTTTGCATCTCTTTATATATTGCCCAATTGAAGGAGATGAAGTTTTGAGAGGTGGTACAAAGGTCCACACATAGTCATGGGCTCATACGAACTACCCACAAAATGATACCTTACAATCAACAATTAAGTGTCCGTTGATGCTCCTTGAAAATGTTCCCAAAACTCCACTTTTCAATACTCTATAAGTGCACTTTGAAAAGGATTCCAAACTCAAAGTTTCTAAGACACTAAGAGTGCACCAAACTCTATTTGTACGACACAAAACAAGTTCGAAAAATGTTATTTTTACCCTTAATCCATAACATTTTGTCCAACCAAAAGATCATTTTGGAACAAAGTGAGAAACAAGAAAAACTTGTGTATTATAGCATGCAAACATTCTCATGCCTCTACCTCTACTATGAAAATTGAACTTAGGCAATTTTCAACTTCCACTCCTCAAACCTCTTTTCTTTTGAAAGTGCATTCTAAGTTAAAAATCCAAGTAGTAACAACACTCAATGATGATTTGAACAACAACTCTTTTGCACATGACTTATCTTTGGGATATCTTTTACGTGAATGCTTTATTCTTGGTTCCCTCCAATACATATTTTTCATGACTTCTTCTAGGGTAGGAGGTTCGTAAAGCACTTGGGCTTTAAAAAGTGTCCACCTCTTGAAATGTATACTACTTGTACATTCACTTTTACATTGCTTCAACAATGTACAAATAGTGGACATTTCAGAAAGTGGACATTCTTAATAACCAATGCATTTCAACTTCATAAATTCATAACTAATTCTATGAAGCTCCAAAAATAACAACTTTGGTTAGATGCCAATTCCATTTGTCTTTTGAATGAGGAAATTTTATTAGAAAATATTTTAAGAAGTACAACCTCTCCAAATTAATTCTAGCTCTTAAATGGATGCTTTATGAACTTCCTACCTAAAGTACAACTTTCTTAGGAATTCTTCCGAGTTCATGCTTCTATTTCCACCAAGTGCATCTTTCTCATAACTACTTCATTTTTACAATTATATGCCCTCTATAGTATGATGTGGTTTTAGCTTTAATGAAGTGAAAAATATCCTTACTAGCACACTTCCCAATTCACATCATTTTAGAGAGAATAACATGTCCTTTATAATTGTACAATTGAGGAATATGGAGGGTACCATATATACACTTAATACTTGACTAAAAGGATCATAACCACCTTCATGACTTCACAACTAAGAGTATCTTGGGGGTTTTATAATTTTGATTTTGGTAAATTGTTGATGTTGAAGTCATCTTATGATACATATTTCCACCACAGTTCTAGGCCACCATGAAGTCACATATAGTCATAAGTTCATATTTTCCAAAAAAATATGAACATGACATATATTCATCCATTGGCAATCTATATGTTTTTTAAATTCCATAATTTAAACTCTCGGAGTGATTTCTTCGTCTTCTTGTTCTTTACTCCCTACTCTCCGCTCACATGCTAGCATTGTTAATTGATTGCTTAATCACAGTGTCATATTTTAAGCCATATAAAATAATATTTTACTAGTGAAACAACATCTAAGTTATATCTTGACAATAGTTAATTGGGAAGACATGGTCTTCTTAATTATATAATTTTCAATTGAGGTCCACAATTTATATTTAAAATTTAATAATAACTTTTAAGCTTTTGAAGTCAAAATTATACTTTCTTGAGGTTACCATCCTATGACTAATTGTAATGTGTAAATTATATTGAATAACAATGTCAGCATTGTACTATTGATTATCATCAAGATGATTAAGTAAATTTTTCATCTCTAGCAATCTTTGCTTCTAATATTATTTTACATTCATCAACAAAGCAAACTCCTTTGGTTTCAAATTATATTTGTCATCTAAGAGGGTATTTTTTCAAGTAAAAGCATTTGGAAGTTTAACAATTGAAGACTGATCTTTAGTTTTTTGTTACCTTTAGTTGGAGGCTATATTCTAAAACTAATTTGAAAGGTTATAAACAAGGATAGTTGACAAGGCATTTACTCTTATCAACTCCTTTCTATATTCCTCAAATGAAAGTTAGAGCTAGATTCATTGCATGTTGAAATTCTATACAACAATGACAATAATTAATCCACCTTTGATATGTTTTTGTTTCCAATGATTTTCATCCATTCTTTTTAGGCATTTGATTCTCTAGTTATCTCTCTTTTATAGAAAAGGAGGTCGTGGGGCACCAAAATATTAGTACAAGGGCTTGATTTTGAGTCCTACATGGGCTTGTGAAACTAAGCTCTTACATTTTTAGTTTCAAGACCTCCTTTCTACTAGTGGGACCTCCACTATTCTCTCCAACAATATAATATATTCATGTAAGCAAAAAAATTATTAAACTAACTAACTAAATATGAAGTGGATAATTTTTGAAAGATATGAAACTTGGTATTTATCACATGAGATCCACACAAATGATAATTAAAGTATGGCATATCACTATTAAAAAATAATAGCAATACAACAAAACCAAATTTATTTTCATGTTCAATAATTTAACAATAATCTATCTAGGTGTGTCAAAAGCGTCAATAGTTTTGCTGAAAAAAATATAGTATTTTGGGAAATAGACACAACTTGTAGTATTAGAATAATAACCTAATTGAAAATCACTCCCTAGTATACTAAGTTTGAACCATAGGAGATTGTTAAGTAGGGTGGAACTATACCAATAGGTTCATTTCCAAACTAGATAACACAATCTAAAGACAAGGAAGATAATTCTCACCATCTAATCCTAATTACAATCTACAATCCAACTCAGAATTCATATAACCAATAATCTTCAATTACAGCCATGATACTCTAACTCAGTTTCTTTCCATATATATTTTATCTCCTTCATTTCTAAAATTCCCCACTCGGCATGTTTCTATTTTCTTACATGTTTCATTTAATTTTCCTTTTCACTCTTAATCTTCTAATTTGGCATTTAATTTCTCAATACTCAACCAAGTTGTCCAGAATTGGAATTATTATTATTATTATTATTATTATTTATTTTATTTTATTTTATTTTATTTTATTTTTTCAATTTCACATACTTTAACTTATAATTCTCATTGGATTTGACACAAGCAATGTCAATCATACACATATTCGCATGACAATCACTTATAAATCCAACACAAACTCATCAATCACAAACACAAACAAATTTAAATAGGCAACTAAAATTTATTAATCATCAATAATAATAAAAATTTAAAAATAGCCAACTTGTGTTTGACTTTTATACTCTCTCATGGTGATGGATGGAAAAAAAAGACATAGAAGCACTAAATAGGTCGCGGTAGTTGATAAACCTAAACCACCAACTTGGCTTTCAACACTTGCACTACAACTATCCAACCTACAAATTAACCAACTTGCCATTGGATTTCACACACAATAACACTACTAGCTTACAATATGCCTTTTTACACAAGACTAACATCAATTTGGATGATTGAACGACCAAAATAGGAAAAAGACATCTAAATTGGAAAAATTGGCATAAAAAATAAGTTCCTTTTAGAGCTAGTCTACACAACTTGATCTTGTAAAGTTATCAATGCCAACAAAAAGAGTATTTTTAAGCATTCATCTATTTATAAGTTTTAAAAATGTCCAATGTTTTCTTTCAAAGTTTATTATAATGATGTAAAACATGCCAGATTATTTATTCACAATCATTTTAAATTCTTGGTATCATCACATTGATATTCATTTTGAACTTTTTTCTTTTGAGTTTAGTTTCTCCTCAAAAAAAAAAAATTATTGGTTAGCTCTTTTGCACTTCAATATTAGTAGAAAAATAACACATTTGATTAATCTCCAAAAGAATCATTATATGTTTATCACAATGCTTTAGAATGAACTTATTGTATGTACAAAAATCTATGTAATTCATGAAATCTCAAATTGAAATTAAGAAATTGTTCACTTAAAAAGATCATAGTGATTTGATAAAAAAAAATATCTGTTATATCTAATAGTATTATGATTTTGTGGAGAAAAATTACAAAACAATGAACAAAATAGGAAGAAAATTGCATACATGACCAATGTTTCATCTTTATTATTAAAAAATGCTGAGATTTTCCTAAATACACCTCAATCATGTGCACAAAATTGCAAATAAAGTTTACGTGAAATACATGTATGCAATCCATTGCCTTCAATGTATTGGCAAATGGATATTTTAACAAGCGTAGGAAGTTTAAAATGTTGCTTGTCCACTAGCATGTGCCTAAAGTACACCAAAAATATGTAAATCAATGACCTCTTGAAGACTTTTATTGTTTGATTGTATGTTAATGGAGTATAAGCTTATATTATGCCCATGACAAAATGTAAGACAACAATGACATGGCCTAGTGTCTCATTGGTTCATTTTGTTGCTATAGCTTGGCTTTCAATTATCTAATAATGGTTGCACATCTGATGTGAAGCACAACTTGTTTGAACATATATCCTTTTTAAATTAGAAAATGGTGTATCTAGAAATGATCCATTTAGCATTTGAGGGATTAAAAGATGATTTTTTGAAGTTTGAAAATTTACCTTATCTAAACTATTTATTCTTTAGTAAAAAGCTCAAGAAGAGTCTTTATTTACAAATGATATTCAAGATTATTTATTTGTCTTTTGATTGTAGAATTTGATATTTTTCATATTTAGCGATTATTGTCTTGTGGTTGTATTAGCACAATTGTGGTCTTATATTGAGTAGTTTGTTGGAAATATTTTCAAATGATGAGATGGCAAGGAAAACTCACTAATTTTTCATCCATTTTAAAATTTTAGGTATTCTATGATATCAGTGGCATAGGTTAGAAGATATGAAATATTGCCTAGTTAAAATTCTCACAAATATTTCTTTCAGAAGGTTTAATCATTCCTATACTAATAACATTCTTTTTACCACATTCATTAGTTTTGAAGGCTCTAAAACATTTTCCCCAATTGAAATCAACAATGACTTGTGTTTCTGAGCAAGAAGAAAGATCTTTATCATTATATAAAGATAATGTAGAATTAAGGAATTTTATAAATATTCTACACTTCTATTTGAGAGTGATTACAAGAAAAACATATTGATTTGTAGCATTTGGAGTATTACTTGGATTACTATGAGCTTTTGGAAAACCCAAAAAATAATTTATTGTCTAATATTCAAGTCAAAAAATATATCCTTAAAAAATATTTGGACAAAATAACTAAACTGAATTTTTTTTAAATGTATTTTAATGTTTAAAATTAGGGGGATTTTATTCAACTAATTTTATTTTTTAATAAAATTTATTTTTTAATTCCTACTTTCATGCAAAGGAAGAGCAATTTGAATGGATGTCAAAGATGAGATTTTGTTGTTCGTAAAACTTTCTGGTTAGACTATGTAATCTTAAGGGATGACCGTGGATTCTAACATTTACATTCTAATTTGCTCTTACTAAGGTAGAAATTGTATTAAAAGTTCCTAATTTGTTATATATTACAGTTGAATTAAATCTTTTTGAACAAATCTAATTTGACAAAAATTTACAAGGATTAACATTTTTACACTATCATAATTTTATTATATAATTATAGTCAATACCAAAGATATTGTATTTGGAGGTCCATTTTGATAAATAAATAAAAAGTGGTGAAATTAATTTAGTTATAAAGTGAAAACATTATGTACTATTCACAACAATAACTGTAAGATTAATCTGATTTATAATATATTTTTAAGCGAAAGGGTTCATTAGATTGCAAATGCAATCATTTTATATGATTTTTATGTACATTATCCACATGTAAATTCTTTATTCTAAATGGTCTCAAAAAGCTTAATGCCACACTTTTTTGTACAAAGTAATGTTTTGGCATTTCTTTGATGATATGATGATTCTAAAGGGGTTTATTAATTGTTATTCGTGAATTCAAAGAATTCATGGTCACCACTTTATTTAGACCTTTAAATCACTTATGTGAAACAAATATTTATAATTTTTTGTACATACAAAAATTAAAAAATTTGTTTTCTAAGCGTCCAATCTTATTTTTCCTCCTTAATTATAAATTTGGCACCAATTTGTTAAACTAGCTCTGAACTTACAGTAGATCATAAGTTTCATCTTTTCCACATGCAATGATAGAATGCTTAGAATTGGATTTATATTTTTGGTGTATTTAGTGCATTGTTTTGATTTTGATTTTGATCTACATATAAGAATTTTGGGATTCTTAACCCCTAAAGTCCCTAGGTTATTTTTCTATCAAAAATGACTTAAAATTGCCATTTCTACTATGTTTGTCCAAGAAAATAAAACATATATATTTTTTAGAATTTAACCATAGGATCTTGTACTTCACTTGTCTCAGATCATGTCATAAGAATTTCATAAAGTTTGACCATAAAAATTAGAAGATATTAGCATTCAAAGTTGGAATTTTTTTTTTAACACTAGCCTAAAATTCTAGATGACTTTGACCGCCATTTGTGGAAATTTTCTGCACTACAAACTTTGAATTTTGTTTTTTTGTGTTGAATAATTGAATTCAAAGTTTAGTAAAAAACAATTTTTTAAAAATAAAAATTATTTTGTTCTTTAAAAAATTATTAAGTAGATGCAAGTCCAAAATCAAAAGAAAAACTGAATTGTTAATAGCTCTAATATGAGACTCAATACTATAATCCCATTACGGTGAAATTTGATGAAATTTTTACTAAGTGATCTCAGACAAGTTAAATACGAGATCCTACATTTAAATTCCCCCCAAAACAAAAAAATTTATTTCCTTAAGTGAATACATCAGAAGTGGTAGTTTTGAGTGTTTTTTTGGTAGAAAACACCCTTGGGGTTTCAGGGGTTAAAAACACAATTTGAATGTGTGATTCTTGCATAGGAAAGTTTGTTCAAATTTTTGAATATTAGCTTTGGGATTGATGAGGAGGTTGTCCATTGCCTTGGGGAAGGTAGAAGCTCATCATTTATTGATCATTTGAACAAGCTTCATGATTACTCTCGCTATATATATAATTACATTTTTGGATGTGCCTTTACAATACAAGTTTAGAAATATAATTTGCATGCATAGACAAGTTTGAATGTATTTTTTATGAATTTCTAAGTGATTTAGCATCAAAATTTTAATTTTTGTAGTTATTGAAGGACTTGTGAGGACTTGTCATTTGGAATTTTTTTGACACTTAAGGACATACTTCCCACAAGACAATGGCATGAAAACATCTTTTAGATAATAAAAATTGTATTTTCAAATTTACTTTGTTACAATACAACAATCCATTGTTTTGATTGTAGAAAAAGACATTTTTGCAATTCGGATGAATTCATTGATGTTTTTGGATGTTTTGTTCATTTCACTAGAATAATAGTATTGCAAGGTGCATAAATTTTTACAACGTGGATTTACATTTTGATTTTGGGTATGTTAGTTTCCAACCATTGCATTTACATCACACTAGAAGATGCAAACTAAATCAACATGCTCTATTTCTCATTGAATTTTGAAGTTGGGATCTCTTACAAATGGTAAGAATTATAATTTGAAACTTTTTATATGTATCCCAAATGAAGGTGAGATTTAGATCACTTACAATTATAATTATCATTGTTTATATTGTATTTCTTTGGAAAACCTGAACAGAAAAATGATAATTTTTTTTGCATTTTGGAGGCTCACAATGCAAAGGAATTTTGAAAAGTTAAAATATTACAATATACTCCATTAATTACTATTTATGCTTACTTATAAGAGTCTGAGGAAAATACAGGGTAAATCTTTGAGTTAAAATTAGAGGGTTTCTCTATTACTTTACCTACAATGCTGCAAAAGGTGAATTTATTGATAATATCAATAATATTGCATTACTGTATAACTATTATGATTTTCTAAACCCAACCGATGTATTTCTTTATTATACGTATGGGAAGAGTGACTTTTCTTTTGTTTTCTTTTTTTAATAACGAATGGCGGACCATTGCATTGGAAAAGTGAATTTCATTTCCCTGATAACTTAATTACAAAAAAAATTAATTAAAAAATTAAAAAAAATTATCCACGAGATTTCCGCAGCTCAAAGAATGATGATTTCTCCATCAAGCTCTTTGGGACTCTCTTCTAAACTCAGACAGAGTAGCGTGCCTTAAAGTCCAAATGTCGTCTAAACTCAACCTTCACCAAGCGCCATCCATCTAACTCAAGTTTGATACCATTTGGCTCCGCTCCAAGTTGCTAGCCTTGAGAGAGGGTAACATTCTTAGGTGGCAAGGGCGTGGCCCTCCTCGTTGTAGACTTACCTAGGGTTCTCGCTCTCTTGGTTTGTTGTGTCCTTTTGCTCTTTTTTCTTCATTTGTCCAACCTCGCGGCTTGGCTATTTTGTATTGTTTTTTGTTTTTTAATGCAATGGGTTTCCAATTTGTTCAAAAAAAAAAGAATGATGATTTGCCGTCAAAAGCTGTGTCAGCAAGGAAATTAAGCAAGTCAAGGGTTTCCAAATTTGCAATTGTGTAGAGCCGAGTGAGAAAGAAATGTTCTCTTATTAAAGTGGTAAATGCCTCTATTCCAGCGTTATTTAGCCGAATTGGGACCCTGGTCCAAGCATCCGAGGCAAGCTAACTCTTGTCATTATTTCCCAGGAAGTAGGTGTTGCATTAATGGCTCCTAATTATGGGAAAAGGATTCATTAAACCGGCTTTATTCGGACTGCTCGTATTAATGAGGCTGCCTAAGTTATTTGGGGCCTGAGTGGCTTCAGTTGTTCCCAGGTGCGCAGAATTCATCCCTACAGAATTACATTATTGAAGAACACTCTAGTAAACTAACACCTCCCTAATTGCACCGTATCATTGTTTAGCAACGAGGCAGGGGTCCCTTTTTTAGAGGACTGACCCCTCTATTGCCCCGTGTTTTACCCTTGTAGAAAATACTGGAATTTTTTATTCCCCACATATGATAAAAATTTGCAAATTCTGAATTCATATTTGCAATCAGAGACCCCAATTAGCTAGAAGGTGTGAGGAAATACAAAATTTGAGCAGCACAAAATAGGGGGCAATTTTCACATTTACCCTGTGGCGGGGCAATAGAGGGGTCAATCCTCCCTGGCCTTTTTTATGCATCTTTGAAAGGGCTGGGGTGAACTGACATTGTCGCTTTTCTGTAAGAGAAAAAGCTCAAATTTTTTACTTGACTCACATGATAAAATTTGTAAATTTTGAATTCATATTTACAATCAAAGGGTCCAAATTAGCTTTTAAATGTGCAGTAGATAAATTAATCAAGCACAAAATAGGGGTCGTTTTTCTACACGCAATATTGGAGTGACTTTGGGGGGAACGAGCAAGGGGGTCAATTCACCCTGACTTTGAAAAGGTACCCCTAGTAGTGAAAATAGTTGCCTTACATGGCTCTTCAACAAATTCCAATCTTTGAATTAACTAAAAGTCCTTCATAGGCATCTAGAGAGGCATACTATCTTTCTAGCATGGAGAAGACCATTGCCCAAGTTATACAATGTTATATTTTTTGTCCATTAGAGCAATTTAACTCCTAAAGTCCCCAAGGCCTCTTTTCCATCAATAACCGCTTAATATTGCCATTTCCATAGTAAAGAGCAAAAATAATTTAATTTGATTTAATTTAATTTTTGCATATCTAACCTTAGTATCTTATACTAAAACTAGTATAAAAATTTATAGAGTCAAGAGTCTAGGAAAAAAATTCACAAAAACATACACTTGGTTTTTACTCATTCAAAAACTGTTGTGTAGAAGTAGGTTCAAATTGAAGGAAAATCAAAATTGTTAATAGTTGGAATTGAAATACACCAATCTCAGTGGTAATATTTTTCTAGCAAGAGATCTAAACCTTGTGAAACTTAATTTTTTTAATTGTAAAAATAGAGGTCAAAAATCAATTCTACAAGCTTTTTTTTCAAGAACTAGATGCTTTGATTGCCCAAAAAAATAAGATTATTCATAACTTTCACACAACAAATCCAAATGGAAAAAACCAAATCTTCTCATGTACATAAAAATATAATCAATATAAATTAAAAAATTAAAAATTGCTTCAAAGGATTTTTTTTGCCCGCTAAACAAAAAAGGAGCTTTTTGTGCCATAACTTTTGCTTCCAGGCTTTGTTTGAAATAAAAATTACATTTATGGAAAGCTTATGTGTTTTTCTATCTTCAGAAAATTGAAACAAATATTGAAACCATAGGAGCTTGCCCAAAATCTGTACAATCCCCCGAGGGGACAATGGGACTTTAGGGGTTAAACAAATATTCTAAGTTCAAAATTCCTATGTGTTTGCTCAAGCTCATCTTCTAATATCTCATTACAATTGTGATAACATACAAAGAGTTTGGAGTGACATGGATTGAAGTTTTATAGATGTTGAGGTTTTAGATGCAAGTTTTTTTAATTTGTTCTTAACCCGCAAAGTTTATTCTCTTGGAAATTAAAAAATTGATTGGGATGACATAAATTGCAGCACCTTTGGATAAATGGGGTGCCCAAGAATATTCAACCACTATTGGCAAATTCTAACCAAATGATTTGATGGTACACTATAATTGGAGTAACATACCCAAAACTTAAGATTGCCTTGTAATGTACGGATGAGATCCATGTGTCCAAAGTTCAAGGACAAGTTTATTTTATCCCCACGTGAGTTGAAAAAAAATGAGTTTGGACCCTACATCATATTTTTTTTCTTTTGCTACTACATTAGTCTGAATTGATATTCACATACTCCAAATAAGCTTATACAATCATGATGAAGTATGACAATTTTCAGCCCAATCTAAAGTTTAGGAATAAATAAATGAATAAATTCTAGAGTGTGGTACTTAGTATCCTAAGAACATAGGCAATTTTGGTACTTTCATATCTTTTTTTATTTATTTCCATGTTATAATTGGAATGATAAAAGAAATCATGGATCTTTTTCTAAAAAGGATGTGGATGTCCAAAGACTCCATATGTATCTGCAAACCGCAATTCCTCGTAACTTTCAATTTATTAATCAAAATGGAATGATTCAAAGTTTTTTCATGTATAAATAAATCTTTAGAACCTATTTCAATTTTTTGTTCTTAAAGAAAGTGATTTTCTAAAGAAGTATTTTGAGTTGTCCGGGCTTCTCGCCAAGTAAGGAAAACTACATATCATGCAATCATTTTTTAACCATGTAGTCAAAAGTTATGAAGATTGTTAAATTGTTAGGCCTTAAAGCTAATCCTTGGGCACATGTGGTGTGAAAATTTCAAAGAATTTTAAAATAAATAAATAAATAGTAGTGAGCTGCCCAAAATTGCTATGTTGCCAAGAAATGGTGTTAATGTAAGGACATTTAGTGCAAGAACAATGTCATTTGCTCTGGTGCTCTTCACAAGCCCAAGTGGCACCTACCCATTAACATGCCTATGAGGATTAGTCCTCCCAAAGTGTTGGTTTGATGTTCCTTTTTATTCCTTGGGATTTTCTTTGAATGGTCATTGTTCTTTTCTTTAAAAAATGGCATTAATGTGTTTCCACGCTTTGATATAATGGTTTAATACACTTTCATAAGTTTGACATTAAAATTTTAAAAATTATTTCCAATATTGATCTACATATTAGAAATTGGCAGCTTAAAAAAAAAATCTCTTGACAAACACCCTCCATCCTTTAGAAATAAAATAGTTTGGGTGTAAATATCACATGCACTGGTTAGGATCAATAAAAATCATTTTTAAAACACACTATTGAAGTATTATTATTGTTTTGAAATTCTATGAGAAAAGATGAAACTTTATACTTTTCAACATGTACCCATTACATTTTTCAACTTTAATCTCTAAAACTTCAAAGTCTTTGAAGGATTTTTAAGGATTTTAGGTAGGTTCTTATAATATCAAATTTTATTATGATTTTTTAAAGCTTTATTCAAAGACAAGGGAGACTTATACTAGCTTTCTAAAAGTACAATTTTGTTTCATTTAGTACTTGTGAGGAGAAATTATGCCTTTTTAATACAAAATGCTCAAGCCTAGACATTAAAAAAATGCAAAAAAAAAATGCAAAAAAACTTTTAAACTTTTTCCTAATAGAACATGTTATGTCATTACTTTAATTAAAGAAAACTTTAATTCATTCAATTGGTTCAATAATTTGGCAATTATGAAGAGTCTTGTTTTTTGAGCAATCAAAACATCTACCTAAGAAAATAACATATAGGGGTTGTTTTCAAACTCAATTTTCAATTTATTTCAAAACAAAAGCAATTGTAAAGTGCATATTACTTTCTACAACAATCTCATTGTTAGATTGAGTCAATCATATTCATTAAAATGAGAGATTGGAGACCTCTCAAAATAATCATGCTGATCTTGATCTAAAACATCAATTTCCATTAAAATGAGAGTTTTGATCTGAATTGATATAAAACCTTTCAGATTTGACCTAATATTGAAAGATTTTATGTCAATTTAACTCGAATCGAGTTAAATTGACATAAAACCTTTAGTTGATTTCTTTTTAAATAATCTCTCATTTCAATGGAAAACTCCCATTTTAATGAATATGGTGTCAGACATGTATTTTAGAACTACAAAATATTGATTTTCATTGCTTCTATTTGTATAGTTGTATCTATTTAAATTTAATTTTTTTTACATCTTACAGCTTCTTCGATTTGACAATTTTTGAAGAGATTTTGTATTTTATTTTTGAAAAAAGAATTGCCATAAATTTTAGCTCAATTTTTCACCTTGAAGAATTAAACCTCGTAATGATAGGGCAAAATAATTTAATTAAAGGCATAAAAAGTTTGAAATTCTAGTAAAATAAGGTGCAATTTTTATTTTTATTTTCACTTTGAATACTAGTATCTTCTAATCTACAGGGGCAAAGTATATAAAAAAAACCTCCACACAATCAAATATTTAAAAGAAGTATTTTTTTTCATTGCAATTTATTTGGGCCAAAAATGGTTGTTTTAAAATGTTGTTTAATGAAACACAGTCATAAGACTTTAGAAGTTAATTAATTATTTGCCAAGGAATGCCAATCCTGACCACAAAATATAATAGTACCTCTTTTTAGTTTTCATTACTTGTATTTGACATGAAATCTAATAATATTTTTGTAAAATGTGGGTGGAAACCACAAATTAGACTGAAATCTAATTCATCTAAAAAAAATCTTTTGTAAAAAATGTTAAACATCCAAAATATTGAGTATTCTTAGCACAATATCACTAAAAAAAAGTGGTTGTTCTTCGTTGTTTTCACAATAATGTGACTTATAATTACAACAAATTAAAAAACTATTATCTTTGCTACAAATGTAATTATCAAAAAGTTTTTTGTAATAGATAAAAAGATTGTCTCTATCTAAATTCTTAGAAAAGGACAAATAAGACTTTTTGATTGGCAAATACCAAACCCTTGACCAAACCACAATTAAGAGAAGTGACTACAAAGTATATGAATTTCAAAAATAATCTCCAATTTTAATTTAGCAAAGTTTTAGATTTTATAGCATAAATTTTTATTTTTTCCAAAATATAATATTGACTATTGATTCATATTTTTTATAAATTAAACCACTTAGAATTCAGCAACATATAGTGTTATACAAAAAAAAAATTGGACAAACATTTATTTAAATCATTACATATTTAATGAAACTATTTAATGATGTAAGAAGTTAAATTCATTGCCAATAAAGTGTTTGATCTTTTAAGTTATTGACTATTTATTGATTTGTTAACTATTTATTTTTCCTTTAAAAATCAAAATATGTTAGAATGTATATATATGTATGTAATATTGCATGCAAGCATAAGGTAATAAAAAATAAATAACACCCAATCTATAACAATAGGTTCAATACCTTTAATGATCAAAATTTTCTTTGAATCATTATGTAAATTTGGTCTAATTTTCTAAATTATGTGTTGCCTAAGCTATCAAATAAATAATGATATATGGAGTACATTTTAGAGGGACAACTTTAAATTGTTTTCTGTGATGAGCAAAATATGAAGTTCTTTGAGTAATTTCTCATACCAATGATTTTATAAGAGGTAAGATGCAAGCAAAGGAATATAGCTAATATCTTTTGCTCTTTAGAGGCCTTGAACCCAGCATTCAAGGGACAAGAGGATCATGACTTCAAATCATCGTTTTCATTTCAATTTGTCATGTGTTGATTATTCTATCAATTCTATGAATAAATGTGTGAGTCTCTTTTGTCGAAGTCATGATCCAAGGCAAAATCACATCTTTATTGGATTATAGGAGGTAAAATTTATTAAAAATATATTTTCATGTAGATACTAGACCTTTGGCCGTGGGATGTAGTGCAAAGTTTTTAGTCCTAATTTTCAACACTCCACCAATCAAATTTTGAGAATTTGGTGGGACTTGGATATTAGGACATAGTAATAATTGGACCTTATTATATCATGTTTCTTATATACCTGTCATTTTCCGAAATAATTCTTTTTGCCCACAGTTTTCTATTTCACCCAAAATTTTAGTAAACATTAGTTTTGCCATAACACTTGATTAATGCCTAAAGGACCAAGGCCTATTTTTTTTCCAAAAAACACTCAAAATTGCCATTTCTATTGCAAAGAGTAAAAAAAAATTGAAATTTGTTTCTTTTGCATATCTAACCATGGGATATTACATCAATCTAGAACAAAAATATGTGGAATGAATTTCAAAATTTTTGATAGCAAAGATTGGAAGATATTTGCATTGAAAGTGAAAAAAATAAGTTTTTTTGCACCTTGAGTGACTAGATTATTTGACTTTGAACCTTCTAAACTTAAACTTTTTGCACTGTAGAGTTTTGAATTTTAAATCTTTATGGTGGAGAATTGAGTTGAGGGGTCTAAGAAAAAAATTCAAAAAAAACTTAAATGTTTATTCTCAAAAAAATTGTTAAGTAGAAGTAGGTACGAGATTGAAGGAAAATCTAAATTATTAATACCTCTAAGATGGAATTGAAATACACTAATTCCATTGTAAGATTATTCTACCAAGAAAACTAAACAATGTGGAACTTTAAAAAATATTTAGATATGAAAATTGAGTTTATAAACAAACCCAAAGCATTATTTTTGCAAGAAGTTGCTAAGATAGCCCAAAAAATAAGATTGTCCATAAGTTTCACATAACTTATCCAAATGAAATGAATAAAAGCTTTCAATATAGATAAAAATATAATCTTTGAGAAAAAAAATTATTCAAATTTTTGTAAATTTTTTTTCCTACCCAATATCTCTTATTTTGAGCTTATTTGGACATAACTTTTACTCCTGGGCATTGATTGAAAAAAATTATATTTCCACAAAGCTAATTAATATTTATTTCTTTAAAAAGGAATTCAAAAAATCATGACCAAAATTAAGACCAAAGATACCTACTTAAAACTCAATTTGTCCCTCGAGGAGACATAGGTCTTTTAGGGTTTAAAAGAAATCAAAGGAGCACATTTATGCACGTTGTGTCAAAAATTTGAAAAGATTCATTCAAACAGACACATAAGGTATACATATGCAAAAGAATCCTAGACCAATTGTGACCCCTAATGTTGGGTCCAATTGCACCTTCTTGCATTATGATTTTTTAATGTGGAATTGAAGTTGAAAGGTTTGGAATTGGATTGAATTTAGTCATGGTTTTATAACTTCAAGGAACACCTCTGTGCACTTTAGACCCATAGCAAAAAATTCATTATTTTTTCTACAATTTGAAGGGATACTTTTGGATTACCATTAAAACTATGTAGAAAGTCCAAAGAACCACATTAAAATTTTAAATGAATGAAAACAATCCCCCCTAGGGACATCAATGGAAAGCTATATGTTTTAATTTGACCACCTTTAATGTGACATTTTTTTTATTGAATATTAAGTTGACTGAAATACATGTGAAGGAAACTTTGATTCGCCATCTTATTACAAAAAGAAATTGTGAATCCAATTGATTGAAGTCTACAACGTCTAAAAGGATGACAACACGTCATCCTAGTGCTTTATTTAAATTTTTAATTGTTCTTTCCATGTTCAAGTGCTTCAAAGTGCATAGGATGTTGTTTATAAAGCATCATATCAATTTTATATCAT
Source organism: Antitrichia curtipendula (assembly GCA_951230915.1). Lineage (NCBI taxonomy): Eukaryota > Viridiplantae > Streptophyta > Bryopsida > Hypnales > Leucodontaceae > Antitrichia > Antitrichia curtipendula. The sequence goes on along the minus strand of OX579633.1, from coordinate 49,308,162 downwards.
ACAAATGTAGTATGTACTTATCTTTTGAATGCATGGTAAAGCAGAGGTTATAGGTGACAATTAAACCCAATTAATTTTATTTTTTACATTTCCAAAACCTCACCCAACCACCTCCCTTAGTCCAAACCCAGACCCTAGTCCAAACCCCAATCCAAACCACCACCACCTCTATTTGTAATTTACCACCTCTATTTATAATTTCAGATTGATATGGGATATTGCCGTATTGTTATATTCATAATAGATATCTGTACACATATTTGTACCATATCCATATTTGTACTCATATCCCAAATTGACAGCTTGGGGATTAGTATCAAGATATGGATATGGGTACAGATTCAATGGTCTATGATTTTTAAGAATCGAAAGTGGGAGGATTAATCAAAAATACGTTGTTTGCATCTTTTCACTGGATAGTGTGCCACATGCCCCTTTCAAAATCCTTCATTCTTGTATAAGGTAGATCAACCTATTACCACCTAGATTTATTATCAAGGTTCCTTAAAGAAGCTATTTGTCAATTCACATGTTTTTCAGAGATTGGAAAGTTTAAAAGAAGCCATTTGGAAGTAGAATGAAGACATTCCAACAAGAATTGAATTTTTGTGATTTATCAAAGTTTGTTGGGACTAAATTAGTAAAGTATAGGTAATCGATGCTAAACCACACTTTGATGTATCCCCTCCCCATGCTAAAGTGTTGCCAAGCTTGTGGTAATGGATGGATGATTGACACAAATGAAGATCCAATAGATGTCAAAATTGGATGACTAATGACATTGGATTGTTTTGCCTTATATTAGTTTGGCATTGCCACTATTTGAATGGAATTTTTATTAATATTAAAAATGAAATCACTTGTCTTTTGTAAGTTTAAAGAAATTGAATTTTCTAGTAAAGATTTGAAATTACTAGGAAATTTTTAGGCAAAAGTGAAAAAAATTCACATCAAATATCAAATATACTTCAAAATTTTGAAAATTCCAAAATGGGTGAGTATTATATCATAGAGAATTATAATATTAAAAACTTATAATGTAAATTATATATATTTTTTAATATCTTGAATCATTCAATTTAAAGATTTCTAATGGTTATTGACTAGCAACTTCAAAATGCAATGAATCATTCTATTTAAGGAATTGTTCAAATTTTTTAAGCAAAATAGATCATAGATTAGTGAAACTTTATTTAGAATGCAAAAATCAAATTTTAAAAGCAAAGTAACTAAAATAAATAATGTGATACAAATTTAAATCAAAATGTGGATTTACCATAAACTTGCAAGGTATCATGAGTTTTGTCTAGTTTCATTTCAGATCCAATACTGCTTCAAGTGTCCTCCAAAAACTTTTGGACTAAAAACTGTGCCTAAACTTTGTAAAAAAACTTTGTTCTCACTCCTATCAAAATTGGAATTTTGCGTTTCAAACATTCATATTGCTATATATTGGCTCCATTTTGGACTTTGCTAGGTGCATAAATCTTAAAGGACTTTACAAGCCTAGGGGGCATTTTGAAAATCAAACTTGAGTTTTCACATAATTCTTGATTTTAACCCCTAAAGGCCTGTTTGTCCCCTCGGGGGACAATTTGGGTCCGGATAGGTTCCTATGACCTCAATTTATAGAGAATTTTTTTGGAATTTTTTGAGGTTGTGCGGCTCTGCGAGAGCTTTGTGAATATATAATTTTTATTTCAAATGGTGCCTGGGAGAAAAAGTTATGCCCAAAATAGACTTCAGCGGGCAACACAAAAAGTCAAAATAAATTTCTTAAAGATTTTTTCCAAAATCTATGTCTTTTTCTGTACATTTGAAGCTTTTATTCATTCTATTTGGACTAATAATGAAAAAGTTATGGACAATCTTAGTTTTTTGGGCAATCTAAGCATCTTCTTGAAAAATAACTTTTAGGATTCATTTTTGAATGCAATTTTTACAATTTTCAGAAAAAAATTGTTAGGCAAGGTTGAATTTGCTTGCTAGAACAATCTCACCATTGGAATTATGGTATTTCAATTTTGTCTTAGAGCTATTAACGATTTAGTTATTCCTTCAATCTTGAACCTACTTCTACTTAACAATTTTTTAATGAGTGAAAATTTAGTGTTTTTTTCTTGAATTTTTTTTCCTAGATTCTCAACTGAAGTATTAAACATATAGACTTAGAAAATCAAAATCAGAAATACAAAAAATTTAAGTTAAATAGGTTCAAAGCCCAAAAATCTAGTCAAGCAAGGTGCAAATAAACTTGTTTTCTGCACTTTGAATGCAAATATCTTGCAATCTATTTGGTCAAAGTTTCTGAAATTTCTTGCATACATTCTCATACTAGTCTAGTATATGATCCTATGCATAGATATGCAAAAAAAAAACAATTTTTATAGTTTTTTGCTCTTTGCAATAGAAGTGGCAGTTTTGAGTGTGTTTTGATGGAGAAAAGACCTTGGGGCTTTAGGGTTTAAACAAATTATGAGTTTATTCTAGAAAGTGTAGCTTGAATAATCTACTTTTTATTCTATAATAGATTTTTGAAGGTATCATCTTGAAAAGTAAAAATACACCACTTTGGGACTTTGGTGTCAATTTTTTTGGTGAAAGTTCAAGAATTATATTAATTATACTGTAATATTTATTTCTATTGTATCTATAAATTAAAAAATATCATTCTATTACAAGCATTTTTATAATTATACTATTTTTATAAATAAATAAAATTTAAAAATCATATAAAAATTAATTGTTTTGTTTTTAGTTATGAAAAATTGAAGATAAAAAAAATATATATATATATACATATTATTTTATTTCTAAAATGTAATTTGAATATATATTTTAAATATATAAAACTAATGAAGTTCAACCCAACAAGAACATGAATTGTCCTTTACACCCTCGACAATGGAGGTTTTCAATGAAATGTTCCACTGTGCTATTTTTTGCTAATGGATGTGCTCAAAATCTTCCATTTTAACCATAAAAAAATAAAGAGTATTTTATCTAGTATGTATGAAATTAATTGTGGACAATATTGAATGTTGAATTTTGAGATTATAACAAATTTGGATGGTCAACTTTAATAGCCAAAAAATGCAAATTTGGAAGAAGAAAAATTATAAGAAGATGAACAATGCTTTTTTATCCACCCCAAAAAATTATATTGAAATTTGAATAAAACAAAATATTTTTTTAATTGAAAAAATTGAAAAATTAAAAACTCTCCAAATTTGTACACATTTTCAACAAAATGAGTAGAAAGCTCAAACTGACCAAATTGATCCTACCAAAAATTTAAAAACTTATATATGCATCTTAGTATCTTACAAAATATTAGTATTTGTTTCACCCTCCCAAAAATTTGCCATTAAAAATTTTAAATGATATATTGTGTCCTTTTGGTCCTTAAGGGTCTAAAGGATAACTTTGTGCCATTGCTATGATAATTCTATATTTGTTTTTTCAGTTTCAACCAAAGTAGATAGTTATTTAGGACAAGCTCTCTTTTAGTGTTTGTACATCAAATTTTGAGATTGATCTACCGTTCATTTTGAGTGAAATCGTTTATTTTGTTATAACAACTAAAATGTGTACAGAAACAAGTAGTGTATTGTAGAACCAAAATGAGTATGAAAAATTAAAAGGTTAAGACATTTTTCATGTCTTTGTTTTTCTTCAAGTTTTTAATAAATTGAATTGACAAAAACAGCCATTACATTGCCACCAAAACAAATGTCCTTGTAATTTTCATCTCATTAATCAATTGAAGTAGAATGATTCCAAACTTTTGGTGTAGATAGCAATCTTTGAAGTCAAATTTTTATAATTTTCAAAAGTGTATATTTATAACTTTGAGATTGGATTAGGAAAAATTAACTTTTGATGGTTTATAAATATAGCATGCTTTAGATGTAGAACACATTGATTTTAATGTATAATAAATTCCATGTAAAAATTCAAAAGTACTATGTCATAAGGGCTTGCCTATATTCCAAAAGAAAAAAAAAAGTTCTTCAAAGCTTTAGAAGTAAACAAAGTTGTACCTTACAACATGAACAATAAGGATGATTTTCAATATTAAAAAAACATGTTGGATCATTCATAAATCATTTTAAAGCCCTTTAACCCTCCAAAGTTTATAGTAGAGCATTTCTCTAAAGTTTTTTCTACCATAGATTGAAAAGGCATCTATTTACAATGTAAGTCAACAAGTGCCATCAAATATGTGATTTATTGTAAATAAGACATTTTTTGATTCTATTGTGGTGGAAGATATCTCGAAAACGCAATATTCACGGTTCCAATATATTATAGGCTCGCAAATCAAATCCTACTACTTCAAACTCAACAATTTGTAGTTTTTTCATCTCCTCTCAAATAACACATATTTTATTGTATTATAACCTTCCATTATACCAATAGAAATTATGCCTCATATAGTGAGTGCAGTTCTCCACCACTTGATGGAATTGTGTACATTGGTTAACTTGATACTTTTCTCACTAATTAAAGTATGTATATCTATTACTCGATCCATTATCAACCCTCATTCTAATTGAGCTCCCTATGTATAGTTGTCCAACATTTAAGAGCTGAAATGTTGGATTACTAATGGTAGAAATGCAATTAGGTATGTTGATAGTCAACAATAGGTGTGCAAACATTTTATCAAGTGTGCTTTTGACTAGTGTAAATAGGATTAGATTTACAGAATACAATAAAACAAGCAACTATGCTAAGAAGGACTATGTTCCCTTAATACTACACTAAAAATTGTATTAAGTGTCAGCCATACTAATCATTCACTTAAGGTTGTAATTTTTTTATAGTAGATGAATATTTTTATCAAAAGCATAGATATAAACAAAAAGGAGGATCTTTGTAAACATAGAAATATTCATCAATAATAAGAATTTATAACACTTTTAAATCAATTATTGTATTTGACACTAAATATAGTTTTTAGTATAGTGCACTTTTCAAGTAAGATGCTACTCAACTGCCTCACATGTAGCTTTTGTCATTTGAATGCAAAGCCTCAAATTTCCTTGAGTTCATAGTGAATGAAATTCTAACTAGTAGTATGGGAATTCTCCAAATAGTAAAACGCCAAATAATTTTATAACAATGTAAGAGTCAATGGTGTAAGACAAAATTGAAAATTTTCATCTTTGAAATTTTGTGTGGAAAGAAGAGGTCTTGCATAAGAGTTTGACCTCTAATGAGTGCTTTTGAGTTTTTTTTTAAAGCAAATGATTTATACATCACCAAAAAGGATGATTAATTGCCATAGTGACTAGCCGGGCATTCCAGGGATAATGATTTCCATAATGTAAGGTAAATGAAGACATTGTAGACATAGATTTTAGGGTTTGGATCGGAATTCTATCGACGCTCCATTCCAAGTGTTCTGGACTCTAATCTGTATACATATATAACCCTCGGCAATTACTTAATGATACAAGTGAAATTAGAGAGATGAGTTAGGAATATGCATAGTTCATTGTATTAACAATATGATGAGTGAGAGATAAAGCCCTTCTCACTAGCTTTAAGGAAGACAATGGATGGCCTAACCTAACTTCCATAACTACTTTGGGTTCATACCCAGTCTACGTAATTTTTCCTCCGTAGACCCATCGTATAGTCCAATTGTTACGATGTGATTGTAACAATATATGGGAGCAAGATTATTGCAAACAAAATTGTAATAGTGGTGTACATTCAAGTTATGAAATATACTCCACTAATATAATTTTGCCTGCAATGGGTTCACTCCCATTTGGCCCACAATGGGCTCACTTATCTTAACCCTTCGTCACCTAAGGGGACCAAAAGTATCTTCACATAGTTTCAAGTCCAATTCAAAGTGCTGTAACTTTTGCATCCAATGTCCGAATTCAATAAAACTTGTTGGGAAAGTTGTGCTCTCTTTTTTAGTTTGTGGTAGAGAAACTACACAAACTAGAAATATTTAGTCAGATCAATCCAAGATGTATTGATTTCTTGGAAGTCAATCAAAGTTCACAGGCTCAGTTTGAGTTCACCAAACTTCATTTGATGATTGCAACTTCAAGGGCTTGTATTTCCTTCATCCAATGTTTGTTTTCAATATTAAAAAATTGAATTATGTTCCCCTTGAATTTTAGTTATTGTGGTAAAAAATTTATATCAACCCAATTTGAGTGTTTGGGAGCAATTCAAAGTTCAAAATCCCAACATTTTTGGATTACAATGAACTTTGGCGTCTTGTTTCTTCTTTGTATAGTGTTAGTTCTAATTTATTTTTTTGAAAAGTTGCGCATACTAGTCTATTGTATGTGTTTAAAATTTAATATCAATCTAATAAGTTATGAATGACAAATAACCATTTTAGTAGAAGGGGATTCAATCTTAGATGTGTTTTTTGCAACTTTTCTTGCTATTTTTTTTACATTTGAAAGTTATTTTGTAGACACAATGAGTCCATTCAATATTTATTTTTTCACCAATGTGTTTTTATGTTGGTTTTGAATCACTGTATAGCTTTAAAATGTTTCATTTGAATAGGTTTAGAAATCTAATTTCACCTCTAGATGTGTTGCTAGGAGAATTTTAGCATCCTTTTTCAACACTAAAACATTATAATCTGGCCAAATGACTCCAAATCTGATTCACGTCATCTACAACACATACATTGTAAGATTGTATGGTTGAGATCTATATAACTAAGTGACATTTAGATCTATAACACTTCAAAAAGAATGTTGTTTTTGAATTCATACAGGCCTTAGGTGATGAAGGGTTAAATCCTAAATGCCCGAGACACCAAATTCTAGTGTCAACAAAGCCTTGAAGTTAAATAAGATTTGGCCAAGTTGCTATTTATAATAGTTTATATTTATGAAATTTTTTATTTGAAGTCTAATTTTAGCATCAAAAATCTGATTTTGAAAATGAATGATTATGATTTTTCTATTCAAGATTTTGTGCAAGGGTGTCCACTGCAAATCATGAATTTCTACTGTCAAGAATTCATGAAAATGAGCCTCAAATACACTAGATCTTGGAGAAAAAAATCACATTATAAATTAATTAGAAAAAATTATAGAATAGATTTTGAAATCCCATAAATCAGTTGGGGTTATACATGTTATGCCCTTTAACCTCACATTTTTGGGTGACCAATTTTTTAGATTTGATATGGGGAAAGAGAATTAAAAGACTTTATATCTCTTTCACAATTTTAACATTCTTGTGATCAAACATTATAATCTTTCAATCTATAAGTGATATTATTGTATGCATTCTTCTCATGTGATCTCTAACACGTGCAGTTTGAATTTGTATGATTACAATTCAAATAAAACTGACAAAATTTATCAAAATGTTGACATTTTGTTCAATTTAGAGCAAATTTCAAGAAGCTCAAAAAAGGCCTTGAGCATATAGGGGTTAATGCAGCTATTTCATCACTCCAAAGAGAACATTTGTTTTGAAAAAACTGTATGCTATTTTATTGAAGTTGGGAGCACCAAGTTATATGCACTCCAACTATAACTTCCGACTCTACTACCACCCCAAGTTGTTTTTTTGTGTTTTTTGGGATTTTCCATGCTTGTCAATCAACGGCACTGTAAGTTAATCCACAAACTGTGCCCCCCCCTTCAAAAAAAAGTGGCCAGGGTGAACTGGCCCCCTCGCTCATCCTACCAAAGTCCATGCAGGGGTGCATATAAAAAAATATAGCCCCCTATTTTGTGCCATGTAAAATTTATTTTCTACAGTCCCAAAATTTTCTAATGTGGGGCCTCTAATTGAAGATATGAATTTAAAATTTGCAAAAAAATCCATGCATGGAAAATATAAAAATTCAGGGTTTTCCCAAGGGGACGAGCGAGGGGGTCAGTTCACCCGGCCCCAAAAGTATTCAGCATGGAGGAGAGTGGGTGGCCGGAGGGGATCTGGGGGAAGCTCCCGAGGTGAGCTCCGTCCATTTGGTGCACACTGGAATAATATTTTGATTTTGGAGCCCACTTTATCTGTTTATATGTTTGGGTTCTCGTCAACTCAAAAGAGTTGGGGCCCTCCATGAAACAAAGTCAGTCTGCAATACAATGATCTCCATGCATAAGTTCAATGGACAGGCTTCCATGGCCCTGCTTGAAGCCATGGTACGTCCAAGACTATTATCGGAGTCCGGAGGGTCGGTATTCGGTAATGCCTATGCCAACGTCATTGCCAATTAAAACAATCGTCGTTTGTTTTTATGAGAAAAGGAGGAAACGCATCGAGGAAACGATTCCAGGAGCACGCCATGGGGTCCCTTGATGTCAACGTAATCTTTAGTGCACCCATTTTTGGAATTGATGTTATCAACTCTTCTTCTAAGTCTCACAAGTTCAATTGTTGTCCAAATTGGATGTATGGTATTTGGTTGGAAAGCTTTCCACGATACTTTTCCTATGGTATATTATGAACCCAATTTGGAGATAAACTACAATTTTCAATATTGGATTGACCAAATTGCAAAAGAACACTTATCTTCTATCACAATGAAGTCAAAGTCAATTATATCTAATTATGTGTGAACAAAAACATCTTGAAACATGTAGTTTTCATCTCTAGAATGAATTGGATTTTCTTCCCAATTAACGACATTTATTTGTAGAATTCAACCAACATTTAGTTTTCTATTATATTTCTTTGACCGACTTTGATAACAGATGGAAGTGTGACCCAAGAGCATGCCCAACAAGGATCTGAAGTTGAGATGCAATCAACATTATGAAAGCAAGAGACGAACTTTTTTGTGAAATTTTGGATCCAGTTAAGTGTCACCAACAAAATAAAATAGCTTCAGTTTATAAAATTTGTCTTTCATGTGGAAAAATTATCTTTCTTTGTCAAACCTTCCTTTTGACTTTAGCCTTCATTTTTGCAAAAAAAGTGCCTCAAAAAATTGAATGAAGGTTACTAAAGTTTGTTATTAAGCTCTTGAATTGTCTTGAAGATGAATATTTTTGTTCAAGTAGTAGTTGCAAAGGTAAAAGTTAGTCAAGTATGGATTTTTTTTCCAAGAAAATGTTTGTGCTTGCATGCCTAGCCTTTGAAGGACCAAGTGATTATTCAATGTACGCACAAGATCTGAGGTAGTTATATACGAGGGCAATTATGTATTAGATAACCGACGAGCCGCGGTAGCGGCGAGTAGGTTATTGGACATAACCGGTTGTTGACTTTTCAATCACAACCTTTAATCTTCATGATCCAAGGGTGTGGGAAGCAAGTTGAAAGGAAAAATGGTTATGAGTTGCAACTTGTGATGGTAATGGTGACAACTAGCCAATGGCATAGAGCCATCCTAGCATTGAAAAGTCAACAACAGGTTATAGTTGAATGTTCATGAAATTTTGATACAAGGTGTACAAATGTACTCCCTTTGTATGTATAATATTTTTTTTCCAATCAATGCCCAAATCAAAATTTATGCTATTCTTAACTTTTTAGGCAACCTAGAAAGCATGTGCAAATTAAACTCTTCTACTTTTGAAATTTGGTAGGAGTGTAACTTACATGGTAAAGGATGAAAATGTCAAAAAATTAACCATGTATAGTGTAAAAAGCTCACTCTGGGAGGAGTTAAAGTCTATTGGCCCTATTAAACAAGGTCAAGAAAAAAAAATTGACTTCAAATGTTGTAATCTTTCAATCTTTGTGGTCAAAGTTTCTGAATTTTTTTCCCACACATTTCTGTGGTAGTCTAGTATAAATGCGTACATGGAAATTCTAGAAAAAAAATCTCATTTTCTCTCACTACTCTACAAAGTAGCAGTTTTTTTTAAAAACACTTCAAATATGCCTCAATTTTGTTAGGGCTTAGAGCATATATGTCAAAAGAATAATATCTTGCATATAACTACCTTGGTGGACATGTCTTAATGTTGTATATTAGACAAGATTAAGCTCTTATTACTATTATACATGTAAGAATATACCTCCAAAGTATATCTATATAAGATACACTCACTTGTGATTGGTGTATGAAAATCTCGTTGCACTAATCTTGAAATTCTATTTTTTTGGAATACAATAATAATACTATTCTTCTTCAACTATTTAAGTTCTTAACTAAAAATAACTTTATGACCATGTACTCAAACATCATTTCTAAATCCAATTTGTCCATTTAAATTATATACAAATTTCTACTATCAATTTATATAACACAAGATTACGTACTCTCTATCAATGAGAAAGTTCCAATCAGATATATGAAAAGATGTGATTTTTATAAATTTTACAACAATATGTCATAGTAACTTGGTAAATATTTCAAAAAATAAAAAAAAATTGAAATATTCTTTTAATATATAAATTGCAATGAATGATAGCATGGAAAATTCTCAAGAATTTATTTTACCCTAAATACTCTTATCTCTTACCTTTATATAGTTAAGGGGTATAGTTTTGTTATTTCTAATATTATAGTAGTTTTATTTTATAAAATTTATTTTCAAACATATCAACTATAAATTCATAGCATATAATTTTATAATTTTATAGTAAAACAAATAATGAAGGTTTTAATGAAGAATAATAAATGTTAAGTGTAAGTTAAAAAATAAGTTTAAAATATGAAATATAAATGGAAAATACACAAATTGTGTTGATTGGATTATAATGCAAAGAGTTTGGTATTGCAATAATTCAAATGTCAAAGCTGATAATTTTTCAAACTTTAGAAATAAAATAGAAATTGAATAAGTTTTTTTAATTTTAAATTTAACTAAATTATGAAAGTGGTAGCTTTGAAAGTCACATATTGTGGATGCATGGACCTTTAGAGGGTATTTAGTAAAGTACCCCCCAAACAGACAAATGCATGGTTTCAAGAAAGTGTTGTTTATTTTATACGCTAAAACTTTGTACATCACCTAAATCAATATATACCTATTGGTGGAAAAATGATTTTTGAACATCATTGAAAAACTTTGACTCTTCATATTTTTGTATACAATATCAAAATGATGCATTTTATGGTGCATTGAAATATCCTTTCATTTGCCAACGAGAATATGCAAACTTATAAATATTTCAATAATAGAAAAATATGTACAATAAAATTGTGTCTCATTGTGTCTCATGAAATTCAAACCTTAATTTAGAAAGAAGGTAACTCAATGTCATCACATTACATGTAATTGTGCCATATTGTCATTCTTCAAAACAAAAGCTTAATAATAATTCAAATGCCATCTATGATAGTAATCTAACTATATATGAAGCAAACAAAAGGTGATGTATTATGACTTTGGAATTATTCTAGTATGTATAAAATAAGTATGTTACAAAAACTCTAATTTTTATTTATTAATTGTGATGGTAATTTAAAGAAAGTATATATCTTTAGAAGAAAGAAAACATTGGGCAACATGAATGGCCCAATTAACTTAAAAATTAGTTGGTTGACATTTAGTGGGTAGATACAAACATTTAAAAGCTTATTAAGGGGGCTATGTAGAATGGGTACAATGCAACCTAGTATGTTGAGAAAACATTTTTTTTTTCCTTAATTGAAGTGTGTAGTTTAGTCACTTGATACTTCACTAGTTTATGCAAGGATTATAATCAATTCACATCAAAATGGAAAAAAACTACTAGTAAAAACATTAATTGTATAGACAAAACAATAACCTATGAAAAGACCCCACTTGGATCTTCGGGAGCATATTTTCTTGGACCAAGTAGCCAAACCAAAATTTATAATACATGAAAAGCTCTATGTCTACATCTACATGTAAAGCTTTGTATCGATTAAAGGTCACACCAAGCCTCCCATGCAGCACTTTTTAGGACCAAAGAGAACTACATCCTTCATTGCCCATACCAATTTCTACCGAGGATAAATTTGAAAGTTTGATCCCTATTTTGTGTTTGATTAGTTTTCTATTTCTTGAGTACTACTAATTAATTTAGGATCTTCAATTCAAAATATGAATTCAAAATTTACAAATGTTATTATTGTTGATAAATAATAAATTTTGTAGATGTCTGTGGGGTGATAAAGGGGCAATGGAGGTCACTTCTCAATGTATTTCAAAAACATATGTCTGTTACTTCCTAGTGATGCAAAGTTTTGGGCAAAATTTGAATATATTATAAATTATGCCTTTTATAAAATTTTCAAGGTTTAACAGAAATTATTCATATACAAATTGTAAATATTTTTCAAATCAATTAGAAAAGCACTCACCTTTGAGATTTCACCACTATTTATATTTTGAGCATATGATGACAAGAATTTCATTACTATCCTTTAATAGTAATTTCTTCATGTTTCAATAACATTGTACACTTTGTGCTAAATTTTTGTGGAAAAAGGTTAAGCAATAGCATTTGCAATTCAAAGATAATTAATTTTCCTATACATTAAAATTTTGAATTAAGATAAACGTAGCCCCAAATTGTTGCTCGTAGGCAAACAATAACTACAAAATGGTTGTACAAGCCAACAAAGTGAACTTTCATGCACACATAATTGGCAAGTCTTTATTAATGAAACGAATTTGTTTCCAACATTCTACATAAAAAGTGTGCAATTGTTGAAGGGGGGAGGAGGGGGGAGAAGCTAAATACTTGGCTAATAGAAATTCCAATCACAACTCATGAAAATTGAGGTAGGTAGGTTTCCAATTTCTAAAAAATCCATTTTAACATTGGATTTGAACTTCAAGGTTGCAAAGCTATTTCTAAAATGCAGTTTTTAGCTACTTATGCAAAAGTGAAAGCATTAACATACTCAACAAAGGCAATTATGGTTGTCAAAAATTTGAAAATTCATTTCTGATTCCAACACAGTATAGACGTCCGTCCTTAAATATTAAGGGCAACATGATTTTTTATTTTTACAAATTGTTCATGTGGCAATCAATTACAAGATGCAAGAAGACTCATGTTAATTCTACTTCTTAAAACTACATTGAACCATTTGGATTCTATAGTTTTTTGTAGTAAGAATATCCAATCTTTACTTGGATTGAATTGGCAAAATGTCCCCCCGCATAAACTTGAAAATTACATAATACTTATAATATACAATAGTTGTCATCTTAACTTTAGAATACCAAACTAGTCACTATCGAAATCATCTTTTTCAGTACCTTGTAAATTATTTTCTTAAAAAATACATCAAGAGCATTCATTAGAGTTCAAACTACTAAATAAGACCTTCCTTTTTCTACATCTAATTCCAAGGATGAACATTTGCACTTCTATCTTACATATACATAAAAGGATTCTTTGTCAACCATCAAACTTTTAGGGATGCTTTACACCTATTCGCCTCCCCAAATTCAGTGTTCGGAGCAATTTTACTGGATCGTTTGGAGGGCAAAAGCTCACCAATTTTTTTCCCTTATTCATTGAGGGTGAAAGACGGTTGGGGTGAATTGCCCCCCTTGCTCGTCCCATCCAAGTCACTCCAGGGGGGCATGTAAAAAAAAGACCCCCTATTTTGTGCTTGTGCTTGTTTAATTTATCTTCTACACCTCCCCTAGTTAATTTGGGTCCTCTGATTGCAAGTATGAAATCAAAATTTGCAAATTTTATCATGTGTGGCAAATAAAAAAATTCAGAGTTCTTCCTTTGGGACAAACGAGGGGGGCAGTTCACCCGCCAGTGAAAGACAAAAGACGAGGTCCAGGTATTTCTCCTTGAAGCCTCCAAGCCAACCAACTTAAACTTAGCTGTGGGAGTGTCCCCCTTTTCCCTTTTTTTTTCCCTTTTTTTTTTTTTAATTCCCTCCTCTCCTTGGCATTCGTGCACCTCATTTTACAGCATTAGCAGCCACGAAGCCAGCCAGTCGGCCAGCTGGGCTTAAGTTTCTCCCCAGCCCGCCCCAACTACCTTCATAATTCCCCTGTCCGTCTGTTGAACCCGGGCTACCAAGCTCCAGCTCCAGACTAGACTGGCAAAGGGGCAACTGAAGTCCGCCTCCACTCAGCCAGGCAGCCAGCCAGCGATGGAGCCCCCCCTTCCTCCGCCCCTTGCCTCGATTTGAACCCCCAAAGCCCCCCAGCAAGGGAGCCCCAATTAATGACCAGGCGAGAAGGCCCCTTGATGAGTAATGACCCCCCCCCCCCCCCCCTTAAATAAAAATAAAAACTTTTAATAATCCCACCCGAGTCCACCGAGAAGAGCCTGGGGACGACCTCCCAAGAGGAAGGGGGAAAGGAAGGGGGAGGGAGGACAAGATGGCCCAAGCCATTCAATGAGACCTCCACATTAACTGCGTTTGGACAACATCCTAATCAAAGAGGAAGCCTATTGATGGGGGTCATCATTAGCAAGGCCCATATTAATAACTTAAGGAGGAGGGGCTCTTAAATGGACTGAGGGAGGGAGGGAAAAAACCCACAAAGAGATAGGATCCCAACCATTCATGAAGTCCCAAATGCAATGCCAGATCCGAACTGGACTCAGTTACACTATTCACAATATACTATTTACTGGGCCTCATTAGGTGGAAATACGAGTGGGCTTCATGGTGGGGGCAGTCAACTGAAAGTGGCGGGGAAAAGGTTTAGAGGTAGCTGGAGGGAGGGGGGACCTCTAAACTTAGGACGTCTCCAGTTTTGGCTCCGTCCTTTTAAACAGTGATTTCTTTATCATTCGGGTGAAGGAGACACCTATTTCTTCCATACTTGGGTGATACTTGGTGATATCTATATCAAAAGTAGGTGATATCGAGGTATAATTTGATTATTAGTCTTGAAATATTGTAATAATGTGGGGTTTTTTACCTAAATTTTTAAGAATTCCTTTATAAATAAAATCCAATGTCCTTGGGATGGAGTTGAATGGCAAAAACATCTTGCATAATAAAAGCACTGGTCTTTTATTGCACACTAGCATTTATTGTTAGGACAAGGTGGACTCCTGTTTTTTCACTATAGGATAAATATTGGAGCTATTATATACAATTAGGATTGAATTTGACAAATTTGAAATCACAATAGGAAAAAAATGAGCCCTCAAAGGAGCCATGAGTCTGCGGACAAAAAAAACATTAGGGAATGCTAGCCCAAAAAAAATATCATTTTTTGGGGCCAACAAATTAGAAGGCCTAATCAGCACATGACAGTTCACTTAAGTTCTTTTTTTAATATATTTGAAAGTTTAATATTAAAATTAATATAAATTTTCAAAATTTTCAAATTTGACTTGGCATTAGTACAACCACATTTGAATTAATTTTTTAATAATTTATTGTATAACTTTTTTGGTTAAATTTTTTATAAACTTGTAGTTTTTATAATATTTTAATATTATCTTAGCGTTTTCTTGATGTTTTTTTTTAATGTGTCCACTATTCATCATTCATGATGAACAATGTCCATTGTCCTTCAAAGGGGCTATGAGTTCCATTGAAGGGAACTCTCATTGCAAAGCCCCTCCTTTGAGGGTTCGTTTTTTTCCTAATGCATGTGAAATTCAAAAATCCTAAAGGCCAAGGCTAGACTACATTGCTTTTGGATTGCCTAGGAAAAGGTAGAACGAATCATGGAGATCAAACTACTCCAATTACAAATAGACAATTCACAATGAGAACCTCAAAAAGATTAAGAATCTATATTTCAAAAAACTTACTAATTCAAGTAAAAGTGCAAGAACCAATTGAGATAGATCAACAAAAAAACATATAATTACAGAGAACTTGGAAACTTTGATTGATTTGGCTCAAATTTCTCTCCAGTTACTATCCTCTCTATATTTATGCAAGGACTATGATTTCAAATATGAAATTCTAAATTTTATCATCTAAAATTAATAAAAATTTATTGCATTTTTCACAAGGTAAAAATTCCACAAGCATAGACATGTTCTAGTCTTAAACCTTAAGTGAAAAGATTGAGAAAAAAAACACTGATCAACTTTGAAAGAAAAAATAAACTTTTATATTTATTCAAAGAATTTAGAGTCAGCTTCGTCTTTACATTAAATGATAGGATTAGGATTAAGATAAGAATAGTCAATTTTTAAAGTTTATAAAAAGATAATCTTTACAAATCTAGATAACTAGTACAACTTTGCTAGCTAACATAAATGCAAATTGAGCAAAGAAGAGGAAATAATTAAATAATTGAATGATAGAAATTATTTATTTGTATCCTTTTGAGTGGGCATAAATGAAAGTGAACTTATTCAAAGAACAAAACATTATGGTCCCAACTAAATTCTAAAAGAGGCTAAATAATACATCTAATTAATACATATATTGTATTAGACAAATATGAAAGACATAGTTTTTATTTACTTTCTTCCATGTTACTAACTCCTTTAGGACTAGGGTCAGTTAAAAACTCAAAAATTATAAAGATTTATTAATAAATTAATAATATTAATTTAATGATTAATTTTATAGATACAAAGTATAATCTATACATAATCTTTGCATGGTTAGATCTACTACAAAAACAAACTATTTGGATCAATTAAAAGTAAATAAAAAATTGAATTTAAAAAAATTAACATTGACAATGGTACTTAAGTCTAGTTATGGTGAATATTCAAGATTTTATTGTCACTTATTTATTTGAGTTATTTTTGAAGGTTCATCTTTTAAACTTGAAAAGTTATTTTTTGAAGTATAACATAATTGTGCTCTTTATACCATGAAATGTTTGTAAATAAATTATTAAAAATCTACATTGTCCAACATTAGAAAACTAAAACAAGAATATACAAACATTTGGATGGATGGAAAATATCAAGGTCCATTGAATATAGGATATTTTTGTGTTCATTTATTGTTTTAAATCTGAACACATGGTCCATAAGGGATTAAGCAAAATTTGAAAGGAAAAAAAAAATATTTAATTTTTGAAGTGATTGTAGGACCAATGAAGTACTTGTGAAAGCTTAGAAATGCCAAAGTGATATGAACATGTTTTAACCTCTAAAACCCTGCTTGTCCCCTCGGGGGACAATTTGGGTCTGGGTAGGTTCCTATTGTCTCAATTTGAAGTGATTTTCTTAAATATTTTTTGCGGTTGTGTAGCTTTGCAAGAGCTTTGTGGATATATAATTTTTGTTTCTATCAGATGCCGGATGAAAAAGTTATGGCACAATGAGCAAGAATTGGAGATTGGCAGGCAACCCAAAAAAAATTACAAAAAGTCAAAATAATTTTTTTTGAATTTTTTTCCTAAAAGATTATGTTCTTACCTATATGTGAAGCTTTGATTCATTCTATTTTGACTAGGGATGAGAAAGTTACGGACAATCTTATTTTTTGGGCAATTTAAGCATCTTCTTGAAGAAAAAAAAATTTGTTCAACTTTGAATGCTAATATCTTCCAATCCGTATGGTGAAATTTGATGAAATTTTTACTACATGATCTCAGACAAAGTTAAGTACAATATCCTACGATTGAATTTCCAAAAAAACAAAAAATTGATTCCTTAAGTGAATATAACATAAGTGGTGGTTTTGAGTGTTTTTTTGACATAAAACACCCTCGGGGTTTTAGGGGGTAATCAATATTTGTTGTATGCCTCAATTTTCGAAGGTTCTTTAGGTAGGCCAATCTATTAGTTTCATGTTTATAACTTCATATTTTAATCCCTCATTATTATTGTATTGATTTAATTATTAATTTAAAAATAAATTCATATTTTTGTATTAAATTTTTTTTAATTAAAAAATAAACTAATCATGCATATGTAATATTTGAATTATGAAACTTTATTCAATTGTAGAGGTGAAATAACCATTGCAAGGGGACATTGTGCCCAATAAAGTGGTATAAGTTAAAAGTTCACTTGCTCTTAATCCCTTAAAAGACAATTGTCCATTGAATGGAAAATTGAATATTTGAGTAGATTCATGTGAAGTCAATTTAGAATGTATGTGGATGAAATTTTGTTACAAGGTCCATATACTTATTGCTTTGCAAGAACAACAAAAAATTTGATTTGATGCCTACGTAAAAAATTATATTGAACTCCAAAAATTGAATAGTTTGAGCAATTTAGGCATCTTTTGTTAAACCCCACATACATCAACTTTTGAAAATTGGCATATATGTAATTAATATAATATAGCATGAAATTGAAAAAAAAAAAAAAAATTAGTTCTCAAATCACATTCTAAGTACAGTTAAACTTTGTAAGCTATGTTGAGGCAATTTCAAGAGAAAACATTTTCTTATGACTTCAAGCCATGTAATCTTCAAATTTGTGAAGTCAAAGATTTTGAATTTTTTTCCACGCATTCTAAACGTTTGTCTCTCTATTTTTGTCATTTCAGTTTCAAAAAATCAAATTGCATTGTGCATAAAATATCATAAAAAAATGGATAGTATATTGTAAGATCACTTGACTTCCTTATTTTATAAAGTGATTTTGAGTAAGGTAAACACCTTATTTGCATGAATATACCTGACAAGATATACTAATGAATGGTATAAATCCTCATTGTTGTATAGAAGAAATCTTTTAATCCAAGAGGTCTCAAAGTTGGGTGGCCCCATTTCCTAGGAATGAAATTTTTTTTTTTTTTTTTTCCACTTTAAACATTATAATCCTTTTATCCACATAGTAAAATTGACTGAAATTTTTTCCACGCATTCATATAATAGTCTACTATATTTTTTGAAGGTTAAAATTTAAAGAAATTTTTTATTTTTTACTTTTGTCCAATGTGCCTCAAATTGGCAATTAATAACAATTTCTCATGAAAAGCACCCTTTGTTCGTTAGGATAAATAGCATCTCTTATCATAAAGGTATATATAATTGTTTTTAACATGTGTCGTAAAGGATATTTTCAATTTGGAAACCCTACTAGAGCACCAAAAATCCCAACTTCAAAACCTATAACTAAAGTAGTGAAAGATCAAATAATACAAGTTACAGTGGTTTAAATCAAACCTCTACTTAACATTCACAAAAATCTCCCCCAACCACGAAAAGAAAGTGTTCATAAATGTTCACCCCCTTTGAAAATTTGGATTAGCATTCACCAAAACAATACTTTTGCAAAACCCACACACCAAAAAAGAAAGCCAAAACTCAAACAAGCTAAGCTAAGGTAGGGTGCTCTAAAAGTGAACACTAATACAAGGTACATTTTGCTTTCTTCACTACACAAATAGTGTACATTCAAGGAGGTGGTTGCTTTTAGTGACTTATGTTTCAACTTCAAAAATTTATAACTAATTCTATGGAGGTCCAAAAAACATGAAATGCCTTGGGTTAGATGCCATTTCCAATTTTCCTCCTAAGAAAACTCATTGAAAATTGTTTCAAGGAGCTTAGCTTCCCCCAAATGCAATCAGCTCTAAAAGGTCGCTTTAAGAGCAGACTACCTTAAAAGTTGCTCCTTCTCCCCCCCCCCCCCCCTTTTCACCAAAGCAGGCGGCAATGAGAGCTCTCCACTGCTCCGCCACTTGACCCTGCTTCCTCCATTTCGCTCTCACCGTCACTCTGCCATTTCCCCCATTTGGCTCTTTTCTAAAATAGTCCTCCTCGTTCCAAATCGTATCCCCTCCCAAACCACCTCCAATACCGTACCAGCAAGTCCCACCTGTCAACGGATTCACACTGGTGCGTAGTAAGCCCATACGTAAGCTTTAAGCTTACCACAACTTTTACAAACACTGAAGAGGAGGATAGAGAATCCAGACCTTTGGTAAGTTAATTTCACTTCGTTTAAGTAGCTCAACTTTAATTTACACCTCACTCTTGTAATCAAGTTCAGAGTAACGGAGAGCCCTGTCGGCCTGGCACTTCCGCCTCGAAGTCTACAAGTCTTACAGTTTAAAATTGTGATTTTTAGTTATTGTTATTATTTGGCCTCCCTTGCACTTCAGTGCTGCTCGCTCACTAAACTCCCAGAGCACACGTTCCCACGAAGTCGGTTGACATTACCCAGCCAGGCGGGGCCTAGCTGCTAGCTGCTCGCCTCCCCCGGCCCGCCTCTCCAAGGGGAGAAAAGGAAAAAAGCGGCGGCGTTCGCCTGTTTCGCAAAGTCAACAGAATCTCCGCTAGGGGCAGGCAGAGTACTTGTGCTCGTCACTCATCAAGATGGGAGCATAGTATGTTAGTGTGCGAGAATTTTCACTTTCGGCACCACCGCCGCCCGAAGCTCGGCCTGGAAGGCACCTTGCCATCTCCGTTGCAAAACCCCAAGTCTCCCAATAGGAGCTGCTCAAGTCACTCTCGGGTCTCTCTGTATCTGTGTTTGGATGTGAGTTTGGGTTGCTGTGTTTTGGCTAAGCTTGCTGAGTCTGTATTTGTATCCCGATGTCGCGGCGAGCGCCATCGAGAAGCCAACTGGAGAGGAGAAGCCGTCTGAGCTTCTGGTGTGCTAGTACGTGGGGCATTGTTGCTGCAAGTACTTACTAGCGCTTGGAGATCGAGGTGGCGGTACTTGAGTTGGGTTGGGAGTTTTTCTCTTGCTTTGTGTGGGGTTGCGATTGTTGGGCATTTTAGGGGAGGGGAAAAGGTAGTGTGAGGCGAGAGTGATCGAGGCTCTGTATGTAAGGGTGCAAGCCGAGGTAGCGCAATTTGACGAATTTTCTTGTGGAGCATTGTTCTGTGACGGGAGGGGTAGTGTGTAGTGTAGTACTGGACAGGGACGTTTGTCGTAGCAGACAGGGTGAAAGGGACGTTGGTCGAGGAATGCTGAGAGGGAGGTGAGAGCGTTGGGTGCTGTAAGGGTGGAGGTGGAGAGCCGAATGAGGCTAGGAGGCGTGACCGTGCTCGTAACTCCGAACGGCAATCTGGGGCGGGGCTTTGGCGAGCTTGGTGGCATGCCCATGGCGCCGCCTCGCCCTATACCTCCGTTGGCCATGCCGCGTCCCCCGCCGAAGCACTACTCGTCGCCATCTCTCTCGCTGGGTCCTCCCGAGGGGAGTCAGACGGCGGAGAGCGAGCAGCAGATGCAGCAGCAGCAGCAGCAGCAGAAAAGCAAGGAGGAGGAGTATGAGTCGCGTTCCGGGAGTGACAACATGGAGGGTGGTTCTGGGGACGAGGATCCGGATACCAATCACCCGCGCAAGAAGAGGTACCACCGTCACACGCCGCGGCAGATTCAGGAGATGGAGATGCTGTTCAAGGAGTGTCCGCACCCGGATGATAAGCAGCGGCAGCAGCTGAGCAAGGACTTGGGTTTGGAGCCCCGGCAGGTGAAGTTCTGGTTCCAGAACCGGCGGACGCAGATGAAGGCGCAGACCGAGCGCGCGGAAAATTCTATGCTGCGGCAGGAGAATGAGAAGGTGCGGTCGGAGAATTTGCTGATGCGAGAGGCGTTGAAGAATCCGCAGTGCCCGCATTGTGGGGGTCCGGCGACGGTGGGGGAGATGTCGTTCGATGAGCAGCAGCTCCGCATTGAGAACGGGCGACTGAAGGAGGAACTGGATCGCGTGTCCGCGCTCGCGGCGAAGTACTTGGGGCGGCCTATTACGCCGCTGGCTGCGCTTCCGAGCTCGTCGCTGGATTTGCAAGTGGGGAGTTTCGGCGGCGGGGGGATGCATCACAACCCGAGCTTGGATATGGTGGCGG
Organism: Antitrichia curtipendula; assembly: GCA_951230915.1. Lineage (NCBI taxonomy): Eukaryota > Viridiplantae > Streptophyta > Bryopsida > Hypnales > Leucodontaceae > Antitrichia > Antitrichia curtipendula. The sequence goes on along the minus strand of OX579633.1, from coordinate 49,286,614 downwards.
GGCCGAGCGTGGCGGATGTGGCGACGCGGCCGGGGGGGTTGACGGAGGCCGAGAAGCCCATGGTGGTGGAGCTCGCGGTGACGGCGATGGAGGAGCTCGTGCGGATGGCACAGGCGGAGGAGCCACTGTGGGTGGGAAATGGAATGGGCGACGGAAAGGAGCAGCTGCACTACGACGAGTATGTGCGGCAGTTCCCGCGCGGGATTGGGATGCGGCCCCCGGGGTTGAAGACCGAGGCGACGCGCGAGACGGCGCTGGTGATGATGAACGGCGTGAATTTGGTGGAGACGCTGATGGACGCGACCCAGTGGATGGACATGTTCCCATGCATGGTGTCGCGCGCACTTACCGTGGACGTGCTGTCGACGGGCGTGACGGGCAACCGCAACGGCGCCTTGCAGCTCATGTATGGGGAACTGCAGGTGCTCTCCCCGCTGGTCCCCACGCGGGAGATTTACTTCCTGCGCTACTGCAAGCAGCACGCCGAGGGTGTGTGGGCTGTGGTGGACGTGTCGGTGGACTCGTTGCGCGACAATCCTCCGCCATCGCTCATGCGTTGTCGACGACGACCCTCGGGGGTGCTCATCCAGGATACGCCCAACGGGTACGCGAAGGTGACGTGCGTGGAGCACATGGAGTACGACGACCGCGCGGTGCACCGCATGTACCGGGAGCTTGTGAACACGGGAATGGCCTTCGGCGCCCAGCGCTGGCTCGCCACTCTTCAGCGCCAATGCGAGCGCCTGGCCAGTCTGCTCGCCAGCAACATCGCCTCCCGCGACTTGGGAGGGGTGCCGAGCGCCAGCGGCCGACGCAGCATGCTCAAGCTCGCACAGCGCATGACCAACAACTTCTGCGCGGGTGTGAGCGCGTCCACGGTGCACACATGGACCACCTTATCTGGCAGCGGCGACGACGACGTGCGCGTCATGACGCGCAAGAGCGTGGATAACCCCGGGGAGCCGCACGGAATCGTCCTCAGCGCCGCGACTTCCATGTGGCTGCCCGTCTCCCCCGCTCGAGTCTTCCAGTTCCTCCGCGATGAACGCCTCCGCAGCGAGTGGGACATTCTGTCCAACGGCGGCATGGTCACCGAGATGGCGCACATCGCGAAAGGACAAGACCCCGGTAACAGCGTCTCGCTCCTCCGCGTCAACGCCATGAACTCCAGCCAAAGCAACATGCTCATCCTCCAAGAAAGCTGCACCGACGTCTCGGGATCGCTCGTCATCTACGCCCCGGTCGACATCCCCGCCATGAATTTGGTCCTGCAAGGCGGCGATCCGGCGTACGTCGCGCTCCTCCCCTCAGGATTCGCAATCCTCCCCGACGGACCCAACCCATCACCTGATCAAACGGGATCCATCTCGGAATCTGGGCGTGGAACGGGCTCACTGCTCACAGTCGCATTCCAGATCCTCGTGAGCAGCATTCCCTCCGCGCGCCTCTCGCTCGAATCTGTCGCCACTGTCAACAACCTGATCTCGTGCACGGTGCAGCGCATCAAAGCTGCGCTTCTGGTGGAAGATGCCTAGCTTGAAGACCCAATTCCCACAACCGACTGTTCTCCAAAACCAATTCCTCTGCAGTCCCTCTGCAGCTGGTCCACTCCACCACAACAGTCTGTGCATCACGGATCACTCCCGAGGGTTTAGGGTTTGGGTGAGCATGCTTGCATTTGAGGAGCCTTCAAGACTGTGTGTTTATCTCACATTGAGCGCGGTCTTGAGCGCTCCTCAGGAAGGAATGGTTTCTCACATGGATCTGGTGATGTCGACCGATGATCGATCAGAAAAAAACGCCATTTTTACTTTGTGGACCTGGCCTGCAATTGCAAATCGGATATACATACTTCACATCGTCGAGGCGACGTAGGAAATGAGTCAAGAGCGAACCACCCCTGATGGCCCTTACTGCGTGTGTTTGTAGCTTCTTCTTCTGCTCTCCACTTTCTGTCAATGCAAGTTTGCTGGTCATTTTTTCTAGCTTTCCTGCACATCGGGCTTCGCCACGCACGACGGGTAGTGGTTCGGGTATTGACTGACTTCCGGCGTCGCCTCTCTCATTCCTTGTAGCATTTCAACCAATTGCTTCGTCATCCGATCCTGGCCTTGACAGCTTTGTCTATTTTGGGACCCCCTTTGTTAATACAAGCTTGTCATTGCATTTTATTGCTGCTTGGAACGGGATTGTATCACGTCTGGTGGCGATTTTATTGCATGGATTCAGTTCGTTCGTCCCTCACTGTTGATGTCCGAGGCTTTCGTGTGCATGGACACGAACTGCGTTAACTTAACAGTGTGTAACTTAGTGCGCTTAGGAATGTTGATGATTGAATCGAACTGTTATCCAACTTAGATGTCTCGATCTCATCCTGAATTCCCGGCGCTGCAGATGTGTTCATATTTTTACATTTCTAGTACAAATCTCTATGCATATTTTAAACATTTTTCTGTACAATTCAGGAGTGATGGCGTACGCTGATGTTGCAATGCTAATATATGAGAAGAGTGACGGCAGAGGCTTCCAAGGTTGACTGACTGACTGAGGAAGACGTGCATGTAATTTATTACATTGATCACTTAGACATGGTGCCTATATATGTATTTCTTTAATCGGCTTTGCCTGTTGTGGGTGCCGACTGCCAAGTGTCATACGGACTTGACCCGTCTCCTGCCACTCCTGCGCTTTCATTAATGGTATTCAACTGGGCCACTGCCAGGGGGGAGAGCATTCTACGCATTGACTGACGTCGGTTGCTGCAGCACAACAGCTGCATAATAAACTAATGGAGTTCCCTTACACTTGTACTCATGGGATTCTACTCGCGTTCATAAGTTCCCAACGCTTGTTGCCAGGGTGCACTGTGTGTGATATGACTCCAAAAGTGCATTAATTATGGGTTGCATTAATCGCAGCGAATTCGACGTACCCTGATTTCACACTGTTATGGAGAAATCTAGCTCGGTTTGAAGATTGGGCCTAACAGTGTGTCTTAAGTGCCTCAACATTTTCGATCTTCCACCAGTGTTTGGACAAAGGCCACTTTTTGCTACTGGTCGACTTTTCTTATTTTTTTGTTGGTGAGTGAGAGTTTGTTTTTGTTTTTATGCAAGCGAAGGCCCCCTCTATTGCAAGTGAGCAGACAAGTAGGTGGAAGAAGTAACAAAAGTGAAAGGAGGTTTCAATGCACCAAAGCATGTCACATGTGGATATTGTAAGCAAAAGTTATGAAGGGTCAAAGTTTTTTTTGGGTAGGTGTTCTAAATTTATTTATTTATTTGAACAAATAGAAAGAACCATCACAATAGAACAAGAAGCCAAGATACAAGGCGGCCAAGTAGAAGAGTCTGGACAATGAAGAGATAAAAGCATAAAGAACCAAACCAAGATAATAAGCAACCTAATTGAAAAAGGCAAGAGGGAGGATCCTTCTTGTTCCAAATAATACTATTGCCAATCCTATAAGCGAGTACCGGTGATTTAAGCCAAATCTTATTGAACTTGGCCCAAATAGAAACAGAGTCTTGTGGACGTTAGCAAGCTCCAAGCTAAAACATTGAGCTAAAATCCTTTCTTCATTAGATATACATATTGATTTTGGAGATGTACACATGGTGATGATGGCGGTTTTGAGCAAGGTGTGATTTTGAGTATACCCACCTTATTTCAAAATGTCTTCCAAGTAAAATTCCTTGAAAGATGTATTGATGTTGCATCTCATCCACCTTCTTCCTTTTTTTTGGACTCTAGTGAAATTAGTTATGAATTTTTGAAGTTGAAATGGCATAGAGCTATGAAAATATCCTTCAGTAAGGTAAAATATTGTCATTTATCCTTTAACTTGACATGAACCATTACTTAGATTTTTGGTACACTTTTTCTTATTTCTTTGTACAAATATAGTATTTATGTCAATTTCATCAAATTGATCACCAAGAAAGGTTACTTTTTAAAAGATTCAATAATTGTTTTAGATGGATGACAAGGTAGTTGGACAAAACTTCTTATTTCGTCCTATTATCTTCTCTCTCCCCCATTTATTTTGTTCATCATTCAAAATATGGATGTTGGAATGCTCAAAGGATAATAAAAAGCTAAAGATGAAATAATTTGTAATTTTCAAATGATGCAAATGCAAGAAATATGTAAATTGGAAAATTTACCCCAACCTCATGTAGTTAAGAAGTATGTCATATACATATGTGTAAAGAAATAGCCTTTGAATCTAGTTGCAAATAGTCTATTTCACGGCTTTTTAATCTATTATTGAAGAACTACCTTTATTTTTGCGCAAACTTTAACACCTTAAGTTCCATGACTATGTTTTCACCCAAAACGCTCCATTTCTAGTACAAGTACCAAATTTTTGAAAAAAAGTTTTTTTTGACACATACAACCATAGGATCTTGTATTATGCTGACTTGAGAACATGTGGTAAAAATTTCAGAAATTTTCACCATGTGGATTGCAAGATATAAGCATTCAAAATCACTAAAATCATTTTTTTTCGGTTGTGCAAAAAATAGGGCAGCTGCACTTCACAAGCTCACTTTTCTATGAAAAAATGTCCAAAATGGTGGTTCTTCTTTGAATTCTTTTTTCTAAACAAGTTGGCTACATGCTTAAAAAATTTCACATCATTTGGAATTGTACAACATATAGGATTAAAATAGTAAATAGAAAGATATAGAGAATGATTCAAAATATTAAATTATTAACAATCTTATTGTGGAATTGAAAAATGACAATCCCAATGGTTGCAAGGTTGTAATGAACAATCTACATCTTGTGGTTTTATTTCTTTCCCAAAATATTGAAAATTGAACTAAGTAAAGGACTTCAAAGTTTATTTTAGAGTAGAGATTCCATAACTGCTCGCAAACTAAAATTCCTCATAACTTTTGACTCATTGATCAAAATGGAATGATTCGAAGTTTTCTATGTATATATAAATCTAGAAAAAAAATTTAAAAAAATTTGTTTATGAAAAAAGCAAATTTTAAATATTTGCTCAAACTGCCCAAGTTGAAAATCAAAGTACATATTAGGCCATAACTTTTGACTCATATTTCCAAATGTCCTGGATTTTAGTGCACATGAAAGATATTCCTTGTCCACACCCCTATTAAAGTTTTGACCAAGAACATGGAAATCTCCAATCACACATACTTGCCCAAAACTTCTATATTGCAAAAAAACACAACTTGGTCCTTTAGGGGGTAACTTGTCTTATATTATGTAGTAACGTTTTTATGAAGTTTGACCATATAGATTAGAAGATATTAGCACCTACAACTAGAAGAAAAAAATTTGAACATTGACCTACAGTTTCAGATGACTTTGACCACCATTTGCGGAATTCTTTTGCACTACGAACTTTGAATTAAATTTTTTAGTTGAAGATTGAATTGTAATTCAAAATTACAAAAAATACACTCACTTGATTTTTTTCCTTTAAAAAATTGTTAAGTAGAAGTAGGTCCAAAATTGAATAAAAAACTAAATCATTAATAGCTCTAAAATGGAATTGAAATACAATAATTCTAGTGGTGAGATTGTTCTAGCAAACAAATTTAACCATATCAAACAATGTTTTTTGAAAAATTGTGAAAATAGCATTTAAAAGTGAATCATATAAATTTTGTTTTTAAGAAGATGCTTAGATTGCCCAACAAACAAGATTGTTCATAACTTTTTCATCATTAGTTTAAACAAAATGAATCAAAGCTTTACATTTAGACAAAAATATGGTATTTTAGAAAATAAAATTTTAAAGTTATGTTTTGAATTTTTGTGATTTTTTAGTGTTGCTTACCAACACATGTTTTTAGCTTTTTGTACCATAAATTTTTGCTCTTGAGTAGCAATTGAAATAAAATTATATATTTCTAGAAAGCTAATGTATTTTCCTAGCTTTACAAAAAAAATTTAGAAAACCACAATGAGTATTGAGACTGTACAAGCCTACTCACAGTCCCATTTTATCTCTGTAAGTACAATGAGACTTTAGGGGTTAATAATAGGAATAGTGCTCAAATGCTTATTTGGACAATTATAGGTGCAGTTGCTTTAGTGTGAAGTCTCAAAGACGTACTATGTATACTCGATAGTGAATTTTTATAATTCCTAAAGGATGATCCCATGACAAAAATAAATAAACTTCAAAATTTTCTACTTTGTATTCTTCCATTTGATGACTTTTTTATTTTGTTTTGGTAATAAATCACATGCCTTGTTTAATCTATACATTTTAATATTTTTTTGATGAAAACTTGAAATTATTTTGAGTATCAAAGAAAACACAAAGAAAATTCATATCAAATACAAAATAAACTTAAGAATATTTAAAAACTTTACCATAGTTGTATTTTATAGTGTAAAACATCATGGTATAAACGAAAAAAGTTAGTTATTCTATAATAAAATTGTTGATTTTTTCATTGTTACTAACCTAAGTGTAAATGGCAATAAAAAATTTAATTTTAGGAATTTTTCAAATCTCCAAATTAAAATAGAAAATTGGCTTTAGAAATTTATTTCATTAATTTGGCTCAAATTCAAAAAATATAATTTTTTTGGCTAGAACTCAAATAAAGATGAAGGAGGTTCAAATTTTCAAAACTTACTAAACGACAATTTTTGGTGTTTATTTTCCAACATCATTAGTTCTAAATTTGTTCAAGCAACTCCCTTTAGAATTTGGGTGAAAAATATCATTTTTGTCCTACAACCGATTACTGCAAAGTTATCCAATTTTTGACTTTGGAGCATTATTGAGTGATGTAAATTTTTTTTGATAATAAAGCAAAATTATTCATTCTCAAACATATGTCTTCAATCCTTGAAGTATCAAGGTCGTCTATTTTTTTAAACCACTCAAAAATGCCATTTTCGATACAAAGAGCAAAAATTTTAAACATTTATTTTCCAATTGTACAATCTTATGTTAAATTAGTATGAGAATTTCTATAATAAATTTTAGAAACTTTGATTGTATTGATTTACAAGATATAAAAGTTTAAAGTGAAGAAAACAAATAACATTGCATCTAGTTGACCAAGTATAAGGCTTTGAATTCCATTAGCTTAAATTTTTTTGTATTAAAGATCTTGAATCTAAATTTTTTTATGTTGAAAAATTGACTAAAGAGTTGAAGAAAAAAATTCACCTTCCCTTTGATTTTCATTCTTTAAAAATTTGTTAAGCTCAAGTAGATATGAGATAAAAGGAAAATCTAAATTGTTAATAGGTTTATGATGAAATTGAAACACACTAATTCCAATTGTGAGATTGTTCTAGAAAACAAAATAAACCATGTGGAACCTTCTTTTCAAAAAAATGATGGAAATTGAGCTCCAATTCATTATTTTCTCAATAATTTGCTAAGACTTCCTATAAAAGAAGATGCTCCATAATTTTAATATCACTTGTCCAAATGGATTGAATCAAATCTTTTCACATAGAAAAAAGGATAATATATAAGAAATAAAAATTGTATTCCCCAATAGCTTATTAGTTTTCCTATCTTGTAAAAAAAAAATTTAATGATGCCAAAAATTGAGATCATAGGAACTTGCCCAAACTTTAGCCCCCCCCCCCAATAAAACAAAAACAAAAACAAAAAACAACTCTTGGGACTTCAAGGGTTAATCAATCTTGAAAATGTGTAGATACATGAAGTCTTGATTATTCGTAAGTCAATTTTTGACTTAGGGATAAAAGATGAATACACATAGTTTAATAATGAATTCACATTTCATAACACTAGCTTTTCCTCACATTCTTCTACCATCATTCAATTTTTGAACAATAATTTTTTATGACTTAATTACAAAAATAGTCTACAGAACAAATACAATGCATCTTACATCGATTTTACATCCTTCCAATTGATCAACTAAACTTTCCGATATACAGACCATGTTATATAGTTGCCTATAGAGGTACCATTTTAACACTTCAAAGTAGCTATTACAACAATATTTATAAGATAAGATTGTACTTGCTATTTACACTTGTATGGCAACATTAGTGGAATCATCCCAATATTGTTTACTAACTTGAATGTGAAATTTACATTCCTCAATTTCTTATGCAGGAGCAATTTGAAGAGAATGGCAGTATTATTAGCACACTTTCAAGGCTCCTTTGCACATCATGAGGGGAAGTGGAAGCAAAATCATTTATTTTGCTTCCGCTTGCCTTTGCTCATCCTTCTTGGTTTACAATAAACGACCCTTTTTTCTCACACTCTAATGACTTTGAAGGTAATTGATGATGTTAGTATTTTAGTTTATTTTGTAATACCATAGCATATGATCTAGTAAGCAAATCATTGCAAGTTTAGATGGTTTGACTATGCTACTAATGGAACATAAATTATTGGAGGAACATTATAAAATTTACAATGCTTAAACTTTGCCCTAATAGTAATAAAATATTAAAATTTAAAATTATTATCCATTGTACACATTCAATTTTTTTGTACAATACTCAATTGTAACGTTTAGCATTGGATGGTTGGGCCCCTTTGTTAAGTCTTTGAATTATAGAGCTAAAAGACTCTCTTAATCAAGATGACATTTCTTTTGGTGCTAGACACTGGAATTTTTAATTATTGTTCATGGCACTATAATCATGCCATCTATCCCAAGCTTAACACTATAGAACACATGACAGAGCATGCCAAATTCCTAAATTGTTGGTACTCACCCTTGCTTCAACTTTAAAGTGGAATAAGCCTAATTCACCTTCAGTCACCCTTCTTCAAAGGTAGAAAGCTTGAAAAAGTAAGATATTTATTAGGTTTGTGTTTGCACACCGTGTGTATATGACCCTTCAACCTTATTGACTCTAATGGAGTTGGGAGTTGAGAATGGAATTCTTGCATTGTTTAGAGTTTTGACAATCAAAATGATCATGAATAATAAAAGGGAGAATTGATGGATACTATAAGATGACTTATTCTTGAATCTGTATTCATAAATCATTTAGACTCTTTGTTTGATTATTTTTGTTTTTTCATTTATTTAAAAGTTAAAAAAGTTAAAAAACAATTCATTATAGAGAACTAAAAGTATTGGTTGGTTTATTCATAAACATCACAATTAAACCTTCGAGCATACTTTCAACATACAAACCCTAAATTGTGATGTTTAACCCACCTCAGAAGAGGCAACAATTAATATTTATATCCAAAATGTTTCCAAAAGCTTAACCCCTAAAGGCCCAAGGCCTTTTTTCTGCCAAAAAACACCCAAAACTGCCACTTTTTTAGCAAAGAGTGAAATAAAATTAAAAATGTTTTTTTTGCACATCTAACCATAGGACCTTACACCTAACTAGTATGAGAATGTGTGGAAAAAATTTCAGAATTCTTGACCGTACAGATTGCAAGATATCTACGTTTAAAGTGAAAAAAACAAATTTTTCAGCACATTGTGGGACTGGATTTTTTGACTTTGAACATTTTTAACTTAAAATTTTTGCACTACAGAGTTTTGAGATTTAAACCTTTATAGTGGAGAATTGATTTGAGAGTCTAATTTAAAAAAAACAAATAAAAAAAACATAATTTTCATTATTAAAAAAATTGTTAAGGAGAAGTAGGTACGAGATAGAAGGAAAATCTAAAGTATTCATATATTTTAGATGGAATTAAAATGCACTAATCCCTATGGTGAGATTGTTCTAGCAAGTAAACTAAACCATGCCAAAAAAAAAAAATTGAAAAATTTGAAAAATTGCATTTAGAAATGAATCTTACAAGGGTTTTTTTTTCAAAAAGATGCTCTAACTGCCCGAAAATCAAGAATGTCCATAACTTTCTCATAACAAATCCAAATGAAATGAATCGAAGCTTTCCAGATAGACAAAAATATAATCTATAAGAAAAAAATACTAAAAAATAAATGAAAAATAAATAAAAAATAAAAAAGTGCAAATTTTTTTTGTTGCCCGTGCTGCCCCCCGTCCCCTGTTTTGAGCTTATTTGGTCATAACTTTTGTTACCGGGCACCGGTTGTGAAAAAAATTATATTCCCATGTAGCTAATCAACTTTTCTACCTCCAAAAAAAGTTTCAAAAAATCAGGAGAAAATTGCAGCCCGTAGGTACCTGCCCAAAAACGCATTTGTCCCCCGAAGGGACAATGGACTTTTAGGGGTTAAATAGCAATATGAAATTAATAGAGTTCATTCAACCATAATGTAAAAGTGAATTTTGCCTACTTTTGAGAAACTCAACTCAATCACTTAATGCTTCATAATTTTTATGCAATGAACTAAATTAGTTCATGTCAAGATGGGCACACAACAAAAAGCTTGTGAAATTGAAGTTTTTTTTTGTCAAGCCCAATTTGATTGTACCTTTGATGTTCTAAATCTACATTCCCCCTCCTCAACAAGGCAATTTCTACCTCCCAGCCATGTTGTTCATGTGGCGATCATCTATAAATTAAAAACACCAATTTATATTATTTTTAATTACATTTTTCTATTTGTGTTCCATGTTTGGTATACTATGATAAGAAAAAATTGGTGAATTCCTATCCCTCCCTTGCATGGATTTGGTGAAATGTAATAATAAAAGTTCAAAATTTATTTTACTCTTATCGCAAAGGCCTCTATGAGTGGGTTTTTTTTGTGTGTGATTGATTTGCCAATTGTTCCCTAGGCTCTTAGGGGGTAGCCTTAACCCTTGAAGGATTTGAAAGCCCTTTGCAATCGTACACCATATTATGAATTTGGCAGTATTTGTTCAAAAAAATATTGACCAAATACTTTTCAATGCAATGTAAATTAATGATCATGATAGTACCCAAGTAACTATATATTACAATTCATATATTAAACGACAATTGAAGAGTTATAAGATTAACTTTTAATAGGATTGACAAATTTCAACGTCCAGTTCAAAATCGCGTCTAGCTTATTGGACGGGTGGGCCCAGTGGACTCTGAGGTCCGTTTGTCACAAGATGTCTAGGGACCTCGCGTCCGCGGATGTTTGGACGTCTATACAACCCCGACTCTTAAATACGGTTCCTATAATGTGACCCCAAGGACCTTTCAATGATAAAAGGATAAGGTTAATAAGGTAGAACAACCCAATTATGACACCTATTGAACCCTCCCATTTGCATCAATTACTTAGTATGGTAGGACCATCCATTTCCAACCAGGGACCAATTCCCAACCAATAGTGCCTCTATTTCCAATCAAGGCTTGTAATGTGTATTTTACTCTTTTTTAACTTTGGAACTAGTAAGATCATGACACATGTCCTAAAGTATGCAAAAAAAAAAACAAGAAAATAAATAGTAGGAAGCTAGTTCTTGAGTGATCGGAATTGGAAGACTCTAGTGATTGGAAATTGGTTCAAAACACTTGTTGGCTCCCAAAATTCACAGAAATTTCAGTTTTGCAAAAAAAATTCTGAAAATTTTGCAATCTTAGTATTTTCTATCTTCCAACACGGGAAAAAACTCCATCGCATTCAATTGCTCACCATCTACGCCACATGAGCTTAAGTGATTAGGTATAGGTGGTTCTACCATACCCATCACCACAATCTTAGCACCCCTTTAGCACCATGACAATGCACTTGGGGAAGGGACACATCACCGTGGGGTTTAGCATGGGTGGCTACCCAATCACGCTTCACCGATTCCATCCCAACAAAACTTTAGAAAATCACAGAAAATTCATTTCTTGTCGGAATGTCTTGATTCTATTTGCAAATGTCTTCTCTCAAAGTTCTCAATTTCTGAAAAATACATGAGTTCAGCTTCCCCGAGGTACCTGGATATAGCAAATCTGCTCAATAAATAGGCATGTTTACCTTAATTTCAAACTCAGTTCGTTTTATTTGTTTTATTTTATTTTATCTTTAAATTCTCCCCAGGCCTTGCTCTGGTTAATTTAGTCTTTGAATCCAATTACCATTGCCGAAATCTGATTGGTGTATGGAGCCCCAAATTGCGTCCCTGTCTGTTTTGGTGTTCCAGCCTGGACCGACGCCCTCCCTTGGAAAGGTCCTTTCCCATTTATTACAAGTACCAGGACTGTACATTCTACTTCAAGTTTTTCGGTATGTACGGTACATTACGACATCATCAGGGAGACACTGACAAAACGAAGTTAAGTTAAAAATAATCCCAGACAGACAGGTTCAGGTTCAGGCCTTTTCTCCATCAAAACACACTCAAAAAAGCCACCTCTATTGCAAAAAGCAAAAAACTTTGATAATTGTTTTCTTTTGCATATCTAACCATAGGATCTTATATTAGACTAGTATAAGAATGTATGCAAGAAATATCAGAAACTTTGACCATGTAGATTGCAAAATATTTGCATCCAAAGTGAAGAAAACAAGTTTTTTTGTACCTTGCTTGACTAGAATTTCTGGCTTTGAATCTTCTTAACTTAAATTTTTTGTACTATCAATTTTGATTTTCTAAGTTTTTATGTTGAATACTTGAGTTGAGAATTTAGGAAAAACACTTCAAAGAAAAAAAACTTAAATTTTTACTCATTAAAAAATTGTGAAGTAGAAGTAGGTTCAAGATTAAAGGAAAAACTAAATCGTTAATAGCTCTAAGATGAAATTGAAATACAATAATCCCAATGGTGAGATTGTTCTAGTAAGCTAATACTACCATGTCTAACAATTATTTTTGGAAAATTGGAAAAATTGCACTAAAAAATGAATCCTATAAGTTATTTTTTCTAGAAGATGCTTAGATTGCCCCAAAAAATAAGATTGTCCGTGACTTTTTCATTACTTGTCCAAATAGAATGAATCAAAGCTTCAAATTTAAACAAAAATGTATAGTTTTACGATTTTATTTTTTTGACTTTTTTTCACTATTTTGACTTTTTGTGATTCTTTTTGTGATTACTTTTGTACTACTCGCCAACCTCCATTTTTGGCTTATTGTGCCATAACTTTTTCTCCTGGGCAACGATTGAAATAAAATTATATATCCTTGAAGCTCTCTTAGAACCACACATCCTCAAAAAAGTTGACTAAAAATTGAGGTCATAGGAATCTACGCGGATCCAAATTGTCCCCCGAGGGGACAGGCGGTCCTTTAGGGATTAAGGGACTATACTAATTAATCAACATTACACACTATATAAATATCTACCTTTGTTGTACATCAATAGTTATTGAAGTGTCCGGATGTTGTACATCATGTTTCAAACATCTACACTTTTCTACAATAAGTCCCTTTAATTTTTTGGTCCCCTTAATATCCCTATTTAGTGTAAAAAGCTGCGAGAGATTTTAACCAAAGAAAATGTACCTTTTATAGTGGACATCCTATGCCCTAGGATGTGCCTCCCATGTACATGCAAAGTATCTTATTATTAAAACAACATTTTTTTAAATTTCATGATATTATATTATTATATATTATTATTATGTTTTTTTCTTAGCCCATAAGAGAGTCGGCATCCATTGGATGGATTATGAATGTTATCAAGAGCTTTAGTTATTGTGAAAACTATGGAAAATGGGTGAAGTTCATCCAAGTATATTGAAAAAAGATATTCTTTTCTATTCTTTAGTAATGTGATCAGCTTGGTCACTTTGTGCTTTGTGATTCCTTTGCAAGGTTCAATTTTAATGCGTATATGTGGTGATGGGAAGAAAAAAGAAAACTTGTAGAAATAGAAAAGTGTACACTCAATAGGGGTATTAAGGGGACAAAAAAAATTAAAGGGACCGTCTTTGTAGAAAATTGTAGATAATTGAAATATGATATACAACCCTTGCATACTTCAATAGCTATTGATGTATAGCAAAGGTATATATTTATGCAATGTATAATGTCAATTAATTAGAATGGGTCCCCTTAAAAATCCTATTCAATGTAGATTCTTCTCATGGCCTAATTTGTTTTGCCAAAAAACTCAAAATCTCTATGAGCCTTTTAGTAGAGACTAAACTATACAAAAATGACATTTCGTATAGTACATGTACACAATGTTAAGGTATCATTCATTCATGACCAACAAAAAATAAACTTTGTTTCCATCATCTTCATTGAGATATTTAGTGCCATGTAACTAACCATTTGGGATGATGGTTGTAAATTTAACCCCTAAAGTCCCATTGTCCCCTCAGGAGACAAAATGAATTTTGGGCAGGTCTCAATATTTGTCCTGATATTCTAAATTTCTTTTGAGAAGATAGTAAAAACTCTTTAGCTTTCTAAAAATATAAATTTTATTTCAATTGGAGCCCGGGAGCAAAAGTTATGGCACAAAAGCCTTTTTTTTAGTTCAGCGGGCAGAAAAAAACTTCAAGTAAAAAATTTATTTAAAAAAAATTATAAATTATATTTTTATATACATAAGAATCTTTGATTTATTCCATTTGGATTTGTCATGTGAAAGTTAAGGACAACCTTGTTTATTGGGCAATCAAAGCATCTTCTTGCAAAAATAACTTGTAGGATTGATTTTTTACCTCAATTTTAACAATTTAAAAAAAAAACCCTTCACAAGGTCAAGATTTCTTGTTCGAAAAATTTCACCATTGAGATTAGCGTATTTTAATTTCATCTTAGAACTACTAACAATTTAGATTTTCCTTCAATCTTAAACTTACTTCTATTTAATAATATTTTAATGAGAAAAAACTAAGTGTATTTTAATTTAGTTTTTTTTCTAGACTCTCAACTCAATTCTTTATCATATAAAATTAAAAATTAAAACCAATGGAGAAACATTTATAACTTATTAAGGTTCAAAGCCAAAAAATGTAGTTGATATAATTGTGAAAAAGCTTGTTTCCTTCACTTTAATTCCAAATATCTTACAATGTACACAGTCAAAGTTTGTGAAATTTCTTCCACACATTTTTTTACTAGTCTAGTAGAAGATCTTACGGTTAGATATGCAAATAATTATTCTAATTTATTTTTGCTTGTTTGAGTGATTTTTGATGGAAAAAAGGCCTTACGACTTTAGTTTTTATCTAAATTGTTTTTTAGCATTGTAATAATGGGTCTATGTTGAATTCTTAACAATCTTATTATTTGTAACTAATTCAAATTACTAATCTCTAAAGGATAGTCCATTTCTCTATAATTCTGTTGTGTTATGTATTATGTGTTTGTATACATACTCTTGAGATTTCTTTCAATAAATACATAATAAGTCATGAAATCAAGAGTTTAATCATTTCATTGGAATGCCAAATTCAATGTAAATATTCAAAAAAAAATTATAACAACCAATCTACATAAACATTTTCAAATTAAAAAATATATAAAATATCATCTCAAGTTGGTAATTATATAATACGGTCAAGAAGAACACTTCTTCAAAAAAAAAGTTGATTTTATATATTAACCCTTGAAGTTCCATTGTCCCCTCTTGGGATAAAATGGATTTTGGGTAGGTTTTTATGAGTTCAAATTTTTGTGAAACTTTTTGAAACTTTATCATAAGATTATAAATTTTATTAGATTTTTAGAAATTGGTTATATTTCAATCGGTGTCCGGGAGCAAAAGTTATATCACAATAAATCCTGAACCAAACACAACAAGCAAAAAACAAATCCAAAAATAATTAAAAATTAAAATTTTAGAAATTAGTTTCTCATAGATTGTATTTTTGTCAACATAAAAAGCTTTGATTCATTCCATTTGGATTTGTGATGTGAAAGTTATAGAGCATCTTGTTTTGCAAGCAATAGTAGCATCTTCTTTGAAAAATAACTCGTAGGATTTGTATTTGAACTCAATTTTTACAATTTAAATAAATAAATTTGATGAGGTTAAATATGCTTGCTAGAACAACCTCAACCTTGGGATAAGTGTGTTTCAACTCTACTTTAAAGCTATCAATGATTAGGTTATCCTTCAATCTTGTATGTACTTCTATTCAATTTTTTTATAAGAAATGAAAATTACATTAATTTTTTGAAATTCTTTCCTAAACTTTCAACTCAAATCTTCATCATAAATTTTTTTCATTCAAAATATGTGGTGCATAAAAATTTTAATTAAGAAGATTCAAAGTCTCATAAACTAGTTTGCCATAGTGCCAAAAAACACGATTTCTTTAATATGAACACATTTATCTTGCAATCTATGCAATCAAAGTATTTGAAATTTTTCTACACATTTTCATGTTAGTATACTAGAAGATCCTATGGTTAAATATGCAAAAAATACCATATTTATTTGTTTTTGCTCTTTGCACTAGAAAGGTAGTTTTGAGTCAAAAATGTTCAAAACTTAGGGATTTTAGAGGTTAAAATAAAGATTAACATAGGGGGGAGATGTTATTGGCTATTTTGTTTATTTTATATATGCTAAGTCACTTGTTTGGATCTTGTTTGTGAGTAGGCTCATTTTTTAAATTAAAAAAAAATATGTATACAAAATAAAAATTTAACAATTTTCTGTAAAAAAACTGTTGACATATTTTGAAAAAGTAGGTTTGATTCTACAATAGAGGAGTTTATACTTGTGATTTTTCATATCTTGAATTTAAATCCATTTGGTATTGTATGTGGTATATATATTTTTTAAATTACAACCCTCTCCTTTCTTTTTGTAAGTTTAACTACTTTGGTTTTGGAACATGATACTTGCAAGCTTTAAGTATTAGTTTCTACCCAAACCATATGTGTTGGATAGAATAAAATTAAAGAAGTTGGAATGTCTATAAAGTCCATTTAATGAATCAAAGACAGATGCAAGCCACATCAAAAACACATACATTCATTTTTTTTAGAGACTTTTGGAATTCATTGTGCATTATGAAGTTGAACTTCTTAGTCTACAAAATGTGCTATTGGAGCATCTAAACTTTAAACCCTCATTGTTCTAAGGGACGGAATCTATCCTATCTTGATTTTTGTGAAACACCATTGTTAGCAATCGTTAAAAATAAATGATTGGTTTAGGACGAGCAAATGAATTGTGGGTTAATTGTTTAAAAAAAGATGGCCCCTATAAACAACATTCTTCCCTTGAGTGTGACTTTCCAAATAATGGACATGGTAGATGATATTTTTTTGTCCTAAAAATGACATGCCACAATTGGTCATAGACCATTGGCCTCATATCCATCCACACCATATGGATTCAACTTTTGTCCCACTTCAAGTCAAGATGTTTATGATTGTGCTCATTTCATGCGTAATAAATGGATTTAGCAAGGTGACGCTCTTACCTAGATTTGTATGTGTGGTCATAACCATAAGTGAAGTTAGATTTTGAGCTGGTTTGGCATGTGAGTTTATTGAGAAAGTGGGTGAAGAAAGACAAATTCATGGTGTTTGGGTGCTTTATGTTGTCTTGATGCACAAATAGATGATGGATGAAAGTAATGGTTGCAAAAGACTGTCAAGCTAGTCCTATATGACAAATATATTTGTAAGTTGCAAATGCCTCAATGAAGAGAGGTTGTGGGCACTCCACCTTCAATGCTCGAGAATTTTTAAGTGCAATTTAGGTTTTGGATTTATGCATCTTGGTTGTAATGACAACAACTATGGGTGGAAAAAACAACATTGGAGGAAGACTAGATAGTACAAGATAGATGATTTCAATAGGCTCTAAGAAGTTCAAGAGGTGGTGAACCATTTGCAAAAAGATTACTTACTCACTTTGTTGAAGCCTTAAGAGAATCACCATTGTCTTATAATCCCTTCTATATAGAATTGAAAATTCTTGTGTGTGAACGTTTTTACCCCCTCCTTAGGATAAAGCGGGTACAACTAGGCTCTTTCAGGTGAAATATGATTTTAGATGATTATAACTTATTTAGGAGTTGATTATATGGTCCCATTGTCCTTCCCAAAAATGAACAAATGCATTTTTATGGTTATATGGTAGATTTTTGTAGGTTTTAAAATATCATCACCAATACGTTCTTTTTATCAAACTCAAATACTCATAGCAAGAGACTATGGACATCAAATTAAGATGTTTTGAATACAATTTTAACTAACCAAAGTCCTAAATATTCTTCAGTACATTCCAAAATGGTAAAAATCTTTACAATTGGACCTTCCTAGCAAAAGTTATGGAGCTCCAAAGTTTGGATGAATCTTATTGCTAAAAAACTTCATCCAAAAATATCTCTTCAAGTTTTGATCCAAATCCTAAGTTTAAGATCAATCTAGAAATCACTAATCAAGATTTGTAGGGTCGCTAAAACAATACAACTTCAAGTTTGATTCTTATGTTTTCATTTGGATTATTGCCTTTCAAATTCCAAATTTCATCCCAAGATAAATTCTAGTGATTGGTTCCAAATCGTAAAGTTCTTTTGATCTTAAAAGTCATTATAGATGCTTTCTAAGTCTTTTAGTTCATAATTGAATTTTATTTACTTCCTAGATGTTGTCAAATTCTACACTAAATTTTGAACCTCAAATTTAAATTTTTTTTGAATCTCATCTGACTATCTAATCCAAAATATTTCTTTGTACATTCTAAAATGATAAAATCATTATTATCAGACTTTCCTAGCTAAAGTTATGAAGCTTCAAGTTTAGATGAATTTATACACTAGGAAACTTCCATGGGTATCTTCATGAACCTAAATTGTTTTTCCTTTCAAAGTTTTTTTCCAAATCCTAAGTTAAATATTGTTTTAGAAATTAGTCATTGAGATCTATAGGATTTAACAAAAACTTTAAAAAATATATTTTTTCTCTGAATTATCATCTTGAGCTTTGATACCTAACTTCATCTTATGATAACTCCTAGGGTTTTGACCCAAATTGAATATTATAAATGAGTTTGGAATTTTGTTCTTAAGTTCTTTAAGATTATTAAAACATCTAGATCTCTAAGCTTGTTCAAAGAGTTCTTTATCATGCCTTAATCTATACACTTCCTACCAAGTTCTAGAGTGATTTTTTATTTTTTCCAAATTTATAAGGCATTGAGAGTTGATTCTAAGAAGTTTGTAATATTAATTGAAGTCCATCTTGCAACATGATTTGAAAATTTAAGGTCCTTACCACATTGCACGGCATGTAGGGGCCTGGAAATGTATTTGATACCACTTATTCCATAACTTCAGCATTGTCCTCTATGGTCACACCACCATGTGTGCTCATGGTTGAGGATGGACACTTATAAGTGTGCCTCCTTCCATTCCAGGGCTCAAGCTCCAAGCTCTACATTCTAAGGTCCTCCAAATTTCAATATTCATCCACATATTGGATAGAAAATATTACATTAGTACTTATCATATATCCATAATTATGTTTTCATCCACAATCTAGCAATTTCATCCAAGATTTTTATAAATTTGAAGTTTTTTGGAAATTTTATGCCCTTTCAATACCATTTTGTTCCAAGGGCTTTGTGTTGGCTCCATTACTTTGGTGCAAGTGGCCAAAAAATCACCAAAAAATCACACAAATTCTAGTGGAATTCTCATAAGGAATTTTCCATCCAAGGAATGTGCAAAAACAACATAAACAATCACTAAAGGGCCTCCACAAGTGGCATTGCCAAGGTACGGGGGGCTCATCTCTAGGGTTAGTTCAATGTTAATACAAAGAACTCAAATACAATAGTTGATACAAAAACAACATCAATAAGTGTAAGAGAATGTAAGTTTTGAAGGTACCCCAATGTTCTTCAAAACTTGCTTCAAAACACAAGAACAACAAAATAAAATTGTTCCTAAAACAACTACACTAAAAAGGATATTTAGTGTTAACAACACTATTTACAAACCATGACACTAAATATCATTAATCCTACTAAAGTAAGTAACATTAAATGCAATTTCTAACACTAAATATACTCTATGGTAAATCTGAAATATAAAGAGGTTTACATCAGGGTTGTCTATCCGGACGTGACGTGGGCTTTTCACATCCGGATGTCATGACGCGTCCGTCCTGACGCGTCACAGCCCATCGCCGATACTGACGGGACCATCCGGAGCACGGATGAAGTCTGTCCATTCTGCGACGGCGTCGGGCCGTCTCCTGGACGGTGACTCCGTCGCCAAATGGACATCCGTCTCTTGGACGGAGAGCCCGTCTGTGGACGAAGAGGTCGTCCGCTGGACAGAGAGTGGGTCGCTGGACGGTAAGCCGTCCGCTGGACGGAGAGTCCGTCGCTGGACGGTAAGCCATCCTTTGGACGAAGAGTCCGTCGCTGGACGGCAAGCCGTCCCCTGGACGGAGAGCCCGTCTCTGGACGGAATTCTCGTCTCCAGGACGGTAAACCGTCCCTTGGACGGCCTCTCCGTCCTCTGGACGGGAAACCGTCCCGTCCCCTGGACCGGAATATTACAGGACGGGACAGTCGCCCCTTGGACGGTTTCGTTGGCAAGGCTGTGGGTTTAGGGTCCACCCCATCAGCCGTCACTCCGTCTAGCTGGGTTTAGGGTTTAGGATTTTAGGGAGGGCTTCAAGGTGTATATTAAGGACTTCTGCCTATTCAAGATTACTTTTCCTTGCTGATTTTGCCTTTCATGACTTGGTTGGAGTACAACCATTGCGGTAGAGCGAAGTCCAAAAAGAGTGTGTTGTGGTGGCACTTGTTGTGAGAGCAACAAGTGTTGTTTCCACATCACATTTCAAACAGAATACTAATCTTTTTTTTGGTGCAGGGGCAGGTAAAGGAGGACAGATAAGAGCAATGGGTGGAGCAAGATCACAGTGGGAACCTTGGTACACACTACGGCCAGATGGAAAAGTTGTTTGCAAGTTTTGCGAAGCTTTGCTAAGCTATCGAAAGGATCGGTTGCTTTTCCATTTGGGATATAGACGAAATGACACCCTCCTTGGAGTGAGAGCGTGCACTAAAGTCAATGCAGCCGTGAAGGTAATGTTTTTTAATTGTGGAGGACATATACCTACGGACACTTCGCACGGAACTGGACGCGACGTGGAAGTGACATCACCATCAACGATACTACCAAGTGTAGTACGTGGTGAGCAACAACATGATGCTTCAATCTCGGCAAACGATGGAGGAGAAAACACTGGGGGGCAAAGCTCTCAAGTACGATCATCGGAGGCGCCCAACCCTAGTTTGACCCACAGTCGATCGATGAGGCAACTGTCTCTACAAGAAGGACTGAACGCATCAAACAAGCAAGTACTTGACAAGAAGTGGGCTAAGTTTTTCTACGAAGCCAATATACCATTCAATGTAGTGAGGCATCCTGCTTTTCTGGATGCAGTGAAATCAACATCGGAATCAAGAGTTGGCTACAAACCTCCAGCGTACCATGCACTTCGTACAAAGCTCATAAAATCTACAAAAGACGAAGTGACAGCAATTGTAGCAGAGAAGACGAGGGCACCAATCCACAAATATGGCGTTACAATATGCTCTGATGGATGGGACAACGTTACACATCAACCATTGATGAATGTCATGTTGGCATGTACAAGTGGAGAGGTTTTTCTTGGATCGATAGACACAACAGGCGAATGCAAAGATGCTACTTACGTGGCTAATTGCATGGGTGATTACATTGACGAGGTAGGGGCACAGAACGTGGTACAAGTTTGTACAGACAATGCAGCAAACATGTTGGCCGCTGGCGCTCTGTTACTTCGTAGATTTCCACATATATATTTTCAAGGGTGTTCAGCACATGCACTTGACCTTCTACTTGAAGATTGGGGAAAACAAGATTGGATTACAAGTACGGTCAAGAAAGCCAAGTCAATTGTAAAATACATTCGAACGCATCACATGCCAATTGCAATCTTTCGACGACATTCTCCTAATCACGTTTTGAAAAATCCTGTTCAAACACGCTTTGGTACCATGTTCCTCATGATCGAACGTTTGGTGGAGGTGAGGGAAGCGATAGAATCGACAGTCCACGATCCGCAGTGGAATGAGTACACGCGGAGATTGGCATCCAATCAAAAGCAAAGAAAAGCTAACGATATGCGACAATATGTGCGAACGGATGAATTTTGGAGGAAATGTTTGAACTTTGTGCAAATAGTGGAGCCTGTGTTGATTGCTCTTCGAGAGTTTGATGGCAAGCACCCGTGCTTAGACAAGGCATGGCTTGTAATGAAAAAGGTGGAAAAACATGTTTTATCTTTGGAGGATCCACTATTTTCATTAGAGCGGAGATATGCAATTTCCGCCACCGATGATTTCTACAAGCGCTGGGACATGCTCAGGACAGATTTGCATTACGCTGGGGCTCTATTGAATCCCTTTTTACTTGACGAAGTCATGCTAATGGATGATAATGAGGCAAGAGAAGCCATACTGAGAGTTTTGCGCAAATTGGCTGTTGGAGATTAAGCATTTGCTTCACCTTTGTCTGAGTACCAAGCATTTAGAGATCGGCGAGGCATTTTCGGTGGACTTTTTTGATGTAAACGCCTTGAATTTGCAACCTCACAAATGGTGGGACCTTCTCGGAGCCAGTGCTCGTACATTTGCACCGATTGCCAGAAAGATCCTCGCGCAAGTGTGTTTTGCATCATCCTGTGAACGCAAATGGAGCATGTATTCGTTTGTCCACAACAAATCACGCAATAGATTGACATCAGAGCGTGCTGAGGAATTGGTTTACATTTATACCAATTCCAAGACTCTTAGAGAAAGGGCTGCAGCAAATCCGACAAGGTGGTATACTGAAAACATGATGTCAGAGGATTCCATGACAAATGAATCTAATGGTCTAGACCGTGGTTCGGTTCTCTCTGATCCCAATGATGACGATTCAGATGATAGTTCCAATGACGACGATGAGCCACCGTTTGATAGATTTTGTGGGGCGGGAGGAGTGCGTCCTCTAATTGATGCATCCGTATTTGACTTTGAAGAGGGTGATAACAACGACAATGACTACGAGGGACATCAAGGAAGTCCACCACGAATGCCACAAACGTGGAATGTTGGGCCAAGTGGGGGCAATACAAACGAGGACGTTGTGGCACCGAGACCACTAAGTCCAGACCCTATGGATGTACAAGTTGATGCCACAATAGAAAGAGATGGTGTTGACGTTCAAAGAGGACGTGAAGAAGACGTAGTAGTACCACCGTCATTGCCCATGAGGACCACCCGCAGTGAAGGGCCCCCTCAAGGTGGAGAAGCACATATGGCCCCTCCAAATCGAGTCTCGGTTGCACAAAGGCAATGCCAATATTGGAAAATCTACAAATCCAAAGTTCATCAAGGCCGTCTAGTTCCGACGGCCGTCCACACGAACCAACTTCGTCGATAGGTACACGATTGGCTGGTATGGTGTCACAACGTGTGACTAGAAATACGACTTCATTGCGGCCACCTGTACATGCCAATAATCGAGGGAAGCGTCCACGACCACAAGGTACTACTAGTGAACGTGTAAGTAGTAGAACGCGTAGAAGGCTGAGGAGGGAAGAAGCGGCTTCCCAACCATTTTCAAGAGAAGTTCAAACAGGAGGACCCAATACAGATGGCATTATGGACGCAATGGGCCAACGATCTCTTCGGACGTTGTCTTCTATAGCTCGACCACAACGAAACCGCAATTCCGAGGCCTCCAGCGAAAGTGGTAGTGCAACATCCAATGATGATGGTGAATCCATCGGTGGTACTATAGGTGAAGATGGTGAGGTTCCAGGAGATAGTGATTACAGGGGGCCGGTGCCTCGACAAGGTCCACTCGAAGAAATGGTTGGTAGTGAACCAATAGTACAAGAAGCAAATGCAAATACTTCTATGCGCATTCTTAGGCATGGAAGACGTTGAATGTTTTTGAAAAGACAATAGGGTCTTCATGTTTTCAAATGCAATGGTTTTAGCGGCTCAATACCTTGCATATTGAAATCAGCATTAATATGAAATATGACTTTTGTTCCTTTCATTCTCATAGAACTGTTTACCCCTAAAGTCCCGAAGTCATTACACAAAAAAAACGCAAAACTGTCTTTTCTCTTGCATTTGCCTCAACATACGGAAAAAATGTTTTTTACAACATCTAACCGTAAGATCTTATACTTCACATGTTTTTTATCACGTGGTAAAAATTTCATGAAGTTTGACCGAATAGATTGAAAGATATTAGCATTCAAACTTGGAAAAACTAGTTTTCTGAATGCTAGCTTTGCAATTTCAGATTAACTTTCACTGAGTGTGATTTATGGAAAATTGGGCCTTCGGGGCACTATTGTTTTTGAATTATTTTTTTGAATATTCAAGAATCGAGGTCAAAATTTGAAAGAATTATTGCAATTGGAAACTATGTTTGCAATCCAAATAACACAGTGTGGTGTTTTTTTCATGTATGTTTCCTTTTTGTCAAATTTCATTAAATTTAAAATTATAAAACTATAATTTGTGTTCATTCATTCATTTATGGCCCCAGTTTCAGATTATTCTCATACATATTATAATTGATAAAATCTGATTTCCACGTTTAGCTTTATAAAATCACAATAAAATCAATTTTCCATTGAATTTTCTGGAAAAAAAAAGCATAAATAGAAAATGAATTCTTACATATGTTGAAAAATATTAAAATATTATGCTGATTTTCAATAAAAATATAAATTTGGTTTGATAGTCAAATTTGACTTCAAGCTTTTCTTTGTGGTTGTTTATTAGTTTTGGGCATGAAAAATTAAATAAACAATTGAAAATTTTTCTGACTAGAAATCTCTATTGATATTTGTATCTCTTGTAAAAAACTAAAAATTTAGAATCTCTTGAATTGTTTTTTCTATTTTTAGGGTTTTATGGCATGAAGTGCAACAAAAATGTTGACAATTACAATTTTGCACAAAACTAATTGAAATTTCTTGTAGTGATATACAATTCAAAGTTTTTAGTACTAAAGATATAAGATGTGTGTTTACACGCAATTTAAATGATAAAGTTAGGGAAGACAAGAAATTTTTTACAACTCAATGTTTAGGTAAAATACGTTTATAACTTTATATAAACCAAAATGAGTACAAAATGCATTGAAGCCACAAAGTGTGCTACATTGCTACGGATGTCCTCAAGCCCATACTATAATAACCGCATGTACTAAGTAAACACTAATTTTGCAACTACATGGTAATACACTATTATCTAATCTTCATTGCGCGCCTGCTCTTTTTGAAGGTCTTGTTCTTTGCGGGCCTCGCGGTAGCAATCCATGGGTGGTGTCCAAAACGTTGGAGCACCACTTAGACGTTGCACGACTCCAGTCACCGAGCGTCGTTGTAGTGGCTCCGCCTTGCACAATTCACCCAACATGGTTTGAAACGTACCAAATGCCGTAAGGTCCGGAATCATATCTACATTTCCACAATCTTTTTTCCATACCTTCATAGCCAATTTCCCTATGGAGTATCCGTCCGTGTATATACTAACACACGGTGGCTTAACCCTGCGAGTAGGAGATGATGAAGTTCCTGTCTCTCCAATCAAGTACATCAACTCAGGAGCCACCCACCAACGTTGCGCTCAGGTTGCCTGAAACTTCCTTGGACAATTGAATTGGTAAAGAGAAGGGGTTTCTTCGTTGATGCGGCTACCCATTCCCCAATCACATAGACCAATCCACACGGTTCTTCCATCATCATTCGGAAAATGAAGCATAATGTTCTCTGATGTGATGTCGTTGTGCAATACAGAGCACTGTTGCACTGCATCCACAATGCAAATCATCGCCCACGCAAGTTCAGTGCGCTTGCGTCTATATGCCATGAGTCGTTTGGCTTCTTGCATTGATTGGGGAGTTGCATGGTAAGCCAACTCCCTAATTTCATCTGGATCTCGGTTCTTCTCATCAAGGGTAAACATGGCGCCGAGAGTACCGCCATTCCACCATTGCGAATAACACTCCATGGTCATGTCATTTATAGCAAAGAATTTGATGACTCCTGGATGCTCGCACGGACATACCAATGCCTCGATGGACAACTTCTCCCTAGACTTCTTCAATTCATCCACGCGCAAGGCTGACTTCCCAGCTAATTCCATATTCTCGGGAATATGTTTTGAATTTTGAACACATACTTTGCGCACCCTCCCATGCCCCCCTTGTTTGCTATGGCCAGACAAAGGAACCACCACCACTCCTCTTTCAAGGAAAACCACTCCTCCTGCAGCTTGTTGACCAAAGGCCAAGTTCTGACTTCGTTGAAACCACAAAGCGGAACGGATGTTGCTTGAAGACAATCCACGCACTGCATCATGCCACCAATACACCTTCTTGTGCAACAAACTCAATGCTTGTTGTCTGGGCACTACACTCTTCTCAAAGCCTTTTATTTTTTCCGCAACTTGGGCAAGGTTGAAGATACACGTTTGCACTTGTGACTCCAACCAATGATCGAAGCATTCTTTCGTGCGGTCTTCATGCCACTCATCCGCGCTCATTGTTGTCCAGAACATGTGGTGGAATTTTTGTTTAATTTTATCCACTCCCTATAATCCGCATGAGACGTATGTTGAGTTCAACTGCAAAATCGAATACTGATCAAAAAATTCCAACGCCACTTCATGCAGTTTGCGCATTGCACCCTTGCTTGGCCACTTCTCCGGATTTGTAGCCTTGTGCCTCCTTCATTGTTTTTTCTTCCCCTTCGAAGACTCTCCGCCCCCCATAGCAGCTACAGACCCTTCTCCAGCTACGGCCTCTGAAACGGGCTCTGGTGATTCCGCATCCGGGTCCATAACCGGTGCATCTCCAACACCTGTCCACCAATCATCAACCTTTTTCTTCGAGAAATCGCGACCAGCCATCGTGACAGTAATAAGTAACAAATAATCAAAATCAAAGGAATTAGGAATTCGTCTTCCACAAAGTGAAAAACCGCCCCCCTTATTCCTCAAAACAGCCTCTATCCAGCACCCGCGCTCGCAAGCAAGGACTGCAACCAATCCAAGACAAGAGATCACCGTCAGAGCAGGAGAGACTGTGGCGAAAGTACCCTAAAAACAGTCTTATATACCCATTTCA
The DNA here is from genome assembly GCA_951230915.1 of Antitrichia curtipendula. NCBI lineage: Eukaryota > Viridiplantae > Streptophyta > Bryopsida > Hypnales > Leucodontaceae > Antitrichia > Antitrichia curtipendula. The sequence continues at coordinate 49,259,684 of OX579633.1, read as the reverse complement.
CGTGGCCGGGGTGAACTGACCTCCTCGCTCGGCCCTCCGGGCCGACCCTGTTTTCCACACCATTCTTTTTTTGCAAATTCTGAATTCATAAAGACCCCTAATTAGTTCAATCACATCAAATAATAACCTTGGATCGGCCGAAAATAGAGGGCTTTTTTTTACATGCACCCCTGGTAAGGCCGAGCGAGGGGGTCAATCCACCCCAATCATTCACGTCGACGGACAGGCCGTCGAGAGGACGGACAGAGCGTCTAGGGCTGTCCAAGGCGTCCAGAGGACGGGAAGGCCGTCCAGAAGGACAAGCCGTTTAGCCCGCGGACTGGCCGTCGAGAGGACGGGAAGGCCGTCCAGCCCGCGGACTGGCCGTCGAGAGGACAGGAAGGGCGTCCAGGGGGGGAGACCGTCCAGGGGCCAAGCCGTCCAGTCCGCGGACTGGCCGTCGAGAGGACGAAAAGGCCATCCAGGGGTGGAGACCGTCCAGCTCGCGGACTGGCTGTCGAGAGGACGGGAAGGCCGTCCACGGGAGGAGACCGTCCAGCCTGCGGTTTTAGGCCTGAGGACGGGAAGGCCGTCCAACCCGCGGACTGGCCGTCGAGAGGACGGAAAGGCCGTCCATGGGGGGAGACCGTCCAGCCTGCGGACTACTTGGCCTGAGGACGGGAAGGCCGTCCAGCCCGCGGACTGGCCACCCAGGGGGCCAAGCCGTCCAGCCTGCGGACTACTTGGCCTGAGGACGGGAAGGCCGTCCAGCCCGCGGACTGGCCGCCCAGGGGGCCAAGCCGTCCAGCCCGCGAACTGGCCGTCGAGAGGACGGGAAGACTTTCGAGAGACGGGAAGGCCGTTGAGAGGACGGGAAGGTCGTCGAGCGGGCCATTCAAAACAGTGCTGGCCGAGTGTAACTCATTTCTAATCCTTGTTCGGAGAATTTTTCATTTATGTGGTTTGGCACTCTTGGACTTGTCAGCACAGGTGTCCTCCCTCTCAATCGGGCATTAGACTACGGTGGCGGGTAGTTTAAGAGTGCTAACTTAATGTTCACACTTGTTTCAATTAGAGGACAAATAAATACCAGAGATGACATTCAAATGCTCAAAAAACAAGGTTTAATGCTCATTTAGAATGGAATTATATTTTGTTGCACGTAAATAATGGAAAAAACATAACAAAAACCATAGAAGGTCAAATTGAAAACTTCTTAATGTCAGTCCTAGAATGTTCTATTTGGATGTTCATGTTAATATTTGATTCATTCTAATTGCACCCATTTTCACGAAAGTTGTTGGCATTGAGCAATGTTTTTTTTACAAAAATCCCAGAATCTCTCAATCCCTTAAAATAATTTATATTCTGTAGGGCTCAAATTCGAATTCAAATGAATTTTATCAATTATAACTCGAACAATTTCACCTTTGGAATTATTGTATTTTGATTCCATCCTTCCCTGCATGTAAGTGCACCTGACAATTTAGTATTTTGTTGAATTTTAAACCCTGTCTACACTAATATACTCAACTCAAAGTCTCAAACGTACAAACATTCAATAACTTACTAAGCCCGGATCAAATATACAAAGACCAAGACAATAAACCACCCTCTAAATGCTCTAGTTAAAGGTAGTAAGATTAAAACTCTGAAATGGTTAATTATGAAATAAGTGAAAGACCTCCTAAACAACATATGTCATATGCATATCATTGATTAATGTAAAACATTGTTTTGGCTTTCCATTCATACATTACAGAAAAAGAATGTAGCCCTATACATCTAAACTTAAGAATGTTTTACCTTCTAAAGATATTGTTATGTCGTTTTTTGGTGTCTTCAATATGTTTTACAAAACTTTTATTTTAAATCATTAATCTATTTTTTTCCAATTCAAACTTCGAAGACTACATCTCGATCAAGTTTTGCACTTATAATGCCAACTAAAAAAAGGAAGAACATTTTTCGTGGTTTCCGGTCCATGCTAGGTTTTGAAGTAAATCCTATAGGACAATACCCTAAATCCCAAACCCTAAACCCTAAACCCTAAACCCTCTTCACTGTTGCAATTTTAAGAGTATTTGATGTTCAAGTTTATGTAACTATAGCAAATAAGAGTGGATTGGTGTAATAAAATTGAAATGCAACATTGAGTACATGAACTTCACATTTTTGTGGTCTCTATATTTTTTTTATGGCTTCTAAACTATAAAGCAACTAACAGTGAATTATTATAGTTTTTCATATGGATTGTTTATTAATTGCTTATGTAGTACCGTATGTTAACCACTAAACTGACTAAAGTCCCAAGGCCTCTTTTGCATCCTATATCTGAAATAAATTGCCATTTCTATAGTAAAGAATGTAAAAAAAAAAAATGAATGTGTTTAAGACTTTAGGCCTTTAAGGTGCACATCTACTTGTAGTATGTAAGATCTCATACTAGAGTACTAGAGTAGTGTTCAATTGACCGGAAGAAATTTCACAAACTTTGCCTATATAGAATTGTAGATTGCAAGATATTTACAATAAACTTCAACCTCTGAACGCCCAACAACATCATTTAGTGCCAATTTGATGGCAATTCAATCACTTCAATGAGATGGAAAGATTGTGGAAGCGTTAAATTCATTTTTCGGGGACCTTCCATTTTGAGTTACAAAGTGTATCCAAATGATTTTGTAGTCTTTCCGATATTTGCCTCCGCGTAATTTAGAGTTTAGGAAAAAAAAAAAAAAAAAAAATGCTACTTTAGTGTATCTTGGGAAGTTGTTGCTCCTTAGTCTAAATCTGAAATTTATCCCCCAAATTGATATTTTTTGAGTTTGAGTCTAACTATAAGGCAAAAGTTCATTTTCTCTAGTTCCTATTTTATGTAAAATCCTCCAACACGACCCTAAAAATGAAATTTCATTATTGCGATTTGCACTTCGAATGTGTTTTTAATGTCTACTACATTTAGTACATTCTAAATAAATCATGAAATGGAAATTAAGTTTATGCTATGATGGATTCTAATGTCATTATCCTTGTGATATAAGGTAAACCTACCTATGACAGGCAGAATGACTGATTTGTTGTATTGCCTTTAGCAAAAATAATCAAATTTTTTCCATACAAAGACACATGTGAGAAATGAAGAACGCAACTGGAATTTTATTTTTTGGATTAAATATGATTTTTAAATTTTTTTTGAAGTATATTGTCCAGTAAGCCCAAAAGAGTTTGTAGACTACCCCAAATCAGCAGAAAATTGTTTCCATGATGGTCATCTTCCCACTTAAAACAGTCATAACATTTTCTAAGATGGCTACAAGACTTTCTAACATGGACATGACATGAAGAAATAAAAAAACTGCTTTTTACTAAAAATAAAAAATCAATTTTCAAAAGAATACCCATAAATTTTTTAAAGGGCCGTCCAGGACGTTCAGCAGGCCGTCAAGAGGATGGGCGGGCCGTTCCCGACCAGGGACAGGCCGTCGAGAGGACGGGCAGGCCGTCCCAGACCACGAACAGGCCGTCGAGAGGATGGGCGGGCCGTTCCCGACCAGTGACAGGCCGTCGAAGAGACGGGCACCTCGTCCTTTTGGACGGCCTTTCTGTCCAAGAGACGGGTAGGCCGTCCAGAGGACGGGTATCCCGTCGAGGAGACGGGTTTGCCGTCCACGAGACGGGTATTCCGTCGAGGAGACGGGTATGCCGTCCACGAGACGGGTATGCCGTCCAGGAGAGGGGTATGCTGTCGAGGAGACAGGTATACCGTCCAGGAGACGGGTATTCCGTCGAGGGGACGGGCAATCCGTCGAGGGGACGGGCAGGCCGTCAGGGGACGTGCAGACCGTCGAGAGGACGAAAAATCCATCCGTCCAAGTCTCGGGCGGCGGTGTAATTATTTCTCGAACCTGTCGATGGCGTCCCAACCCTGTGTCGGACGTCTGTGGACGTATCGGCCGTCCATTCCAGGGCTGTCCCACGCCTTGGACGGTCTGGATTTGGGGGGGGACGGGCTGATGTAATGATAATTACCCTGCCTAATCGGGTCGGTAATTGGGGGGTATAAGTAAACTTTTTTGGACAGTTTACGTGCTTCCTCTTTTGAGTTGCATTGTCCGAGCTTGAGAAAGCTTCGCTCTGCAATTTGAGGGGAAGTGTTATACATTTGACATTGTTTTGCCACATTTCAGTTGCCTTCACGCAAGAGAAGGCAAAGCAAATTGTCATTGTATTTGCATACAGTATTGTGTGTATCATCTTACAGGTATCAAGAATGGACGTAGAGGATGTAGCAGGAGGTTCGGGACCTGGAGGTGACCCCCCAGGAGGTTTGGTACCTGCAGGTGAACCCCTAGGTAGAAGGAAGAGAGGAAACAGAGCAACCTTGGATTGGGGCACACTTAATGCCGAAGAGGTTATGGCAAAGCCTGGGTGGTTGGAGGCAGATGGCCCATGGACAAGAGTGATATGTCGTCAATATATAGATTGGCCCACATCAACCGCCATTGGCCACACGACCGGTACAAGGTGCACGTGAAATCTGGCGTGGTAAATATTGACCAGTGCCAACATCCGCACTTCAAGAAGAGGATGATTGAAGTATCATTGGCACTTTGGGGGGCAAGATCCAAGAAAGACGGGACACTTTCATTGTGCCAAATGGCATATGCGGAGGTTTTTCTTGGCAAGGATGTGGACTGGAGCAGCTTTTTGGGCAAATCGCGGAATAATACATTTCCAAATCGAACTCGCCACATTGCACCAAATCCTACTGTGCTGTTGGACAATGTACCAAATCTTGCCGTGCCATTGGATGATGTCCAAAATGTGCAAATGGACGTGGTTCCACTGGCAGAGCGTCCAGGGACGGAGTTGATGGAGATAGAAGTTGGTCAGGGCAGCGGTCCAGATGTAAACCAACAAGCTGTGATTGGTGGAGTGCAAGCTGACGGTGAAGAAGTAATTCGCTTGCGCCAATTAGTACAAACACTGCAAGCAGAAAAAGAAGAAACACGACGACAACATGCTGCAGTGTTGGAAGTTCATCATGCAAGGATGCGGGCCGTTCAAGATGAAAATGTGCGCCTCATCGCACGTGAAGCCAAGCTCGTAGAGCGTGAAAGGCGGGTCAGCACAGACTCAGTTCCACCACTCGATCTTGTAGTGGAACGTGCTACATACGGTGCAGACGAAGACACACCAGGCCCGAGCAATACATTTGAGTTTGTGCTGCGATCACGATCCACTTTTCCAAGTGCAGAAAGTGCCACATTGGATATTATCCGTGCACGTGCTGAGCGAGTTGAAGCAGAGCTTGGAAGTACTCGCACAAACATGGAAGAATTAACAAACGCCATGCGTGCTTTGGAACTTCGTGCCAACAACGCCGAGGCAGAGGTGGCGGTGGTTACTACAGCTCGAACAACCTTGGAGCAGACCATGACCGCATTGAGTGCTGAAAATATGCGGTTGGTTCAAAATCCTCAGACGGAGCAGAGGCTGTTTCAAATGTGCAACATGAAGTTGACATGCATCTTAGCGCTAAACGAGGCTGAGCAAATGCAACGTGAAGTGAGGAGAGTGGCTGCAGAATTCAATGATGGCGGTCAACGTTATTTTGGCTTGACCTCGTGGCCTCGGGTAGCAGAAATGTTCACCGATGATTTGCCAACGTATAGGGAGAATTCAAGCATCGATTGGAATGCCCGTCCAGACTTGGAATTCCAATATAATATCGATCGCCAACGGTACGGGCCACCCAACAACGATGGCATTACGCCACTAGTGTGGCCTTCCGTTCCAGATTTTGTAAAAGATGGAACAACATGTATAATGTGCCAACAACCGTTTGGCCCCGAGGGTGGATGGAATCTTGGTACATGTGGCCATCTATACCACCCCGTGTGTCTTATTCCACACATGGTCACCAGAAAGAGATGTGCGCAATGCAGGGCTCCATTTCATGCACGACTGTACAAAACGTTTGGCCTTGAAGACCACATGCCTCAACATTACGAGTACAATGAAGAAAATTTACCGGGCCCCGGTAATAGAGTACATTGGGGGTCCGACATGACATGGCTTTGGAAGTGGGGCCACCACAACCGACACCTCCTGGCAGGAACGGTGACTGACATACCATGGACGAGTGACAACCAAGTGACAGAGGTGATCAGGAGGGTGTTTGGAGACAGTGATCCAGGGCGTCGACTATATTTTGGTCAGATTGTCGGTGGACATTGGGACCTAGAACGCTTAATTTTTATACGCGCACCACATCCACAACGCATCATGTTTAACTCTCAAGGCCAGCCAGTCGAATTTGAGGGGAAATTGAGCTATGAGGAAGAAATGGCGTACACTGAAGACAATACCTTCCATGAGCCAGCCCTCGTGAATGACATTTTTTCCCACTTACATGATAGATACGATATAGAAGCACTTCAGCTTCTGAGGACTTTCGAATCGCAACAAGAACTGCAGCGATTTTTGAGAAATAGCATAGCACGCGGCGTTTTAATCGAAGATGTAGACTAGATTGTGTATAACTAAATAGATGTATAGAATTAAATACCGAAAGTTGTACAAAGTGAACGTATGTAATTATGTAAAGCCTTTATTAGTTTACCATGTACTTCAACGGATTTATAAAATATGTACATTTATCGTTTTCTTTCCACCTCGTGTATTGTTGCTTCGCCTTTGTCAATTTTTGTAATCTATTGGACCTTTTTGTAATAGTATAGAAGAAGCTTGTATGCTTAGATGGTAGGTAAAAGAGTGTTCTATTTTATTTTTGGTGAAGCCCTAAAGTCTGAAGTCCATTTTTTGGCCCAAACCACCCTAAATCACCACTTTTGCTATGTTCACCTATGAATTAAATTTTCCAATTTATTTTTTGAATCAAACCAAAGGATCTTGTTCTACACTTGTCTTAGATGACGTGATAAAAAATTTGTGATGTTTGACCGTATGGATTGAAAGTTATTAGCATTCGAAGTGAAAGAAACAAATTTATTTTAAGAAGTTGCTAGAATTGCCCGCTCCACAAAAAACCCATAACTTTTCCATTCCTAATCCAAATGGGATGAATGAAAGCCTCCCATTTAAAAGAAAATACAATCCAACTGGAAAAAAAATATACAAATTTGTATTTCATTTTTTTGTGGATTTTTTTGTCTACCCAGAGTCTTGGACCACCCGGTGTCCCGATCTCCCCTGTTTGAGGTTATTGTGGCATACCCTTTGCTCCTAGGCACCGATTGGAATAGAAATTGTATTATGAATAAACTCATAAGTTTATCTATCATTCCATGTTATCATTCTTATGAAAAAGTTTTCAAAAGTTTCAGTAAAAAATGAGATCATAGGAGCCTATCGAAAATCCATTTTGTCCCTGGCAGAAAGGACAATGAGAGTATGTTACTTTAGGGGCTAAGAAATAAAAACAATGGAAATTCTTTACCAAAGCAAGAAATAAGTAACAAATTATTTGATTGCTTCATATTTGATGAAATCTCCTTTAAGTCTTTAGAATTAAACCAAAAAATAATTCACGTTTTGTAACTTTTGTTCTATTAGTTTTAATGTTTTTTTAGTTGGACTATTGATTGACTACTCCCTCATGTTTATTTTTAAATCCAAAGTTTATAAATTAAAGTATTGAACATTTTCCATTTTTTCTCAAATGGCATTATGGAAATCAAATGATCAAAGTTTAATATCTTGCAATTGCTAACTTGATAAGGTCACACTACATGAAATTTATTTGAAAATCAATTGAAATAAATGACTTTATGAATGGCGATCCTATACTTGAAAGTCTTAAATTGAATAGATTCTAATTTATTTTTTTTCATTTCATTTCAAGGTGAACATGGAGAAATGCCAACTTGGATTTTTTTTTGGCAATAATTAGCATAGGGCCTACATGGCTACATGGATTTATATTTTTGAATTTCTTGCCATATAGTCAATGTAAAATCAATTTAGCAACTTCTCTAATTCAAAATTCAATAACAAACTTTAATCCCTAGAATCCTAGATGCCCAAGGCATGTTTTGAGCTTCTACAAATTTGCTCTAAATTGAACAAAATGTTAACATTTTGATTAGGTGACTAGGTGTATCAATTAAAAAAAAATTGTAACCATATAAATTCAAACAAGACATATTAGGGGCTCATAGGTTGCTAAAACACAACAATATCACTTATAGAGTAAAAGATTATAATGTTTGAACATGAGGGTGTTAAAACTACAAAAATGATGTGAAGTCTTCCAATCCTCTTTTCAGTTTTCACAAGTAAAATTAAAAAAAATTTAGACCACAAAAATATGAGGTTAAATTGCCGAACATGTATAACCCCAAACAATTTATGGCTTTTAAAAATATACTCCATATTTTTTTTTAAATTAAAAAAAAATTTGAATGTGATTTTTTCTCCAAGATCTTGTGTTTTCGAGGCACATTTCCAAAAGCTCTCAATGCTACAAGAAGTCAAGATTGCAATGGGTACCCTTGCACAAAGTCTTGAAACGAAAAATCACTATCATTTATTTTTAAGAATAGACTATTGATGCTATAACTAGACTTCAAGAAAAACTTACTAAAAATAGCAACTTGGATACTACTAAAAATAGCAACTTGGTTAGGTTTTATTTAACTTCAAAATTTTGCCAACACCAGATTTGGGTGCTTCGGGCATTTAAGCCAAAAATCCAATCCCACCCGTCCAGTCTATTTTTCCGTCCACAGAACCGTCTAGTTACCCGTCCAGATGCCCGTCCACCCGCCCGTCCACTTACCCATCCAGATGCCCGTCCACCCGCCCGTCCAATTACCCGTCCACTTACCCGTCCACTTACCCGTCCAGATGCCCGTCCACCCGCCCATCCAGTTATCCGTCCACCAGCAAGTCCACATGCCCGTCCAGTTACCCGTCCACCCACCCGTCCACATGCCCGTCCACCCGCCCGTCCAGTTTTCCATCCACATACCCGTCCATCCCGCCCGTCCAGATACCCGTCCACACAACCGCCCCCCCTCCCGTCCACATGCCTGTCCAGATGCCCGTCCACCCTCCCGTCCACATGGTCGTCCAGTTTTCCGTCCAGATACTCGTCTATCCCGCCCGTCCAGATACCCGTCCATCACGCCCGTTCCGTGCCCATCGACGGAAGCTCGCCGCCCGTCGGCGAAGAACGTCCATCCATTTCCGTAGTTTTCATCCTCTGTCAACAGTTCTCGTCCAGATTTCATCCTGACGGACGCCGGGGTTGAATCCTGACGTCCGTCCGGACATGCTAACAGACGGACAGGACGTGACGGGGACAACCCTGGTTTACATTTAATGTTAGAACATATTAAAAAATGAATTTTGCAAAGGAAAAGATTGAAGACAAGGAAAATGATGGAAGGAGTAGAAAATGTGGAAAACATTTGTAATGAAGGAAGTCTTTGAACATCAAATAAGGAAAAATAATTAATATTTAGATATAATAAAAAAATACAGATTTCATACTTGGACTGGAACTTGTTGGCCTTGGAAGTATTGTTCATGCTTGGCTATAATTTCCTGCAGATGTGGAAAGAGTTGATTGACACTCCAAGTGCCATCAACACCAAAGTCATACCTGATCTAATCATAGCTTTCCTAGCATATGACATATTATCACAATCTACCTCTTTATTCACATCTTCAACGCTATCTGCAGCCAGGTGTAGGAAAAATCTTTTTCTCGGGTTTGTGAGTTTTTTTGACCACTGTCCATCAGCTCGAGGAGTATTTTGCCAAGCATTGCTTGCAATGAGCTTAGCCTTCTTCGCTTCCCATCGCTTGGTCCAAGCGTCCTTGACTTCAAGATGATAAATGTGTCCGTTGGTTGACACAAATGTATAGAACAAGGTGGTAAATACCTAAGACTGGCTTGTTTTGCTTCCAAAACAGCTGTTAAGCTTGGGGTCATGTTATGGCCAATACAATTGTCAACCCAAATGATTTTTGTGCGGCCATGAACATTGGCTTGGAAGGCTCGGGGTTTAGCAAAGCATTCAACAAAAAAGACTTGGTCCATCCAACCTTTAGATCTGGTTCTGTAGCATACCCCTGGAATATTGTCTTCCAAGCCCTGAATAGGATAATTGCTGTTGGAATTGGTAAAAATGAAGGCATGGGGGCTTCAATCATTGATCGACACCCCCTGGAAATTCTAATGACCATGGTCATAGAGTCTTCCCCGGAAACCTCTTCGGCATACTTGACACTCGTGTCCCCCCTAAATCCTAATGTTTGATTATTGTCTAAATTCACGATAAAATGAGTTTCATCAATGTTTTCCATGAGATTTTCATCAAAAACACCAGTTTGGACCCTCCTATGCAGCACACTTAGATGGCAAGTTATTGCCATTTCGATTTGTAATTCCTTCTTGAAACTACAAGTCAAGCATCTACGTTGTGACAACAAAACAATGTTGTGCACATGCATAAATTGTTGAACCCAACTTGGGGTCAACTTTGACGTGAGTAGGACATTGTCCTTGAGATCACAAGATTGGGTTGTATATGGAGAGGTAGGATCTATCAAGATGGACATAGCCAATTCAATGAACAATCTAGATGAGAATTTGACTCCAGCCATTTTAAATTGGTCAAATGCATCTAGGAGTTTAGGATAGATCCAAAGTATCCATTTAGATCGCTTGGCACCACGACTTGGACCTGCATTTGTGTAGAGTTATTTTTGCCCCCCTCCATCCAGCTCCTAGTGCATGGAATTGGTGGAGATGTTATATTTGCTTCTCCTTCATTGCAAAATTGTTGACGTTGAGCACACCAACGAGAAGCCTGGACAAGGTTGGCACTCCTTTGAGTACAAAAATGCTCTGGAAACACATTAATTGTGCGGATGTAGAACTCGCGGATGCCATGCGCAATTTTATTTTGAACCATCTAGGTGGTGATACGCTTGCGGACAGCAATGGTGGAAACCTATTGCAAGCGTCAAGGGATGGAATTTCTCGGTGGGAGGGCAGCCATTGCAGATCCCCTGGAGTGCCAAACAGGAGATTTGTTAAAGAAACAAAAATAACCCGTCGATGGGTCAGAAATGTGTTGGGAGGATGAACTGGCAAAGGAAGTGGCGTGGTGAGTCGGGGCAGGGCACAGGTTGACAGCAAGCAGGTGGAAAAAGGGGCCTAGAGTAGGCATGCCAGAGCGGGCTGGAGATTCAAATAGGGAGGAACGAAGGGAAGGCGGAGTATAAACACCCCTCCAAAAAAACAAAAAAAATCCGTCACTCACTTGCAGGATCGTGAGGAGTAAAGGAGCGGATGAAGAGGAAGAGAGACTAAGTTGGAATGAGGAATGTGTGAGGGGACGACGCAAGGGGCAAAGGAGGCAAACAATATTCAAACGGAAGGGACGGCTAGGGAAGGGGATGACAGAAGGAAAGAAAAGCCGACGGTGGTGCATTCAAGTTTAATACTACACTAAATCCTCCAAAGTTGAGATTTAGTGTTGTGTGGGGCAGGGTGGTAATTACACTAACTATCCTTTTTAGTATATTAAAATTCCACTAAAATAAAATTATAGGAGAAGGTAATACAAATAAGAGGTGGTTTGAGAGGTAGGAGGGTGCCCTTATGTACATTTCTCAAGGCCACCCCTCGCTCTCTTCTACCTACTAGTAATTTTGTCACTTAAAGATTTTCATCTAATTTTAGGATTTTCTACTTTACAATGGTTCAAACTTTTAATTTTTGTGGAAAGACTTCAAATATCAAATAGACTGTGTCATTGACTTCGAAAGGCCATTTTTTGGGAATTTAACTTCTCTTTCTATTTCATCATGAAAAGCTAGCACCAACTTTAATAAAACTCATGTAAAAATTCAACTATTGGATTTTAGCGTATTGACTAGTCTACGCTCTTTAGAAGATGTGAGGGAGTAAAAAAAGGCCATGCTTTGGCCTCATTCTAATTTTTTGTGCTCCCAAAATGCTGGTCAACACCACAATATTTTCTAATTTTGCCAAAATTGGAGAATTTTGCCAATTTAAATACTTGTTGATGGCATAATGCCTTGAAACTTATTGAAGAATGTTTTAGCATTAAAAAAATTATACTAATTTTTAGTAATATTTTATTGCAACCTAGATAATTTTTAGAAATTTTCCATCATTGATTTGAGCGGTTGATCATTTGGAAGATAATCTCTTCTAAAATAGAAGACCTTACCTCTGATTGGATGCCCTCCTTTAGTCTATCTTGAGTTTTGACAACTTGCAAGCTAATAAATGGGGGTTCTACTATTTTTCAAAACAACTAGGAAACTAAAACCTTCCACTTAGAGATGATTTAGTGATCCCACTAGGGTTCCTTCATATTTTTAGACAAGATTTGTTACACGCGAGGTAGGTTTAGGCACATTGGTGATATTTCCAAGGTATTCTAAACTTTAACTACTTTGGAGTTTTTTAGTTATATATATGTAGGATTTGGAATTATTTTAGATATTCTACTCTATTTTGGACCAAATATTATATTGGCATGTAAGATACCTATTTTGATTTAACACTCTTTTTTGGAATTTTGGCTTATAAAACTTTACGCAAAGTGTAAAAAATAAAACAAAACAAAACTATAAGTCTCAAGTGATAAATTGGGAGCTCATAGGAATGTAGTTGGAAGTCTTTAGATTGTACCTTGGTCTTGATAATTATTTTTTTAACCCCTAAAGTTCTTTCATATTTAAAGGTCCAAAATTGCTTCAAAATTCTAGTTTCAAAAACAAGGCTAAAAGCATCATTAATATTTATTTAAAAAATATATAAGTATAGAATCCTTTAATTAACTTGTTAGAATACACCCTCTTGAAATTTCATAATAAGAAACATTTCTAATTGCAAGGTCATGATGCTTGAATTTCAAAAATAAATATTTTCAACTTTTCTCAAATGTTTAGATTTCATCTTTCAAAAATTTTACCAAAAAATTTGTAGATCCTACAACTTGCAATTCTCCCTAATGTGTTGAATAAATGAATCGGAAATACATATAAAAAATTTCAAATTCATACTTGAAAAATATAGTAAGTAGAAAGAAGTAGATAATGATTTAAAATACAAAATTGTAAAGAATTTAGTTATAAAATTGAAAAATTCTAATCCCAATGGTTGTAAAATTGTAATAAACAATGTACACCTAATGTTTTCATTTTCTTTCAAAAATATTGAAAATTGAGTTAAATAAAGGACTTCAAAGTTTATTTTAGAGTAGAGATTCCATAGCTGCCCATACACTAAAACTCCTCATAACATTCATCTCATTAATCAAAATGGAACAATTCAAAGCCTTCTATCTATATACAAATCTAGAAAATTAAATTCTAAATTTATATTTCTTAGAAAAGTGATTTTTCTAAGTTGTTTGGGTTGCTGAGCTCCAAAAGAAACTACATATTATACAATAATTTCTTAACTACATATTATGCAATTATTTTTACAGCTTATAAAGCTACTCTTGGACTACAAGTTTTTTGGAAATCTTAGAGAAAAAAACAAATATTCTATTTGTAAATGGACGACTAAAAATGTTATGTTGCCAAAAAAATGCTACTTAGTCCTCTATGTGTTGGCATAAGTATTGAATTGTTACATTGGATGCCACCTAAAATCCATCACCTAAAACACAAATTTATTATAGTGCAAAGTAAGAAGATGAGCTTGCATTTATTTACATAGAGTCTTGTGGAGGCTACATGTACAATTTCAAGATATACTAGATTGCATAGGTTAGTCTTCTTGGAAGTCAAAAACTACAACCAACTATGGTAAAATTCTAGAAGATCTTTAATGTCATGGTGTCAACATTTTATCTCTGCTTTTGAGAAAAAAACAAGCACAATCAAGTTCTTCACATTTTCAAACTTCAATTCCTAATGGGTGTCTAGGCATTGTTCAATTTTGCCTTCCAAGCAATGGACTATATTGTTTAGTGCTAAATTCTAATGGATCTAAGTGTAAGCTTGAAACAATGCAATCTTTAAAAATTAGAAATTTCAATCGGTTTTGTCTAATGTGGGCCAAAATTTTGGACCTTTAAAATAAATTTAATAGAGTTTAAATTCTAAGTAGCCTAAGTGGTAGAACATATCTTATACTTTTTGAAATGGTAAAGCACTACCTAATCAAATTTCTTACCAGAAGTTATCTACGGATAAAGTTTTACTTCTAAATTGTTCTATCAAAACTCATCCATCAATTTCCATTGACTTATCTATCCAAATGCATTTAACATTTTGGATCTTAGTTTAAGTCTAATGTTAAATTATAGATTTCCAATTTCACTTGCAAATGATGGATGATTACAACTTTCATCCAAATCTACTTATTTAAAACCAAAGTCAATCTTACTCTATTTTCTTTAGTTTTATTCTATTTCCTAGTTATAAGTTAGTTATAGAATACCTCTAAATATTTCTAAAATGATCAATCCTAATTTCAAATTGTTCCTCGGTTGTTTTCAAAAGATTTTGATTGATTATCTATTTGCTATTTATTATATAGAATTTTTTATCTTAAATTTTAAAAGTTTTTAGTTTAAAAAAAAAATAGTTTGTAAAATATAAAATTAAATTTCTAAAACATTGAGATTGGACTTTCCTATCAAGCGTTATAGATGGATGAATTTTGTCCACTAGTTGGCACTCTAAAACTATGTCCAATGTTTTCTATTGACCAACAATCCCAAATTGTCTTTTCTTTTAGGTTTTGAACTTTTAATTAATCTAGATTCTAATATTTTATTATTATTTTTTAGGATGAAATTTACCACTTTTATCCAAAACTAACTTCAAACTTCATCTAAGCATATCTTCTTCAATTTTTACCTATTTTTTAATTTTTATCTATTTTTCAAATTTTATATGTTTTTGGAAAGCTCTAAAAATCAACTACTCAATTATAACTTTAAATTTGAATTTTGACAAACTCCTAAAATTTTGACTTAACCATTTATTTTCTAATTTGAATTTCTATTTCTATGAAAAGATCAAATAATCAAGAGGCAAAGTTAAGCGCATTCTACAAGTGTTGTTGATGCCACGGTTCCATCCTCCTTGATCATTATTGCAATTTTGTTGTAGTATTACTCATCTCGTTCCATCCTTCTTGATTTTCTTAGACTTTTGCGTATTGCTTACAAAAGAAGCTTACAAAAGTAATTACAACTCTAAACTAATCTTCTTGTTTTATCTCTCACCTATTTTTTTAATTTTCTTTCTCTACTATTTCCTATAGTCTTTTATTTTTTTCCACTAACTTATAACTATTCTAAATTGCCACCGTTGACTACAATTCAAACTAATTATTTTTTTAACGATCATAAGCATTAAACTAATAGGATGACCTAAGCATATTAAATCCTACTAAGTATTGGCATCTATTCGTTCAACTCTTTTTTGTTTACTATTTTCTATTGAATTTTTAATTCTAAATCAAAATCTCACTTAGGATAGTGAATTGTTACAACTACTAACCTTAACTACACTCTTATATTCCCTTTTCTTCTCTATTCTTTCAATACCAATCATTTAATTTTGTTCTCATCTACTCATTTGATTCTCTCTCCTTAGGAGGTTTGAAGTCTCTCATTTCCTTTTGTTTTCTTTCTTGTATAGCCACAACCAGATTAGTGATTGTAGAGCTTTAGAATCCCAATACCTAGTACAAAACCTCAGAGACCTAGTCCATATTGTGACGGCTATATCAGTTTGTTGAAGCTTTGGTCCCTATCAAAATAAATTGATGAGCACATTGGAAGCTCTAATCTTAGTCAATGTGGCTTCAATTCGCTCACTGGAACATTGATTTGACCCACATCAACCTTGAGAGATTATTTTTTCTTAATCATGGACTAATTCAAATTTAAAAATAATCTATCTAAAAACTTTATAAGTGAACTAGGTGATGGACAAATCAAATACAAAAACTAAGCACCCAAGGTCATAATTTCACCATAAAGTGGATTCTAAGCCAACAATTAAACAAAGATAAAAAGATAATCCTAGGATGGGATCAAAGTTTTATTGTGCCAAGTTGATACCAAAGGAGAAGAGATTAAAACAAACACAAGGAAAAAAATTACTAACAAGTTTCTAAATGGATTATTTAAAGTCAAAGCTTTGACATAGGGACAAAAGCTATAATGAAAGGGAACACAAGGAAAAGGAATCCACTAGAACAAAAAAAGAATTAGCATCTAAATGAAGTCAAAATTTGGTTAGAACTTAAAACAATGACCAAATACTTTGAATTTTGACAAAACACATGTCTAGGAGGTCAAGGCTCTAGGAATTTTTTTCTAAAATGGAAATTTTCACACAAAGAGCTAGTACAGTACAAGATCACCACAAAGAAATAAAGACCTAAACTCAAGAAAAATCAATGAGATCATAATTGTTAGTTTTAGCAATCAAAACGAAAACAAGAAAAAGATGCTAAGGCTTGAAGGGACCTCCACGTCCTACAAAAAGCACATCCAAGACACTTAAAAAGATGAGGAAAATGCTCTAGAAACACGACGTAGATACAAAATGACTAAATTAGTCCAAAACACTACAAACACAAAACTGCCAATAATTTAACAATAACAAGTAGGGAATGGTTTGAAAGAAAAGAGATTTGCCTTTCATAATTTTTCCAAGGTCTCCCTCTCCTATTCTAATCTCTAGAAATTTCTAGAATTAATCACTAATTATTGCTAATTAATAGAAAAAGTCAAACTTACTACTGGACTCTACCTAGCTTTTGGAAAAAATCTCCAAATGACAAACTGATTGTACCATTGACTTTAGAAGGCATAAATTATCCTGCAATATTCCAACCCTACTTCTAGGTCATCCAAGCTTGAAAAAGCCAACAAATTGTTAGTATAAAAAAATGTAAAAATCCTGGACAATGGAATTTCTATTTTTCAAATATTTTATTTGCCTAAGGAGTCTGAAAGGGTTGTGGAGTAATACAAGACTCCTCTTTGACCTTGTTTAGATGCCATAAGCTCCAAATATGCTGATTAATGCATCAAATTCGTTTAAATTCCAACTAAATTCAATGGAGCCTCTAATTTGGGTACTTGTTGGTGGAATACCTTAAAACTTGTCATGGTACATTATTATCACAAAATTATATCCTAATTTTTAGTGAAATTTTACCACAACCTAGGTAATTTCTATAAAAAAAATTTGTCAATAGCTAAATAAATTGACTTTTCATAGTCATCTTTTTCATTTTGTAAAAATACAAAACTTTTCTGATGACCTCTAGGAAGTTTTTAAATATGAAAAGTTCATATTCTTATCCTGCACTTTTTATAAAAAAATCTAAATTAATTACCTCCTTAAATATCTAATGGACAAAGAATTTTTTAACTAGAAGGGAAGAATTTTGACAAACCAATTGTGCCGTTGAACTCTTGGCGTATTTTTATGTCAAGAACTCTTCTCTTTGATCTTCAGTTTTGTCATCCTTTGTACTACTTGAATTTTTATCGACAAGACAAACATCTAATTTTCTACAGTTTTCTTGGAATGGATGGTAACTTTTAAATTCGGTAACTTCAAATATACCTAAGGCTAAAAGGAATTTTCTATCGTGAACTACTAGCTTCATTTAGTCAAGTTCTATCACATGCACTTGTATGTCTTGGTTCTAGTTTCTAATAAGAATCTCATAAATGTTAGGCTTGGCTATCTCTTGGAATTCTAATCCTCTCTCAGACATTTAACTTGCATTTCAGATACCTAGCATACCCTAAAAACAAGGAATTGGAGTGCTTTTAGCACTCCAAGCTTCTAAGGATTATTTCCATAGGGACTTTAACAATTATAAATTGAACATTCTTTTTATACATTTTTTACTATAAATTTTACTACTAATATTCAAGTGACAACTCATGGGCTCACATATATATCCAAATAATATGAAATTAGATATCAATGATAAAAAAATTAAAAATTAAAAATTTAATTTAATTTTAAAAATTCATATTTAAATCTTTCAATTGTACAATCAATTAAAAAGAATTGACCTAATAAGAGGAAATTGACCTTTAATTTATTTCTACTCAAATCAGGTCCTAAATATTTTTGTTAAATATACAAAATTAAATTCTATCTTGGAGATATTTTTTCTAGAATACTTGGATGACAAATCAACATAGTTATTGAAATCTCTCTCTGACCACTATACACGTTTAATTATCCACCTTTGGTAATTAGACGTATACAAATGAGTTCTAATTTAGTGTTGGATTTATACTAAATAAGTGCCTAAGCGTGGTCTATTGTGCCTTTCAAACAATGGATATTTCCTAAGTGTCTAAATGTACCCAAATTTACAAAAGAGCCCACAAAACCTACCTAACTGTAAGAAATAACGTACACAACCTACTTAAATAGGCCGTTGTGGTTTTCTAATAAAAATAATGAAAATCTAAATATAACAATTTTGAGTTGTGAAGAATTTTATGCCAAATTCAAAAACATCAACTTTACCTTTTTCTAACACTCCAAGCCAAAGTTATGACCAGTTGATGTTTGAACACTAATTGGTACTTCAAAATTCATCTTTGCTATGGGTTTAGATTAACCCTTTAATGTCTAGGAAGCCCAAATTGGATCTCACATTTTTTTAAGCAATGTTGAAGAGTTTATGTGGACATTTTTTAAAATTTAAATAATTGTTTATTTAAACCAATGCATACAGTATTCTTCACTTAAGCAAATGATATAATAAAATTTTCCGTTTCCATTATATTTCTACAATATAATTAATCAAAGTCTGCAACTTAAAATCATGAATTCTTAATACATAAAGGGTTAAGGTTAACTTCCTAAAGATCAAATTTGGCCCTGAATGGATGGTTTTATCTAACTTCATCTGTTTTTTAGTCTAAACTTCATCCTTCATTAACTTCCAAGATTTTGAGTATGTTCCTAAGTTAAAAATAGTTATGTACTTCTCTAAGTTTCTTCTATCCAATTCAAAATCTAAATCCTTACTTGATAATTTTTATCCTAATTTGCTTTACTAATCCTTGATTACTTAAGGAATTGAACTATTTTTGGTCAATTATTATATTTAGATTTTTAACATTTATTCCTTAACCCCTAAAAGCCCAAGGGGTCCGGACAAAACACAAATGTGTTATAAAATATAAGTTCTATAACTTTTTTGAAGTTTGCAACAAAAAAAGATAATGTGAAGTATAAAAAGTAGAAAGTATCTGTAGGGTCAAAATTATAAAATTATTTTTAGATTCTCTTCAAATGAATTTTGAAGATATAGCTTCAAATGTTTATCAAAAATACAATTTCTACACTTAGGATTTGAATTTTCTTTATTGGTTAAAATTGTGGTTTCTATTGATTTGTAAAAAAATGCATAAGATCTAGAAATGAGAACACCAACACTTTTCCAAAATAGTAAATTTTTCAACATTAGCCAATTCTAAACACTTTGTGCTATTTCTCTAATAATTTTTGTTTGACCATAGTGATCTTTGTTTTGAATATAAATATTGAAAGACAATCCAAGATTTTGAAATTTTTTTTTTTTTTGAAAAAAGCTTTTTTTGCCCCGAAAATTCTGCCCAAAGTTGAGCAACAACCAAAAAATGGTTGTTTGAGTGCTTAGGGGTTAAAGAATTTTTCTTGACCTTTCTAAAATGCTATCTTACTTCCAAATTGACCTTTCCTTGTAAAAGTTATCAATAAATGAAGTTTGAACGCTAATCAGCTTATCAAATTTCATCCACTATTTACTACGAAGTATTAACCTTATTATCCAAATTAAGTTATAATTTCACTTTTGGAATCTTAATTATTTCTACATCTAGATTTTCTAATCTTGTTCTCTGTGGATGATTTTAGCTACTTTTCATCCAATCAACACACTAAACTTCATAAGCATGTATTTTTCTTGTTTCAACTCCAATTTCTACTTATTTTACATTTTTGAAAACCTCTAAACTTCTATTATTGGATTTTAAATTCAATCTTAGCTTGACACTTTGTTTGAATGGTCTGAATTAATCCTAGACCTCGGCCCTAAGTAAGATTCCAATGAAGGAGTAAGGTATTCATGGCCCACTCTATGTACAATGTCATTGATGATAATTGTCAAAAATCCCCTCAAACTCTTCTCCATCTACCATTTTCTTTCTTGAATTTTTGATGTTTTTATAAAGTTGGTCTTCAATACAAGTTTTTGGTGTTTACACTAACTCCTATTTTATCCTAACTCTCTAATCTTTCCTCCTACCTCTTCATTCCCTTCTCTACTCTTCTTTTCCTTCTACATTCTTTTTTTTACATCATTGATTGGCCTAACTGAATTCACAATCACTACCACTACACTTCTTAAGGTGAGTTTTAATGAGGCCCTTCTTATCTCCTACTTGAGCCATCCAATGTCTACCTAATACCCCTATCTAATGGCCTACTAGGATCCTTGAGATTTCCTCCCAACCTTATCTTAATGGCTAGATAACCTTCAACCTTTTATCTTTTGTCAAAAGCTATTAACGCTATGAAAACATAAACAATTGCTTGCAAAATAGCTTCTGAAACCCTCGTTGACTTCAAAAATTCAAACCTTTACAACTTTAGCATAATTTGTCAATTTTTGATAGTTTTGTTGTTTTTAGAAAGCTCTAACAAATTCTAACGTTCTTAACAATTAAAATTAAGAGATTAAGAAGATCTCACACCAAATTTCAGCATAAATCCAACAATTCCAGCTACTCTCAAGGATTTTGCAACTATCTTCAAAACAACCTAGAAGTTGCAATTTTTGTCAATCTTCCTTGAAACAAATTGCAAACTAAAACTTACACTAGGATTCTTATGCCAACCACTTCCTACACTCCTTCTAAGCTCTTCAAAGGAACATTTCTTTAATAATGCAACAAGTTAGTGAACAAAATCTCACTCACAAAACACAGGAGGCTTTCCAAAGCGGCATTGCCAAGGTACAGTGGGTTGTGACTCTAGGATTAGTATAAAAACAAAATGAACTCAAATACAATGAGTTAGTACAAAAGGAACCTCCAATAACAAGTATATGAGACTACAACACATGAAAAGACCTCCAAAGACCTTCACAAAAGCTTGAAAGACAACAACAATGGAGCAAAAAAGCCTCCAAAAAAACGTTCAAGGTTTTTAACTAAAATATCAAAAATTCCAACATAAATTGGATCTAGTGGAACCAAATACAACAATGGGGTGTTTTGAGAGGGAAATAGGTGCCCTTTTAGACTCTTCAAGGCTATCCGCCTCCTCTCATTTTTTCTAAGGTAACCCTATTATTTATGATTTTCATCCTAATCTTTGAAGATTTTTACTTTCTACGATGGTCCAACACTTTAACTTTTGGAGTAACTCCAAATCATAAAAAAAATTGCACCATTGGCTTTAAAAAGGCCATATTTAGTCTAAAGGAATACCCGTCCCTTTTCCTGTCTCAAAAATCTCATTGAAACCTAAAGCCAACTTAAAATCAAGACGAGGTATAAATCCAACTTTTGGAGTTTGACTTTTTTGTGAAAAATAAATAGTCTAGGCTCTTTAGTAGGTAGGAAGGAGTAAAAGAAGACCTAACTTTGACCTCATTCTAATTTTGCATGCTCTTGAATCACCAGTCAACTTTGCTATAATCCTTAAATTCCTGCAAATTAAAAAATCCTGCTAGTTTGGGTACTTCTGGTTATTGGAATGTCTTGAACTTGTTGAAGCATATTATTAATATATAAAAAGCTAATATCATTTTTAATGAGGTTTTACCGCAACCTGGGTAGTTTCTAAGAATTTTCTATTGTAGGTTTTGGCGGTTGATCATCCAAAAGAACATCTTCTAACAATAAAAAAATTTCAAAACTTTTTGTGGAACCTCTCATGGAATTTTTAAAAAGATGTACAATATCTTGTTTGTATTTTGTATCTTCAAAGAAGGAGGATAAAATCCTACTTCTTCTTCAAAACATCAATAAACAAAGACTCTTTCACACACAAAAAAATCTTAGCAAATCAATTTTGCCATTGAGTTTCTAGTGTGATTTCAATCCGAAATCACCATCCTTTGGCAATAGATTCCTTCCACTGGTCCATCTTGAAATGGTAATTCCCTTAGGCTAATAATTGGAGTTTTGCTATCTTTTTTATACATGAGGGAACTTGAAGGATCTCCCTCAGTTCCCTCAAACCAATTTAGTCAATATTAGTCCCATCCATGGTAGGATTAGGCCATTCTAGGCAACATCACTCAAATCCTTCAATCCTTACTAATTCACGATTTCTAACCTATTTACAAGTGGATTTCAGGGTGATTCTAGGTGTAACATTCTATTTTAAACCAAATGCTATATTGACATGTAACATACATAATTTGGTTTAACACCCTTTTAAGGGCTTTTGTATATAAGTATAACTTGAATAGCACACACACACACATGTATTATATATAATATTCTTGATCAATTACCTTTGCATCTTTGCCAATCTTTAAGATTTTTTAAACTGTTGACTTGTGCACTCTATTGTAATTGAGGCTTTTGAATTGGATGATTGCAAGAATTGGTGATTGATTTTGGAATCACAAGTAACATGATGGACTTGTCTTTTGCTCTCGCTTTTGCTATAACTTTTGAAGCATGGAGATGATCAATTTGAAATTTTCATTAAAGATCAATGTTTTGATATTTTTGATATTTTTTATTTTTTAGAAATAATTTTATAATTAAAATTCAGTTTTTTTAAATTTGTCACACTTTGAATTTAGAGGGTTTTAGTATTGGAAGAGTCTCTAAATTTAATGTTCTAGAGTTGAAATTTTTGTAGTCTATTCCTATAATAGGTCTAAATGTTCTTACCAAGGGACATCTAAAAATATATTATTTTATATCCTCCACGTTTATGCAAATAGAGCTCCCTTGTATACGCACTAGAACATTGAAGATGGTTTAAGATCATTTTTTTGTAAAATCTCTTCATCATGAAGTACTCTCTAAGGGTCACTTTTTAGTTTCTTTGTAAATTGTATTTCCTATTTTTTACAAATTACAATGTCAAAGTACCTATTTTCTTGAAATTTTGTACTTTTCTAGTTCTCTTACCTAGAGAATTGTCTATGCTTTTCTTTCTTCGGATACCTTCATCTCGAAGTTGTACATACTAGCCATGTTTTTTATATTTTAAAAATTATTTTTATAATTTTATAGTATCCTCTAAAAGCATGAAAGTTGCCAAAACATTACAAAATCAACCACCAATTCTTGCAATTACCTACTTAAGGCAATCTAAGATGGTGAAGAGTAGAGAGGGTTCACTTCTTGATTGATCATTCTTTAATGTTAGTGAATGATTCACATTATTATATGCAATATTATATTCAAGTTTTACAAAAGAATTCTCATTCAATCCTATAAAATCTCAATGTACCTTCAATATCACTCCTTGAATTGATAGCAATCTTAACCCTAAAAAATTAGTGATCTCATGAGACCATTTTGGTCTATAAATAGAGCCTAGCAAAAAACAAATTATAGATAAAATAATAATGCAATTCTCAAAATGTAATCCTAAGATCTTTATCTTTGTTGGAGCCCTAAAGATGAGAGTTTTATTTTTTGGACCACTAAAAACCTCAGACAGATGCACTTCAAATGGAAAAAGCTACACATTGAATTGGATAACTTCTATTGGTTTATTATTTTTAGACTTCTAAGACTTGTTCTTTAAAGAGTTTAGATTCACCATTTCACCTATCTAAGATACTAAAACCCTTGAATATTAAACTTTTCTAGTGAAAGGTAGCAATAGATGAATTTTAATTGTTGATCAGTATTTCAAACTTCATCCGCTAATTACTTTTAGTCTACTACTTGAAATTATTATTTCATGACATTTGAAAATATGAGTCAAAAGTTATGGCCTAATATGTTACTTTTTTCCCACCAGGCAGATCAGAATTTTTTTTTTTTTTCATAACCAAAAATTTGAAATTGATTTTCAAGGGTTATATATATGTGGAAAGCTATGAATCTTTCCATTTTGATCAATGAGTCAAAAGTTATGAGGAGTTTTAGGTTTCGGGCACTTATGGATTCTCCACTCAAAAATAAATTTTGAAGTCCTTTATTTAACTCAATTTTCAATATTTTTTGAAAAAAATAATATTGTAGGATGTAAATTGGTTATTACAACATTTAAATCATTGGAATTGGCATTTTTCAATTCCATAACTAAATTCTTAACAATTTTGTATTTTGAATCATTCTCTATTTTTTTCTTATATATTGTACAATTCCAAATGATGTGATAATTTTCAAGCCTGTAGATAACTTCTTTAGGAAAAATAATCCAAAGAAGCACCACCATTTTGGACATTTTTTCACACAAATGTGAGTTTGTAAAGTGCAGCTGTCCTATTTTTTGCAAGGGGTTAAACGTCTTATTTTACGCAAAGTGAAACCAAAAAATGTGGCATGTTAATTACTAAATAGTAATTGTCCTCTAAATGGATAATTAAAAATTTATAACAGGTTTCTATGAAGTCAATTTTGATTTGATCCTTTTACATTTTTGATACAGTATATGGATATACTATCTTTTTGAGAATTTTTTTACTACCAATGAGGTGTCCAAATAAAAATTTATATTGCCTAAAGTTTTGGAAGCAATTTTGGACAACTTTTGGCAGCTTTCACAAGACCACTATCTACGATGGTTTGAAAAAATTCCATCTTTAAATGCTACCATCTTGTAATCCATAGGGTCAAAGGTTGTAAACACACATTTCCATATTAGTCTAGTAAAATTTTGTATGGTTTCAAGAAAAGGTTTTATTCTCTATTTTTTTCCATAATCTAGAAAGAAGGCGATTTTTTACAATTTATGCCAAAATGTGCCTCTATCCTTTAGGAAATACACAAAGAAAACATAGAAGACCTGTTAATCCATGTTTTATTAGTCTTAGGTTATAGATTTGTCTTTTTTAAATATTTTATTTATTTATGAGCAATTGATTATCATATTTACCATTTTATGAAGTTCTACACTAAGAATTTCATCTAAAAGCTAAATATCTATTTATTTTTTTCATTTCATCCTTTCTAAAGCAAGCTTAAACCCTAAAGGACCATGACTATACTTTCACCAAAAACACTCCAAAACTGTAATTCTAGTACAAGCACCAAATTTTAGAATTTTTGTATTTTTGGATACATGTCACCAAAGGATATTATAGTACGCTGGTTTGAAAAGATGTGGAAAAAAATTCAGAAATTTCCATCGTGTAGATTGCAAGATATTAGTGTTTGAAGTGACAAAAAAACTTTCTTGAGCCCTGTGAAAAAACGGGCAGCTACACTTCACAAGGTCACAATCGTGTGAAAAAATGTTCAAAATGGTGGTGCTTCTTTGGATTCATTCTTCAAGACAAGTTTGCTACATGCTTGAAAAATTTCAGATCATTTGGAATTGTACAACATATAGGAAAAATATAGTGAGTAGATAAAAGTAAAGAATGATTCAAAATACAAAATTGTCGAGAATTTAGTTATGGAATTAAAAAATGCCAATCCCAATGGTTGCAATGTTGTAATAAACAATCTACATCCTATGGTTTTGTTTTTTTCAAATAATATTGAAAATTGAGTAAAATAAAGGACTTCAAATTTTATTTTAGAGTAGAGAATCCATAACATTCCGCAAACTTAAACTCCTCGTATCTTTTGACTCATTGGTCAAAATG
The DNA here is from genome assembly GCA_951230915.1 of Antitrichia curtipendula. Classification (NCBI taxonomy): domain Eukaryota; kingdom Viridiplantae; phylum Streptophyta; class Bryopsida; order Hypnales; family Leucodontaceae; genus Antitrichia; species Antitrichia curtipendula. The sequence continues at coordinate 49,233,892 of OX579633.1, read as the reverse complement.
GAATGATTCATAGCTGTCCACATATATATTACTCTAGAAAACCAATTTCAAATTTTTGTTTATGAAAAAAGTGATTTTTTGATTTGCACGGATTGTCCATTTACAAAAAAAAACACCATATTAGGCCATAATTTTTTACTCATATTTCCAAATGTCATGAAATTTAGTGCATATGAAAGATATTCCTTGTCTCCACCTTCTATTAAAATTTCAGCCTAAAATATGCAAATCTCCAATCACACATACCTGCCCAAAATTTCTATAGTGCTAAAAAACACATGCTAGTCCTTTAGGGGTTAAATTGATCAACAATACTTAAATAGTGAATGCCTATAGTAAAACATACAAACTGACAACCTAAAAAGTATAAACTATTTTTATTACTCTAAAAGTATTTCCAACACACTCTAGAAAAAGATGTTGAGAAAATCATAACTTATCATGATATAAAACTAGATCACAAAGAGATTACCATTGTTGGAAGTGCTTCAAAAATAAACTATTTTATAAATAAACTAGTTAAAATAAATATTTGGTTTAAAAAAAAATTAGCTTTTTCAAGATACAATTTTTTTAAATGGCATACTTCCAAAGGAAATGTATTTGATTGTTTGGTATCCAAATTTGAAGGGTTCTTTTGAAAATTTCATGTAATTATTTTACGTGCATTCAATTATGAAAAAATTGCATTTAAAATTTTTATGAGTATAAATTATTTTTTTGTCAACACCTTCTTGTAGAGTGCACTGAAAATGTTAAAATTTTTTTTTTATAAATAAAATTGAATTTACAATCACAAAACAAATCATAATGAATGGTACTTATAATCACTGATATTAGAGTGAGATAATTAAAAAATATGAATATAATAAGCATAAAACTTCAAATTCTATATTTTACTTTACATTTTTATCTTTTATTCTTTCACAACATCTAGCGACCATAAGGTATACTAGTACTATTAAATGTACAGAAATGCATGGTGATTGAGTATAGGAATAGCAAACTATATATTTTTTGGTCTAAAATTTATTCTCTCAACAACATTCATTATGTGTGTAATACTAGTAGAATCAAGGGACTTGTATATGTAGTCACTTATATTATATGAATAGATTGTTATTTTTTATTACAATAATTTAGAAACATAAAATACATTCAATATAAAATATCAATCTACAAATACATTGCAAGTTGTACAATCCACATAAAAAGAATTCCTTATTTAAAAAAAAATTCAGAATTCAAATTTTATTCTTTCATGCTTTTGTAGCAGGCACCTACTTCTAATATATTAGATGAGATTCAATTGCTCAATAAGGTTGTGAATTCCTCCAAGTTCCCAAGCTATGGGAACTTGGCCACAACAACTATCTGACGTGGTAGAGCAACTGTCATGTCAGATAATTATTATTATTATTATTTAAAAAAATTAAAAAAAATTAAAAAATATATATATATATATATATAATTTTAATATTCTAACTAATAGTAGCTAGTTTGCAACATGGAAAACATGCCTGAATTGTCCCTCCAAAGCCCCACAAAAGTCTAATGTATTTGTTACATTATGATATATGAATCTATAAAAATTTCAAGGATTTTACTGGTCTTCAAGGTCTTTGAAAATTTACGTATTAGATCTCCATGGTTTGACAAGTAATCAAAATCACATTCTAAATTTCATTCCACTTTACATCTCTATGTTTATGTACCACTAATTTAAATTTTATTGATTACATTCCTAATCAAATTATGCCATGAAGAAGTCTATATCTCACTAGAAGCATGCAATTCTAAATTCCCTCACTTTTTTTAAGATTTGCTTCAAATTCCATTTTCATTCATATTAGCAAAATGAAAAAGAATTTAGATGTATAGTGCCTACAATAAAGGATTAGTCATTTAATCCCCAAAGGACTAAGGAATCCAATTTTAAATTTCTGAAAACCGGAGTAGGATCTATAAACTTTAAATTTTGACTTTTTTCCATGAAACTTTCATAGTGACTATTAATCATCATATCCTTCATATAAAGCTTCATTTCATGTCAATTCAATAAGTATTGCAAACATTAGTTTCTATTTTTAAATTGTCATATCAAAAAGGGAAGACAAAAATAACTTCAAAAAATATGAATTAATTCTAACTTATAGTATAACTTGATTCCTACACCCAACAACCTTGAACCATTATGTTTCAACTAGTGAGATGAAGTGAACAAAAACATGTAAAACAAAATATACAAACGAAGCAAATACATAGTGCATATTTTTTTAAGAGCATTATTGCCATTAGAATTTACAATCTATTATATATTGAAGAACGTAGTGGGGTGGATAGACCCATGGATGGTTCTAAGGTGAAAACACCCCAAATCATCCATGTATCCATTTTTGACAAGTAGACTTCCATTGAAAGTGTCCCCCCAAGTGTCCTACGGGGGACTCTTGGAATTTTGCGTAGGCTTTTTTAACTTGATTTTTTGAAACTTTTTTAAAGATAGGAAATAAGATTAGCTTTGTAGAAATAGAATTTTTATTTCAATTGCTACTTGGAAGCAAAAGTTATGCCAACCTAAGTCTAAAAAGCAATTCAAGGGGCACCTAAATTAAATCACAAAAGTTGAATTTTTTCAATTTTCAATTTTTTTCTCAAATATTACATTTTTGTCTACATCTGAAGCTTTATATCATTCTATTTGGACTAATGATGAAAAGGGTATGGACAGTCTTGTTTTGGGGGCAATTTAAGTTAGTTTTTTAAAAGAATTAGTTTTTTTCACTTCAAATGCAAATAACTTGCAATCTACATTGTTAAAGTTTTTGAAATTTCTTCCATGCAATCTTATATTAGTCTAGTACAAAATTCTGTAATTAGGTATGCAAAAAAAATAAAATTTAAAGTGTTTTGCTCTTTGCAATAGAAATGGCAGTTTTGAGTGGTCTTTGATGGAAAAAAGGCCTTGGGACTTTAGGGGTTAAACCATTCCACTTTCTTAATGCCTAAAGTTCCATTGTTCCTTTGGGGGACAAAATGGATTTTGGGCAAGTTCCTACGGTCTCAATATTTATCGTGATTTTGTAAAAACATTTCAAAAAACAAAACCTGAAGTAAAAAATCAATTTCTTTAGTATATAGATTATATTTTTATGTTCATTAAAAGCTGTGATTTACTCCATTTGGATTTGTTATGTGAAAATTATGGACAATCTTGTTTTTCAGACAGTCAAAGCGTCTTCTTGAAGAAAAAACTTGTAGGATTCATTTTTTACCTCAATTTTTCCATTTAAAAAACTGAAAGGTTTCACAATATAAAGATATCTTATTAGAATAATCTCACTATTGTGATTAGTGTTTCAATTCCATCTTCGAGCTATTAACAATTTAGATTTTCCTTCAATCTTGAACCTACTTCTATTTAATAAAAACTAACTAATTTGTTTTTTAATTTCTAGAATCTCAACTCAAATTTTTATCATATAAATTTAGAAATTCAAAATTAGTAGAGCAAAAAAAAAAAGTAACAAAGGTTCAAAGTCAAAAAAAGTACAAAAAAGCTTTTTTCCCTCACTTTAAATGCAAATATCTTGCAATCTATACGGTCAAAATTTGTGAAATTTCTTCCACACAATCATGCATTAGTCTAGTACAAGATCATAAGGTTAGATATGCAAAAAAAAATTAATTAACCATTTTTTGGTCTTTGCTATAGAAATTTTAGTTTTGAGTGTTATTTTGATGGAAAACAAGACTTGGGGCTTTAGGGGTTAGTTGCAATTTGTTTATTGTTGATTCTCTAGATTTTGATTTTATGACCAAGCTATGTGACAGTTTCAATAGCCTAGGGAGCTTCCACTTTGAAAATTCATAGTAAATACATGTCTTATCCCCAAAAAATCATTTTGTTTTTTAAACTTATTGATTTCCAATTGCTAATACCACCAAAAGAAAATTCTTCTTGAAAAAAGTGCCTCCAACTATGCTCAATTGCTTATTTTGGCAGTTTTCGATGTCTTCACCTTTTCTAAAATCTCTCACTAAAGTTCTCTAGAAGACAACATACCCTCACTTTCTTTTGGTAAGGTAGTTCACTCTTAACCCCTAAAGTTTTGTGACTATGTTTTCACCAAAAACACTCAAAAACTGCCATTTTTAGTACAAGTACCAAATTTTTGAAAAAAAAACTTTTTTGACACATGTAACCGTAGGATCTTATAGTAAACTAGTTTTAGAAGATGTCGAAAAAATTTCAGAATTTTCCACCATGCGGATTGGAAGATATTAGCATTTGAATTGGCAAAAATCTTTTTTTGTCCCTGCGAAAAATAGGGCAGCTGCACTTCACAAGGTCACATTTGCATGAAAAAATATCCAAAATGGTGGTGCATCTTTGAATTCTTTTTCCTAAACAAGTTCTCTACATGCTTAAAAATTTTCAAATCATTTGATGTTGTACAACATATACAAAAAAAATAGTAAGTAGAAAGAAGTAGAGAATGATCCAAAATACTAAATTGGTAAGAATTTAATTATGGAATTGAAAAATGTAAATCCCAATGGTTGTAATTTTGTAATAAACAACCTACATCCTATGCGAAAAAAAATTAAAAAAAAATTAAAAATTGAGTTAAATAACCCCTAAAGCATTGAACATGCTTTTTTGAGAACATAGCTTTTGGGGGCAGCTCACTACGAGCGAAGATTTTATTTTATTTTCTTTGAAATTTTCACACAACATTCTCCCAAGGAGTAGCTTTAAGGTCCAACAATTTTCATAACTTTTTGATTACATGAGTAAAAAGTTATTGCATGATAAGTGATTTTCAATGCTCGGCGGGCAGCCCGGGCAGCGAAAAAAAAATCTTTAAAAATTACTTTTTAAAAAAATTAAAATTTGAAATTGGTTATTTGGATTTATATATACGCGGGAAGCTTTGAATCATTCCATTTTGATCTACGAGTCAAAAATTATGAGGATTCTTAGTTTGAGGGTAGTTATGTAATCTCTATTCTAAAATAAACTTTGAAGTCCTTTATTTTACTCAATTTTCAATATTTTTGAAAAAACAAACAAACAGTGGGTGTAGATAGGTCTTTACAACATTATAATCATTGGGATTGGCATTATGTAATTCTATGATTAAATTCTTAACAATTTAGTGTTTTGAATCATTTTCTACTTCTTTCTACTTACTATTTTTTTCCTATATGTTGTATAAATCCAAATGATCTGAAATTTTTCAAGCATATAGCCAACTTGACTTCAAAAATGAATCCAAAGAGTATCCACCGTTTTGGACATTTTTTCATATAAATGTGACCTTGTGAAGTGCAGCTGCCCGGATTTTTGCAGGGACAAAAAAAGGATTTTTCTCAATTCAAACACTAATATCATGCAATCTACACAGTGGAAAATTCTGAATTTTTTTCGACATCTTCTCTAACAAGTTTACTACAAGATCCTATGGTTACATGTGTCCAAAAATGTTTTTTTTCTAAAATTTGATACTTGTATTAGAAATGGCAGTTTTGGAACGTTTTTGGTGAAAACATAGTAAAAACCTTTAGGGGATAAACAACTTCAAAGTTTATTTCAAAGTAGAGAATCTATAACTGCCCGCAAACTAAACATCATCATAACTTTTGATTCATTGGTCAAAATGGAATGATTCAAAGCTTTCCACATATATATAACTCTAGAAAACCAATTTCAAATTGTTGTTTTTGAAAAAAGTGATTTTTTCTGATCTGCCCGGACTGCCCAGTTACGGAAAAAAAGTAACATATTTGGCCATAACTTTTGACTCCTATTTCCAAATGTCATGAAATTTAGTGCGTATGAAAGGTACTCCTCGCGCCCACCTTCTATTAAAATTTCAGCCAAAAATATGAAAATCTCCAGTCACAAGTACCTGCCCAAATTTTTTATACTGCCCAAAACCGCATGTTGGTCCTTTAGGGGTTAAGGGGCCCTTTTTAATTCGGCTAATTGCATTTGGGGGGAAAGCTATATTAAACTCATCGAAATAATTTTCACTAAATTTTTTTTCTAGGAAGTAAAATGGAATTGGCATCTAACCCCAAGCCATTTCATATTTGTCTACACCTTTGTGGAATTCGTTCTGAATTTTTGAAAGTCAAAGACGCAGTGGTCCTCAAAAATGTACACACTGGGTACATTGAAGGAAAGCGGAATGTACCTCTGTGCTCGTTGGTCGCTTTTAGAGCGAGCCCATGGGTTGCCAGAGCTTCTTTGGGCCTGTTTCCGGTGTAGTTACGTTGTTGTTTCAGTCTGCTCCCCAAAGTTATGGTGCAATTGAGTTTCCCAGTCTGGCTACACCCCAACTGAAGTTATTGTGTTGTGCAATTGGAAAATACTGTGTTCTTATTGAGAGGGGGTTATTTTCCCCCAAATAAATGTTTGCAGGAATGGAGTTATGAGCATTCAATGGTTCCACTAGAAATTCATTAAATCCACATAAGAAGACACTCAGCTGATGATGGTCTCTCTCCCCCTCTCCAGTGAGTGGAGTGGTAACTTATTATTAAGGGGCACCCAGTGGGTACTGTACAATAGCACTATAAATGTTTTCCACCAAGTTATGGGGGAGCCATAAAGAAGGGGTTGCTAGGCACAGGGAAAAAATTCATCAAGTCCCACGCTTTTATTAGTCCACAGGGGAAAAAAAAAGGGAAAAGGGGAAGGGAGAGCATTCAGGGTTTCAGGTCGTGCTTCATTAATTCCAATCCCAGTGGCATGGTGATGAATACGACGAGGAAATATCCCACCTTTTTCCTAATTTTCCCTTTGAATTTAAATTTTATTTATTTTTTAAATGTAAAAAAACTTTGAAGTTTACTCCCTTTGCTTCTGAATAATATCAGTGTAACCTTTGTAATACCAGTGTATCCTTTGTGTTTTCCACTAAGGTGGGTACACCCAAAACCGCCACTTTTTGCTATTGAGCTTAGTTACTACTATTAGACTGGTCAAATTTTCATATATTCTTGTTGGCAAGTGAAAGGAGGTTCCAACGCACCAGAGAACGTGGCATTTGGACACCGTATGCAAAAGTTATTAAGGGTCAAAGTTTGTTTTTGAAAGCGCTCCATCCATATAGGTACATAACTGATTTTGGAAATGTACACTGCCTGTAGATGGCACTTTAAGGTCAGGTGCCATTTTGGGGTGCCTACCTTAGTATTACTTATAAACAGAGGGAGTAATTATTTTGGGGTCCATAGGCTCAGTCTATGTCAAAAAATATTACTCCCTCTATCTCAAAAAAAAATCTGTTGTATCTAGTAATGTAGGAGTACAACATATTTTCTTTGGAGAAAGGAGGATAACGAAATAGGTTTCCTTGTCTTTTACAATACGGTTTTTTTGGATGAGATATCTTTCAAGGTGACATATCATTTAAGACTCTCCTCTCTTGCACTTGTCAATATATCTCCAAATCTTATGAATTAACTTTTGGCCATCTGTTCTATCAATGATAAGAACACAATTTCTTTTTAAATCATTACCATGTGGACAAAATTATAGTATTAAAAGGAATTTTTTTATTTTTGCCTTCATGCATGGATAGTGAGATGTATTTACTTATTCATCCAAAAAAATTCTTAAATAAATTTTGTAAATAATTTTTGTAAATAGTTTACTTGCAAATTAAACTTTTCTTAGGAAGAATCGATTATTAGTATAAGTAGGTTTATACTTGTTTTTATATCACATCACATGTTTCATGGTTTAACCTCTAAAGAGACTTGAAAATCAATTAGTCTTCTTTTGATTTTAAAGAGGTCCAAGTAGCTTAATAATTATTGTTTATTATTTTAGACTTTTGTTGTAGCTTCTATATGCCACAAATTTTAAGGAAAACTTTGTTTAATGAGATTCTAATACATGTTGCAAAAGAAATGAAGGTCTATGATTATAAGTGTATTTTGGGTAATTGAATATTACTTTTAAATTTTTTATATTTAAAATCTTGTGTAGGACAGATACAAGAGATGAGTCAATTCATGCAATAAACTTGACTACAGTCAAAATTGTAAAGGATTTTGTTTTATACACAATTACAACATCTTGGAGAAAAATGTCAAAAAAGAAGAGTGATTAAAAGGTTTGTATGGCTTGCTAAAATATTATATCTATTAATATTAACATTGTTTGATTCTATGCTGAAGCCATTAGCAATTTCATGCCCTTTACGTCTTATATCCCTATATACTTAATATATTTTAAAGAACAAAACCAAGTTTATCTTTGTTAGATTTTTGTTCACTAATTATCAATTCAATTCTACAATGTATTACAAACTTCCTTAGGTTGTAAAATGCATACATTATTTCCTAAAAATCTTGAAAGATATCATTATTCTTTTTGGAAGGGCTTTTAAAACTTAGTTTATAAAATTTAAGTGCTATAGTCTCACTATTGGATTTTATTTTAATTAATTTTAAGAGAAGATATTTCAATACGCTAGCTAAAATATTTAATGGTTGAATGCACAATTAAAAAAAAATGTGCATGGTGTTTTAAACAAGGCTCTCAAGGGAGTTTGGGCATTTGGGTGTAAATGAACTTTAGGGATTAAATCAATAATTATGTGACATACGCCACCTTTCAATCAAATAAAGAAACACAAATGTCATAGATTTTTGTAATATATTACAACACAATATAATATCAATAATAATATTAGATGTATTCCTATCAATAGTGTTGTTTATTTTTTAAACAAATATTTTTAGGCGATGCTATTAATGAACCTCCAAACAAGTGTCTATAAATGTCTAATTGATGAAAACATCAAATACAATATAATATTGTAAATGCGATCCATAATTGATGTCACAAATACCTAGTATCTAATATCTTTATCGTTGTACCATAATTTGAAAATTTATTCATATTGATAATCTAATTTGAAATACAATAATTTATTAAAAAATGAATATAAATTTATATAGAATGATTATAAAATTTCTCTCATGACCATTTTAAAATTCAATCAATTAAAAAATCCAATATCAAGTATTTTTGTTATTCTTATATCTCATTTTGTGTCCAATCTTTTAATGGAACCTCCTCCAACTTGGTATTCTCTCGTTTTTATATTTTGGTAGATAATTTATTTTTATTTTTATTATTTTTGTTTGTTTTGTGATTCACTATCACATTGTAGACCTAATAACTATTAAGGTTTGTGCAATTTCTTCCATTCCAACTTATGAAACAAAAAAATTGACTTTTAAAGGAAAATTAACTTTAAAAATATAAAAGTATGAAAATAAGAGCCAATTAGATTGTGGAGTGGAAAGCTCTTATAGAACTTTAATACTTTAGAACATGCTTACTAATACTAAAAGATTTTAAAGTTCAAAGTAATTTTTTTCTCAAAGACTTTAAATTTATAAGAAAACTAGCTAAAAATAGATTTCATGTAACTTGAAATTTCATAGTTTTAGCACTGGCACAAGCTATACTTTCTCACAATTTTGACATAAAGAACAAAAGATTTCAAACTTTAAAGAGTTTTTATTATGAAAATTATTATTATCAAGAATTAACAAATATCTCAAAAGGGAGTTTTGCTCAAATTATGGTATGAAATATGTTGAAAAAGCCTTCAGTGACTATCACAAGTCTTGAAAAAGCAAGCATTGTTGAAACAAGATAAGATTCATTTTTATTAAATTTATTTGGCTACAAGTTATGAATGTGTAGCATTATTTGAGGTGCAAAGATAAGTCTATAAATTTAGAATTGTAAGGCTAAGATTAAAGCTTGAATATAGGGAGAAAACATCTCAACGTGATTAAATTGAAATCAACGATGGTATGTTGTCATTCTAAAGATAATTATCATTATCATTATATTATCCCTAAGAAGATAAATAATTTATTTATTAAGGAGTAATGTGACTAGATACAACTCATTGACAAAGACGATACCTAGATTTACCTTTGTTGCATCCCTCTGTAAAGAATTGAATCAAAATCCATAAATAACAAAAAAATTAGAAGTATGTGTCATCAATAAATCCAAAGTTAATATGGCCATTTTTGTTAATAGAGTGTATATTTTTTGTCATATTAGATTAGAGAAAATTAAAGGGCCAGACGAAGGATTTTTTTCTTCTTAAGATAGATTTTTTTTAAGAACATTGTAGATGAAAAGTAGTTATTTGATATATTTTAATACAAAGAAATACTTGTCCCATTGTTATAAATTACATATTCATTTAAATTTTTGTTTTATTTTAAAAAAATGACCATAATAAATTATGAGCTCAAAAACTAATACTTGTTATAAATTTAAATTTATCCAAATAACATTATAATCTATAATATTCCTCACAAAGTGACTCAAGCGTAAAGTTTAAATTAAGGTGGTAATCTTAAAAAAATTGTTATAAACTTATCAATTTTATAGAATACAATCCACTAAATTTTTTCAAAAAAATGTATCATATCAAAGTTACTCCCTTGTTTTAGAGTTAAGTGATCACAACGTTACTGATAACATTTGATACCAATTTCATTGATGATATTGTATAAAGAAAGTATGCAAATGGGCTCATACTTTTAATTACCAAAATCAATGAAGAATATTGTATATATTTAGTGCAATCTAAACAAAAAAACCCACTCTAAATGACCTACTCAAAACAAACTTAAAAAAAGGTGAAGTCTAGAAAAGACATTTATTTGTAAACAAAGAAAGTATGTATCACCACTATTTCCTTGATCTTTATAAGCTACAAGTATTTTTTCTTACTTTTGAGAATCATTTTCCCTATTATTTCATGATTTGCCGGTTGACCACTATAGTTCATATTGAACCTAAGTCAAAACCTAATCTTTCAGCCCCATGAGATTTAGATTTCAAAAAAATTCCATCATTTTGAAGTAAGTAGTCTAAACTAGGTGATCATAATAATTTTTAGTTTTTGTACAATAAGAAAATTTAAATTTTGATCATTGACGGTCACTTACTTGAAAGCATTCATATCAAGCTCTTATAATGAGAAATAATCATAATTAAACAAAACTCGTGAATTCATTGACAGTCTAAACTACGTTTGATTTCACTCCACTCCAGTCGATCCATTGCTCTAGCTCTGTTACGTCCTGGTCTGGTGCTGACCTCTCCGGGTTCAATTGCACGAGTAGAAAGAAACAAAAAACACAATCTCACTTCCTATTGGTCAATTTACATAATTCAAAGTGCATGCAAAATTTGGGATTTCATTAAAAAGAAATTAGGCGTGACCACGTTTAGCTAAGAAAATTTAAAAACAGTATATTTTTGATTACGAAAGATTTATAACCCCCCCAGCTGTACTGTGCTGACGTTGAAATTAATAACAAGTCCATCATCTGTTCTTCTCCATGGTAAGAGCCAGAACATGGCCCCCATTTAAGAAACGAAGTTCAATTTGTGTCGGAAAAATGAAAAATAAAATCAACCCTTCCAGAGGGAAATGGAGAAGTCAAAGACGGTTCAGAGTATCATAACGTCGAGTTACAACTGATATTAATCAGTCATCTGCGGCATTAACCACCTGACATAGTTCCGTTCAGAAAGTCAGACCAAATTTAAGAGACTACAATTATTGGAAGCATAGTTGGCTGACAGATCTTAAGTGCCCTGCTTTGGCTTCATCACTCCACATGATCACAGTATTGATTAGAGTATTAACTTCGAAGTATTTGCAACATCGCAAGCACGTCAGGCACATCTTAGCTCAAAAAACACCGAATTCAAGCTCACACGTACAAGGCCTACTGCTCATCAAAGGTTCGGTACAAGACATCAAAAGGAATTTACTTTAATACGAACAGCTGGAGTGATGGGCTCCTCGTTTCAGAAACGGACAAAGGAGAAAGAAACAACAGCCCAAAACAGACATCAAATCTTTTCAAAATGTCCGTTTCCATCATTAAGTAATGTTTTCAGTTCACTGAAATACAACTCTAGCCAACTGCACTTGAGTTGCATTGCCTACGGTTTCCAAGTTCAGCTGATCCAAGACGAAGCATCATCAATATCAAATCGCCAAAGCAATATTTCACAGAAAGACTCCCGCTTTGCTAAAGTAACCCACAAATCCACTAGATCAAAAACCGGTTAGTGCTCAGGTAAAATACTGTTTGGAACCACGGTAGATGAACCCTACTTACTACTCAACCAACAAACCTGCTGCAGCAATTATCATCCCTCCAATAGGTGGCGCAAATAGGGAATGAAAGACCAAAAATCCTACAGCCCGGAATCCCATCCTATGGAACTCAACCCATGGATTTGGATCCCGACCTACACATATCACCAGTCCCACGGGTAGGAACATGCCCTCAACAAAGACATCATACATTTCATAAGTTTATATAATATCTAGCTATATATAAATATGTATGTATGCCTACAGGCGATCCCATCTCAAAGGATGCAATATCCACCACAATGTAGCAGCAGTTGGATCATCCATCCAGGGAGATGGCACGTCACGTGGACTAGACCCACACATCTTCTACTTCATATTGATTACCCAGGCACCTTACAGCAGGGTTCATTCAAAGGCTCAGCTGGCTAAGAACTTGGCGAGTGGCTGCTTCCCCATCTGTTTCTGCATCATCTGGTGATGACGCGGGACGACGAGGAGGTGCAGCACACACCATCACTGCTGGACGTAAAACCACAGGCATGGCTGCCCCCCTTGGCATTGTGGGCGCCTGCACACTGCTCCACCATGTTGCGGAACCTGACCAAGACATAGGATTGTAGGACCCATGCACCACAGAAGATCCATGCTCCTTGTCAAGTGAGTCGTTCCGGCCATCAGCAGCATCTCTACTAGACTTCGAGCTATCCCCACGCAGCCATTCATCCTCGTCTCGCTGATGGTCCGCATAAGGCACAGCCACCTCGTGCCTCTCTCTACGTATGGGCACAGGTCGGAGGTTCACAGGTGCAGGTCGACCACCAAAATTGCCCCCCATGGCTCTTTCCACTGCTCTCTTAGCTATGGCAGCATCCCGCATTGCATTAGCATCCCGAAGCCCTGTGGGATCACGGTGTCCTGAAACATCCCGGATGAGGACCGAGGAACCTGGCCGCGAAGGACCTACAGAACGATACATTGGTGGCGCAAGTGACCCCACATTTGCATGTGACTGACTGCGCATGTGTCGCTGCTGATCGTTGGATAGATCAGGTACCCAAGACCCTGCATGACTCTGGCTTAAGAGTGTGGTACCAGGCTGTAATCCTTCCCTCGAAGACATAGATCTCAATCTAATGGGAATCGCGCCGCTAGAGGGATTCTGAGCACTCTGCGGCAACTGCATCTCCTTGCCGTAATGCAGAGCCAACGCCCTTGCGATGGTGTTCTGTTCTTGCTCGTCACTCATCTCCGTCTCTGTCGGGATAGATACAGTTCTTCCTTGATTTGCAACTGAAATCACAGAGAGTGCAGATCTTAGATTGGACGCAGTGCCAAAGCCGACCAAATGAATTGAGCCATAAAACCGGAAAAGGTTTGAAAGAAATCCCCATCACCAAAGAAACGGCACATCAGGGCCTTTTCGAGGTCGTCTTAAATAGAGGCGAAACTTCATCAATGCTTGCTACTGTTCGTTGATTCCACAAATTTTATTGCAGGCTAGTGCTGTAGCCCAGTTTAATACATATTGTCGAAGGAGCTGTCCATACTACAAGAGATGAAGAGGAAAGTAGCACGGGGAGCTTACATTGCTTGAGAGCAGACCAAGCAGCCATAGCTGCATTCTTCTCCGCTTGTTTTTTGGTTTTCGCAGATTCCCCGTTGAAAGTCATTGAGGCGACCTCCACTGTACATGTAAAGACGGGTAGATGCCCAGGCCCGGATCGAGTGGTTGCGTACACGGGAAGGGCGACACCTGCTCTTTGAGCAGTCTCCTGCAGCAAGTTTTTGCAAACACCTGTTTCATCCTGCATTCCATGTACCAGCGCAACACTAGTAAGCCCACCAATCAAATTAGAATACGATGCCTGCTGGTATCTATCTATGATGTACATATCACCACAGCCGAGAGCGACTGGTTCACTCACGAGAATGCGTGCCGCCAAGGACTGCGATGGGCCGCGCCGCGAGAGCGTGTTGAGCGCCACTTCGGCTGCGGCATGCTCGGCCTGACGCAAGGTGTTGCAGTAATTAGGGCTTTCGAACACCTCCCCATTGAAGTTCACGGTCGCCTTGAACCGCGGTGCATGGTCAGGGCCCTCTCTGATGCATGCATACGCAGGCAGATTGAAGCAGCTCCTCTGAGCAAGCTCTTGAAGCTGGTTCTTGTACATACCTGCCACCCCCCGAAACGACGTAAGCTCTATAGCCAAACCGTCCATAGCCCAACCGGCGAAACACCGCTTGTCACAAACCCTATCCATTTTTCAAATTTCCGCATCAACACTCCACACATATAACAAAACACAAGAACGCTCCCCACCCCCGACGACCACTACCTGGTGTACGCGCATCTGAGTAGTAATGCTCAGCTCGCGAACTCCATACCCCTGCAACGGCATCCCCAACCATGCCCCTCCCCTCTCAAAAACACGGCTTCCACCGAGCTACCTTCACCCACTCTCTACCTCAGCCCGTTCTCACCGTCGTCTCCGCCCCCCTCACACACAAGGAAACACTCATACGGAAGCTGCCCTACTCTCCCTCTGCCTTTCCTCCTCCAATCTGCCCGCCCAAGCCTCTCTTGTTATTCTCACTCACCTCTGGGGCAGAGAGATGGCACCTGAGTGCGGTGCGGCCTTCACCACATAAGCAGGCACCTCTCCCCCGTCTCTCCCACAACCATGTACCGCACCCCCCGGTGGCTCCTCCCACCAGCCCTTCTCCAATCTCCGAATGAAAATCGAAAGAAGCGGAAAGTGGAAAGCGCAAGGAAGCCCGCCAAGCCGCGTGATATGTGCTCCTCCAACAAAGCCCAAGCAGCAAGCAGCAGAAGTAGGAGCAGCAAGCCGAAACGCCAGCAACGAGCGAAGCGCAGCAGCGAGCAAGCGACGCAAACCCTGACAACAAAGGTTGTCTCTCTCACTCGATACGATATTCTCGCCACGGAGGAGGTGGTCGCCACTTCCGCAAGATGCGCCTCACATGGCCGAGGAGGAGACAAGGCTGGGCTGGGCTGGCGACGGAAAAAGGGGGGCAGCAAACGGCAGCCGCGATCCTTACTGGAGGACGGAGAGAGGCTGAAGAGGGTCGGAAGTCGGAACGGGGCTGGCGGGCGGGCTACGAGGGCAGGCGACGCAATGGCAACAAGGCACGGCGAGAAACGCAAACACCCACCACGACAAGACTACAAAAGCACCCTACAACACTAGCCGCTAGGCCGCAGAGCCCTACGACAGGGGACTTCAATTAATTAGCTAATTAAGTAATTAATTAGTCAATTGATTAATTAAAATTTAAAATTAATTAATTTTGGGGGATGATTTAATCTTGTTTGGAAAAGGGGGTATTACATTTCCGGGAGTGTTTGGTTTTGGATTCTCAGTATTTGCAATTTATGGTATCGCTAAATTGCTACAAAAACTTGGCTCCATTTTGGAATAGGAAGAGTCATAAGGTTTTTTTTGAATTCAATGAAATGGGAGAAAATGACTCACGGGGTTTGGTTGAGTACAAGATTCTCCAATGAATTTGGTGAAAATTTCTTGGTTGTCTACTCATTTGACTCCATGTGCAATTCTTAACCCTCGGGAACGATGTGGGGTGACCCTGGAAATCATGCATTGTGTAACCGTGAGAGTCACCGAAATAAAAAAAAAATCTAAAAATACTCATAGGAAGTCAAACTATTGTAGATGTTCTCCACTTTCCACAAAAAATTCCAAGGATGAATATTTGTAATTCTATCCTAAAGTGGAAAATTCCTTGTCATCCATCGGACATTTATTGTCCGCGGTGTCCTTCTTGGGTTAATCCTTAAAGACCGTTTTATGATTGGGCTTGATCAAAATTTATTAGATTTCTACATTAAAATACACATTTTCAAATTTTGATATTTTTCACATGTAGTAATATACGTCTAAAATTTAATCTCAATTTTTCATAATTAAAAATATTAAACTAAATTTTATAAAATAAAAAATAAAAAATCTTTGTAAAAATTATAATAATTACAATATGCTTTAAATAGTTTGAAATTTTCTTTAAAAATGGAAATATCATTGACAAACATCATGGTGTAATTGAGGTAGTCCTTGAGCTTACACTAAGAAAAGTTTGATAGAAAAAGTTGAAAAAGTGGTGTATTGTGAGTTGTTAAGATGTTCTATTCAAAGTGTCACAAAAATTATAATTAAATTTTTTTTGAATAAAATTAAAATGGAGTAAAAAATAGACTATTAGAGATATATATTTTTAGTTAAATTTAAAATGATTTTAAATCAAGAACTATATAGAAATTCAAGTTTTGACTTTCAAAATGCCCTTGAAGCTTGCAATATTCTTCAAGGATTAAGTGAGTTGGGGGAATGAAGACTTGCTACCATAACTCCCTTTAATTGGTGTGTGCATTTGGATGAATTGAAAGTTTTTTTTGTTGCAATGCAATGGCACATGTAGGGGTTCATCAAAAAGTTGTAAGGATGTCATTATGGTAGTAAGAATGAATGGATAAAAAACTATTTGGATGAAAATGTAACCAAAATTGTGGTGGAAGAAATCGTACCATAGTTTAAATTTAATATAAGATGCAAATGAGTTATCATCCATATTTATTGTATTTCATCTACAATTGAAGTGAGAAGGAGCTTCATGACTCTAATGAGATCACTCTGTCCTCCAAAACATGAAATACAACAGAGCTTCTATAAAGTGAACTTTTGTAAGTCAATAATCTTTCTAAAGTAATATTATTCTTTTGGTTCCTGCCTGGACGCACTGAAGATGTACAAAGTAAGTAAAAAGAAGGAAAACAACTTTCATTGAGTTTGGAATCTAGATGTCCTTTGTTTTGAGTGAAACTTGACACAATACAATATAGGTGCCACGAAATTACAGCTTGCTAAAAAAATCTTCAAATGTCATTAATGTCGCAAACCTTCTCTAACTAATGTAATATTCTCTTCCGATCCCGGGACTATTACCTCATGGAAGTTCTAGTGTATTATGAATCTCCCTCTCCACACACATTGCAAATCTTACCAAAAAGTCTTCTAGCATTAGCCGATTCACCCGGACTATCTTTCAGTGCTAAAACTGCCGCTGCGCGTGGGCGTGGGTTGTGTCAACCGGCCGCGCCGCGGGGGTGGGACATTGAAGGTGCAAGGGTGTGGGGGAGACCATGCACCTCGACGCACTGGATAAGGTAGTAGATCCATAAACCGACCATGTAAGGGCTGGAATTGATTTTTGGGGAGGTGGAACTTCTTGGGATATTTTTCAGTAAATTTTCCTTGAAAGACAAGTGGAATTAGCATCTAACCCAAGTCGTTTCATATTTTTTGAGGCTTTGTGGAATTAGTTAGAAATATTTGAAGTTGGGAAAAAAGTGGTCATTTGTGATCATCAAAAGCAACCACCTCCTGAAATGTACATAATTGTTACATTGAAGAAAGCAAAATGTACCTCTGAGTCATGTTTGGTTTTACTGCCCAGTTGGAGTTTGAGCCTCCTACCTTATGTGTTCAATTTTTGCCTCAGCCTTTTCTCCTTCAGTTCCTTTGCCATTGTTCATGTGTACTTGGGACCGATTGCCTTCAATTGTCTTCCTTGGGCTCACTGTTCCTGCTCCAGTGCCTTAAAGTTTTTTTGGTTTTTTTTTCCAACCCCATTGAAGAGATTTCATTGCAACACTGACTTCCTCTCATGCAGGGGACTTTCGGTTCATTTTTTTTCTTTATTTCTTAAATAAAATCTCTCCCTTCTCTGTGTGCTGGATCACAGAGATAATCAATAATCTTAATCTCCGTCCATCTTGTATTAGGGTTGGCTTAATGGACATTGCAAGTATGAGGGGCATTTTGAGAAGTCAAACCTAAACCCTCACATAGTTCTGAGAATTTTTTTTAGTGTTTTAAAGCATAACTGAGAAAATGTAGCTATAATAATGTACTTTAATTTTATTTTTTCTAATTTTTTTTCAGGATCCTTGAAAATTATACTTTTGGTGACACTTTGAAAGTAATATCTTCAAATGTAAAAATACAACACTTTTGAGCTTTTTCAATTGAATCTCTAATGGTAGGTGTTGAAGGAGTACAACAATTATACTATGACATTTATTGATGTTATATTCATTTTTTTGAAACAAATTTATACTACCTAAAGTATTTTTGTAATTAATATAATTTTTGTGAAGAAATTACTTTTAAAATCATGTAAAATCAATTTAGTTTTTTTAATTATGAAAAAGGATCCTGAATTTTAGATATAGATTAATACATGAGAAAAATATCAAATATTTTGAATGTGTATTTTAGTAGTTTAGAATTCATTATAAAACTAATAAAGTTTGACCAAGTGGGACATGAATTGTCTTTGAACAGTTATCCTATAAATTTTTGAACTCTAGACAATGGAATTATTTTGTAAAATATATCATAATAAACACTTGTAATTCTTTCAAAATACCTATATAATTGGTTCATGCAGAGGATTTTTTAATGATATTTTACAATTATTTTCTTGAGTTTTCCTTCATTAATAAAATTAAGACATATATTTTTTTCAAAAAATTTATCATCCACCTTGTGTAAGATTGGGTATTTAGAGGGCAGAGTTTGTTTGTCTTTGGTCCTAAGATTATCTTAGAAATAGGATGAGTGATACTTGGTCTTTGGTCATTGCACATATTTAGTCGGATTTCCTTAGAAAAATTGCAAAAGAATGAAGGATCATAGAATATTCTTCTCATACTTTTGTCAACTTGTCTTTGGCAAAACATATCTTAACCCCTAAAACCCCGAGGGTTTTTTCTGCCAAAAAACACTCAAAACTACCACTTCTGTTGTATTCACTTAAAGAAATCAATTCTTTTGTTTTGGGGGGAATTCAACCGTAGGATCTTGTACTTAACTTGTCTGAGATCATGTAGTAAATTTTTTTTTATCAAACTTGACCGTAAGGATTGGAAGATATTAGCATTCAAAGTTGAACAAAAAGTTTTTTTTCAAGAAGATGCTTAAATTGCCCGAAAACTAAGATTGTCCATAACTTTCTCATCCCTAGTCCAAATAGAATGAATCAAAGCTTCATGTATAGGTAAGAACATAATTGTTAAGGAAAAAAATTCAAAAAAAATTATTTTGACATTTTGTAATTTTTGGGGGGCTGCCCGCCAATCTCCATTTCTTGCTCATTGTGCCATAACTTTTTCATCCGGCATCCGATTGAAACAAATTTTATATATTTACAAAGCCCTTGCAAAGCTACACAACCTCAAAAAATCTCAAAAAATTTCACTTCAAATTGAGACAATAGGAACTTACCCGGACCCAAATTGTCCCACGAGGGGACAAGCGGGGATTTAGGGGTTAAGTACTCAAAGTAAAACACATAGCTTCAAATGGAAAGACTCATTTTTGGATGCTAATCTAAATCTTTTAATTTCCTACGCCATTAACCCCTCAAGGCCCACGGCCGTTTTGGGCTTAAAAAAATCATTGATTTTCAAGCCTTATAAGTCTACATGTCATGAAGGTATCAAAATCTCAACCGTACAATCTTGTAGTGTGCATACTGTACAGATGACGTGGATCAAGTTTGGAGTCATTTGACCTCATAGATTGCAAGATTATAATGTTTTAGTGTTGAAAAAAGATGCTGAAATTTTCTTTAAAACACATTTGGAGGTGAAATTTGATTTCTAAACCTACTCAAATGAAAAAACTTTACACTAGAAAGTGGTTTGAAATCAACACATACACACACTGGTGAAAAAAAAATTCATTAAATTAAATCATTGTGTTTGTAAAATGACTTTGAAATGTAAAAGAAAATAGCCAAAAAGGGTGCAAAAAACACATCTAAGGCTGAACCTACTTCTACTAAAATGCTTCTCAGTCACTCGATACTTCTTTGATTGATACAAAATTTTAGCCACAAAAACTAGACAAGTATGCGCAACTTTCTAAAAAAACAAAATTGAAAACGGACAGAGTATGAAAAAGTAACAAGCCGCCGAAGTTCACACTAACCAAAAAATGTTAGGGTTTTGAACTTCGAATTGCTCCCAAATATTCAAAACAACTTGGCTTGCCATGAAAATTTTACCACATTAATTAGATGTCTAGAGGAACAAAATACAACAAATTTTATTGAAAACAACCATTGGATGAAGGAGATACAAGCCCCCGAAGTTGCAGCCATGACAATGCAATGTGCTGAAATCAAATTGAACCTGTGAATTTTGAACGGCTGTCACAAACTCAATTCATCTTGAATTGATCTGAAATTTTTATTACATAAACTAGGTGAGTATGCGCAACTTTCCCAACAAGTTTTTTTGAATTTGGACATTGGATGCAAAAGTTACATCATTTTTAATTGGACTTCTAAACTATGAGAGGCTACTTTTGAGCCCCTTGGGCGTTGAGGGGTTAATGATGAACCCCTTAATTCCTCAAGGCCCAACAACTTTTCAACAATGGAAGTTTTCAATGTATTGTCCCACCTAGAATTTTTTTTGCACATGGATGTGCTTGAAATTCTTAATTTAACCATATAAAAGTAAAGAGTACTTTGTCTAGTATGCATGGAATTAATTTTGGAAAATATTGACCATTGAATTTTTAGATTATAACAATTTTGGATTATCAACTTTATAGGAAAAAAAATATAGCTTTGGGAAAAAAACTATAAGAAGATGAATGATGCTTTTCTACCCCCAAAAAACTTGTATTGGAATCTCACCAAAATATAGTATTTTTAATTTTTTAAATTAAAAAATTGAAACTCTCTCAAATTTGTACACATTTCCAAATAGATGGAATAGAAATCCAAAATTCCATGGTCACGTATGCATTGGCAATCATCGCATTTTTGAAAAGAGATTGCTCAGAGTCAAGGAAGAATTTATCCAATACGAACAGAGACAAACCGTTTGCTCTCACCTTCTCCAACCCACTTAGACTCTTCGTAGAAATCTTTTATGATCTCAAGATGCTTTTGGAAGCTGGAAGTGCAATCCCCTTGCAGCCAATACTGCAGATATACAATATCCAATGCGTCCATGATGCCATGATCAGGGAATTGAGTGGCCATCTCGTCCATGAGCTTTTGTACAACCTCTGTTTGAAAACAAAGGGACCAACTACAATAGTTAGCAAAAACAATAAAGCATTACAAAAATTCAAGGACACTAAACCATGCATGTTGTAGTTCAAATGTGCCATTTCTAGTTCAAGTACACAAAGGAAATTATTCACCTTAATCGTTTTGGACAGTGGAAATAATGGCCACATATCCCTCCCGATGCGCCATATTTCCATCATGTAGAGCATACAATGTCTCTCCGCCCACCACGAATGTCAAACTCTCATATGACAAATTCAAATTTTCCTCTTACTTCATCAAAATCTACTCATGAGAACACTAAACAACTTGGTTAAATGCATGAAATTCATCCTTGTAGAAGGCTATATCATTGTTCAAGTAGAACATGAAAGTTTGCTCTGGCATGTGCCTAATGCTCCCATGAAATCATAGATGAAGGCATTTTATTTTTGAGCCCATTGAAAGAGAGTATCTACAACCTCCAACATTGGCAAGAGAGACAACATTCCAAGGAATACGTAAAAAAAGAGCAAGAGAGTTTGATTAGCCTATGCACAAACGAAGCCCACAAGTTTATTAGTACAAAAGACACAGATGTGCACTGAGCAAGACCAAGAAGGCGTCTGACAAACAAAAAGAAATAAAAAACAAGCCAACAAAAAAACATGCAATACAAAACAAGTGGTCAAAAAAATATAGAGTTCAAAAAGAAGAATGCAAAAAGAAAGCGGAATAGGAATAGAAACTCACCCGTGTCTTCTGCCCCCACTTCTTGTCATTCTTGTCTGCAAGCATCATCGCGATAACACCTCTATATTTTGCCAATAGCCTCCAGATTGGAGCAAGGCAGCTCATCCAACGAGTTTTGATGTTCTTTAACATCTTTAGGCCTTTGGATTCAAAGTGCTAGGTTAAGGCTCTAAATTTGGTCACCTTATTTGGAGAATGTGCAAAGTATAATGCCATATTTGTTAAAATGAGACAAGTATGTAGCTCATACTATCTTTAACTTTTTATTTAGATGATAATAAATGTTTGATATTGAATTTTTTTGGTGAATTGAGACTTTAATATGTTAACATATTCACAAGCTTTTGATTTTATGAAGGTTGGTTTGTTCATAAATTTTTACTTTTTAAAATATAGGTCTCAAATAACAAGGCTGAAGTCTCAAAATGTCCATTTTGTCCTCAATTTAACAAATATCGCCATGTAGGCATGAGTCGTCCATGATACTTCTTTGACAACGTGCATGACTGTTAGTGAAGACAGTGACTAAGCTGTCAAATTCAACCGGTGGGTGCAACAATGAATTCATGTGGCAAAAGGAGCAAACTTACCTTTAATTTGCACCGTGATCCCAACTTGAGGCCCTGGAAACTGCTCACCTTGTCTGCACCAAAGCAGAACAACTTGTGTACAATGTCTGCGTCAGTGACACTACCCTCAACACTCAAAGTATGATCACAATGGTGAGTTTGTTAGCGGTGACACCATTGGCATCCATCTTCTAGATCGAGAGCAAGAGCAATACATGGCACCAATTTACCATCACATGAATCGCGATCCAATTGGTCTTGTCATAGGCATTAGTTTTGTCTATAGTTAAGATAAAATATGCGGTAGTGAATACAAGTGTCTTGATTCTCTATTTGACAAAGTCATAGAGATGCTCTGCCATGATCCAACTGGAGCCATTAGCCCTGTGCCTGCGAGGCAATTTGGGAACGTTCAGAAACTTGTATAGTTCAAATTGTGCCTCGAACTTAGTCATTGATTGCCCACCTGCAAGCAACTGGAACAACGTTGCAAATTACAAATGTTTCTTGCGCAACTCCAATGTGCTGCACCTTTGGATCTGCTCTGCTACAAACCATGAGTTGCATATATGGCCATACATTTTTTGTAAATTTCCCGTTGGCCGTGCTTGGAGATAGTGTCCTACTTAGGAGCCATGCAGATGGATTTTCTACGGACTAAGGAGCAAGGCTTGCACTGCACCAAGTGCATGGCTCCATCCTCTGCCATCATAGCCTTGCTCCAAGGTTCCTTTGCTGCCCACTCATTGTGAAACTTGTGTTGCAAGTTGTAATTTTTCTTCAACTTCTAGAACATAGACGGTCCCGTAGCCCTTGCACCCTTAAGCTTGAGACCTCCACTCTTCCTCTTCTTATCCCCACAATTTAGTGGGTCCACAAAAGCCTCATTGTTAAAATCCACCATATCATCTGCGCTAAAGTCTGGATCTTCCTCCGAGTTGGAAGTCGGCTCTTCATCGGAGACTAGAACAATGGCGGGGCAGGAAAGAAGAATCTTGGTGTCAATTGATTGCGAGGTCCCCATCTTTGTGTCTGTCAATTGGGCACTGGAGGATCCCACAACAAAGCCACCAACCTTGATGCATTGCAAAGGTCCGTGATTAAAAGAGTTTATAGAGGACGTGAAATAACTACGCATTGTCGTCCCATTCTTCGCTCTTTTTCTAGCCTCAGCCTTGAGGGCTCGCTTTGATGATTGAGCCTTTTGCTCCGCTGCCTTTGCCTCTTTATCTAATCAAACCAATCGTTGTTGCCACCTTTCTACCATCTTCATGTTATATGTGGCCTTCACCACACTTGCAAATCCGATGTCCGTTAGAGCAGAAGGAGAGTTCGCCATCGGATTGGAAGAACCATGAACCATCCGTCACCCACCAATCTTCCCCACAAGAGCCAGGTCAAACAAAGTGAAACATAACTTCCACACCCCAACTCAACCAAAGTGACCCAAAGCAAATACAACAAAAATTCAGAGCATGATACTAGGAGTTGTTGCGCAATTGTGAAATTGCACTGAGCCCAAAACTCCCACGCTTGCACAATATACAGAACCGCAGCAACCATAGGCCCTTGATAGTGTTGGACTTCATAGCCAATCATAATTCCCCAGCAATACATAAAATACAGTCGCACCCTATACAAAATAGAAATCAATGTGGCTTCAAGCACGTCACTAAGAGTACTAAGTAGCTATGAAAGCAATAGCCAGAACTCCTCTTTGGCTCCCTAAATCCTATGCCATTGTAGACTGGGCTACGGGAAATGCATTGAAGACATGAAGGTGGCGCCATCGCAATTCAATGACAGAGAGAAGGTGGCTATGACGAACATCAATCTCTCATAGAAGATGGCACTCAAACTACAATTCAAGAGACGTTGTGGGGCACAAGCGGCTCCACAATAGAAAAGGAAGATGTGACAAGGCAGGCGACACTGGTGACGTGGCATCCACTTCTGTGACTGTTTTGCGTCGAAACAGTGCCAGGGTCTGTGATTGCACACAATCATGGGCGATTTATGGTGTGTGTATTTGGGGTTTTTTCTATAGCCGTAGTGCCAGGTTCAAAATTTCGGTGCAATTTTGCTCCAAATCGCCAAAAAACCCAACCTGATTGCAATATTCAATTGTTGATCACCATTCTAATTAACAATAATTTTTTATTTAACTACATTTCCTTCACTTTGTTTGCCATCACTTCATAGTATACATTCTAATGGCCATCAAATTTTAACTTGAACTAAATTTATCAATAAGCCATCAAGAAAGTTGATGAAATAATGAAGGAATCACTTTGATGGTGGGAATGGAGGGTAAGAAGGTCCTTTTTATACTAAAATCCATTCAATGAACACTCGAAGGACATTGGATAACTTGAAGATGATGGTGGGAATGGAGGGTAAGAAGGTCCTTTTTATACTAAAATACATTCAATGAACACTTGAAGGACATTGGATAACTTGAAGATGACAGTTGGACCGCTCATTGTCAAAACGTAGGAATTGTATTAAAATTATAATTTTAGACTTCATTTAGGCATAATAGAATAGCTTTTTGCAAAAAACTTTGAACTAAGAAAAGATGGGAAATCAAATTAAATTTCATCTCCAATAATCTGTTTGAGATTTTAAGCCTCCAATCTAAAGATATAGACAAATTTCAGAGAGGGGTTGGAAGGGAATGTTTTTGATGTTTTCAAACATCATCTTTGAAATTTGTCCGTAACTTTTGAGTGGAAGATTGAAATCTCAAACGAATTTTTGGAAATGAAACTTAACTTAATTTTTCAATTTTTCTTAGTGTGATGGGTTTTTTGAAAGCTATTCTACTACACATAAACAAGGGCTAAATTTCTATTTTGAACACATCCTTGCTTTTCAATTGACTTAGTACTGAAATTGTAAAAGATAAAAAAAATGTAGTATTAGTGCAATAATGTGCATGGACATGGTATTGTGTGATTGTTGCACTAACATTATATATCTTAAATAAGTGTTGTTGCTGCATGAATTCAGTCGCCCATCGCTAAACCATTGTAGCCATACATATTTTGTCATGCATAGTTATTGTGCAACTTCAAATATGAATGACATGTCTAAACCACACCATAATCATGAATGGCAATATTGTGTTATAACAATATTTCCAATGGAACAAATATAACATGAAAGCGGTGCTCAATGATAATTGTACTAATACTAGTGACAATTTATAATAGAAGAACTTTGTGATGTTGCTAGAGATGAGATGCATGCTAAATGATGAAGAAGCATATACATTTACAACTAAAAATGGAATGACTTATAACAAATTCTCCTTCAATCCATGCATTGTTGGATAGGATGAGTGTAATTGTGTAGATAGATTTTATTTTTGTTTACACAAATCAATGGACATGTTTTATATGTTTGATTTGGTACACAGTATAAAGATAAAATGATGTATTGCTAAAATTGTAAACACATTTGAGTAGGAGCTTCTAATTTTTAACTTTGTGTTGAATAGGAAATGCAAATGTAGAATGTTGTGAAGTTGTTTTGCAATTAGAATACACTGATTTTTTGCTCAAAAAGTTTTGCCATCGCGTGCTACAAATTTCTGTACTTAATGAGTTTGCTCTGTCTCATGTAGTAGTAGTAAAGCTAACAATTGTTGTCTTAATAGTTTTGTTTTCTTCAACTTTTAATTGTTGTTGGTAGAACCTCTAGTTTGTATGTACTAACATCCCATTCACTTAATGCATTTAAAAATTGAAGCTATTTAAAAATGATTTGGTGCCTTCAATTTAGTCCATTGCAAAAATTGGTTCATTTGGTGTATAGAGGAAGAGGATTGTTAGTGGCAATAGTTGTAGGCGGAATGTGGATGTTAATATATCTTTCTTAATTTTGAAGGTATTGCTAGTATTAGTCTAGTCTAAAATCTCCCGGTCAATCTTCCTCTGTAATTGATTGTATGAGCTTTTATGTACATGCGATTATAAATTCCATTATGATTGTATAAATCTTCGACCATCATGTTCTAAACTAACAATTTGATTCTTCTCGTGTTTGCACTAATATTGTAGTTATGCTTACTTACTACGTACCCGTGATGCTATCATTTTGTTGTATAAATAGATACACTATGGCTATTGTGTTCCATATAATCTTAAGCCCAATTTCCTTTGGATTCCAACTTATTGTTTTCACTTGTTACATAGTTCATATTGATTTGTCCATGTCATTTTGTTTCTGCAAGTGTGTCATTTTGTTTGCACAATTGCTTTGAAAGAAGAGAAAAAATTAGGTAGTGCTACTTGTAATGCTTGTTGTTTTCACCTTTGTAACTAAAAGTTGTTTGTAAAATATATGCAATAGCAATGTAGATTCCAAGCAATGTTGCTAGACTTCTTTTCATTGCTAGGATATTATCCAGTTCAAGGCAAAAACAATAAGACCTTAAGCTAACAGCACACAAGCAAAAAATATTATAATTTTCTTACATAAAATAGTCCCACCTTAAATGATTCATTTTAGAATATTAGAGAACAATATAATGCATTTAATTCACAAAAAATATCTCATGTTGCCTTTCTAAAATATCCTTCAAGTACATTCTTAAAGAAAATTGAATAAGTAGTGCCGCCCTTCCTTGAGCTTGATTCTTTTTATTCATGATGGTGTAATTAGTGTAAGAACATTTGTTGTTTCATTTCCCTTTTTTCCCTTTGAATATTAAATATATTTCAATTGATATTTTATGCATATTTTTCTAGCATAAACTAATTGCATTTATGTCTAAAGCTTTATAACCAAATGAGGTTTGCTCTATCAACCATAAACCTTAAAAGCAACAAAAAGTATCTAGAGAATGAGTTTCAAGGAATTGTATAAACTCATCCAAAAGTGTTTTTAAATGACAACTTTGATGAAAAGCTTCCTTTTTTGAGAAGTAAGGTTGAATTTTTTCTTTTATAAATTTTATAAATGTTTCATACATACATATCTTGCTTCACATTTAAATATTTTAAGACAAAAATATGCAAAATAATTGAAAGAAGTGAAAGAAAGAAACATAAATGTGTACAAAATTCTTAAATTTTTATTTTAAAAATAAAAATATCTAACTTTTAAAATTTAAATATTTTTTTTTCAAAAATTACAAATTTTAGACTTTCAGATATTCATTTCTAAAACATTAAAAGCTTATGCATGTAAAAAACTACACATTTTCAAATTTACAAAATATAACATTTTGACTTTTGAAGATTCTAATTGGTCATCAAATAGCAATGCTAAGTACAATGAAGCCTCAGTAGATTAACCTCAATGGGACAAACGCCCTTCATCAATAAAGACTCAACACTACCATTCATATTGCAAAGAATAAAAAAATTTTAACTTTTTAAATCTTTTTTGCATTACTATCCGTAAATTTTGCACTAGACTAGCCTTTTAAACCAGAGGCTAAGTTTTTTGAGCTTGATTTCATTTAAATCTTTAATAAACAATGACTTAGAATTTTAGAAAAAAAATTCAACCTATTGGACCTACTTCAACACTCCTAAATAAGGCTTGCCAAATATTGTTTTTAGGCTCCAAAGTCAAAGCACTATTCATTGAATAATTTTATATGCCCTAAACAAACAAACCTTAGACAAGGCGTAAGACCCATGCCTTGCTTCAAGGAGATTTTTGCTTCCCAATTGGTCTACCTACTAGAACATCAACTAATCCAATAATGAAATTATTCTACCAAGTAAACTCTAATAGAAAACAAAACCCTCATCAAGATGTCCAAACAAACACAACTAACTTAACTTATGTTCAAAATGTCCAAATCAGGACATTCAAATCATCTAAGTTTGATTAAGGTCTACTATAGACCATGCATATAAAAGCACACTTCAATTAGTTTCAAGCTTCAAAACCTCTCATTAAAATAAATTTTCTCAATTATAAAATTTTATTTTATAAAATTTTATAATATTAAGTTTAAATATTATTTTTAAATATCTAACAATATATAGTCTTGAATGATACTTGAATGAGTTGCAATATTGAATTTGATTATATTTTTAAAAATTGATTGTTAAAAAAAATCATTCATTAAATTTTATATATTTAATTATATAATCTTTATAATTCTTGATTTATATTTAGATAAGAGATTTTCAAGTAATGTAGTTCTTCTATATTTCTACATGTATAGTCATTTATTCATTTGATGTCAAACCCAAATTTACAAATACTCAAAAATCCTTCTATTTAATACTTGATTTGGTGGCATGTGCTTTTTGCCTAATACATTATATTGTTGCAATCCTTAATCAATTGTTTTAAGTTCAATATAATATGTTATGATTTTAGCATTATTATTTTATTATTATATTTGATTGCTATTCCCAATCTAATATTCTTTTAAAAATGGAAAAAAACATAAACTATGCACAAAATGAAGGATAAGGGGTACCTTAATCCATTAAAAAATTCTCGAAATCCTATAGTTGTATGTTGTCATTAATTTAAACTCATTTAAAAATATATTATAATAGTTATTTTAATTTTTAATTTAACCCCTAAAGCCCCAAGGGTGTTTTCTACCAAAAACCACTCAAAACTATCACTTATGTTGTATTCACTTAAGAAAACCAATTTTTTTGTTTTTTTGGGATTTTCAATCGTAGGATCTTGTACTTAACTTGTTTGAGATCATGTAGTGAAAATTTCATTAAATTTGACCGTACGGATTGGAAGATATTAGCATTCAAAGTTGAACAAAAAGTTTTTTTTCAAGAAGATGCTTAAATTGCCCAAAAAATTAAGATTGTCCATAACTTTCTCATTCCTAGTCCAAATAGAATGAATCGAAGCTTCACGTATAGGTAAAAACATAATGTCTTAGGAAAAAAAAATTTAAAAATATATTTTGACGTTTTGTAAATTCTTTTGGGCTGCCCGCCAATCTCCATTTCTTGCTCATTGTGCCATAACTTTTTCATCCGGCATCCTATTGAAATAAAAATTATATATCCACAAAGCTCTTGCAGAGCTACACAACCTCAAAAAATCTCAAAAAATTTCACTTCAAATTGAGACAACAGGAACCTACCCGGATCCAAATTGTCCCTTGAGGGGACAAGCAAGGCTTTAGGGGTAAATCCCTAAAGTCCCAAGGCCTTTATTTCATCAAAAGCCACTCAAAATTGTCATTTCTAGTGCAAATTGAAAAAAAATTAATTTTTTATTTTTATTCTGTGTCTAACCATATAAATTTATACTAGACTAGCATAAAAATGTGTGAAACTCTAACCACTTAGATTGCAAGACATTTACATTCAAAATAAAGAAAATAATTTATTTTGCACCTTGCTCGACTTAAATTTTTGGCTTTCAATCTTCTTAACTTAAACTTTTTGGACTAATGATTTTAAACTTCTAATTTTATATATTGAAGAATTGAGTTGAGAGTCTAGGAAAAACAGTTCAAAAACAACAACTTAATTTTCAATCATTAAAAATTTCTTAAACAAAAGTAGGTTCAAGACTAAAGGAAAATAAACAGTCAATGCCCAAACTGCATTTTTTGTCAACATGGTGATTTGGCGCAACTCACTACAAATGGAATTTTTATTTATTTATTTGAAATTTTTACACAACATATGGAAAAGGTATTTCTTTAAGGCCCAGAAAATTTCATAACTTTTTCACTACGTTAAAAAATTATTGTATGATATATAATTTTCTTTAAAATCCGGGTAGCTTGGGTAGCTCAAAAGAATTCTTTAAATATCATTATTTTCATAAACCAAATTGAAATTAGTTCTTTAGATTTAGGTATACATGGAAAGCTTTAAATCATTCCATTTTGATCAATGAGTCAAAAGTTATGAGGAGTTTTAGTTTGCAGAGTAATTATGGATTATCTACTTTAAAATAAACATTGAAGTTCATTATTTACCTCAATTTTCAACATTATTTGAAAAAAATAAAATCATAGGATGTAGATTGTTTATTACAACATTACAACCATTGGGATTGACATTTTTCAATTCTATAACCAAAACCTCAACAATTTAGTATTTTGAATCATCCTCTATTTTTTTTAGCTTACTAATTTTTTCCTATATGTTTTACAATTTCAAATGATCTCAAAATTTTCAAGCATGTAGCCAACTTTCTTTGAAGATTGAATCCAAATAATCACCACCATTTTGGACATTTTTTCATAGAAATGTGAGCTTGTGAAGTGCCATTACAAGAAGTTTCAGCCCTCGAAGAGGCTGTTAACAGATGATTTTCGGCACCCCTGTGGTGCAATTACAGGAACCTTAAAAAAAAATTATTTTTAATTATTATTTTTTTAAAAATATTTAAAAAACATTTAAAAATTAGAAAGTCTGACGTGGAGCTGACGTGGCACGAATAGTGCCACATCAGCACCCGAAATCAAAGCTTCGAGGGCTTCTGCAATTGCACCCAGGGGGGTCAAAACTCGCGGCCCCTTCCAGGACAGAAAATTCTTTAGTTGAACTATCTGTTTTTTCACATGGCCAAAAAAAAGATTTTTGCTGCTTCAAGTGCTAATATCTTGCAATTTAGATGCTGGAAATTTCTGAGATTTTTTCCACATCTTTTCAAATGAGCATTCTACAAGATTTTACCGTTATATGTGTCCAATTTTATTTTATTTTTCTAAAATTTGGTACTTGTACTAGAAATGCCAGTTTTGGAGCATTTTTAGTAGAAACATAGTAAAAAATCTTTAGGAGTTAATACCTTTGAGATAGAATTGAAATGCACTAATTTCAATAGTGAGATTTTTCTTAGTAAGAGATCTTAAGCTTTTGACGCTTCTTTTTTGAAAATTTATAAAAGTTGAATTCAAAAATGAGTCCTACAAATTGTTTTTTCAAAATGATGCTTTACTTGTCCAAAAAACAAGATTATCCATAACTCTCTCATAACAAATCTAAATGGAATGAATTAAAACTATATATATACACATATAATTATAATTTTGGTAGGCCTCGTTTTCTTTCCACCTAACTAAAATTTGAGCTTATAGTGCCACAACTTTTTCTTCCAGACACCGATTGAAATCAAAATTATACTCCTAGAGAGCTAATGTGCTTTTCTATCTTCACAAAATGTGTCTGAAAATCCTAATGAATATTGAGACCAAGAAGAACTTGTCCAAATGCATTTTGTCCTTTGAGGGGATGATGGGATTTTAGGAGTTAACAATAAAAATGTAGAAAAATGAATGAGTTCGTTTTGTGTGCTTATCTCTCTTAATTTTTTCTCTACAACCAAAAAAACAAATAAATTAATCTTTATAGGAACTAAAGTGTTTGCTTTTTTTTATTACATTGTGGATTTGGATAATCAGAACAAGGAAAATTAAATAAATGATTAATGAAAGGACCATGGATTGTGACACATAACAACCTAATTATTTGAAAATTATACTAGGTGCATATTAAGAATGACAACTACTTTGTATAAAGTGCAAGTTAATATGAAAAGTTTCTATTGTTATAATACAAGATATATAGATGATTGCATGAAACAACAACAAAATACTAATTGACATACTTTGCTGTAATATTTGTGATTTTTTTAATAGAATATTCTAGTTTTTCCAACTTTAAAAAATAATACCACCAATGTTTAAAACTCTAAGATGATTTAATATGAATCAATACTAGAAAAAATATATATAATCTATTTGTTTTTTTTTAATTCAAAAATTCTATAATGTCAAAAAGATAGGTATTAACAAAAAACACTTTAATAATATAAATATAAATTTGATCGTTCATAACAATTGAATGTAAGGGGATAAGGATGATTATGGATCAAAATAAGCACTAAAAAATTTCTTTCATGTTTGAAAATGCATGCTAAAGTGTCTAATTTGAAGGCATTTAGATTTTATAGATAATAAAGACTATATTTTTGTATAGTTATTCTAGACTTTGGCTTCAATTCTATGAGAAGTATTTATCTTCTCAATTTGAGCTTCAAATTCTTTGGAATGGATACTAAATAGTACTCCCAACCCTCAAAACCACAAGTGTGCTATATTTTCAAGAACCAACTTTAGGAATAACAAAGTTTTACATAAGTTTAAAATAGTCATATCCACCTTACTTTGAATTTCAACTACATTAGATCATTTCTTCGAAAGTTGCAAAACATTTTTGCATGTAGGGAGTAAGATAAATAATAAAATGATGTTTATTGCCAATATCTTCATGTACAATTTTATGATCGTAAAGTATACTTTATAATATGCCAATACTACTTCAAACTAAAGGTATTTCCATTTATGAACCATGTGAATTATGCACCATTTTTTAACATTATGCACTTTATTTTTCTAATGAGCTATTTTTATATTCAATAATTAAATAAATAATGTTGCTTACACTCAATGCAATAGAAATTCATTCAATTATATTGATTTCTATAAAAATGAAAAAATAGTTATTGTAATACAAGATTTTTTTTCCTATTTAATAACACTTTCTTTGTAAAAAGGAGATGCCCCATGAAATGAGTATTTTTTTCATTTTATGTCATTATTGTGAGTACTTGATCAAGTGTATTATTTCAATTTAAATGCAAAAAGTAGTAAATTATGTATTTATTTTGAACAATTTGGTCAAATCATATTTGGAATCATTAACCTCTCCCAAACATGTGTAGCTTTCAGGCAATACAACTTTTGTAACTTTTGACTGCATGGTTAAAAATTTAATGTAGGTCTATAGTTTCTTTCTCAACTTGGGTAGTCGAAAAAAATCATTTTTTTAAGAAATAAAAATTTGAAAATTATTTTTTAGATTTATATATATGTAGAAAGCTTTGAATCATTCCATTTTGACAATGAATGCAAGTTATGAGAAATTTTAGTTTGCAAGCAATTATAAAATCTTTATTCTAAAATAAACTTTGAAGTCCTCTCAAGAATCCTTTATTTAACTCAATTTTCAATATTTTTGGAAAAAATAAAATTACAAGATGTAGATTGTTATTACAACGTGTCAACTATTGGAAATGACATTTTTCAATTCCATAATTAAATTCTAACAATTTAGTGTTGTAAATCATTCTCTATTTTTTTCAAGTTACTATTTTTAAAATATAAATATGAAAAAAATTGAAATTTTTTATATGTATTCCCAACTTATTTCATCAACATATTATAGAGAGTTGCAAGTTGTAGGATCTATATATTTTTGGATTAAATGTTTGAAAGATGGAAGAGTTGAAAATACCTCTTTTAGATATCCAAACATTATGATCTTGCATTAGTAGGATTTTTTATTCTAAATTTTAGGAGGGTGTACTCTAATAAGTTAATTGGAGGATCCTACAACTGAGTTCCTTAAAAAAATATATAGATGAAGATATTAGCCTTGCTTTGGAGACTAATATTCTGTTTGTTTATTTGTCTAATATATATGGCCTTCAAGGGCCGTAGCCAGAGTCTAGTGTTTTGAAGTAGTTTTAAGCCTCAAAACATGATTAAATCAATTGTGATTTTTAATGCAATAGCATCTGCCTACATTAACCCCTAAAGGACCAAACATCGTTTTTCGACAACATAGCGATTTTGGGCAGCTCACTATGACTGGAATTTTTCTTTTTTTTCTTTGAAATTTTCACATAAGATGTGCCCGAGGAGTAGCTTTAAGGTCCAACAATTTTCGTAACTTTTGACTACATGGTTAAAAAGTTATTGCATGATATGTCATTTTCATTGTTCGACGGGCAGCCGGGGCAGCAAAAAAAACTTCTTTAAGAATCACTTTTAAAAAAAACTAAATTTTTAAATTGGTTCTTTAGATTTATATGTACGTGGGAGGCTTTTAATCATTCCATTCCGATCAATGAGTCAAAAGTTATGAGGATTTTTAGTTTGAGGGTAGTTATGGAATCTCTACTCTAAAATAAACTTTGAAGTCCTTTATTTAACTCGATTTTCAATAATTTTGAAAAAAAACAAAAACATTGGGTGTAGATTGTTTATTACAACATTACAATCGTTGGGATTGGCATTTTTCAATTTCATAAATAAATTCTTGACAATTTAGTGCTTTGAATCATTCTCTACCTCTTCCTACTTACTATTTTTTTCCTATATGTTGTACAATTCCAAATGATCTGAAATTTTTCAAGCATGTAGCCAACTTGCCTTGAAGAATAAATCCAAAGAGTAACCATCATTTTGGACATTTTTTCATACAAATGTGACCTTGTGGAGGGCAGCTGCCCGTTTTTTTGCAGGGACAAAAAAAGGATTTTTGTCAATTCAAACGCTATTATCTTGCAATCCACTCGGTGGAAAATTCTGAAATTTTTTCCACATCTTCTTAAACAAGTTTACTACAAGATCCTACGTCTATAAGTGTCCAAAAATGTTTTTTTTCTAAAATTTGGCACTAGTATTAGAAATGGCAGTTCTGGAGCGGTTTTGGTGAAAACAAAGTCAAAAACCTTTAGGGGTTAAGTATATTGATAATATGAGGGAAAAGAAACTATTTTAAAAATGTTTTACAACAATTGTGCAAGTGAAAGGATTTGATTTTGGAAACAAAAGAAATTTCCAAACTTTCTTGTGTAAATACCATGTTTGGTATTTAAATTTCACAATATTTGCTTTAATCCCTACATGACCAAGGCCTTTTCTCCATTAAAACGTACTAAAAAACGCCACTTCTATTGCAAAAAGCAAAAAAACTTCAAATATTGTCTTTTTTGCATATCTAACCATAGGATCTTATAATAGACTAGTAGAAGAATGTATGCAAGAAATTTCAGAAACTTTGACCACATAGATTGCAAGATATGTGCATCCAAAGTGAAGAAAACTAATTTTTTTGCACCTTGCTTGACTAGATATTTTGGCTTTGAATCTTTTCAACTTAAAGATATTTTGTACTATCAATTTTGATTTTCTAATTTTTTATGTTGAATACTTGAGTTGAAAATCTAGGGAAAAAGTTCAAGAAAAAAAAACTTAATTTTTTACTCATTAAAAAATTGTTAAAAACAAATAGGTTCAAGATTGAAGGAAAAACTAAAATACAATAATTCCAACGGTGAGATTGTTCTAGCAAGCAAATACAATCCTGTCTAACAATTTTTTGGGGGAAAATTGTAGAAATTGCATTAAAAAATGAATCCTATAAATTGTTTTTTCAAGAAGATGCTTAGATTGTCCGTAAGTTTTTCATTATTAGTTTAAATAGAATGAATCAAAGCTTCAAATGTAGACAAAAATATATAGTTTTAGGAAAATTATTTAGACTTTTTGTGACTTTTTTGTGATGCCCGTCGACCTCCATTTTTGGCTTATTGTGCCATAACTTTTTCTCCTGGGCACCAATTGAAGTAAAAATTATATATCTACAAAGCTCTCGCAAAATCACACATTTTCAAAAAAATTCACTAAAAATTGAGGTCATAGGAATCTATCCGGTCCCAAATTGTTCCCCAAGGGGACAAACAGTTTTTTAGGGGTTAATCATTAATAAATAAATTCTTTAATCATAAAAAAATAATCTATTGCAAGAAAACACAACAATACGCATGAATTATTTCTAAAAACATCAAATCACAAGACTATTGAAAACCACATAAACTTCCTTTGAAATTAAGTACTCTATCTAAAGTTTTGGAATTAAAGAATCATATTTCACAATATAAAAAGTTTAACCCTAAAGCAGGTTGATGTTCAATTTCTGGAAGCCTACCAGATTGAAACTCAAATTTCATTCTCATTATTGCTTGGATGAAAGTCATCTTAATTTGTGGAGATACTTTATGAAGTTGTTGTCCTATCTAATGATCAGGTTTGGTGATACTAGAGTACATATTTTTCTAAGATTACAAATGTGGAAGTATATCAACTATTTGACCAAGTTCAAATTCCATTGACTCTAGTTCAAAACTAAATTTGAAAAAATGAGGTCACAAATTTTAAAAAACACCATGTGAAGAGACTCTCATTTCAATTCCATTGCAACAAATTGCACTCAAAAATGATAATATTTTGCTTGTAATCAAATTTTGAAGGAATTTTGAAATTTTCCTTTCAAAATGAAAAAGCAAAAATATTGATGATAGCAATAGAGCATTGGTGAATCTAACCATAAAACTGGAATCTAAAATTCTTAATCTAGAACTTTTATTTGTATATGAATTCTAAAATATTCTTCCAAATAATATTTTATGAAGATTTTTTTTAAATTGTGGATTTTGGAAAAGACTCTAGACGTTTAGTAGTTAAATCACATTCACAACTTGATAATTGCTATGTGACAACTTTTAATGAATTTTAATTCTAAGATTGAATTCAGAAAGTGAAAAATGTTAATTATGTCGAATTTTGTTAATACTTCAATATTGGAAACTTCATGTTGAATGTATTATAGAACAAGGTAAGACTAGTGTAATCAATTTATCACTCAACAATACTCTCTAATAGAAATATGGAACAATATAAGAAACAAGAAAATTTCAGTACACAATTATTTTCTGGTCTAGACACGTAGTTATACTTCAAGAACTTACATTTAAAATTGTCAATGGCCTTGTAATAAACTACTTGTAAATGTTTTCAAAAGGGATTTAGTATTATTTCATACATTATCAAGAATGAACTGCAAATTTGTAGCTCAAACTCAATTCACGTTAATCCCACCTTTTCAATGATAGAAATTCAAAACTTTACTCATAGCTCATAGTCATAGTTTGAGAGTAACTACAATTGAAAGAAAAATTGCTCTTGAGTTTATGCTAATTTTTTAAGATATGAATTCATGTTCAAAATTGCCACACATCTTGATTAAATTTTTTAAATTTAGGATCATATGCCAATGTACCTTTTCCAATTCACATGTTTATGTTGAGTTTTAAACCTAATAGTTGTGTAATATTTAGTCTTTTCTTATTCTAAAGGAAGTTTTGATGTTGAACAATATTTTGATAAGTGCAAAAATGATGAAGACTATACTGTAAAATTTGCACTTGTGTTGAAAAAATCTATAAATTTTGTCTTTACATGAAATTTCAATCCACATATAGCAAATTTAGATGTACAACTTTAAGTTCTTAGCATCAATAATCATCAATGTTAAAGATGTGACATGTAAATTTGGACCAAGAATTGACACTAAAACTAGATATTGATGACATAAGATGTACACAGTTACAACATGAGAGCTTGAGAAAATCTTACATATTATATTCAATAATAAGTAGTCTCAGTTGCTATTAGTTTCAATTATGGATGCACTTGCCGTAATTTAGCACAATTGAAGGGTTGCATTTGAGGTCATTGAGCCTATAATAGGCATAACTTTAGACCAATCTAATGCGAACCAATTTTTTTTGTGAAGTACATTTCACAAGGCACATGTACAACTCAAGAATTTACGGGCTTGCACTAGACCGGTCTAGAGATTGGTCTATCATAGGCTTAGAGCATCCACAATGCATATGTTATTGGGGTCAATATTGGCATTGTGTAGTGTGCACAATATTTAAAACTAAAATTGTGCTCCAATGCATCTGTTATTGGGGCCTCCAATTCCACGGCCTCGTTATGTGCCCACACAAGACCGGCTATTTTGCAACATGAGAAGGGCTTGCAGGTTGGTCCACTATAAGAATAATCATTATTGACAATACTTTTGAAGCATTGGTATGTGTGCTAATCAATTCAACCTTCCCTTGTTCTAAGTAAGTCATTTTTAATGTAGATTATTTTCTTTCTTTTTATAATACAAAAAAGTCCATTTGACATTTGGATTGCCGGCTTTGCATTTGATCAATTTGTTCAAAGAATAAACGGCACTTCCATGACCTCATGGAATGGCTTGCCAATTGCCGTTACAAGGCTTGTGTAGGGCTTCTATGCCGAGTGTGCATTGCATATACCTTCAGTTACCTTATATGGTAGCCGACCCATTTCCAAACACCATCCCATTTCGGTCGGGGTGAATTGACCCCCTCGCTCGACCCTGCGGACAAACCATGTTTTTTGCACATGATTTTTTTTTCAAATTTCGAATTCATATTTGCAATCATACCACAAATTTTTTAAATAAAATCAAGAATATACCCTGGAATGGCCCAAAATAGGGGGCTTTTTTTTTACATGCACCCCTGGTAAGGCCGAGCGAGGGAGTCAATCCACCCCGATCCCCATTTCCAACCTATAGATTGTTATGTTTCCGTGAACTTGTGGTACAATTTGAGGAGTAGTTGTGGCGTATTATGATTGATTGCAAGGTTATCAATATTGCAGCTAACCCTTGGTCGATCTTGCAATCAGCCTAAGGTCAAAAATAGAAAGGTCTATGTGTCCATTATAGGTCACAGAAAACCTTCCACTACAAAATTTGTAGTAATTACATTTTGGGTAATAAAATTCTGGAAAAATATGCAATCCTTCCAAATTTTGTTTTCGTACATGAGAAAAATTGGGCACTCAAAAAAAAAACTGCGCTCCAAATATGTGTAACTGCTTGAGTGGTTGGAAATGGGTCGTCAGCCATTATTTGCTTATTAGATGCATTGCCACACTGTCCAGAGGCAGACAGATGTCCATTCCACCATTGATGAAAAAACGATTGCGAAAATTGTTGACAGAGAACAAGCAATCAATGACTGAACTTACGGTATGAACTTACATTAGTGGCCATGACGCAGTTCAGGAGGTCGGTCCATCATTCAATTCTACACGAAGCAGTCGAGTTATCCTCTTGCACTGAATCGTCACCAAATCGGGGAAAACAAAAAGCCAAATCTAAAAAGTGAGTAAGGTAGGCACCCCCAAAATGGGGCCGGGGTGAACTGACCCCCTCGCTCGTACTGCCAAAGTCCATCCAGGGGTGCACATAAAAAAAAGCCCCCTATTTTGTGTCGTGTAAAATCTATTTTCTAGGACCCCTCTAGCTAATTTGGGGCCTCTGATTGCAAATAAGAATTCAGAATTTGCAAAAAAATTCATGCATGGAAAATAAAAAATTTCAGGGTTTTCCCAGGGGTACGAGCGAGGGGGTCAGTTCACCCCGGCCAAAAATGGCACCTGACCTTAAAGTGCCATCTACAGGTTGTGTACATTTCCAAAATCAGGTATGTACCTATTTGGATGGAGCGCTTTCAGAAACAAACTTTGACTCTTAATAACTTTTGCATATGGTGTCCAAATGCCCCGTTCTCTGGTGCGTTGGAACCTCCTTTCACTTGCCAGCAAGAATATATGAAAATTTGACCAGTCTAATAGTAGTAACTAGGCTCAGTAGCAAAAAGTGGCGTTTTTGGGTGTACCCACCTTAGACCAGCTGAGAACATGTTTGCCATTTTTTTATCTAGGTTTTAAAAAAATAAACTGCTGAGTTTTTATAAGTCAGTAGAAAATTAACAACTTCAAGGAGCACACTGAAAATGAACTCCACAGCAAAAGAATTCATTAAAAAAATTTCAGGCCCCAAAGAAGCTGCAAGTTTTGGATGGCAACGGTGCAATTAGAGAAAAAATGATTATTGTTTTTTATTTTAAGTTGCCACCACAGATCAGCTATTTCTTAAATATTTTTTCTGGAATTTTTGTATTTGCACTGCGGGGGGCTGAAAATGAACAGTTCACGGCCCTTTGCAAGGGTCAGATTTATTCTAATGTCAATTAATGCATCAATGTTTTTGACAATGATTTCACCAAAATACTCCAAAAGTGCCATTTCTAATACACGTACCAAATTTTGGAGAAAAAAATTAAAATTTGGACACATGTAACTGTAGGGTCTTGTAGTATACTGACTTGAGAAAATGTGGAAATTTTTTTAGAAATTTCCACCAAGTCAATTGCAAGATATGAGCATTTGAATTCACGAAAAATTGGGTAGTTGCACTTCACAAGCTCACTTTTCTATGAAAAAATTGTCCAAAATGGTGGTGCTTCTTTGGATTCATACTTCAAGGCAAGTTGGCTACATGCTTGAAATTTTTTACATCATTTGGAATTGTACAACATATAGGAAAAAAAATAGTAAGTAGAAAGAAGTAGAGAATGATTCAAAATACCTGATTGTTGAGAATCTAGTTATGAAATTGGAAAATGACAATTTCAATGGATGTAATGTTGTAATAAACAATCTACATCCTATGGTTTCAATTTTTGTTGGTTTCAATTTTTTTTCAAATTCAATTAAATAAAGGACTTCAAAATTTATTTTAGATTAGAATATTTATAATTGCCCG
Organism: Antitrichia curtipendula; assembly: GCA_951230915.1. NCBI lineage: Eukaryota > Viridiplantae > Streptophyta > Bryopsida > Hypnales > Leucodontaceae > Antitrichia > Antitrichia curtipendula. Next base: position 49,193,029 of record OX579633.1, on the reverse strand, counting down.
CAAACTAAAACTCCTCATAACTTTTGACTCATCAATCAAAATGGAATGTTTCAAAGCTTTCCAGGTATATATAAATCTATAAAATCAATTTCAAATTTTTGTTTATGAAAAAAGTGACTTTTAAAGAATTTTTTGAGTTGCCCAAGTTGCCCACAATTCAAAGAAAATTACATACCATACAATAACTTCTTAACCATGTAGTCAAAAGTTATGAAAATTGTTGGGCCTTAAAGAAAAACCTTGTCCACATATTATGTGAAAATTTCAAATTTCAAAAAAAAATTCCACTTGTAGTGAGCTGCCCAAAATCACTATGTTGCCAAAAAAAAATGCAATTTGGGCGTTTAGGGGTTAAACAATACTTTGTACCATTAGAGTTGTCCTACGGATATATTCCATTTTCATATTTACTTTACCTTTGCACTCTAAAAGTGTGTATTTTAAAACTTGCTAAAATAAATTTCAATTTAAAATTTTATATATATATATATAAATTCACCCTTGTAAACCCAATCGTCCATCAAGTTAATCACTGTATTAACGAACAAGAAATATAAATATAAATTTATAGATAAAAGTGTAATCACAATTGTAATCACAAGTGTAATCACAATTGATTTTTGTCTTATGTTATTTCTTAACCCCTTAAGTTCCATGACTACGTTTTCACCAAAATCGCTCCAAAATTGTCATTTCTAGTACTAGTACCAAATTTTTGAAAAAAACACTTTTTTGGACACATGTAACCATGGGATCTTGAAGTATGCTGACTTGAGAACATGTGGTAAAAATTTCAGAAATTTACACCACATGGATTGCAAGATATAAGCATTCAAATTCACTGAAATCATTTTTTTGGCCTTGCAAAAATCAAGGCAGCTGCACTTCACAAGGTTAGCTCACTTTTCTATGAAAAAATTATCCCAAATGGTGGTGCTTCTTTGGATTCATACTTCAAGGTAAGTGTGCTACATTCTTCAAAAATTTCAAATCGTTTGGAATTGTATAAATATATAGGAAAAAAAATAGTAAGTAGAAAGAAGTAGAGAATGATTCAAAATACAAAATTGTTAAAAATTTGGTTATGGAATTGAAAAATGCCAATCCCAATGGTTGCAATGTTATAATAAACAATCTACATCCTATGGTTTTATTTTTTTCAAATAATATTGAAAATTGAGTTAAATAAAGGACTTCAAAATTTATTTTTTAGAGTAGGAAATCTATAACATTCCTCAAACTAAAACTTCTCATAGTTTTTGACTCATTAATCAAAATGGAATGACTTAAAGCTTTTTGCGTACATATAAATCTTGGAAACCAAATTCAAAAATTTTATTTTTGAAAAAAGTAATTTTTTGTTGTCAGTTCGGACTACTTGGTCAAGAAAAAAATAACATATTAGGCCATAACTTTTGATTCATATTTCCAAATGTTGTGAAATTTAGTGCATATGAAATATATTCCTTGTCCCCCGATTCAACCAAAAATATGTAAACTTGACCAAAATTCCTATGTTGCCAAAAATTCCATGTTGATCCTTGAGGGGTTAAGCGTTGGACACTTTCAATCCCATACAAACTCGCATACAAATCGAGACTGAATCTTAGAACTTTACAGAATGCACCTTTGGCAATTCTCTTGTCATGTAATTGTGCTTGGCACAATTACACATACCTAATTAAAAAGGAAAGCCCAACTTGCTTAACTTTTATGTGCCCGAGGCACCAAATTTGGTGTCAGCAATACTTTAAAGTTAAATAAAACCTAACCAAGTAGCTATTTTTTGTAGTTCATATTTTTGAAAAATTCTTTGTAAAGTAAAGTCTAGTTTAAGTATCAAAAGGTTGATTTTGAAATGATTGATTACTTTTTTCTATTCAAGATTTTGTACAAGGGTGTCCATTGCAATCTTGACTTTCCGTAGTGTTGAGGGCTTTTGGAAATGAGCCTCAAATACACTAGATGTTGGAGAAAATATCACATTAGAAATTGATTTAAAAAAAATTATAGAGTAGATTTTGAGAAGCCATAAATTGATTGGGGTTATGCATGTTAGACCCTTTGGTGACCAACTTTTTAGGTTTGACATGTGAAAAGAGAATTGAAAGATTTCAAATCACTTTCGCAATTTTAACATCCTCATGATTAAACATTATAATCTTTTAATCCATAAGTGATGTTGTTGTGTTTTCTTTTTCTATGAGATCTTTAACATGTCTAGATTGAATTTGTACGGTAAAAATTCAAAAATAATTGAGACAACTTACCAAAATGTTGGCTTTTTCAATTTAGAGCAAGTTCCTAGAAGCTCAAGGAAGGCCTTGGGCACGTAGGTGTGAACACATGGGTGGGTATTAAGGCAGTGTGCTCTAAAAGCGCCTATGTTCTTCAAACCGCCTCTATTTTTAGGTGGAGAATGGAGATGGGGTGATCCTTAAATGAACCAGTTTAGCAGTTGAATGCATAGAGGAAAAATGTTTTTTCTATTGCAAGAGCCAATCATTGTCTTTGATTTCCGCTCATCTCTTTACAAGTTGCAAGAGGACGGATTTTAGAAGACCTATGGTCACAAATAGGTGCCTATACCTTGAATCTTTGAAAATTTAAGTAATTCAAAAATACTTGGAAAAATAAATAAAAATACTTGCGTTAGGTTCCACATCTATTTTTGTTTCTCTGAAAAATTATGTAAAAATATTTCTGTCCACGAAAGCTTGTGAAAAAGGCAGACCAGCCCTTAAATGGTCGCTTTAAAAGCATGTTACTTTAGCCGGGCACAACGTGAAATTCCACCCTCATGCGTCAAGCTCGTGCCCTTACAATGTAGACTGAAACTAAGATAACATGTCCATAAATCACCCACCTAAGAGCTGAAACTGAATTTTGGGATGGCAAAACTTCTTGAAATATTTTTCAGTAAATTTTCCTTGAATGAGAAGTGGATTTGGCATCTAACCTAAGTCGTTTCATATTTTTTGGAGCTTTATGAAATTAGTTATGAAAATTTGAAGTTGAACCGGCATAGAGCTCCAAAATCGTCCACCCCTAATATGTACACCGTTTGTACATCAGTGAAGGCTATGAAAAAACAGCATGTATAAATCGTGTACATTTTACACATGGACGGTTCTTAATACCCAAACTATTCTCAAGCTTGTTATCTTAGTGGCCAACCCATGACATTGCAACTTGAAGAATGAATACAGATGATGATTCACTATTAATAATGAATTCCATTTTAGACATATTACATATGAAACAAAGTCAAATCATTAGAAGACATTTGAAGCCAATGGAAGACTGCAAGTTTTCAGCGTATTCCCAACTTGAGAACTCTGCCACATGTGCAGTCTGACGTGGTCGCAACTGTGCCATGTCAAAAAATAGTAAAAAATTATTTTTGTAATAATTAATAATAATAATGTTCTAATAATTTTAAAATTATTTAAAATTATTTTTATATTTTGATTGTTCTCAACAGCGAGAACAACCCTACAACAGTATTTTGGAGGCCTCAAATCTTCTCTAATGTCAATTATGGATTCAATATGTTTTTTGTCTCTCACAATTGCTTTAACTTATACCACTTTCTTAACATCAATTATAACATCTTATCATCTTTACCCCCTTTAGAACTCCGACATCCTAATTTTGGATGATGATAGAGAGGTTCTAGGTACTTTTTTACCACATAATTTTTCATTCATCCAAACTAGTACTAGACTTTCTCTATAATGAATTTGAAATTGGGGTATATGGTGTATTTATATTTATAAAGATATATGCAAAAGCTCCAGAAAAGATTAAAGCGCTAAGAGGTTAATCTTTTAAGGGGACAATTGCAAAATTTACAAAGTCCAATTTCAATTAGCCATTATTTTTCTTCTAAAGTCTAAATATATTAGAGTTATCTTACCAATTGTGAAATGTTAGCATTCATTATGTTAAGTCAACTATTATTCTAAATTGCATTGGAATTTTGATTTTTTTTCTTTTTCTTATAGGGACAAAAAGACATGATTACATCTTTTAGTGGAATTCTAGTAGTGGAAGACCAATGAAACAATCTATGAGAAGACCCTCAAGTGGTTTAATTTGCCATGTGGATCTTCTTCTAAATCCTTTTCTTGGTCTACACATGGCAAATTATTAGACTAGGTTTCTACTAGTGTATACTATCATGGTCCTATTCAATTGATTTTTTTCTAGATTAGTTCCATCCATGCAACAATGAGGCCCCATGATTGTACACACTCTAATCAAGTTGAATTGTCTTCATTCTAAATTGAGGTTTTGGTCCCACCATTAAAGCAACCTCATTTCAACCAATATATTAGCCTTTCAAATGTATTTCTAACTTTTGACTCATATATATTTAGAACTTGATATTCCTATCATTGAAAACGCATCCTCTTTGGAGAACAATTGGGCAATTTTGCTTTGGTGAGCGTGATTTGCAAAAGCCTCTATAATTAATTATTTTAATTTGTTTTTGAAGTGTTTGTCCAGTGTCTAAATTTGAATTGTTTAAATATCTGTTCAAATTACTTTTGAATGCGCTTCCAATGATAAAATTTATAATTTATAATTATGTACATGTTAAAATTTAGAAATACATTTGGAGGGCCAACATAACAATTGGCTTGATGATACTCTTACAACACCAAAAACATCCAAATAAATTTTTGTTGAAGGAGGTTTAGAGGAAAGGAATGATCACATTTGAGCATTTTTTTCAAAAGAGAGAAGCCACAATTGAAACAAGTCTCCTCATGCAGCCTTTGGTTGATATGATTTTAAACCTAAAAGCATCTTAATTTTTCAACCCAATTGTGTGTGTAGTTCTACCTTCTATCTTAAAAATAAATTGGAAATTTTCAACTAGTTATACTACATTATTTATTTTTTTCATTGAGTATTATAAAAAATTTTAAATAGACAAAAAATTCTCATTGCAGAACTTCAACCTCATATTACAAAATGATTAGGTCCATGTAGTTAAAAACACAACTTATTTTGACTTATTCAATACCCTTCCGCAACATGTGTTATGCAATCTAAAACATCATCAATTAATGTTTTATTTTGGTATATTGAACTACAGATCAAAGCCCTACAAATACAAAGATAATGCAAAGCGTATCAAAGTTATACAAAGTTGTGTAACCCCTTAACACTCTGTATGTCAGAGTGTTCTCCAAAATTGACAATTTGAGAAAAATCATTATAAAGTACTATTTTAAAAGAAGACTTTGAAATTGATGGATGAACAAAAATTGTATATTTTGAATTTTAGATTCCATCCATATGGTTAGATTCCCTCAACATGATGATTTTTTGAAAATTTTGAGTTTTTAAAATCTATGACCTCATTTTTGCAAATCCAATTTTAATTATAATCAAAGAAATTTTGACTTGTTCAACCACTTGACATACTTCCACATTTCTAATTTTAGAACAATATGTACTCTAATAATACCAAATCCAAACATTAGATAGGACAACAACTTGATAAAGTATCTCCACAAATTAGAATGACTTCCATCCAAGCAGTAGTGAGAAAAAAATGTGAATTTCAATCTATTCATTGTCCAAAAAATAGACGTTAGAGCGCTAAGGGGTTAAAAAGTACACAAACTTCTTATTTTGTGCACCAATTCTAATGAATGTTGGCACATTTGAAGACCAACCATTAAAATATATCTTAAATGGGTTCCTCTCTAATTTCTCAAACCTTCAAAAAATTATAATTTTCATGCAAAACTATGCCCACATATACTATGTATATGCATTACACCATATCAATCCCCTCTTTCCAATGCTCCATCCACTATGCATAAACGGTATTTGCATTCTATTGGATACCAATTTCTTTGTCACAATGCACTTCTGTGCTTTGTTTTTAAAACTTTGAAAATTAGTTTGATTAAATACACATTGAATTTTGGGTGGAAGCAAATATTTTAATAAAATTGGATTTATCCAAATTTCATAATTACCTTGAAAAAATCTCTACATGGACTAAATGGAAAAAATTTGCACAAAAAGAGCACTTTGTTTTGGTGCATCAAATACACTAAATTTAGAGATTTCATCAATAACAATTGGACTTTAAAAATAAATTAATATGGACATTTATTTCTAAAGGAATTGTATTTGTCAATGCTATTTTAGAAATTTTCCATTTTTATATTCAACTTTAATGTTCAGAATCTTAGGATTCATTTTTTTTTTATAAATTAAACTAATATTTTCCGCTTTATTTATTTTGCATGTACATTATACAAATAATGAGGTAAATAATTCTTCATATTTTTAGTAAAGATCATGAAGAAGCTGTAGCAAAATGAAGTATATTTTTATGTCTAAATTTTTGTGCAAAGATTTTCATGTGTCATATGGTGCAAAACTTACAAAAATTGAGCACTTCATGCTAGATTATGCATACAATGGTGCACAATAGGAATTGGAGTCCTGTAATGTGGAAGTAGCCAATATAATTGATTGAATATACATAAAACACAATCATTTTTCTTCTAAATTCATTTATCTTAAAATCAATAAATATTAAGGATTAACAATTGAACCACTCATAGTCATCATAGCAAATGCCATGGCCACCACACATATCCCATTTTGATGCACTCTTGGATTTTTCCTTTGTGGAGTAAAAGCCGCTTGACTACTTGTATGTAGATTCTTAGTTTGGCACTTGATAAGAATGTGGAGAGATGGTATATACTCAGTTATTTCATTATCACAATCAATTCCAACTACATTTATTACCTAATCTTAGTTGTTTGTGAGGGCAAATTTTCTAACTAGAAGGGACTTGAGAGGGTGTCTTTAACATTCTCTTGTATTGATTTTGATTGATGATTTGATTGACAGTTCAAACTACACGATGTATTGTGTATGGAGATTTGTAATTATACAACACCTTATTAGAAGGAAGATTCTACACCATCTACATGTAGAAGTAAAGAGAATAAATAAAAAGCACAAAAACGATATAATCCAGAGACTCCGTATCTAGATGTTACATCATTTGATAAAAGGTATGTAATCATCGTGCCACTTGCCTTGACCCTTGAGATTTATGTGGGACCCAAGATGAATAGACTCATAATTTAAACCAGCTTTATAGATAAAAGTTACAATTATTTTTTTCTCTTAGAGTCAAACTTGATTAATAATGTTGGTGGAAATGATTTTATTCAAATTAATGATATATATATATATATATATATATAAAATATATTACTATAATTTGTTTGAAAAAATAACCAAATAAAAGAGACTTAACCACTAAAGAACCAAACACTCTTTTTTTGGCAACATAGCAATTTTGGATAGCTCTTTATGAAAGGAGTTTTTATTTTTTTCTTAAAATTTTTTACACTGCATGTGCCCAAAGAGTAGCTTTAAGATCCAACAATTTTTATAATTTTTAACTCCGTGGTTAAAAAGTTATTGCATGATATGTATTTTTTGTTACTTGGTAGGCAACCGGGCAGCTCAAAAAATTCTTTAAGAATATATATTTTCATTAAATAAAAATTTGAAATTAGTTCTAAAGATTTATTTACACATGAAAAACTTTGAATAATTCCATTTTGATTAATGAATGAAAGTGATGAGGCATTCCAGTTTGCAGATAGGTATGGAGTCTCTAGATTCCATTCTTATCCACAAACTAGAATTCTTCATAACTTTCATTTCATTAATCAAAATGGAATTATTCAAATTTTTTTACGTGTAAATAAATCTTTAGAACCAATTTCAAATTCAACCAATAAATTACATCAACTCCTTAAATCTCCATGGAGCTCATACACCAATACTACTCATGTTATAGGCATCCCAATCATATACCCCTCAAGGTTTAATTGACATTCATACCTAGTGGACTCTTTTACACTAACTACATATTCTATTTCAACCATATTCATTCCATTAGGAAAACAACTACTTCTATTGGATTTCTACTCATTCACCAAGACAACAAAAACAAGGAAACATGCCAATGTAGCCTCAACAAGGAAAGATTCAATTTGACAATCAATGAAGCTTACCAATTCATTCATGGTCACTTAAAGCATTTGAGATTAAAGGTAGCTCAAGGAGGTCACTTCAAGTGGTTGTTACCTTGATAAATTCAATGCATCTTTAAATCCTCAAGTTATTTATCAAAACAGTGAACTACCTTGAGTTTTTAAGTGGGAACCCTAAACTAGCATCAAATTCCCAATACTCAAGGGTCATGGTAGCAAACATCTTCCTCTCTTCCCCAATTGCTAACTAATGGCTAAGATTCACCATTCATAACATCAAGAGAGTTGGGGAGAACGAGAGTACCAAACCGGTGTGGCCTTTCCTTGCTAAAATGTCCACCACTGCTTCATACCGTATCCAATTGATATAAATTTAGGCTTGCTAAAATCTTGACTTGACTAGAAACCAGACCACAAAAAAAAAGATTCAAAATCCATGTGGTTCTTCTAATCTTCTTCCTCAAAATTGACGGTCAAAATTTTCATGGCAACAAACCCTCTATGACTAAATCAATCACTATCGCCTCTTTGTAGGTCCATTTGACATGAAACTGGTTTTGTTGAAAAATCAATTTGATTAATCACTAGATCACTAAAAATAACTTTCAAAATTGTTGTTGTTCTTCTAATCTCTTTTCTCAAAGTTGCTACTCAAAATAAAGGTGGTAGTAGATCCTTTGTGACTAAAACAACCACCACTGCCTTGTCCTTGTTCCAAATGAAGCGAGCCTAAATTCTTTGGAAACTAGCTTGTAGGCGCACCATCCCTACAAGTTTGAGCTTCAAAATCTTTGTGGTCTTCTTGATCTTACCCACTGAAGTTGTTGCTCCTAATTTAGGCTCCATCTTCTAACTCTAACTTCAACCCAAACTTCCAAATTTGTGGCAATGATTGAGCTCAATGTACTCGGCAAATTTTCTAGGTTGATACTCATTTCTAACATGTCCCCTAGACCTCTTGTTCATTCTCCTCCTCTAATATATGTTCAAGACTTCCAAATCCAAGTGCAAGAAGAGAGGAAAGAAGAGAGAAGCATGAGAGTCAAGAAAGGGAAAGAGAGAAGGTTTCCAAACCCTACTCTCCTCCATCTACCATTCGCCTTCATCTTCCTTGTTCTTTTCTTGGTCTTCATTTCTTTTAGTCTTGGTTTTCGTGTCTTCTAGTCTTGGTTTTCATTTCTTCTATGGTAGGTGATCTTCATTTCTTTTTCAAACAATCATGTAGGGAGCTCTAAAATGGAGAGTAACTAGTTCTAAAATAGACTGCCAATTTCTCCTAGTGCATGGTGTTGCATAATTAAGGGTTGTCAATGGATGGAATAAGGACTAGAGAGGGTCCATTTCAAAGTCAGGGTGTGTTTACTTAATTAATGTCTCTTTGATTTTAAAGTCCTATTTTTTTCCTAGGATTTTCTCTTTATTAGGATATTCTTTTTTCATGATCACATCTTTGAAAATTCACACCATTGTTCTAAAATTTTCATTCCTATCTATTGGAAAATTCATTAGTTTATAACTATTGCTTAAATCCATCCAACTAATAGTTTGTAACTTGCAATTTCACCTAAATTGTCTACAATTTCTCTCATTCTAATTTGCAAGCCACTGTGGTGTCTTACATTTGACTTTTTGGAGCTGTCCGGAGTGCATGCCGAGTAACAAAAACTAGATAGCATGCAATATTTTTTTAACCATGTAGTGAAAAGTTATAAAAATTGTTGGGCCTTAAAGCTACTCCTTGGATATATCTGGTGTAAAATTTTCAAAATAAAAAAACTAACTAACTTTGTTCATAGTAATTTGCCCCAAATTGCTATGTTGCCAAAAAATGGTGTTTGGTCCTCTAGGGGTTAATATGGACTTTACAGTGATGAAGGTGGAGGTGTATGTAGTATAAATAGAAAGTTATAAATCTGAAAGAGTTTTTTGTATTTGTACTTTTATAAATTTTGAACTCATGCGATACAAATTATTCAAGCATTTCGCTCACACAGAGTCAATAAAAGAAAAGACAATTCTGATAAATACCAATTTAACACAAGTCAAGCAGTCATACTTATAGCAGTGACATATGGCATATTACTCTTATGCATTAAGGAATGTTTTTTTGGGATTTTTTTAGTACCACGACCTTGAATTTCAGCAATTGTTAGACCAACTGAGGTGATCTTGAAAACTGAAGCCTTGAAGATGAGGTCTAAAGTTTTTTTAAATTTCAATTACAAGGGTAGAATTTATTGAATTTGAAACAAATGAACAACTGCTAATACAAATTTAACACATTGAAGACCACAGGAAAAAAGGGGGGTCTTTTGTCACCATAAAAAAGAATATACGTGTTCATAGTTTTATGAAAGAAGAATTACATTTAAAAAATCAGTACTCTTTAAAAATTAATTGTCATAAAAATTAATAAGGAGTATAAGAGAAAAATCTAAATTAAAAATGAGGTATTATATGGTCTTCTCATAGTCATTACATGCCAACTTCTTAATTTAAAACAAGCTATCAACTAGATGATATTATATGTCAAAATAATTATATGCTAAATAACTAGGAAAAAATATATGTTTCACAGAGAAATGGGTGTGCATATATTAATTGTAGTGCAATTCCATAGCATGATGCAGATAATATTTAGTTTAAAGGAATTATTATAATCAAATTTCATTAAAAGATTAAAAACAACTGATATAGGGACTTTACATTTGTTAACTTCTAAAAATCCAGCCTGCTAAATTTGGTACCATAGCAATTTTGGGCAGGTACATGTGACTAGAGATTTTCATGTTTCTAGTCCAAACTTTCATGTGGATAAGGAGTATCTTTCATGTGCACTAAATTTTCACAACATTTGGAAATATGATTCAAAAAAATTATGGCCTAATGTGTTACTTTCTTTTGTAAATGGGCAGCTCGGGCAGTTTTAAAACAGCACTTTAAAAAAAAATGAAATTGATTTTAGAGATTTATATATACGTGAAAAGCTTTGAATCATTCCATTTTGATTAATGAGTCAAAATTTATGAGGAATTTAGTTTGTGGGCAATTATAGATTTTCTACTCTAAAATAAACTTTGAAGTCCTTTATTATACTCAATTTTCAATATTATTTGAAAAAAATAAAGTCATCTGATGTAGATTGTTTATAATAGCATTGCAACCATTGGCATTGGCATTTTTCAATTCCATAACCAAATTCTCAACAATTTAGTATTTTGAATCATTTTCTTCTTCTTTTTGCTTACTATTTTTTTCCTATATGTTGTACAACTCCAAATGATTTGAAAATTTTCAAGCATATACACAACTTGCTTTAAAATATGAATTTAAAGAAGCACCACCATTTTGGACAATTTTTTCATTCAAATGTGAGCTTGTAAAATAGAGCTGCCCGTTTTTTCGTAGGGCCAAAGAAATGATTTTAGTGAATTTGAAAGCTTATATCTTGCAATCCACGTGGTGGAAATTTTTGAAATTTTTCCACATGTTCTCAAGTAAGTATACTACAAGATTGTATGGTTACATGTGTCCAAAAATATTTTTTTCCAAAATTTGGTACTTGTGTTAGAAATGGTACTTTTAGAGTGTTTTGGGTGAAAACATAGTTAAAGAACTTAAAGGAATAAGGTAGGAGCACCCATAAACGGGATTCTAAGGAAATTGAGGTATCAAAACTGATCAGCTGAGTTTGAAAATTACATGGTTCGGTTGGCAAGAAGGTACAAAAAATACTTGCATGAATTGCTGGGTTCCATTGAGAACCATGAATTTACATCAAAATTTCAAAGTATATAATCATTTTAAATGTATAGCTGTCTATACCTTTTGCTAAAACAAAGAGCAACTTAGGCCTTCGCTGCGCTATGAGTAAGTAAAAATAGCCGCTAATAGCGCCTAAAACAATAATGACCTGAACTCAAAATCGTAAAGCAATAATCTTAGATACCACGCCAAGGATATTATAAGGCCGTTGATTTATGTGGTGCATGCCGCTTAAGCTTGGCTCCACTCTCACTGCAAATGAACCCTGCATCGTGACAGCTGCGCCTTGGCAGCACTGATTCCGTGCTCCAGTTGTGGCAGTAAGGCCCTATCAGCGCTGATCCTATGCTCCAATCGTGGCATACTAGCGTTGCTCTCGTTGAGGAGGCCCTACTAGCGTTGCTCTCGTTGCCATTGGCTTTGCAGGTTGGACTTCCGCCCGTTACCTCTGACGAAGCCCGCCAGATGCTTGACTTCAAATTACCCGTCTAGGGTGCCAACGGCTATCTCACTAATGCCACTGTCATCTTCCTGCGTTGTGGGGCCTCCTCCTCAACGTCGACGCTGCTCGAGGTTGGCTTTTTTCTTCGCCCGTTTTGTTGCCTTCTGGGCCTTCTCACAGTCTTTCTCAACGCACTTCTGGTCCGCCTAGATGCAGTACAGCACCTTCTCCGCCTCCTTGCGGGCATTGTCCTCTGCTCGTTGTGCTTTCTTCTCCTCTGCCTGAATTTTACGAAGCTCACGTTCTCGGGCCACAGATTCTTTCCGGGCTGCTTTTGCGGCCATGGCAGCTATGTAGTCCTCGGAGGTCATCAATATAGAATTGCTGTAGTCGATGAGTGGCTATCCAGCTCGGGTTTGCCTTTGTACGGGGCGCTCCGTGTGAAGCAACGAAAAGAGATTGCTTAGGATGGCCAGCTGTGTTGCCTCACATTCAGATTCTATGGAATCGAAAGCGTTGTTAGAGTTCTCGTATGTCTCTACAAAGTATTGTGGTTGTTGCCCTTACGTTTCTGGGATGCGATCCTCCTCTTGCATCGTTTCAGGCATGTTGTCCTCTTCTTTGTCTTTCTCTTCAGGGTTTGCGTCCACCTGCTCTTTGTCAATGTCTCCATCTTCTGCAGATGGCTCCCTGTAGTAAGCGCTGGGCTTGGTGTAAGAATCCATTGCAGTTGGCCGCAATGGCCAGATGCCAGTGGCAGCAAATCCTTTTTGGATCTTAGCTTCTGTAAGTGCCTTTCTCAATCCCAGAGACACCCACTTTGCAAGCTCTTTCTTCCTTGTACCCTTCCCTTTGTTTTGAATCGTCCATCTATCTCTATAAGTTTGAAATGTTGCTTTGAAAGGTTTAAAAATGCTAACATCAAGTGGCTGCAGTCTGTGGCTTGTGTGGCTAGGCAATGTAATGAGGTCAAGACCTTTTGATGAAGTTTTTTGAACTACTTCGAGAGTCACATGCGACCCATGGCCATCTAGAACTAAGAGATGGTTTTTTGTTGTGAGAATCCATACCTCTGCCTTAGAATAGTGATGAAGTGTGTGATCCAGGTTGCAAACAAGTATGCAATCATCCAACCATTTGACTGCATTGCCAAGCAAGCCTGGCTTTCACATGTAGCCAAGTAGTTTCGAAGTTTTTGCTTACCCTTAAAAATGTAGAAGTTTGGAATAGAGTCGCCTGATGCGTTGATGCAAGAGAGTACTGTCAAGTGCTCTCTGTTGTTTGGTATGGTGGTATGAACAGATCTGGTTCCTCTTAGTGCAAATACCAAACGTCCCCTCCACTCTTTCCCGCTTGAGCTCATGATTCATCTGCATTCTAGATGTGAGATGCTAGATACTGGTTGCGTGCATATGCTCCTTGTAGATTATCGTAAAATGAAGCCTCACTAGTGGGATTCAATCCCCTTGCTTGACCTTCCTCTAATCCTTGTGCAGCTCTCAAAGTCAGCTTGGGGTGACGGTTACAGAACCATTGCAACCAACCATGTCCGGAAATACCATCTTTAAAAGGCGTCCAACGTTCTTGTGTGATTTCTGCCACCTTGCTCCTCAACTCCAAGACTGATATGGGATGTGCATGCTCTTGCATCTGCAACATCCAATGCACAAGTGCATCTTCTTCTTCCCTATTGAGGATGCCTTGCCTTCCTTTCTTCCTTTGCATTGTGCGTCCGTTAAGGTGGTCTCACATGGATGATTGAAGAATCCCAAATGCTCTGGCCACGGTGACTATTTTGCACCCGTCATCCACCGCTACTGCAAGTTGGGCGTTGCTCCATGTCCCGGTTTTCTGTCGCTGTGCAAGTTCGGGGATGCCGCATACTATTGCAGCACTCCTCCGCCTTCCCGATGTCGCCTACCCAAGTCCCGCTTCTCCGCCAACCCCACCCTCAGTCTCCGCTACTGCGACCAACGTCGGAGTTGTTGGGTAGGGCCTGCTAGCCCCAATTCAGAAGCTAGGTCTCGATTCAGGGCTATCGCTGGCTTGCTGAAGCCCGCCCAACACGTCCCCAAATTGTCGATCCCTGACCTCCGTCCATTCGCCGGTTGCTTGCCAGCCTTGGAATCCGATGTTGCTCGATAGTCTTGTTGCAAGTCTCCTGATCGAAAATGCTTCTTGGCTTCCATATTGGTCTTGGAACTGAGACCATACAGGACCTCATGGAAATCCAAATGCTTGTAATTCTACCGCCCAAGGCCCAGGGACAGTCTAAAAGCTCTCAAAAAATCTTTCAGTTTGTCTAGATGGAGTTGACATGCTATTGTCCATAGTCACTAATTTTAGTGTAAGTTTCAGGCAATTTCGCACATGCCTTCATTTAGGAAGCTCAATGTAATCCCTCACCAATTTCAACCACCCCCGTCACTCTCATAGCTGAACTTCAATGTAATCACTCAACACCTTAATCACTCCCTAAATAAATCAAATGCGTATGCTGAACTAGATCAAGCTTAAGCAGATGGAGTTACCATCCAAGTTACACCTTCTACTGTTATATGTGGCTCGCATCGCCGCCATTCTTCGTTTGCATTATTGATTACTGCTTCACCCAAAAGTGCCAGTCTGAACCCCATATCTCTCTCAATTAAGGATGCAATCGTGAGAGACTACATATTTAATTGTGTGGATTAGACCATCAGACACCATGCACAACACTCTTAACCAACGCCTCATTCATCTTTTCAAGTTTGTTACTGGCAAGAGTGGTTTACATATTACATTATGTATTGAGCCTACAACCAAACCCATGAGCACTTAATTCTATCATTGTTTTCACCCATAACCTGCAATTTTTTGGATTGTTAGTTATGGGGCTGAAAATGACGGAGATGGGTTCTAATATAGGTCACGGCCATGGGGACAGTCACGTTTATGGGTGCTCCTACCTTATGGCATAGACAAAGATGGATTTTGTTCTATTGAAAGAGCTCTCAAAGATGGGATGTAATGTGGGCTATCAATCAAAATGGCGTTTTTGCATTCCATGGGAAAGAACTTTCACTCTTGCCAATTTTGACACCTTCTCAAGGGCTGAAAAATTGTTCTTTTACCATAAATTTTTCATCACAACATCAGCTTTATGTTAATAGTATTTGTGCCAAATTTCAAGGCCAAAAGATCTACACAATAAAAGATATTCAAAATCTACCAACATATGTAGTTTATGAGAAAAGTTTCATTGCTACCAATTTTGACACCTTCCCAAAGAGTCAAATTTTTTTTGCCCATGAAATTTTTGGCATGAGACCATCTCTATGTTGATTACATGTATGAAAAATTTCAATTCCAAGAGATCCAAACAAAAAAAAAAATCCAAAATCTACCAACATGAGCAGTTGTGAGAAACAATTGGAGAAACCATTTAACTATTGCCAACTTCGACACCCTCCCTAGAGCTGAAAATTGTTAATTTATCATGAAATATTTGGCACAAGATCATTTCTATACTAATAACTTGTGTGCCAAATTTCAAAAGCTAGAAAATGAATACAAAAAAAGACATACAAAATCTATCAACTTGTATGTCCTCTATTAGTTTCAATCATTGCATGTAGCCTAGAGGGCATAGAATGACATAGTTGAAGGAGCTTTGTACCTTTGATTGACCTCCACTCTCTTTCAGTAATGACCTTTAATTCATCTAAGTTTCTAGGGCATGCCTTGCCATGTTGCTCAACATCTTTTAGAATCTTCCAGAGGTTCTCAAGTAGATTGAGAATGGGAGATTTTGCAGGCTAATTGAGCTTTTCCATAAGGCATATTTGTCTCCATTCTTCACATAATTTTTTATGATGGACAAATATGCCATCTTCCAGGAGCAATCCTTATAGAACTTTATCCAAAAAATGAAGTAATTCGCCATCATAGACCACTTCCTCAAAATCCTTAGTAGTCCTTCAAATGCGCCCCAAATCATCAAAGAAGTCCTTGCACTTTTGAAAGTAGGAACTATATAGCTTAATGAATAGCGGTCACATGCAATTTTCTAAACATTAACTTGTCTAGAATTTTTTACAATTTCATAGGTAGATTCATCTGTCCAAACAATACACTCCCATTCTTCTACACTCTATCCTCAATACTTCTAAGCAAAAGTCAATTGTTGAGACATATGACGAGGTGTCAAGATAAGATTTTTTACTGCAACTTGACTGAAAATGTCACTTCTATGTAAGGTTCTTCAAATAGTACTTCTAGTTAGTTGAGTGGAGCATATATTGGTAATCTTTAAAAGCGACAAGTGACAAAGAATTTTTGAGTATTGCACAATAATACAAACATCTCCATCACTCATCTTCTTAGCATGACTTCTACCACAAGGTTTGCACTTGTAAGCTCCATCTTCTCTGAATTTCTTCACTAACCTCTAAATTGTTCAAACATAAACTCCTATAATGGTTGCAATGTAAACTTTTGTAGCCCTTGCCTCACTCAAACGTATAAGGCAAGCACAAATTTAATCTGAGATTGCCATCATCCATTGTCTTTCACAATGCTAATTAGATCCAAAAATCTTAGTAACCAGCCCTCATGCACTCACCCATCACCTAGCCCTTCAGTTCATTGCACATTACACTCTCTATAATGTTCAATTGAAAATTCAAACATGGATGTTCATAGGAGAAAGCTTCTTCATGTGTATATGATACACAATTTACGAACAAGTGGATTCTTCTAGATGAGACAATTGCACATTTTTAGATTTCGATGTCACTAATTTTTTTTGAGAAGCATTTATGTTTAACCCCTAAAGGACCATAAGGCCACCACATGGCTTCTACAACTACATTTGTAAAAAAATTGATATGCAAACTTCACTAATAGTCTATAAGCAACAAAAAGATCCTAGATGATTTTCTTTGCTAAATTTATTGATGCAATCTGATCAAGAAATGATTGAGTGTGCAATTTTTGGTGAATTTTTTGAGAATAGAAAAGGCATTGTGGGTCATTACTTCACATTCTCATATATATTTTCTACATGTCAAAATGATTGGAAAAAAATTGCACATCAAGAATATAATGATATGCACATGTGGAAAAAAAATCAGAATTTTTGGAGCACTTTTAAGCATTCCAATTTCAACATTTTGGTTTTAGTGTACATACAAAGTACTCCGTAACCAAACATCTTTCATCAATCTTGTCAACAGTGGCATTTTTTCAAAATTATGTGATTTTGTTGATCTTTTTTGTAGAAGAAAGCTAAATAAGTGTTGTTTCATTTTAACGATGGTGATCATCAAAATTATTCCACACAAATGAGGAATTATGCTTGTTATTAGAGCTAATCAAGAAAACGAGGACTATGTTCAAACATCTTCGATCCTTTAGGGATTAAGGATTGCGTCAGATGGATAATTTCAATGTAGAAGCATGAAGTATCAAAGATATTTCAACATTTTTAGTATGTCCTTAAAATTGTTTCTCATAGTTTCACATGGTGGTAGATTTTGTATTACCTTTTTTGTATTCATTTTTTGACCTTGAAATTTGGCACACATGCTATCAGCATAGATATAATCTTGTGCCAAAATTATAATGGTAAATCAACAATTTTTCAACCCTAGGGAGGGGGTCAAAGTTGGCAGTAGTGAAATGTTTTTTCCAATTGTTTCTCACAACTACTGATGTTTGGATATGAATTTTTTTCTGATGAATCAATTTAAATTTGAAATTTTGTTAATAATCTCATCTACAACATTTTCTTTTAAGTGCATTCTCAAAAAAAATCTACAAAAAATCTATAAAAAATAGATCAATAATTAACATAAACTATAAATATATAATAATTTAACTATAAAACATAAAAAATAACTAATTTGATTTGAAGATATTTTTTACATATTTCAAAATATACAAAATTTAAAGTTTATAATTGCACTAAATATCATCTTGCACTTATATAACAAAACATGCATGTCTTTAGAGAATCTAATGTACTTGTTTGAAGATAATAACAATTTTATGAAGATTTTGATGATACCAAAATAACATTATCAGTCCCCAAACCCCTAGAATTAATTTTAAAGTGAGACTACTTTCATATATTTGTCCATGATTTTTTGAAAATCTCAAATTTGCTCATTTAATACATTAGTCACAAAAATGCATTTTTCCTATAAATTTTTTTATTTGCCTCCAATTCTGATTTGAAAATATATCTACCAAAATTTGACTATTTATGACTCATCTTTTATAAATAACTTATTAATCTACTTTTTATGCAATTCCAATGAAATTTTATACAAATTTAGTTGATTGATTTTGAAAAATAAGGCTTGAAAGGTTAGATTTTAAAAGATATTGTTTTGGATTCAAATTATGATTGAAAATCATTTTGAGTTAGGCTTAATGTCCAACAAGAACATCAAAGAAAGAATATTTCACTTAGTAAAAAAACTAAGAATTTGAAAATGAAATAGGCACTTTGGTATTTTGACTTGGAAAAAAACTGAAAATTTAACTGAAAATTAAATTAAAAAATTTGTGACAATTTAATGAAGAAATTATGAATTAAAATAATCACCATGTAGTTTTTCATATTTAAAAAGCATGTTGAAGAAAGTTTAATGTGCAAAATTTTGCACAAAATAGAATTTTTATTTATTTATAAAATTTCCTATTATAATAGCTACAAGTCAAATAGAAAAAAAGTCTATTCTAAATTTCAACCACCAATTACTAGATCTTTGTTGCTCTCTTGAGCTACTAGTGATGCCCTTGAAGCTTAAAGGTTCTAGGGCCCCATTTTTGGCTTGATGGCCACATTGTGTTTCATTGCTCAATTTTGGTAATTTGTCACAATTTTGGATTTAGGGGTTTTGAATACTATTGAGTGGTGTCAATGAATGATTTCTAGCCCAAATTTTTGTGGTACATTCTTATAGTAGGCAGACATCATCCTATTAAAGGACGTCCAGAAATACATTCTTTCATGCCCTCCATGTTTGTGCAAAGAGATCTTCCTTGCACATGCACTTCTATACATGAAAAATAGTTTTGACCTCATTTTTTAGGTGAAATTTCATCACCGTTAAGTCTTCAAAAATGAACAAGTTTTAGTTTTTTTCAATTTTAGTTTTTTTTAATTTTAGTTTTTCTATTTTCTGCAAATTAAAACGTCAAAGTATGTGTTTTCTAGGATATATTCTTTGACCTAGAATTGTGAATAGAAAATACAATTTGGAATTTGCAATAAATATACGTTCAAGCAAACAAAAAATAAAAAAATATGCTTTTAAAAATCTTTTAAAAACTATTATAAGGTTTTGGACTTCAAAGTCAAATATGAAAATTCAAAAAAATCCTAAAGGATTATGAATGCAACAATTACATTCAATATAACTGTGAAGACGTATTTTTTTAAGTTGAAAATTTATCTCAATATTTGTCAATGAGCTTTTGTAATTTAATATGCACGGTGTACCACAACAAAACACTCTTTAGGGGATAAACTTTTCAATTAAAGATTAAAATTGTGAAGAAGTGGACTCTAATCTAGATATTCTTTTTCTCTAAAGTTGTTCTCTACCTCAAGTTCAATGTATAGTGGGGTTCCAATCAAAATGACGTTTTTGAAGCCACAGTGAAGGAAATTTTAATGCAACCAGATTTGACAACATCCCGAGAGTTGAAAAATTGGTATTTTACCACGACATTTTTACCACAACATCATCTTTATGTCAATTACACGTGTACCAAATTTCAAGGCCAAAAGATTTACCGGAAAATTTATTCAAAATATATCAACATGGATAGCTGTGGAAAAAATTTCACTGCTGCCACCTTTGACAGCCTCCCAAGGATTGAGGGGTTTTTTTTGCCATGAAATTTTTTGGAACAACAATTACTCTATGTTAATAACATATGTTCCAAATTTCAAGGCCAAAAGATCAATAAGAAAAAGATATTCACAATCTACCAACATGTGTTGTTTTGAGAAACACTTGTGGAAACCATTTCACTACTGCCAACTTTGACACCCTCCCAAGGGCTGAGAATTTGTCTATTTACCATGAAATTATTTTCACACAATCCTCTCTATATTGATAACATGTATGCCAAATTTCAAGAACAATAAAGTCTTCTAAAAAAAGATATTCAAAATCTACCAGCATGGGCAACTTTGAGAAACCATTGTTCTACTGCCAACTTTGACACCCTTCCAAGGGCTGAGATTTTTTTCATTTACCATTAAATTTTTGTCACAAGATCTTTTTTATATTAATAATATGTGTCACAAATTTGAAGGTCAAGAGATATATAAAAAAAATATACACAATCTACCAACATGTGTAGTTGTGGATAACAATGGATAAGCCATTTCCACAGCTATCCATATTGGTATATTATGAATAATTTGTTTTTGGTGAATCTTTTGGCCTTGAAATTTTGTACACGTGTTATTACCATAAAGATGATGCTGTGGTAAAATACCAATTTTTCAGCTCTTGGGAGGCTGTCAAAGTTTGCAGCATTGAAATTTCCTTTACTACGATTTCAAAAACGCTAGTTTGATTGTACCCACTGTACATTTACTGTGGATACTTTTCAAGTTTATCAAGGCTTTGCCAAATAGTGCATTGAGACAAAAAAAACTAAACTTTTGTACCACAATGTCCAAACACCCTAGCAGTAATATATACTTCTAGATTTTTTTTAGATGTTCATATCTTATTTAATTTTTTGAAAGTTCTTTTTGGTGTTGCTTCTCAATTAACCCCTACAAATCTAAAGAGATCATTTTGGATGTGGAGAGAGTTTAAGCAAGCTCTATTGACTTTATAATTTGAGATTTTTGAATAAAATCTTCATAATGGATGCTAATCATCTTAATGTATATGTGAAGCTTTTTTGCAAGTCATTCCAATAAATCTACTAAAGTTATTAGATTTTAAAATTTCAATGTTAAAGCAAAGAGCTAATAACATATTTTCTCAAAAGGATAATTCATTTCATTTGATTTTTTAGATTGATACCTTATTTTGATGTTATAAATTAATGAAACCATATTCTTTAAGCTTAAAATAGAATCCCAATGCGAGGGGCTTTGATTATCAAATGTCAATATCCATCACATTTAATATTTTTAGATGTTATTTTATATATTACTTAGCTACTAATAATATTAAAGATCATAACAAATGTGATAAAACTGCCAAAATCACATGTCTTGCATAGATATACGATTTAATTTTGTTGCCACAATAGGGTTTCATTGGGTATTTTTATTAAAAATCATAATCACATAATAATTATAATTATGAAAAATAATATTAAAAAATTTAAATCTTAAAATTTGGGAATATCAAAACCTTAAAATTTATAAAATTAAAAACCTCTAAACTTCTAAATTTGTGAAATTATAATTGATATATTATAATTTGAAAATTTGAAAATTAATAAACTAATTGATTTATTCTATCGAAGTTTTAATTATGTAATATTCTTTTGTTTTCCTAGATTTTGAGTTGATTGAAATGGAATAATCTTAAGTTTACTATTGTACAAATTTTTATTGTTTATCATTTTACTTGCAATATAAATAGCATTTAAGAAAATAGAGTGACTTGACTGGTTATTCATTTTCTAACATATATACTAAACAACACAAGTAATGGGAATGAAACATATGCATTTTTTCGTCTAAACAATGGTGATAGACAAACTTTTCCTTTGGAAAGGACTATAAAATTCTATATTTTAAAGGTAAGGCATATTGAACTTGTAGTAGGTAGGGATTTTCATTCTAAAATTTTAGGATCATGTACACAAACAAGTAAACTAAAGGATCCTAGTGTTGATTTTGTTATTAACAAAAATTTAGATGAAGATTTTAGCCTTGCTTGAATACAATCATTTTGAAGCAATTTTAAGTCTATAGTACTACAGCTCATTAGGGATTATAATAGGTTTTTAGTTTGAGATTTGGATGTTTTACAAGAATTTCCTAATTTAATAAGCTAGAACTGCACAATACAAGCAACTATATTGAAGCAAAATATATATGTTTTCTAAACTTTAAATAAATAAATTATACTCCTAAAATATTTGTATTGATTTTGTCCCATTTTCTATAGATTTGAAAAAACATTTGAATGAAATATCTGTGTAGATATTCAATCAATTGATGATTAATTATTAAAGGATAGTTGTCCGTTGAATGTTCAGGTAGGTTCATTCAAAGTCAATATTGAACGAATGTTTTTAAATTTTAGACACAAGGTGTGTACACTAACCACCTTTAGAAGAAGAGGAAAAAAAGTCATATTGGAGGTCCAAGTGATAAATTATGTTGCCCAAAAAATTTGGGTAGTTTCAACAATTTGGGCATTTTTCACTAACGTTTCATCTACTTTTGTAATTTCACACGTGTATAACTAACCTGACATGGTATGCATTTATTAAAAGAAATTGTTCTAAAATCACATTCCACAAGGAGTCAAACCTTTGTCAACTATGTTAGGCAATTTTGAAAAAAAAGAAGTATTCTTTTAACTTCAAATGCTACAAGCTTGCAATTTAAAAGATCAAAGATTTTAATTTTATTTTAAGCAATCTAAATCTTTTCATTGTTTGGATTTCAAAAATATAAATCCCCCCATGCATAAAAAATCATCAAAATGTGGCTAGTGTAATGCTAGTTGTTGTGATCTCTTGGCACTGCAAAGTGGTTTAGAATAAGATTTGATCTTGATATTTGCTTCTAAAATTTTGCATGAGTGTACTAAATAAGTTGTAGTACTCAATGGTATAGAGGCACGGTTTTGAATAGAGAAAAAATCTCACTCTAAGAGGGTTCAAAGTTTGTTGTCCTTGTTGGACAGGGATGAAAAATAATAATTTTGTTGAATTTAAACATAATAATCTTGTAATCCACACAATCAAATTATATGTTGAATTTTTTTACACATTACCATTATAATCTACCTCACTTTCTATAAGGTTAGAGTTTTAAAAAATTAAAAAATTAAATTTGATTGATGCACCCAAAAACTAAATTTGTTTGACGAACTCTATCCTTTACAAATTAACCCATCGCAGCCTAAGGCAACGATGCTAGCAAATGCACGTAGATACATGAGCTTACAAGCCTTTAACCAAATTGTAGGTATATATCTACAACCATTTGAGGGTATTTATAACATATGTACCTATAATCATAGAAGGTGTCCATAAAATAGACTCCTAGGCTCATTGGCCTAAAGATTCTATACTCACATGCTAGCACTCCTCCAGACGAGGGTACGGTACTCTAAAATTTAAAAATTGACAAGATATAATACAAAACACAACTTTAAAGAATAATTTAATGATGACTTTTAGATTAAAATTGTAAAAGATTAACCCCTAAAGTACCAAAGTGCATATTTTGGCAACATAGCGATTTGGGGCAACTCACTACAATGAGAATTTTTATTTTTTTTCTTTGAAATTTTTACATAACATGTGCCCAAGGAGTAGCTTTAAGGTACAATAATTTTCATAACATTTGACTACATGGTCAAAAAGTTATTGTGTGATATGTAGTTTTTATTGTTTGGCAGGTAGCCCGAGCAACAACAAAAACTTCTTTAAAATATGTTTATTTTAAAAATAAAAATTTGAAATTGGTTTTCTGGATTTTTCTATATATGGAAAGCTTTTAATCATTCCATTTTTATTAATGAGATGAAGGCTATGAGGAGTTTTAGTTGTGGGTAGTTTATGGATAGTTATGAAATCTCTACTCTAAGTAAAGTCCTTTATTTAACTGAATTTTTAACATTTTTGAATTAAAATAAATAAATTAGATGTACATTGTTTATTACATTATTATAAACATTGAGATTGGCATTTTTCAATTCCATAATTAAATGTTTAACAATTTAGTATTTTGAATCATTATCTAGTTCTTTCTACTTACTATTTTTTTTTCTATATGTTGTACGATTCCAAATGATCTGAAATTTTTCAAGCATGTAGACAACTTGCCTTGAAGAATGAATGCAAAGAGTAAACACCATTTTGGTTACTTTTTCATACAAATGTGACCTTGTGAAGTGCAGCTGCCCGTTTTTTCGCAAGGGGAAAAAAAAGGATTTTTGTCACTTCAAACGCTAATATCTTGTAATCCACACAGCGGAAATTTCTGAAATTTTTTCCACATCTTCTCAAACTAGCTTACTATAAGATCCTAAGATCCTACAGTTACATGTGTTGCTACATGTGATCAGAATTTTTTTTTCAAAACTTGGTACTTGTACTAGAAATGATAGTCTTGGAGTGTTTTGGGTGAAACATAGTCTTTGACCTTTAGGTGTTAACCATATATCATATTCATCTAGTTTGATGAATTGCTATACTAACTAATATTTTCAGTAAACATTAAAACTAAAAATTGAAAGTTCTTTCTAAAATTGAATATATATTGAATATTTATAGTATTTGCACACAAATTTCTTTTAAATTCAAATATCAAAATTTATTTTTTGTAGTTATTCAAGTCTTTAATGATACAAAAATTTATTTTTTGAGGTGAGACATATTGGTATCCTTTGAACTATAAGATATATTTGCACATAAATTTATAAGAATCTATATCATAAAAGTGTAAGAATTAATTGAAGAATGTACAAACATTTAGATGGATGGATTTTTATGTGTGTATTTGGAATTTGGGACATATTTGCGTTCTTCTTTTGTTCAAAATTTGACTGTTTTGGCTCTAAGGGGTTAAAGTAATATCTACTTGTATATCGGATAAATACAAAAAATATATGTACTACTCCCTAATACATCTTTTTTTATATCAAGTATAAATTGAAGAGGAATGATCTAATCCAAAGCTCTGATATGTGCATTGATAGAAGATATGACTAAGCAATCAAAGATCAATTTAGCCATTCCAGATATATTTTATTTTCAATATTTTATCATTATAACATGTGACTATGAATTATCTATTTATGTCATAAATTTCAATCATTTTTGTGAAAATTTTCCATTTTATAGTCATAAGTGAAAATAGATAGATAAATATAACAAATCCAATCCTATTAATTTGAAATTTTGTGTCAATGTAAAGAACCTAGGCTATAACTTTCAATTCTATTTTTTACTATTAATCTTGATTATTTGAAAACTTTTGGAAGAAATAAGAAAATCTAAATAAATATCCTTCATTTTAATCTATAGAAAAAGATGACATTTTTAAATTTTTCTTAATGTAATATATAAAAATAATAATATCAATTATAAAATAGGATAGAACATTTTTTAAATTGTAATAATTGCATTTTATTTTTTATGAATTTAAATAAATTTTGAAGAATGTTTGTAAATTATAAAAAATAATGTAGAATATAAAATTTGTGTGACTTGGATTTTAACACATGGAACTTGGAGTTACTGATTCTTTGGTAATTTTGTAATTGAAGTAAAATTTGAACCTATCCTACTTTAATAAATATTTATATACCCTAAAATTGGATATTGGGAAAAGTGCAATTGAATTTGACCAAGGTAGATTCAATTTTGGAATGCAAAGAACTTGATAAGTTAGCCTTATATTAGTTAGATGTTCTTTTTTTCTAAAATTAAATTCTAAAAAATATTGATTTTTAAAAATATGTCACACTTCTAGTTTTAGCAATCTAAAATACTTTGGAATAGTTGCAAGAAAGTTTATAATACTTTTTCTTATCAAACTTTGAGTGTGGAGTATTTTTCAAGCATAATTTTCAGACTATAATTTAATGTAGTTGGAATTCATAGTAAAGGTTGATGTCTCCAATATATATTTTTGTTTATAGGATTACAGTTCTTTTGGGGAAATTAAAAAGGTTGACGCTACTTTTTTTACTTTAAAGTTCATCATCTGATTGGTGCTTTAAAACTTTTAAGAATGAATAATTTTAGTGCTTGATATATATGTTATTCTAGTCTATCAAATATTAATTTTAGCATTTAGGATTTTATTGGAATCTAGAATGTGAAAATTATGCCATCTCTCTTTATATTTAGTTTACTCTAATTTTTTTGATCAAAGATAAATAGTGTTTGGAATTTTGAGCTTGAGTTTTTCTGTACATAAATATGTAATATAAGATTTTTTTATATATTCTCATTTATTTTTGGATAATTCAAAAAATAAATATTATAAAATTTCTTTTGATATCTTCATATGTACAACTTTTTAATTGCTTTCAACATTTGAATGCAATTTTGTCTTCAAGTGGGTTAATAAATAAAAATCCAAAAATTAGATGACGAGTTTTTCTTATTTGCCATCAAAGTAATGTGATTCTTTGGTCAAATTTATATTACATGATAGGTTTCAAAATTATAGATCCTTAAGACAATTCATTTTATCTAACTAAATTTTCTACTATTAACTTATACAAGTATACAACTATTTAAGAAACAATCCTTTTAATTTTGTAATAATTCTAATCTAATTTTCTTAAACTCTTTGAAAATGAAAATTGTGTCAATGTATATTAGAGTGCACATGATGTACAAAAAACTTGTCCTAAAAAATTCTTCATTGGATGAAATTCAACCCACGTAGAGGGTTCTAAGTTCCCCGGAGTTCCTGGATTGTGGGAACTCAGCCACAGCAATTCACTAATGTAGCTAAATATATGCTACATCAAATAATAATAATTAAAAATGAATTAATTTAAATAATAATATTTTTAAATATTATTAATTATTCTAACCAGCACTGGCTAGTTCATAGCATTGGAGACGGACCTGAAATGTCCCTCCAATGTCCCCCAAAAACATCTAATGTTTCAAAGCTTTGCCACTAGCCCCACCTATGCGCAATATCCAACCGTGTCTTTAGTACATAATTGAATGGAAAACCATTTATTTTATTTTCTCATTTATAAACATGAGATTTATTATTTATTTTCTTAAATTAATTTGGTAGGAAAGGTTGAATTTGGGAAATATGTCTTGCAATTTTACGAGTTTGTTATATTGATAAATACTTGTTCTAAAGAATTTGGAGCTAAAACCTCTAGGAATTCATATTCTTATAAATTAGCAAATAATTTTTGATAAAATTTAATAAATCTCTCTCTATTAATTAAATAATTCTATATTGTACAAAATTCTGCAAAATTATTTTATTTGTATATGGATTTGAAATATAAACAATTATTCTAGTGGTTAATTCAAAAATTGGTCATCTTTATAGAATCATTATACATGAATATTTTCTAATATTTTAAAAATTATTTTTCTATTTTTGACAAATTCTATTGTTCAAATACATAACTTCTTGAGGTTTTGCTTTATAGTAATTACCCTTAGTAAGGGATTATTCTATGCTTGATCTTTCTATAGAAGTATATACTTAAAAGGTCTATTCATTTGTCATATTGTTGTGTAATTAAAGTTGTAATGTGCAACAAATTGAGTAGCATAAATCCACATCAAATGTGGAAATTTTAGAAATAAAAAAATGTATAACAATGACACTTTCAAGGAATAGATATATAATTTCAAACACACTCTAAGCGAGTTCTCTCTTGCCACAATCAAAGAATTTAAGAAAGTGAATGCAATAAGAAAACGTGAAGCTTTATGTAGATGGGTTTAGATCCTATTTGGATTATCTAAACTAATAGTAAAGTTCGTTCCAAGGGACGTCTTTCTAATAGGATTACTTCTACAACGACACTAAAACAACTAAATAGGGAATAAAATATCCAAGAAAGGCATACTTCCAACTAGTATTAATTAAATTCCTCACGGTATTTCAATTAATTATTGGATTAATTTCACTCCACTCTTTAAAAACACCTAGGAAAAGTATCACCCCATATTGTATATTGATCTTCACTTCATAGCCAATGAGGTCTTTTTGCTCATTGCTCCAAATCGGAATGCACTGTTACAGCCTTCGAGCCAATTCTTTGTCCAACTGGGACTGCTCCACGAACCAAGCTTGGTCAATACTCCTCAACTTCCAAACCGCACTGACTGGGCATCACCGTCTTGTCTCCCACTCGGATCTTCAGCATAATTCCACCAAATTGATATTTGGTTCTTTTCTCTCAATCAATGCACTAAAACCAAATTGTTCCCTCATAATCATCATCACTCTGAGTTGACAATGACATATATTCAAAAAACAAATCCAATTGGAAATTCTATTGACAACATTCAGACTTTATTATTATTCAATTCAGACTGTTATAAATCAAAGGTTCCATACATAACTGACTTGGAAAGAAATTGCAAATTACAGCAAGGTCATACAGGACTTTCAAATCAAATTCCAAATTAAATAAATCCAAACTGTATTTCATAAAAATATCTCCCATTTGGGCATACACACATCTCCGTAAGTCATTGTTAACCAACTGGGATTTCAATCATACATCAAATACTCCCGAATTGTTTGACTCATACACATACAACCAATTTGCTAATACACTTTCATTACATTAATCCAAGTTGGTGACAAATCACCGGTTACAGATTTATCGTTTGATATAAAAATTTATAAACTCTAATTGGAATCTAAAATTCTCATTTCCAATTACTGCTTCCTTCCAAATTGACTTTATTCCGAAACTCCAAATTGAATTCTACAGCTTCCTGAATTGAATCCAATTCCCATCACTTATCAATTTGCAACTACCACTGTACTTCTCCAAATAGACAATTTGCTCTTTACAGCAACTTCACCATCCTTCATATACTCCGATTAGGAAAATTCACTTTTCCCAAATTATCATCTGCACTTGATCTGCACAAACTTCCCAACTCGGAACCGACAACCCCAGCATCCACGCTGACAAGCTTGACTCTCCGACTTGGACTCAGACACACTACCAAACAATCACCCAAATAGAAAACACACACAATCCAACTAGGACCACTGTCCTCTTAGATCACACACACACACACAAACCAAATAGAAACATAAATTACGCAGCCAACTTGGACTGGGACTTGCACTGGACTCTTTCAAACAGTGGATGAAAACCAAATTGGGAAACACCTCCTTAAAACCCAAAATCGGACAGTTCCCTAACCGACTTGGAAACACACACGAAACACAGCTCAACTGCCGAATTGGACTCCCTCGCGTAACTGCCGCAACTCCTTACACAACCAGCCCAACTTGGATTGATAACCCGCCAACTTGACTGCCCAAAGCAAAACCAAATTGGACTTCATAATTAACATTCATCCAATGACAATCAACTTCACCCAAATGGTAATATGAACTAAACCTAATTCCAAAACAAGGACTCAAAAACGAACATTCAATTTGACAATTTCTTCACACAACCACCAAATTGGAATCCAAACAACAAATTCATACAACAAAAGAAACAAAATACACCCAATTAATCCTCAAAAATCAAAAACTTTACTGCCAAATAGCACATCTACACTTTATCTAGTGTCTAGGGCCATAGCTGAACAAATTCTAGTAACAAATTCTCTCTGAAAACATCAAAAGATTCAATTTGGCAAAGAATGCCAAGTCATAAGAACCCGTCCACCTAATATTAGGTAGCCCAAATCAAATGTCATCCAAGGTGAAGGCCCAATAGTCTAAGGCTTCAAAAACAAGATTAAACTACATAAATTAATATAGTTTACCAAATTAACTACATCCATATAGACCACATGGTTTTTTTTTGATACCACATTAGATGACAATGTTTTAAAGCTATTATGAAGAGTTATTCTAATTTTAAAATATTCTACAAATAATCAAGAGCATTGCAACAAATGTTGGAGATTAGCAAGTCTTTCTTACAGTCACCTTTTGGAGTATTCATTCAAAATTCCAGTGACAAACTTTACGTCAAAAATTGATTTAGCCAATCTATACTTTTGTATAGATGAATGTTAGATACACTAAGTATGTCTTCAAGGAAAAGTAGACACAACTTGATCGTAGGAGCTTGAGGCCGCATGACTAAACCATTAAATAAATCCATACAAGTTTAGCCGCAACTATTGCTTCAAAAAAATTAAATGTTCTTGCACCCTCAATTGCATTATTTTAATGTAAGAAAATATTAAAAAATCTGACCTTTGAAATTTGAAGGGTTATTTAAAGTACAAATTTATTTATAAATTTGACTTGTGTATTGCATTTTATTCCCAATGGTGAGAATGCTTTCAAGGTAAGGTTAATTATGAGAGCATAGGTTGCATTTGAATACACTTCTTTTCATCACAATATCATTACTAACACAACACATTGACATTTCACCACCATCTCTTTGAAAATTCATATAGTTTAGTCACTAGTGTTGTGATGCTCTCATTGTTGCTAGTGATACACAATTTGAAGATTTAACCCCTAAAGTTTCATGACTATATTTTCACTGAAAACGCTCAAGAACTGCCATTTATAGTATAAGTATTAAATTTTTCAAAAAAAAACTTTTTTGACACACATAACCATAGGATCTTGTAGTATGTTGACTTGAGAACATGTGGTAAAAATTTCAGAAATTTCCACCGCGTGGATTGCAAGATATAAGTATTCAAATTCATTAGATTCACTTTTTTGGCCATGCTAAAAATCGGGCAGCTGCACTTCACCTCGGAGGGTGCACTTAGTTCTACTATAACAAACCACGTGCGAACAAGCAGTGTCTAATAAGCTATAATTTCAACCTAAAATTTTGAGCATTGTTTAATAATGACTATAGGTTTCTATTGCCAAAATTTCCAACTCAAATAAAATACAAAATGATTTCTAGAAGAGGTTGAAAATGAACTAAAATGGTATGTTTTTCAACTCAAATAATTATACAGAACACATTTAGATGACCATTGAATCAATATTCAACTCAAATTGAGCTTTCAATAGAGTTATTTTTAGGAATTTTTTGTTCATTTTTTAGACATTTTTAGGAATAAATATTTATATATATATATATATTCAAAATTCAAAAAGTATATAGAAGGTTCAAAGTTTTGTTCGCACATGGTTTCTAATGGTTACTCTAAGTGAACTCCCTGAGCACTTCACAAGCTCACTTTTCTATGAAAGAAATGTCCAAAATGGTGGTGATTCTTTGGACTCATACTTTAAGGCAAGTTGGCTACATGCTTGAAAAATTTCAAATCATTTGACTTTGTACAACATATAGGAAAAAAATAGTAAGTAAAAAGAACTAGAGAATGATTCAAAATACAAAATTATTAAGAATCTAGATATGGAATTGGAAAATGCCAATCCCAATGATTGCAATGTTGTAATAAACAATCTACATCCTATGATTTTATTATTTTCAAAAAATATTGAAAATTGAATAAGATAAAGGACTTCAAAGTTTATTTTAGAGTAGAGAATCGATAACTACCTGCAAACTAAAACTCCTCATAACTTTTGACTCATTGGTCAAAATAGAATGGTTTTAAGCTTTTCTCGTATATATAACTCTAGAAAACCAATTTTAAGTTTTTCTTTTTGAAAAAAGTGATTTTTTTTTAACTGCCTAGATTGCCCGGCCAAGGAAAAAAGTAAAATATTAGGCCATAACTTTTGACTCATATTTCCAAATGTCATGAAATTTAATACATATGAAAGATATTCTTTGCGCACAACTTCTCTTAAAATTCCAGCCAAAAATGTGAAAATCTTCAGCCCAAAATTTCTATACTACCAAAAAATGCATGATGGTCCTTTAGGGGTTAAATGTACAATTAGAAATATTATGGTGTGAAAAGTACCATGCATTATTACAAATATTTAACTTATAATCAGTTTGAAAAGAAAAATTCAATGCCCTTAATCAGTAAAGTCTGAAGGTCAATCTTTTTAATCATAAACCATTTAAAATTGCCATTTCCAGTGCCAAAAAACATATTTTAAGAAATTCAATTTTTCCATATCCAACCACAGTACCTTGCACTTGACTCGTGTGAAGATGTGTGGCACAAAGATTACAATGGTTCAAATTAAATTGCTACAATTCCAATGGATGCTAATGGTTGTCTCAAGATGAAAAAATAGCTTACTATATTCTTGTAAACGTCAAGTGACCTTCACGGCTATATTTGACAATTTGGAAACACCTTTGAATTCATATTAACATGATACTTATATTTTCTAATGCAAGTTGTTTATTGACCACTTAACACTATGTTATTTAACCTTAAAGTCCCAAGGCCATTTTTTCCACCAAAATCCACTCAAAACTGTCAATTCTATTGCAAAGAGCAAGAAATTCTTAAAATTATTTTTTCTCCATATCTAACTGTAGGATCTTGTATTGCACTAGTATAAAAATGTGTGGAATTTTTTTAGAAACCTTGTCAACATAGATTGCAAGATATTTGCATTTAAAGGGAAGAAAACAAGGTTTTTTTACACCTTGTTCAACTAGATTTTTTGGCTTTGAATCTTTTTAACTCAATATTTTTGCGTTGTTGATTTTGATTTTCTCAATTTTTATGTTGAAGAATTGAGTTGAGAATCTAGAAAAAATAAATACTTAATTTTCACTCATTAAAAAAATTTAAGTAGAAATTCAAGACTGAATGGATAACTAAACCATTAATAGCTCTGAGATAAAATTGAATCAAAATAATGCCAATGGTGAGGTTGTTCTAGAAAGCAAACTTAACCTTGTCTAACAATTTATTTATTTTTAATTGTAAAAATTGTGTTAAAAAATGAATTCAATACATTTTTTTTTCAAGAAGATGCTTTGATTGCCCGAAAAATAAGATTGTCCATAACTTTCTCATCACTAGTCCAAATAGAATGAATCAAAGCTTCAGATGTAGGTAAAAATATAATTTTTAATAAATAAAATAAAAAATTCAACTTTTTGTGATTTTTGGGGGGTTGCCCCTTGAGCTGCTTTTTGGACTTAGGATAGCATAACTTTTGTTCCTAGGCACCAATTGAAATAAAATTTATATCCCCCAAAAGCTAATCTAACTTCCAATCTTAAAAAAAAAAAATCATGTTAAAAATTGAGATTGTACGAGCCTATTCAAAATCCCAAGAGTCCCTTGTAGGGACTTTGGACTTTAGGGGTTAAATATACTCATGCAATTCATGAACTTGAAATATTCACTTGATAAATTGTTGCATACACATAAAAGTATTCTCCCCACTTCAAGAAAACAGTGTTCAAATTGACATGTCCTAATTGACTAAAATGTCTGAATTGATAGAGTTTTGTCAAAAAAATGTCCGAATTGACACTGCTCCCTTGTAGTGCCCACAAGTGTATGACTTACAATTTCTAACTTCTCTAATCAAATTGTCCACTGTAAAATTAATTTTAAATCTGTTTGTCACAGAGACAAATTGACACTTACACACACAAGTTTCAAATTTCACATAGTGAATACATCACTCATAATTTATGAGGGTGGATTCACCCATTAACTACTCACCAGCTATAGTCAAATTGACTAAACTCCAAAAAACCACAACTATTAAAAATTACTTCCATCCATGACAATTAGTTAGTAAGTTTTTTAAGCAAATAGCCGATAGACAAGTCAAATCACAATCATTATTTGATCCATGAGGTGTTTCAAAGTAGAGTCCGCACTTCCCAGTCTTCCTGACGGCAGCTGCAATTTGTCAAGTTCACTTCCATGC
The DNA here is from genome assembly GCA_951230915.1 of Antitrichia curtipendula. Lineage (NCBI taxonomy): Eukaryota > Viridiplantae > Streptophyta > Bryopsida > Hypnales > Leucodontaceae > Antitrichia > Antitrichia curtipendula. Next base: position 49,159,101 of record OX579633.1, on the reverse strand, counting down.
CAAGGATGCACCATCCATCCAAATTTTCTCCACCTCCATTTAGCTCAGTTCAATCTTACTCAAGATGCCAATAAGGCAAATTGCTCAAGACATACACACTCACTAGATGAAGGTCAATTTATAAAGTAAAATAGTCTAAAAACGTCCACAACTGAAAATATTGGTCAAACAATTTGCCTAGAACACAATACGATGTCACATTAACTATTTCCCTTTTCCACACACACAATGTACAATCCAATCACTGAATTCAAACACCAAGCCACTTCAAATTGTTGTAACTCACAACCGCACAAATTAAAGATTTGACTAAACAAATTAACCCCTAAAGTTCCATGACTATGTTTTCACCAAAAACGCTCTAGAACTGCCATTTTTAGTACAAGTATCCAATTTTTGAAAAAAAACTTTTATGGACACATCTAACCCTAGGATCTTGTAGTATGCTGACTTGAGAAAATGTGGTAAAAATGTTAGATATTTCCACCGCGTGGATTGCAAGATATAAGCATTCAAAATCACTGAAATTGATTTTTTGACCCTGCGAAAAACCAGGCAGCTACACTTCAGAAGCTCACTTTTCTATGAAAAAACGTTCGAAATGGTGGTGTTTCTTAGGATTCTTTTTCCTAGACAAGTTGGCTAAATGCTTCAAAATTTCACATCATTTGGAATTGTACAACAAATAGGAAAAAAATAGTAAGTAGAACAAAGTAGAGAATGATTCAAAATACAAAATTGTTAAGAATCTAAATATGGAATTGGAAAATGCCAATTTCAATGGATGAATTGTTGTAATAAACAATCTACATCCTATGATTTTATTATTTTCAATAAATATTAAAAATTGAATAAGATAAAAGACTTCAAAGTTTATTTTAGAGTAGAGATTCCATAACTGCTTGCAAACTAAAACTCCTCATAACTTTTGACTCATTGGTCAAAATGGAATGATTAAAAGCTTTCTACGTATAAGGTAAACCAGCCTATGACAGGTCAAGTGCCTAATACAGACATCTATAAGATGACCCATTACAGTTTTCCATCAATCTGTGCCAGGTTTTTTCCAATTAATGTAAGCAAAACTTTATTAGGTAGGTTGATGGCTGAAATCAATGTTTTGTATGATGGTGATGGAGATGTTAGAGACTGTTTTAGGAACTCGTCACTTTCTAGTGTAATTCATTACATGAACTAACTTTTTTTATTCCTTTATGTCATGTCCATGTTAGAAAATATTTCAACCATGTTAGGAAATATTGTAACTGCATTGGGTGGTTTGATGACCACCATGGGTATAGTTTTTGATGGTTGTGGGATAGTCTACAGACTGTTTTGAGCCATCTGGCCAATTCACTTCAAAAATCTGTAACAAATTCATACTTTGTCAAAAAAATAAAATTTCAATTGTTCTACCAATTTTTCATGTTTGCCTTTATATGAAAAAAAAAATTCAAAATTTCAAATATGTCAACAAGGCAAACCAGGCAATCTGCCTGTCATAGGCTGGTTTACCTTATATAGCTCTAGAAAACCAATTTCAAATTTTTGTTTTTGAAAAAGTGATTATTTCTGATCTGCCGACATTGCCCGTCCGGAGAAAAAAGTAAAATATTAGGCCATAACTTTTGACTTGTACTTCCAAATGTCATGAAATTTAGTGTATATGAAAGATATTCCTTGTGCATAACTTCTCTTAAAATTTCAGCCAAAATTATGGAAATCTCCAGTCACAAGTACCTACCCTATATTTCTATACTGCCGAAAAACGCATGCTAGTTAACCCCTAAAGTTATGTGACTATGTTGTCACCAAAAACGCTCAAGAACTGCCATATCTAGTACAAGTATCAGATTCTTGAAAAAAAAACTTTTTTGACACATATAACCGTAGGATCTTGTAGTATGCTGATTTGAGAACATGTGGTAAAAATTTCAGAAATTTCCACCACATGGATTGCAAGATATAAGCATTCAAAATCACTGAAATTGTTTATTTGACCCTGCAAAAAACTGGGCAGCTGCACTTCACAAGCTCACTTTTCTATGAAAAAATGTCTAAAATGGTGGTGCTTCTTTGGATTCTTTTTCCTAGACAAGTTGGCTATATGTTTAAAAAATTTCACATTGTTTGAAATTGTACAACATATAGGAAAAAAATAGTAAGTAGAATGAAGTAGAAAATGATTCAAAATACAAAATTGTTAAGAATTTAGGTATGGAACTGAAAAATCCCAATCCCAATGGTTGAAATGTTGTAATAAACAATCTACATCCTATAATTTTAATTTTTTCCAAAAATATTGAAAATTAGTAAGATAAAGGAGTTCAAAGTTTATTTTAGAGTAGAGATTCCATAACTGCCCGCTAACTAAAACTCCTCATAACTTTTGACTCAATGGTCAAAATAGAATAAATAAAAGCTTTCCACGCATATATAACTCTAGAAAACCAATTTCAAATTTTTGTTTCTGAAAAAATTGATTTTTCTGATCTGCCTGGACTGCCCGTTTATGAAAAAAGCAACATATCATGCCATAACTCTTAAATTACATTTCCAAATGTCATAAAATTTAGTTCAAATGAAAGGTACTCCTCGTCCACAACTTCTATTAAAGTTTCAACCTCAAACTTGTAAATCTCTGGCCATATGTACCTGCCCAATTTTTTTACGTTGCCAAATTCTGCATGCTGGTCCTTTAGAGGTTAATTGGAATAGATAACCATTCGCAGGTTTGTGTTTAAGGTTAAGAGGCCTAGAATTGATTTCTTTTTAAGTAGGATTGTCTATAGTAGTGTAGTTATGGACTTTCAAAAGATTTGATTTTTTTTCCAAAAATCTATACAAGGAGCTTAAAAAGGTGTTCTTTCAAAAAAAATTGGGAAATCCACATGAAGAGGAAATGTTTAGGTGGTCATGATGTTGAAAATCCAACAAATGAACATTTGTTAATTCATCCAATGTACCAAAACATCATAGGTATATGAATTCAGATATTGTTGTTTGTGAGTCAACCAACTATGCATCTATCTAGTGTTATTACAATCGACAATTTGTCATACTCATACAATTCAACACAATAATCAGATAAGTTATCTAGAGCACTCCTAGCAATTATGAATGCAATCATTGAAGTCACCATTGTTATAAATAGTCAAAGCCCACCGCAACATTAAATAGGCAATTTTAGATACACAATGATGGTAAACAAATATAATTATATTGCAAAATAAAGGAGTTCACTATACATTGGAATTAGACAGTGAGGGAGAGAGTATAGGAGTATTCAAATTGTCCAGATTATATCTCCAAACAAAAGACAACTATTTGTCTTTAAAAGACTCTAAGACAAATTGTTGCTCTTTAGATCCAAGCTATGTATAATGTTTTGATTTTTGAATCTCTAATTGTTTTTCAAAGGCAATTAGCATGAAAGTTGAGAAAATAAAATTGAACCTTCAAAGATGATAAATTTTCAATGGAAGTTGGTTTAGCCATAGACACATGTGATCAACTCATTTTTTGTGACTATTGGCCTTTCCATCATACTTTGTTTGAGTTTGCTATTCCAATAAATGATCATTCTCCGCATGAAGGTGATTTATTCAACAACACTCTTTCAGAATTCCCACATTTGTATAAAGGTCAATTTTCTTGTTGCCAAGGTCTCCCAAGTCAAAAATGGAGCTCTAAAGTTTTCAATCTTCAATGGATATTGCTTTGTAGTGCAAGGCCTTAGTATGTGTTTTTGCAAACTTTTAAATGATATGAGCATAACTCCTTAGTTACATTATTACAAAGTTTGAGTCCATTGATTCTTTATAGTTTTATTTTACATTGAGCAATTTTAATAGATATTCAATTATTAAAGTGACAAATAGGTCCTATAAAGTCAATATATCAATATCAAAAGAACACTAAATTAAAGTTGTTAGTTACATTAATATTTTTTATACATTAATATTTGAAGAATTTTAGGATATAATTTTTTATTTCTTTTAGCAATGTTTCATGGAATTAATATGTGAATACAATGCATATTAAAAAGCTTTGAGGGTTGGTGCAATTAACACTAGCCACTTTTGTGCCCAACGTTTAACACTAGAAGTACTATGAACTTTTGGATTTTCAAAGAACAAAATAAAAATTGGAATAAAACATAGAAGTTTAGTAGATCAAACCTTTAATATAATGTATTTCCAAATACTTAGAGATTCCCTAAGCTTAAAAAATCTTCCAATCAATCAAATACATCTCAAGGAATAAAAATTTCTATAATCTTTATATTGATTTTAAAAAAGCATACTATGGACATATGTGCAAGAGAGAGCTATTATTAATTTGATGAGGTCTTAGTCAATCAATATAATCCAATTGCATGACCTAAACATCAATTGCAATCTTGAATTTTTTTTATAGGACAAAAGATAGGGTGACTAGAAAAAAACTGTAGTATTTCACTTCATATATCCTTTCACACATTTTATGTCAAGTCTTTAAATTCAAGCACAATCTTGTAAATAATAATTCAATGTTGTTAATAGAAAGGAAAATTTTAGTTCTTTTTAAAATCTTATTTTCTAAAAAGCAATTTAAGAAGAACAATTAATTGTAGAAAATATATTGTATTTGAAATTGTAATAGTGGTCTGGAGGATGGGAATTGGATAAACATTGTGTATGAACACAATTTTGCCTTTCACATTATTGAGTTTCAAACATATATTGTTAATGCATAAGGCTATGTGTTGTCTATCAATGTATAAAATCTCTAAGTTAATGAAACTGTCATTGTCATAATTTTTATTGCAAAAGTAAAAACAAATTGGTGAATATAACTTAAGGAATTCAACTAACTAGAAGTTTTTACACTAGGGTCAAGTAGTGATGAAGAATAGTGACAAATTTCTCAAACCTTTGTATAATTGATTAATGAAATTTTTTTGTTTTTAGTGATTCAACTTTAGCACACAACAAAAGTCAGCAACCTAGAAATGAAGAAAAATAAATAATTGAGGTTGTGCAAGAGGCATGAACATTCACATTAAGCTTGAAAATCTTTAAAAAATAATTGCTTTATAAATGTTTTATCTAGATAGAAGAGCAAAAATAAATTGTTTCAATACCAAAGCTCTAATGTTCTTATTATCAAAGCCCAATTCAAATTTGCAATGTTTAAAAGTTTGAAATATGTGAATGTCTAAATCCTTGAAGAATTTCAAAATTGTAATTTTAAATTTCAAAATTTGTTCAATGTTATTATTTTTAATTTTTTATATTATAAATTATTCAACTTGATCATCTATTGAATTTTGATGTTTTAAAATTTTAAATATTTTCTTGATTTTGAATGAATTAAAGTTTAAAAAAAATTCTACTGAATTTTGCATATTTTACTAAGCTACTACATTGGTTTGACAAAGGATCATCTTAAACTTAAAAGTGAGCTTAAACAAAGATTGGTAAACTATAAGTGGTAAATCGGCTAAAGTATATGACCATAAAGAGTGTTACTGTACTTTCCTTCACCAATACAAAGCGTTGCGGGAGAAAAATCAAATAGACAAGTTGGAGATCTTAGCATTAAAGAAGCATGAAGTTAATTTCAAGAATAGCATCCATCAAATAGAATTGAACGTGATGAATTGATCAAATTGTGTAAAGAAATTAAGGAAGAGTCTAAAGTATGTGACCTTACTGCAAAATTATAAATAATATCAAGACAATATGAAGATGATTCGATAATCTGCTACTGTATATCGGGAGGAGAACGAACAATTGCAAGTAGAGCTTTTAAAGTTGCAAGAAGAACATTGGGCTGTTCAATTCAACTAAACCATTGCAATGAAGTTGAATCATCTAAGTCTGTTGTGACAATGTTGCACTACAATAAGTTTTTGGAACATGACATTTGAATATTAGGTGCGTCTAATGACAAATTGCACCAAGAAATGGAGAAGGCAATGAGTTTTCTTGGTTTATTTGACAACAACAACAACAATATGAATCCTCGCCCACATTTTCACTTTTTTTAAGTTACAAATTGCAATGTGTTGTACGTTTTAGCATGATGAATTTGCCCATGGGCCATGTATTGATTAAAAACCAATTTATTGAAATCTAGAAGTTGTTGCTCAATTTGATAACATGCAGAACATAATCTATGAAATGTTGATTCAATTGCTGATGTTGCTGCTAGAAGCCTTCTTATATTACACGAACTTGGAAAAGCAACTGTGGCATAGAAGACAAGTTAATTTAAAGACCAATCCCAAAAGGAAAATACAAATTGCTAACTATAGAGTTCAACTTGTTGAGGCAACAAAGAGTTAGAAAAATCAATATCTTTAGAGGGCAAAGATGATTAAGATGGTCAACTCTAATTTTGTAGTGAATATTCATGCAGTGTTGACAAGTTGTATTGCGAAGGAGGCAATAACAGAATGAAGCAAATTTATGAATAGCCATCATTCCTATATAATTCAACACACATATAAACAACTTCAAACAACTTTTGGATAAATTGAACCATGGAAGATTATCAATGATTGTTGAGTACAATACAAAGCGCCTTCATCAATCTACCTCGTTTGCAATATAAACTAGTAAGATGGTTGAAGGTCCAGACACCAATTTATAGAAGCCAATTAACTTGTTTATTTTAGGAGCAATGTTATAAAATGTTCAAAGATATCAACAAAGAAAAATTAGTTCTATCATGGGAAGTTCTCATGTAGTTAGCAAAAGACTATGGCTATTCAATAGAAAAAGATTATCCTTGGGGCAAGGCATATGAATATATATCATCAAATTGGCATGTACATCTCCCTCCAACGATGTTGACAAATGGACATTTTTGTCATTATTCCAGGCAACATAAATGAAATCCTACAATTGTGATTGATTTGGTGGAATGCAACTGGCCAAGAATCCCAAGACAATTCAACAATGCTATGTATGGTAGAACCACCCATTACCAACTGGCCATCAATAACCAACCTATAGAGTGCAGCTATTTCCAACCAAGGCTGGTACAAATTCCAACCATAGTTTGAAATCTAATTTTTTCTCTTTTGCAAGGTTGGCACTATAAAGTCATGACACATGTCTTGATTTAGTGAGCAAGAAAGCAGGAAGCAGTGAGTGGGAATGTAGTTATGGAGTGGTCGAAATTGGAAGACTCTATATCCTGGGTATGGGTTGAGGCCAACTTTTGGCTTCCAAATTCATAGTAAATTCAGTTTAAGGAAAAAAATCATGAAAACTTGGCAATGTCCATCATTTCTATCTTCCTACAGGACTGTAAATTCATATTGCCTTCTACTGCTCCAAAATGTATGCAGAATTGCTTAAGTGGTCGACAATGGGTGGTTCTACCATAGTGTGCCAAATCGTACCAGTTATTTCATAAGCAACATATCAATCATACTAATTTGGTTTACTTCTATGCGGCCATGTTTTGTGATATTTTGCATCACCTGTGTATAAAATATGGCATGGTTATAGATGTGAATTGATTTGATCGGATGTAACTAGAGTTTCATTCTACTCAAAATCAAGTACTAAAGCTCATGATGACCAACAATAGTTGAAACTATGGGCCATGATGCATTTCCTCTATGGCACACATTTGTCCCTCATTAACAAATTCACTACTATGCAATTAAGAAGTGGTTGAATTATCAACGAGCAAATAATCTAAATTTGTTGGAGCGAGATGATGACGTTGTTGGGTAGATAAAATTTGCTTTAAAAAAAAATTGGATTTTTTGTTGCAACCGGATTTAGTCCATGATATAAGAGGTAAGATGTATTGCTTTAAAGTAAAATAAATGCATCATTTATTGTATAAAAAGTCATCCAATTTAAATTGCATACAACTTCGTATATATAGGCATAAGAATTTGTATATAATACCTATAAGTACCATATATCAATACATGTATAATACATATAAGTCACATGTACACATATTCATATATATTATAAATAATAACCATATAAGTTGTATACAATACTATATAAGTGTTGTAAAATCTTTGAAAACAACTAGGAATGTAATACTTTATGGAAAACTAACAATTCAATACAAAAGCAAACCAAATTTCAAAACCAGATACTTCCATACAATATAATTATGAGAAATCAAAATATTGCTTTCAAACTCTATAATAACTAATCTTCTCCCACTCCATCAAGCATAACTTTCTCATACAAACTCCTAAAAAAGAGAGTTATAACTTTTTGGAATCACAAAAAAGAAATATTCAAAAAATTCATTTCAAAATTCACAATATACAACACACTATGCACCTTCAAACACACGGCCAAACCAAAGAATTATGAGAAGGAAGGAGAAGATTCCCTTCCTCCAACCTCCACCTTATCTTCAATCTTCACCTCACAAATCAAGTGGACATCAACCCATATTTTGACCACGTGGCTAGCTTAATACCTATTGGCTATCATTATTAACTAGACAACTCTTTCTTATCCTTATCTAGAAATTTTATCACCCTAAAATTCAACTAGAAAATAAATCATCTTCATTTTTTCTTCCTACAACTTTATACACAGAATAAAATTAGAAAATTATTTCTAATATAGAAATAAGGATTGAAGTCTAACAATTGCCTACTAAAGGTAAAAAAAAGGGTTCCAAGAGAAATATCACTTCATTTAAAGAACTTGAAGAAGCATTTAATAGTAGCCGCAATGTAATCTACACAATTTATCTTAGTCAAAGGATTGACTGGCCCTTCTAACCAACGTTGGTGGCAACGACTTTCTTCAATAGGTTTAACCATACAATAATATTGTTCATCTTTGAGACCCTGAAAACATCCTTCAAATGCCACTTTTTGGTTGCCAAGCTCAACACATCCAACCTACAACAAAATCACCAAGGCCCAAGCATCATGTTGAAGATTTCTCTAGCATCATTTTTCCATGTAAGATTATTTTGGTGGTTGAGAAGGTCTGGCTTTTTCTTGTTGACGCTCTCATGGTGGTGCAATGTTTAATGGCTAAAGATGTTGATTTGGCAGTTGTGACAGAAAAAACTCAAGCTCCACCTCTGCTTGAGGCTCTTCAACTTGAGACTTGCAAAAAACTCTCCAGTTTGACATACTAAAACATAAGAAAGTGAAAAATGAAAACTAAATCCAGCAGCAATAAAATTCTATAACATGGAAGGATCAACACTAATGAGGCTTTGGGAAAGTACTCTTTTCTTAATAAATGGCATGTGCGCGTCAGCAAGAAGGTGTCATTTTGAAGTCACTTAAAATATTGTTGTCTTTTTTTTGTATTGTTATAATCAAAATCTAACAAAATAATATATAATATAATTTTTTATACAATGTATGCATTTGCAATGCAACAACATAATGAAGGAATGTGGCAAATTGTAGAGGAAGAATACTATAGATTATTGACAACAATAAGAAAATTTTGATACAATTGATGAGGGCATCATGGTCATTGCAAAAAACACATGTTGTTTTTGTCTTAAAACAACCTATTTCAGTAAATATTATGACTTTTGGAATTATTATTTTTTAAATAAAATTAAATAGAGATAATTTGTAAATCATTCTAAATAATATATGTAAAAATTTAAACCTAGGAAAGTTTATTTTCTAAATAAATTTTCATCTTTGGGTTGAAATAGTACTCCCCCTTCTCCAATAGCAAAGGTGGACATCCAATTGCGGGTTGTTTGAAAATGGTAAAATAATTTTTTAATTGTAAAATTTTTTAAGTTATTTTTTTAAAATTACTCAAATGTCTACAACTATCAAATGTACCTTTATTTCAAATTTTATACAAAACTATCATATGCCGCAAAAATTATGAGCAAAAAAACACATGTCTGAGGCCATGGCGACAAGAAAAAGGACAAGTGTTCCTTGCAATCACCTACCAATCAAGCTAGTAGGGACTTAGGGGACTCTGCAATTGTTGATTTTTCAATTTCTTTGTCTATTTGGCTTTGTAAATGTAAGTGGAGTCTATTTGCTTTTCTATTTACATTGCAGTATGTCAATTAGCCAGTAAGTCAAATAGAATCTAATTGGTGTTAAAGATGGGAAGAGGCCAATAGATTGGAATGTGAAGTGGGTCAGATCTGCCCTACACTTTTCTATGGAAGAGTTGTGGCTTCATGGTTTTGGAAACTCTTTGTTTAAATGTCTAGTTGTTGTTTTCTCTCTTGTAAAACACTACAAAAGCAAATGCCAGTGTTGGTAAATTGTAAATTTTGTTCAAAAAATAAAATTTGGCAAATTGTTAAGTTGATTTTTTGTGTATTTTAAACAAAAATATAATTTGACAAATTGCTACGTTAACTTGCAATATTCTAATTGCCAAAGTTGGTGAGCATCATTGTAATAAGGCAATTACTACCTCTTTTGAACTCATTATGTATCAAACTATTCCAATGAGCGCAAAACAAGTTTTCATTATTGTTATGTGTTTTATCCCCCTCCCCTCCCCCCAATTGTCACAAGTTTTCATTTAAATTAGATTTATTATTTGTTTTAATTTGCCCCAACCCTCCACTACCACCTCTATTTGTATTTTCCAGAAAGTAGTTCCAATGCAATCAATATGGGATATCTTTGTATTCAAATTTTGTATTTGTATCCATATCTATACTTGTACTTGTACATGGATCCATATTAAGTGTTCGTACTCTATCCGGATGGTCAAGATTGTATGTTCGACATCCATGACGTAGATTTTCCAATAGATCGACAACATTGGGAAGGATGCGGAGTTTTTCTAAACTCTAATCAACCGCTATTGTTTTTTCAAGGAGGGAGGGGGAGAAATGGACCCTAGAACATCATATTCGTCACTTTTGAGCCCATTGTGTGTAAGCTTATGTACCTGCCTTTTGAACTCATATATGGTAGAGGTTATATAGGTAGAGGTTACATGTGACAATTAAACCCAATTTCAATATTTTTTTTAATTACCAAAACCTCCCTCAATCACCACCACCCAATTCCAACCCCAACTCAATTCTTAACTACCAAGCCCTTTATTTGTAATTTCAGATTGATATGGGGTATGCAATCGACATGGGATATTTTCATATTTGTATTATGTATCCATACTCATATTCATATCCATATCAACATCGTGGGGACTGGTTTCAGTTTTTTTCCGTAAGCAGATTGATGGTTTGCGGTTTTTGAGAATTGAAAGTGGGGGGTTTAACCCCTAAAGTCTCAAGGCCATTTTTTTTTTGTCAAAAATCACTCAAACCTACCACTTTCTTACATTCACCTACATGTACTTAAAAAATCAAATTTTTAGAATCTAACTATAGGATCTTGTTTTGCACTTGTCTTAGATTATGTGGTAAAAATATTGTGGTTTTTGACCGTACAGATTGAAAGATATTAGCATTCAAAGTGAAAGAGTTTTTTTTTTTCAAGAAGTTGTTCTAGTTGCCCACAAAATAAGAAGCTCCATAACTTTTACATCACCAATCCAAATAGAATGAATCAAAGCTCGCCATTTAAACAAAAAATATAACCTACAAGAAAAAAAATATCAAAAATTTTATTTCATTTTTTTGTGGATTTTTTTTGCTGCCCGGTCTCCCCCATTTTGAGGTTATTGTGGCATAACTTTTGCTTCCGAGCACCAATTGAAATAAAAATTATATTCCCAAAAAGCTAATAAGTTTTTCTATCATTTGAGAAAGTTTAAAAAAGTTTCATCAAAAATTGAGATCATAGGAGCCTGCCTGAAATCCATTTTGTCCCCCGTAGGAACAATGGGACTTTAAGGGTTAATAAAAACATGTTGTTTGCATCTTTTCACTGGATAGAATAGTAATGAGAGTGACTGAGATTAACCCCTAAAGGTTTTTGACTATGTTTTCACAAAAAACGCTCCCAAACTGCCATTTCTAGTACAAGTACCAAATTTTGGAAAAAAAATATTTTTGGACACATGGAACCATAGGATCTTGTAGTAAACTAGTTTGAGAAGATGTGGAAAAAATTTCAGAAATTTCCACCGTGTAGATTGCAAGATATTAGCATTTGAAGTGACAAAAACCCTTTTTTTGTCCCTGCGAAAAAACGGGCAGCTGCACTTCACATGGTCACATTTGTATGAAAAATGTCCAAAATGGTGGTAACTCTTTGGATTCATTCTTCAAAGAAAGTTAACTACATGCTTGAAAATTTTCAGATCATTTGGAATTGTACAACATATAGGAAAAAAATAATAAGTAGAAAGAAGTAGAAAATGATTCAAAACACTAAATTGTTAAGGATTTAATTGTGGAATTGAAAAATGACAATCCAAACGATTGTAATGTTGTAATAAACAATTTACACCTTGTGTTTATATTTTTTTCCAAAAATATTGAAAATTGAGTTAAATAAAGGACTTCAAAGTTTATTTTAGAGTAGAGATTCCATAACTACCCGCAAACTACCCACAACTAAAATTCCTCATAACTTTCATCTCATAAATCAAAGTGGAATGATTCAAAGCTTTCCTTGTGCACATAAATCTAGAGAACCAATTTCAAATTTTTATTTCTCTAGAAAATGATTTTTAAAGAAGTTTTTTTGCTGCCCGGGCTGCCCGCCGAACAATGAAAACTACATATCATACCATAACTTTTTAACCATGTGGTCAAAAGTTATGAAAGTTTTTGGGCCCTAAAGCTATTCCTCGGGCTCATCTTGTGTGAAAATTTCAAAGAAAAAAAACAAAAATTCCATTCGTGGTGAGCTGCCCCAAAACGCTATGTTGTCAAAAAACGGTGTTTGGTCCTTTAGGGGTTAATTGGAATATTGTCCAGCAGTTGAATTGCAAGATCAATTTGTTGATTGTTAATTGTGTGGAGTGTAAGTTAACCCCTCAACGCCCAAGGGGCTCAAATCCCGCCCCTCTGATTTTTCATTCGGTGATGTCCAAGGGTTTTTTAAGATTTTTTTTGTGGCTATTGTTACTTTTTAATCTTATTGAAGACTCCTTTCAGCATTAGAAGTCTGATTTTGAAAATGAATTCATATGATTTGTCTATTCAAGATTTTGTACAAAGGTGTCAATTGCAAATTTTCACTTTCTAGTGTTGAAGGCTCTTGGAAATGAGCCTCAAGTACAATAGAACTTGTAGAAAAAATCACATTAAAAATTCAATTAAAAAAATTGTAGAATAGATTTTGAGAAGTTGTAAATTGATTGGGGTTATGCATGTTATACTTTACATACTCATATTTTTTTGGTACCTTCAATTTTAGGTTTGAGATGCAAAAAGAGGATTGAAAGACTTCAAATTACTTTTGCAGTTTTAACACCCTCATGATCAAACATTATAATCTTTCAATCCATAAGTGATATTGTTGTAATTTCTTTTCCTATGTGATCTATAACATGTCTACCTTAAATTTGTACGGTTACACTTCAAAAAAAATTGATAAGATTGATCAAAATGCAGACACTTTGTTCACTTCCAAACAAAATCTGAAATACTCAAAAATAGTAGGGGCGTTGAGGGGTTAAATGAGCAAATTGACTGGAAGCAGCACAACTGTTGTCTGGAGTTAACATAAAGCATTCATCTGATTCTTAGTATAGGAACAATGGATGATTTTCATTGCCCTAGATGGCACTTGTCCTTCAGTTTGCCACCCAGACTGCACTAGCCCAGAGAGCCTGACTGAGATCGGGGTGGATTGACCCCCTCGCTCGGCCTTACCAGGGGTGCATGTAAAAAAAAATCCCCCTATTTTACGCCGTTTCAGGGTATATTCTCAACTTCAGTAATTGAACTTGGGGTCTCTGATCGCAAATATGAATTCAAAATTTGCAAAAAATATAATGTGCAAAAAATAGGGTTTGCCCGCAGGGCCAAGCGAGGGGGTCAGTTCTCCCTGGCCCTGACTGACTGATGTTTTTTTTTTCTCTTTTCCTTTTAATGGTCACCTCTCTTTCCCAAAACGAACAAACGTGAAGCATTCATGTGGAGCTCAAATTGATCGAAGCAGTTTAATTGACAAGTTTTTTTAACATTGCTGAGAGGTTTAATTGATAAAATTTACAGTCAAGTTGGTTTGTGAATTTCTGTAAGTGGAAGATCATTGTGAATGACAAAAATGTACGTTCTTGACCCCTAAAGATCAGAGACTACGTTTTCATAAAAAAAACGCTCAAAATTTCAGAAATTTCCACTGTGTGGATTTCAAGATATTAGCGTTTGAAGTACAAAAATCCTTTCGGGGGCTTACAAAAATCCAGGCACCTGCACTTCACAAGATCACATTTGTATGAAAAATGTCCAAAATGGAGGTACTCTTTGGATTCATTATTCAAGGCAAGTTGGATACGTGCTTGAAAGTTTTTAGATCATTTAGAATTGTACAACATATAGGAAAAAATTAGTAAGTAGAAAAAAGTAGAGAATGATTCAAAATACTAAATTGCTAACCATTTATTTATGGGATTGAAAAATGTCAATCCCAATGGTTGTAATGTTGTAATAAACAATGTACACCTAAAGTTCTTATTTTTTTCCAATTGTGTTAAATAAAGGACCTCAATTTTTTTTAGAGTAGAGATTTCATCACTACCTACAACTAAAACTCCATAGCTTTCATCTCATTAATCAAAATGGAATGATTCAAAGCTTTCCATGTATATAGAAATCTAAAGAATCAATTTCAAGTTCTTATTTTTAAAAGAAGTAATTTTTAAAGAAGTTTTTAATGCTGCCCAAGCTGCTTGAACTTCACTGAAAACTTCATAACATACAATAATTTCTTAAACATGTAGTCAAAAGTTATGAAAGTTGTTGGGCCTTAAAGCTACTCCTTAGGTACATGTGGTGTGAAGTTTCAAAGAAAAAAAAGAAAAAATCTATTCCTAGTGAGCTACCCCAAATCGCTATGTTGCCAAAAAAAACGCACTTTGATCCTTTAGAAGTTAATTGAATAAATTATTTGTGTATATAAACCATAAGTAAAATAGTGGTGTGTAATAAGGTAACTACACCTAAAATCGTGTGCTTTCAAAAATCACACACTTCAAATTTTTGCCTAAAATGTACTTCCATTGTTTATGAGAGTCTATGATTGCCTTTAAGAATACCTATTTTCAACATTTTGAAAATTCATAGTTTATTCATATGGTATCCAAAAAATGCACTCTAAAAAAATCTAGAATTTCCTTTCTACTACCAACATGACCCTACTAAACGTTTTCCAATATAATAATGAGATCCATGTTGAATTGCTTATTTGTGTGAGTTTAGGTGTAGTTACCATACAAGGTGAGATAGTTGTTCTAAGAGATAGAATTACAGTCTAGTATAATTGAGTAAGTGTCAATTTGTTGTGATTGCAATGGCATTAAGTTGATTCTTTTATTGTCAATTTGCATTTGGTGTGTGTATTCAAATTATCAATTAAGGTAAGGGGCTGTAAAAGCAACCTGTCTCTAAAAGCGATCTAGTAGATTTTGCCTCTAACATGTACAAGAAGTGTACATTTCAGGAGGGGGTCGCTTTTAGAAACCACTGTTTTTCAACTTCAAAAATTCATAACTAATTCCATGAAGGTCCAAAAAATATGAAACCACTTGGGTTAGATGTCAATTCTATTTTTCTTACCATGAAAATTTACTGAAAATTGTTTTCAGGAGTTTAGCTTCCCCAAAATGCAAATCAGCTGGTAAAGGGTTGCTTTTACAGCCCTTTACCTTATTTGCCAAAGGTACCAAATGAGGGTATCACTGGAAACTAATAATTTCACTATATCAAATTGAGTAATCAATAAACTACTTGGAATCTATGATAGAACAGCCCAATGCTGTGAGTAACCCAATTTTGACATCTACAAATCCCTCCCATTTGTCCCAAGTCTTCTACCCATAAATTCCGTAGAGTGTATAAGTTATTTTCTTTGAACCAGCAATTAGGTGCTACATGTCATAGAATGACATCATGTTCAAATCTATTTATGAACGATTTAAGGTTGGTAAAGATATGGTTTAGTAAATATTGGTTTAGGTTGGCTTAATTATGAATAAATGCTTTTCAAAATAAATTATAGCTTCACCCAACAAACATAACATTCAAGAGCTGTGAGAGCAGCTGCCTTCCCTCTGACGGAATGATGTGGTATATTCCACATCATTCCATCCAAAAGATGAAATGATGTGGAATATTCCACACCCAACATTAGCTAATAAGCCACGCGTCAATAATGTCAGACTTCTGCTCAGTGCCAAGGTCATGACTGCACAATCGGGTTACTGGGGTGGTAGGAGGCAGAACAAAATATACAAACAAATAATTATAAAGATAGATGGTCTGTCAAACCCAAAGAATTCATTGAGTATTATACCAATGAAATCTAACCATTCACCATCAATAACTTACTTTGATTTTCTTCTGACTAAGAAAAGCTCTTTATGTACATATGGGGTGGTAGGAGGTAGAACAACCCATGTGGGATATGTAATTTAGAGTTTGTAATTTCTCAACCGCTCATAGTTAAGTCTAAAGTAGGAATTGTGTTAAAACTATAATTTCAGACCTCATTTAGGCATAGTAAAATAACTTTTTACAAAATACTTTGAACTAAAATAAGTTGTAGAATCAAGTTAAATTTCATCTCCAAAAATCCGTTTGAGATTTTAATCTTACACTAAAAAGTTATAGACAAATTTCATAGAGGGGTTTGAAAGGATTTTTTTTTTGACATTTTCATACATCCTCTCTGAAATTTGTTCATAACTTTTGAGTGGAAGATCTAAATCTAAAAAGGATTTTTGGAGATGAAACTTAGCTTGATTCCACAACTTTTTTTAGCTCAAATTCTTTTGAAAAAAGGTATTCCACTATGCCTAAATGAGGTCTGAAATTATAATTTTAACACAATTCCTACTTTAGACTTAACTATGACTATGAGCGGTTGAGAAATTACAAACTCTAAATTACATATCCCACATGGGTTGTTCTATCTCCTACCACCCCAGGTGCATATAAAGAGCTTTTCTTTTTTACAAAAACTCAAAACAAGTCATTGATGGCAATTTGATTTCATTGGTATAATATTCAAAAAATTCTTTGGATTTTGACAGACCACCTATCTCTATAATTATTTGTTTTTATATTTTGTCCTAAAATTAGCTAAAAAAATAGATCGCACCATAAATGTACTGCCATTGTCTCGGTCCTGAAGCTTACATTAATAATATGTGGATGCATTTCGTGGATGAAGACTTCAGAGAGGCAAAGGCAGCCTCTTTGAAGGCTCTTGAATGTTATGAAAGGAGGTGCTTTTAAAATGTCAAATTTGTACTTTTAAAATACTCATCAAACAAGATAAGGGTGATAGGTCACTGATTTAGAACCTTTTTAAGATGGTCATGACCCCCACCTACTACTGGTTTTATATTTTTGCATCAAACATGTTTGAAAATTCATATCAATTTTAGTTCTTATTAGCTTAATATGATTCCACTTGTATTTCATTCATTTCAACTAATTTTTCTCTAAGAAATACAGGCAACAATAAACACATTGCAAAACATATCCAGATTGCAAATCTGGATGGTCAAAGGCTATTCTACCTTAGGCGTCTCCATGGTGAGCTTAAGTACTGCAAATGAATGCAATAATGTAAAGGCAATTAGAAAATTGATTCAGCTCAGTTTGTCTAATTGATACAATGAAATGAGTGGACAAATCCTTGGAATGCTAAGTGTCCAAGGTGAATTGTTAAAATCGAATTATCCATGTGTGTTAAAATGCATTGTTGCCTCAAGATGCCTATGTAATGAAGATCATTATTTATAGACTGGAAAAATTCTATGGCCAATCTAAAGTTTTCATGGAGTCCCTTTATGCAATTTGGTCCCAACATGAAGATAAACACTACAGTAGTCGCTGGTCAGCTTGTCTCAGTGAACCTACCCCCTAAATGACGGACCCACGACCACTGATTTCAAGCCTCACTGCCCATCAAAATTTATTTGTTGCCATTTTGCAACTAGTTATGTACAAAAAAATTTATATTTATTTTCTAGAGATGAAATTACATGTCTTCTTTACTTCACAAAATTTTAAGATCTTTTCGTGAAAAATTGATGTTTTTGAGAAATTTTGAAGAAAAAGTGAAGAAAAATCACACCACATAGAAAATTGTTTCAAAAAATCTAGAAATTTCACCATGTGTGTATGTTACTATAAAAAACATCATAGTGTAAACTCAATTTCCATGTCATTCTATAATTAAAATTCAATAGACATTGGAAATACATCCAAAGTTGCAATAAAATATTCAATATTAGGAAATTTTTCAAAATTCGAATTGGAGTAGGAACTAGAGTAGATGACCTTTGTTTTGTTAGTTGGGCTTAATCTCAAAAAATATCATTTTTGTGAAGAAATTTCATATTTAGAGCAAGGAGCAAAAACTTCCCCAAAATACACAAAAACAACATATTTTGTGACCTGTTTTTTTACTAACTTCCCATTTACGTGAAGAGAAACATTGGCAAGAGGTCAAACTCAATTGCGTACTCTTCATAATCCAACATGGAAGGTCAACAAGGAAAAAGGCATTACATGAAATTTCACTATTGTGGAGGATTGTGAGTTCTTTGGAGTTCCCAGACTAGGGGAACTCTGTTGCAGCAACATGCTAACATGGCAAAGCGATTGCCATGTCAGATATTAATAAAAAAATCATTATATATACATTTATTATTATTATCTTTTTTTTTTGAATAGCGTTGGTTGGTTTACATAAGTGAGAACAGGCCTGAAACAACCTCGAGACCCTCAAAAAAACATGTAATGAGATGGAAAATGCTTCCAATAGCTTTAAAGTTCATTGGATTGTCATCTAGGCGCCACAAATTGGTGCTGTCAGTGTTCCAGGATTAAAGGTTAGGTGAACAAATGGACTAGTCAATGTATATCATAGTTTTGGATGTCAAGTCAAACAAATTGATCCAACTAACTCATAAACTTATAACCCAATGCATTGAGACAATTTGAATTGTATGGTAGAACCACCCATATTTAACTAGGAATTCATACCCAACTTGTAAGGTGCAACCATTTCCAACAAAGATTGAAACAATTTTCTAATCAAAACATGGAATGTGTTTTTTATTGCTATTCAAGTTTGGGACTTATAAGGTCGTGACACATGTCCTAAAGTAGTGAACAAGAAAGTTGTAAGTAGTAAGCGGGAAAGTAGCTTTTGAATAATTGGAATTGGAAGACTCTAAGCATTGGGTATAGGTTCAAACCAATTTTTGGTTTTCAAAATTTATAATAAGGTATTATGCTTTTAAAGCGAACATTTAAGGTCTGAGCACCCTTTTTTACAGGTTTTCATGGACAGAAGTATTTTAGATCATTTTTCAAAGGAAAAAAAATAGATGTGGAATCCCAAAATCTGTCTACTTGCAACTTGTAAAGAAATGTGAGGAAATCAAAGACAATGGTTGGCTTTTGCAATTAAAAACAAATTTTTCTCAATTCATTCAATGGCTAAAGGGGTCCATTTAATCCCTAAAGTCCCAAGGCCTCTTTTCTATAAAAAACACACACAAACAAAAAACTGCCATTTCTAAAGCAAAGAGCAAAAAAAAAAAATTATTATTATTATTATTTTGTATATCTAACCATAGGATCTTGTACTATACTAGTATAGAAATGTGCGGAAGAAATTTCACAAACTTTGACCAAGTAGATTGCAAGATATTTGTATATAAAGTAAAGAAAACAAGTTCTTTTGCACCTTGCTCAGCTACATTTTTTGGCTTTGAACCTTCATAACTTACAATTTTTGCTCTTTTGATTTGAATTTCTAATTTTAGATGATAAAAAATTGAATTGAGAATCTAGGAAAAAAAATTCAAGAAAAATACACTTAGTTTTCACTCATTAAATTTAAAAAAAATAGAAATAGCTTTAAGATTGAAGGAAAGTTTTAATTATTAATAGCTCTGAGATGGAATTGAAATATACTGATCTCAACAATGGATTGTTCTAGCAAGAGATCTTAACCTTGTGAAACTTTATTTTTGAAAAATTGTGAAAATTGAAGTCAGAAATGATCCCATAAGTTATTTTTTCAAGAAGATGCTCTAATTGCCCCCAAAACAAGATTGTCCATAACTTTCACATAGCAAATCTAAATGGAGTGAATCACAGCTTCCCATGAACATAAAAATATAATCTATACAAAATAAAAAAATTTAAATGTTTTACATTAAGGTTTTTTGAAAGTTTTTTTTTGCCCAACAAACTAAAAAAAAGGGCTTTTAGTACCATAAATTTTGCTCTTGGGCTCTTATTGTAATGAAAATTATATTTTCGGAAAGCTAATGTGTTTTTTCCAAAAATAATTCAGATAATGACGATAAATATTGAGACCACAGGAGCTTGCTTGAAGTCCATTTTGTCCCCAAAGGGGACAGTGGACTAGGGTTTAACATTCCATGAGATAGAAAATCATCACTTTTAGTGAAAACCTACTCCAAAAAAATCCATAGCTTCTTCTACAAAGTGGAGGCACCTCTTCTCCATTCTCTAGCTCATAATAGAGGTGATTCGAAAGACACGGGCGATTTTAGAGAGAACTACCTTTATTTCAATTCAAGGCATAAAATTACCAAAAATTTGCAATCCCCATTACTTCTATCTTTCTACATGGTAGAAAATTTATATTGCCTTATACTACTCCAAAACATGCATAGAATTGCTTAAGTGACTCGCTCTGGGTGGTTCTAGTATACCACATAAGTGCAAGTGGTAGATGTGAACATCATAGATTGATTAACAAGGAAAGTTGAATCAACCTTTTGCCATGCACATTGGAACAAGTGGATTATAGCATACAAACTACATTTGCATGTTAATTTAAGAACTGGTTTAGTAGAAAATTTATTGTCTAGATTGGAACAACAAGATTAAATGGGTTCAATTAAAGAATTATTATTGTATCTATAATTTATTATATTTCAGATATTTCAGATAAATTTCATATGCATATCTTGGCAATTAATATTGACGATCATATTTTAGGTTAAGATTCTTGACAACTAATATTAATAGTAGCATTTTTTAAGGGAAGGTCAATAAGTCTATTGTTATATAATTCAGGTCAGGTCACTTATTTTGTATAATTGACACTTATTTTAATCTTTTAAAGTTTTTGTTTGGTAATTGCTAACTACAAACCACAATTTTAACCCTTGAAGTTCTATGGTCATTATCATGTCAAAAAACACTCAAAATTGCCACTTTTACTATGTTCATCTAAGAAATTAAAAAATATATGTTTTTCTTAAAATCTAACCGTAGGACCTTGTATTAAACTTATTTTAGATCATTTGGTAATTTTTTTGTAATGATTGACTGTACAGATTGAAAGATATTTGCATTCAAAGCAAAAAAAAACTTTTTTTCAAGAAGATCCTATGATTGTCCGCAACACAAGAAACTCTATAATTTTTACATCACTAATCCAATGGAATGAATAAAAGATTCTTATCTGAGAGAAAAATTTATTCTATGAAAGATTTATGAAAAAATCTATTTGTAAAAAATAATTAAAAGATTTATTTTAATTTTTTATGGATTTTTTTTGTTGCCCAATCTCCCGCAATTTGATGTTATTGTGGCATAACTTTTACTCCCATGCACCAATTAAACAAAAATTATATTTTAGAAAACTAATAAGTTTTTCTATCTTATGAGAAAGTTTCAAACAATTTCACCAAAAATTGAGCTCATAAAAATCTACCCAAAATCCATTTTGTCCCCTGCGTGAACAATGAGACTTTAAGGGTTAAGTTAAATTACCACAATTTAGCCCAAATGCTAAATATAGAATACAATGTACGCAATCCTAGTCCAATACACGGTCCTATATAGTATTTTGGCTCATGCAATTCCAGTCCTATATAATATATTGACTCATATGTCAAATGTATAGTCAAGTCTTCAATTTCTTCATACCAAAGGGATGTCACTATCACTATCACCATTCACATTCATATTTGAGATGTTAATACTTACCTACAATGTCATCCTGAATTTTTCCCATGCAACTTGGTGGATGTGACGAACCATTTTATGACAATGACAATGATCTCAAATTAGTAACTGAAAATTCCATTTTCTTAACAAAAATTGCAACTTGTTCAACAATAAGAATAAAAAAAGGAGAGTACAACCCCAAGCATCAATTGCAAAGTAAATTCCAAATGGTAATCATTTTCAAAAGGACCAATTTATATGAGGGTCCAATTTTTTACCCCATTTCAATATACCCAAATCAATCAGTAAGTTTATTTAACCTTTAAAGGAAAAAAAATTCCCCCAGGCATGGTTTTAGGATCAAATTTGAATTTTAAATAGTATTTCATGTCTTAGAGCTTAAGTAAAAAATGTAGTTCCAATAATTTTTAAGACAGTTTCAAGATAGCATCTTGAAAGCTTTAAAATTCACCACTTTTGAGCTTTTCTGTTGAAATTATCTTTGTGTGAGCTTAAGTAGTACACCACTTATTCCATGTTGTTCATCAATATCATCTCTAATTTTGCCAAAAAATTTATACTATTTTAAGCACTTTTAAAATTACTACGATTTTTACAAAGAGATTATTTTTCTAAATCATATAAAAATCATTTTAGTATTTTTAATTGTAAGAAAATGAAGCTAAATTTTGGATATATATTACTACATGAGAAAATGTCAACTTTTGAAATTTGTGTTATAATATAGATAACTAATGAAGTTTGACCAAATGAAAACATATAATGTCTTTTAAGGATTAACCTTGAAAAAATAGGCAAATGACCATTTTGTCAAACTCCAAAGACATTCACTATGAGTGCTCCCATTTTTCAACTTTATTAGAATTAAATTATTTTTTATTTATTTTTGAAGACGTAATCACACATCATCTATGAGCTATAAAAATTTCAATTTTTTGGTGAGAAATTCAAGTTATTGTGAATTTTTTAAATACAAAAATCATTCATATTAAAGATAAATTATGTTTAATAAATTTAGAATTTTTTCCAAAAATGTATATAATAAAGTAGAACATCATGTGCAAATCAAGCTGTCTTGTCATTTGAAAATTAGAAAATCAACTAAGTATGACCATAGGTCCAAAGTAAAAATTGCTATTAAATATGGAATGTTAGGAATTTTAACCCTTAAAGTCCCAAGGCCATTTTTCCATCAAAAACCATTCAAAACTGTCAATTCTAGAACAAAGAGCAAAAAATAAAATTCAATGGGTTTTTTTGCATATTTAACCGTAGGATCTTGTACTAGACTAGTGTAAGAATGTGTGGAAGAAATTTCAGAAATTTTGACCATGTAGATTGCAAGATATTTGCATTTAAAGTGAAGGAATCTAGTTTTTTTGCACCTTGCTCAACTACATTTTTTGGCTTTGAACCTTTTCAACTTAAATTTTTTGCTCTAATGATTTTGAATTTCTAATTTTATATGATGAAGAATTGAGTTGAGAATCTAGGGAATTTTTTTTAAGAAGAAACTTAGTTTTCACTCATTAAAAAATTGTTTAAGTAGAAGTAGATTAAAGATTGAAGGAAAAATTAAATCATTGATAGCTCTAAGATAGAATTGAAATATACTAATCTCAACGGTGAGATTGTTTTGGCAAGAAATCTTGACCTTGTGGAACTTTTTTTTTTTAAACTGTGAAAATTGAGTTCGGAAATGAATCCTACAAGTTATTTTTTCAAAAAGATGCTCTAGTTGCCCAAAAAATAAGATTGACCATAACTTTTGCATAACAAATCCAAATGGAATGAATTAGAGCTTCCCATGTAAATAAAAAAAATCTGTACAAAACAAATTTAAATTCTTTTTAATTTAAAGTTATTTTGAGGAGTTTTTTTTGCCCGCCGAACTAAAATTTGGAGTTTTTGTGCCATAACTTTTGCTCCGGGGCACCGATTGAAATCAAAATTACATTTTTGGAAAGCTAATGTGATTCTCTATTTTCTAAATTTTTTTAGAAAATCACTAAAAATATTGAGACCGTAGTAACCTGTTTGAAATCCATTTTGTCCCCCGAGGGGACAACGGGACTTTAGGGGTTCAGTTGATGTAGAAACTAAATGTGATTTATTTCATTTCATCACAAGCGGACAAATTTTAAAAAATTAACTTTTTATGGATTAAATTTAGATCACAAACAAGAAAAAGAAATGATCAAAATACACAACAAATTTGCTCTATGAATTAAGCATATTCTTGTATAGAAAAGTCAACAACAACACTATGAATAAATTTCCAGCATCATCCACAATAAATGTATTCAAGAATTTATACCACAAAAAAATTATCAAAAATTTGAAATTTGTTGTCTATTAGGGTTGCAAAAAGTCATCCAAAGGCAATGCTTAAAGCAAATCGTTAAGGCAATTTTTGGGGTTGTTCCAGAGTTTTAGAATTTAATCTTCCAATTGGGCCATCAATCAACTTCAAAGGCTTTACATTGAAAATCAAGTTAATTTGACTTTTGACAATATGGCGTATTCATGTAGCTATTAACCCCAAAGTGACATTCAATTTCTGGGGTTCAAAAACATCATTGCTTTTGAAGCTTTATGGATCTAAATGCCTTTAAGTTATACAAATCTCAACCGTACAATCTTGTAGTGTACATGTTGTAGATGACATGTACAAAATTTGAAGTCAATTGGCCACATAGATTGCAAGATTATAATGTTTTAGTGTTGAAAATGGATGCTGAAATTTTCCCAAAAACACATTTGGAGGTGAAATTTGATTTCTAAACCTACTCAAATGAAAAAACTTTACACTACAAAATGATTCAAAACTAGTATACAAACACATTGGTAGAAAAAAATTTCATTCAATTGACTCATTGTGTCTATAAAACAGCTTTGAAATGTCAAAAATCAACAAGAAAAATTGCAAAAAACAGATCTAAAGCTGAACCTCCTTCTACTAGAATGCTTCTCTGTCACTCATTAGTTCTTGGATAAACATGAAATTTTAGCCACACAAACTAGACTAGTATGCGCAATTTTTCCAAAAAGAATTATTGAAAATAGACTCTGTATGAAGAAGAAATAAGCCGCCAAAACTCACTATACTCCAAAAATGGCAGAATTTGGAACTTCGAATTGCTCGTAAACATTCAAAACAACTTGGATTGACATGAAAACTTTATCACAATAACTATACTTCCAGGGGAACAAAACCCAGTTTTTTTTTTATTGAAAATGAGCAATGGATGAAGGAGATACAAGGTCCCGAAGTTGCAGCCCTAAAATAAAATTTAGTGAATTCAAATTGAAGTTGTGAACTTCGATTGGCTTTCAAAAAATCAATAAACCATGAATTAATCTGAAAATTTTACCACAAACTAGAGGGGAGAGCGCAACTTTTCCAACAAGTTTTATTCAATTTGGACCTTGGATGCAAAAGTTACAGCACTTTGAACTGGACTTGAAATTGTGTGAGGACACTTTCTGTCCTCTTTGTCACTTTGGGGTTAAATGATGATTTTTTTATGCTAGAAAAATACCATTAGATGTTTTTCAGTCGCATTGGAGGGTTGTTTCAAGCCTGTTCCGCTTATTGAAACTAGCCATTGTTGGCTAGAATTAAAATTAATTATAAAAGCTAAAATTAAATAATATATATTTTTAATTTAAAATTAAAAAACATATATTTTTTAAATTGTAACTAAAAAAATTTAATTACTATTATGTGATGTAGAAGTAATTGGACTAATTTGGGACAATTATCATGTTCCCAATAGTCCGAAAACTTGCAGTTGTTTACAACTCCGAAATCTCATCTAATACTCCTTCTATCTATGAAATAGATCCATGTTTCCTTTGTGTTTTGCAAAGAAAACATGGATCTTTTTTAGAAATAAAGATAGTATAATTGGGTTGCTATAATTCTTGATCCAAATCTAGAACTTGAACCCAATTTGGAATGGTCCAATGAATTATAAATAGGGCTCAAGTTGTAATATGAAGTGGGCCCTATCATGAAGTATAAAGTTATAAATCCCAACTATCGCTTTTTATGTAATATAAGAATAATAATAATAAATAAAGACATCTTCATAGGTTAATTTTGTTTCTAAATAATGTAACCAAGTGAGTGCACCTGGATGGGACTAAATTTTTTTTGGCCATTTAGACATATTTTATTATAGGATGTTATCCATGCAAAAACTTAACAAAGAGAGTTGGAAATTAGAGTTGGCACTTTAGTCTTCACATTATGGAGCCCCAAATCCTATACATAATATTTCTTCTCAACTCAGCAAAGTTAGAAATTAGTCTTGAATTTGGGCTCGGGATATAAAGGTAACCATATCTAATTGTGACCTTTTGCCAAATTGTCCTACGTATATTCTTGCCTAAAGTGCAAGCCTTTTCAATTTTGATCTTTCTTAACTCCTGAAGAACAATTGTTCTTTCAAGGGACAAATTGGATTTTGGGCAGGTACCTATAGTTTCAATTTTTGTCATGATTTTTTGAAACTTTTCTTGAAGATAGAAAAACTCATTATCTTCATGGGAATATAATTGCTTTTCTTCAATTGGTGCCCGGGAACAAAATTTATGTCTAAATATGCTCAAAACATGGGAGATAGACAATAAAAAATAAATTGATTTGATTTTTAAATTTTTACAAAAAACTTAGATTCATTCCATTTGGATAAGTGATGTGAAAGTTATGAACAATCTTATTTATCGGGCAATCTAAGCATCTTCTTGAAAGAATAACTTGTAAAATTCATTTATGAATGCAATTTTTACAATTTAAAAAAAAAAAAGACCCACGTGGTTAAGTTGCTTGCCAAAACAACCTTGACATTGAGATTAGTGCTTTTTAATTCCATCCTAAAGATATTAATAATTTAAGTTTACCTTCTAAAATTATTAATTAGTGGTATCACGTGGATTGACATTATCTACCAAATAATTGTTTTACCTTCCAAGAACAAAAAATATTTTGTTAATATTCTCTAATATTATTTTTTCATCCATAAAAAAATAAAAAAATTTGACATCCATTTCTAGACTTCTGTAATGCTAATCCCAACACCCGGATATGGTATAAAATTTTAATTGGTTTAAACCCTAAAGGACCAAACACCATTTTTTGACAACATAGCGATTTTGGACAACTCACTACAACCTGAATTTTTATTTTTTTCCTTCAAAATTTTCATAGAAGATGTGCCCAAGGAGTAGCTTTGAGGCCCAACAATTTTCATAGCTTTTGACTACATGGTTAAAAAGTTAATGCATGATATATCATTTTCATTATTTGGAAGGCAGCTCGGGCAGCTGAAAAAACTTCTTTAAAAATCACTTTTTTTTTAAGTAAAAATTTGAAATTGGTTCTTTAGATTTATCTATACATGGGAAGCTTTGAATCATGCCATTTTGATTAATGAAATGAAAGTTATGAGGAGTTTTAGTTTGAGGATAGTTATGTAGTCTCTACTCTAAAATAAACTTTGAAGTCCTTAATTTAACTCAATTTTCAATATTTTTGAAAAAAAATAAAAATATTGGATGTAGATTGTTTATTACAACATTATAACCTTTGGGATTGTCATTTTTCAATTCCATATTTAAATTTTTAACAATTTAGTGTTTTGAACATTTTCTACCTCTTTCTACTTACTATTTTTTTCCTATATGTTTTACAATTTCAAATGATCTGAAAATCTTCAAGCATGTAGCCAAGTTGCCTTGAAGAATGGATCCAAAGAGTAACCACCATTTTGGACATATTTTCATACCAATGTGACCTTGTGAAGTGCAGCTGCCCGGACTTTCGCAGGGACAAAAAAAGGATTTTTGTCAATCCAAACGCTAATATCTTGCAATCCACACGGTGGAAATTTTTGAATTTTTTTCCACGACTTCTTAAACCAATGTATTACAAGATCCTACGTTTACATTTTTTCAAAAAAAAAAATTTCAAAAATTTGGTACTTGTATTGGAAATAGCAGTTCTAGAGCGATTTTAGTGAAAACGTAGTCTTTGACCTTTAGGGTTAATCGTATAAACTACATGTAGTATAAACAGAACACTTTTTTAGTGTTTCTACTTGCCCTTCAAGGGGCACCGTAGAGCTAGATTGCACCATTTCAAAATAAATCCCTACTCTTTACCGATAAAATTTTATGACAATTTTTTTCCATTTCATTTTTTAAATATGGATAAGGTCACCAAATTTGGATGAAAAGTGCATGAATACATTTGGAAAGTATTTTTGGATTCAAACTATGAATGAATGTAGAAATTTAGTGCTTAATCAAATTTAAATTCCTATAATCCCATTGTCTCCTCAAGGAACAAAATGGATTTTGGGCAAGCTCCTGTGGTCTCAATATTTATTGTATTTTTTTGAATTTTTTATATAGATAAAAAAACACATTAGCTTTCCGAAAATATAATTTTTTTTCAATCGAAGTCCGAGAACAAAAGTTGTTGCTCGAAAAGACATTTGAGGGCAAAAAGAACTTCAAAAAAACTTAAAGTAAAAAAAAAAATTTATTTATTTTCTATGATTCTTACACTAGTCTAGTATAGGATCCTATGTTTAGATTCTGGGGGATTCACTCAATGTAATCTTTGGATATCACATGCAATCAAGTAAATTTTCTATCCCTATTTATTTAAAAAAAAACTTGATTTAGCTCCAAGTTTTTGTGTGTTGGTACATAAATAATATATATTTTATGTCAAAAAAATTTGGATTCAACTTAATTCAACAAGATATTCAAATGCACGGTTGAAGATTGCACTAAAATGGTTGTATCTTCTCTTCAAATATTTATCAAGATTGCATATGAATGATAATTGTATCCAACTTTGGTATGCATAAACTTTAAACAAGGCTTCATTTATTGGCAATTTAAAAATGATTCAAAAAATATTATTTACCATATAAAATAGGGGGTCGAAATTATTTTTCAACTATACAATGTATTTATTTTCTTACAAAATTTGTAAGTAATTATTTCAAATTTCCAAAATTTCCAAAAAATCAAAATATGAACTTCCAACATATTATAACATACTATAATTTTTTCAAACTATTTAAATAATTTTTTACCATATAGGATAGGGGTTGTAGATTTTGATCGCACATTGCTAAAAAAAAAAGGGAGTGTCCCCCTCCCCCGGGGTTTAGATATGCAAAAAAACATTCTAATTTTTTTTGCTCTTTGCTATAGAAATGGTATCTTTAAGCGGTTTTAGATTAAAAAGAGGCATTGAAATTTAAGGATTAAATGATCACCATTATGGGGTTGGGGTGAACCGCCCCCCCCCCCCCCCCCCCCCCCCCTCTCACTTGTCCTTCCAAAGTCATTCTAGGGGTGCATTTCAAAAAAGACCATATACATTTAGTGCTCAATTCATTTATCTTCTACGCCTCTTCTAGTTAATTTGGGGCCTCTAATTTTAAATGTAAATTCAAAATTTTCACATTTTATCATCAATGGTAAATAAAAATTTCCAATGTTTTTTCTTGGGATAAAATTGAGGATGAACAAAGGGGGGCATTTCATTCTAGCCATAACATTGTTTACCTTTGTCTTTTTCTCCCTACAAATGAAGAGCCCCCCAACGACAAAGTACCGGTGCCCATGACATCCTTGACACTAACAACCTCATCACAAAGTTTAGAACCTATGATTTGTCAATAGCTATCATGTGGTTATCATTGTTTCATGGGGTTGCACGTTGATATACAGTTTATCGCATCATTACGATACATTACTTGGAACTAAAAGTAATGCATTGTAACAATGCGATAAATTATAAAATAATGCATCATGGTGATGCGATAAATTGTATATTATTGTGCAAATCCATGAAACAACAATAACCACATGATAACTATTGACAAACCATAGGTTCTAAACTTTATGATGCTAGTGACATTATATCTATGCCTAACCAATGACATTTTCAACTTTATAATTAAAATCTCCCCTCCAAGTATTGAAGGGCGATTTATACCTCCATCTGGGGGAGGCAATTGAACTGGCTTCTAGGATCCCTGTACACGACTTGTATTTAGCCTTATAACTCTTCAATTGTTGTTTACTGCATGAATTGTGATACATTGTTATTTACATACTGCCATGATCAGTAATTCACTTTGTACCGAAAGATATTTGATCAATGTTTTTCTAGTTATATGCCATCGAATTCATAATGTGCTATTCGTCTGCAAAGTGCTTTCACGCCCTACTAGGGTTAACAATGTTATGGCCCATCCTCCCTGGCACTTTTTCAGAAAGTGAAAAAAAAAGCCCTGGTCCCTACCTTGGTGAGAACTGAGAACCGGACCTTATAGGTTACCCCAACCGCCACAGTCGCCCAATTGGGAGTCGGTCCAGGAACTGACTGTGTCTGTGAGGTCCACTGAACTGAAATCGTTTAGTTGGGATTCGAAATATACTGAAAATGGACCGTCAACTCCAGTGCCCCCCTCTATCTCTCCCTCTATATTAGGCTCGTCAGCAGCTCCAGAATCTTCTAAATTAGCGCCCCCAAGGAAAGTTCTCAATTGGATCCCCCAAGAAAATAATGGAAGCAGGGGGGGGAGGGCCTGCGGGCCTGAGGGGGGGGCTATTTCGAGATTCCCACCCCAACTGAAGGAACCGTCCAGTAGTGCACGCAGGGATTTCGTGGCAAACGAAAATTTGAAAAAAACAGTCGTCCGGTCGTCGCTAGAGTCCGTCAGTCCAGCGAAGAAGAAGCAGGTCTGCTGGCTGGGCCCACTTCGAAATTCAAAATTAGACGGAGCTGCCCCCGAGGAGGACTGTGCGTAGGCTTCTTAATAAATGAGGAGCATGCAGAGCGAGTGGGCTGTCTGAATGAGACCCGCCCTGAATGGGAGGTTCAAAGATGTGAACCTCAACCAACTGGCCGAGTGGAAAAGAAATCCACCTAGCGCAAAAGAAATCCTCCCAGCGTAAAAGAAATCCACCTAGCGCAAAAGAGATCACACCTAGCGTAAAAGAAATTCACCTAGCGTACAAGAAGCACCAAGAAACCACCAAAGTGTAAAAGAAATTTACAAGAGTGTTAAAAAAACCCACCAAAGTGTATAAGAAAACCATGCAAGTGAATAAGAAAACCATCTAAGTGTGTAAGAAATTCACCCAAATATAAAAGATTTCCAAGGAAGTGTATAAGAAATCTACCAAAGTATAAACAAATTCCACCAATCCACCAAGCTTTTAGGAAAAAAAAGTATAAAAAAATTAAAGAACTATTTTCTTTGACATCTTTAACGTCACATCCTCTATTACTACATTTTCGCTAAACCTTCATTGAATTCTCACTAAATTCTAAATAACCTCCGCATTTTAAAGTGTAAAAATAAAATAATATAGTATTTTATAAATCCTTTAATGTCACCTTTTCTATTATCACCCTCTCTACATTCTTATCCAAACCATCATCAATCAAATCAAAACTTGCTCCATACTCTTACTATTGTATTACAAGAAGTTGCATATAAAATGTCAAGATATAAATTTCAACAAGTGTAAAAACAATTGTCTTCTAGATTTCATCTCTAGTGATGTTTGGACGCATAAAAAAATAGTGAAACTATAGGAAACAAATGCATCATGTTCAAAATTCACTTTATAGTTATACTATTAGACTTTGTTATGCTATAGGAAATTGCAAACAATGTGTATGAAAAAGCTTCCAAAATCACCTCCTTGATTCTTTTGCCATGTAAGGCAATTGGAGTCTAAAAGTGGTTTTTGAAAACTCAAATTGTTCTTGATCATTTTGAAAAATAGGTGATTTGATTTTCAATCATGCTATAAGTTTGCAAATTACCTTGAAATGACTATTTTATAGCAATTTGAAGTTGAAAGCATATAGACATATTTCAAAATGTATAGTGCCTCAAATTTGGTTCACTATGTTGTTCTACTCTCTAATACAATTAGTTTGTTATAATCACATTATTTATTTGATGTGAAATTTCTTTCTCTCTTTCTTCAAGGATTCATCATAATTTTAAATCTTCACCAAATACTTTGAAAATTTTATGACTTGTACAAAGTGTATAACTTCATCTCTAAAAATAAATAAATAATTCATTCATGGTCACATGCTCCATCTTCATATTTATTTTGCAGTTGATATGAATCTCCTTCACTTCTTCAAAAATTAATGATAATTTCAAATCTATACTCCAAAATTTGAAAATATACAACTTGTAGAAGATTTGTGGGTTCATCTTTGAAAAAAAATAGCAAATTTTTTTGTTCCTACTTAAGGTGTACACACCTATAATTGTCATTAGTTACAATTAAGCATAGTAAATATTATTAAATACAAATTATTTTTCTTGGATCAACTTGCAAATTGAGAGAAGATTTGAATGTATGATTTGAATGTACTGTAGAATGTATGATTTGCATAAGTTACAAATTCTTAAAGTATTATATCTAAGTGTACTAGAAACCAATCATTAGACTCTTGAAGACTTTAATGTTTTGATTGTAAGTAATCAATATCTATTTTTTTTTTAGCTTTTGGGTCCAAATATAAAAGTCACGTTTCAAAGAGTGTTGATTATGGGTATGTTCCAATATGATTTTGGAGAGCAATATATTGATGTCTAATATTTTTTGACTTGTTAGGCTCTGTCCCTCCTAATTTGCACCAATGCAATGACAACATTTGTGACTTATTGTTTCCAAACTCGCTTGTTGGTACATACCTTAGAAGAAAGATGGAACATGTAATAAATATGCCAATGACCAAGCAAATTTCATTTCCAAGTTGTGCACCAAGTATATAATAACAAGTCTATGAAGTCACACTTTACCAAGTGAATCAAAATTATAAATGGTTGGTACAATAGATGGATTTTGAATGAAAGGAGAATGAAACCCAAAGTGAATTCAAGAACTTGCATAAGATTTGAAATGTTGGTCATTTGATAATAGTTTTTGAAAGTGAAAGTGAATAGGCTACTATTTTAGTTCATAGGTGCTACAATAATCACATGGCATAGTTTTATGAATGAGCCATGATATATCCCCGTCTGGATTCACAAAGTATCTTTTACTAATTGAAAGAGACTTTGGACAATATAGAAGTGACAAGCATTTGTTTTTTGCACATATTGCTTAAAACATTTATAGCTTTTCATTAATTTATTATTACTTTTGTATGCTACATTGCCCATTCACTCTTCACCCATCTCAACAAGGGCTACATTTTGTCCCCTATAACTTCCCATTTTGGTTGGACACCATGTACAGACAAGTATTCAACTTTTAAAATATCAATTTTAAGGTCCACATTAACCTTTCAAGGAAAAACATGCTTGAAGGGCATGGTTTTAGGATCAAACTTGAATTTTACATAGCTCTTGATTTAAAATCTCTTAAAGCTTGACAAAAAAGATGTAATTCCAATAATCTATTTTTTTCCCTAAACTATTAAAATTATAATTTTTGTAACATTCTGCAAGTAGCATCTTGAAAGCTTAAAATACACCACTTTTGAACTTTTCTATTGAACTTCTCTTAGTGTGAGCTCAAGTAGTACACCACTTATCCCATGATGTTTGTCAATATCATCTCTAATTTTGCTATAAATTTCATACTATTTTAAAGCAATTTTGTACCATGATATTTTACTTTCAAAAATTGTTTAAAAATAATTTGGATGTTTTTTATTATGAAAAATGAAGATAAAATTTGAATTTATATTAATAAATTAAAAATATAAACTTTTGAAAGTTGTGTTTTAAGATAGAAAATTAATGAAGTTTGACCAAATAGAATAGGGAATGTCTTTTAAAGGATTAACCATACTAGACCTTTTTATAGGTGCAATTTGAAGAGCTTGGTCACTTTAATTCTCTAAGGACACACTAGTGACATAGAAATTATTCCTTTGGTTACCATGTGAATCAATTGCTTAAAAAATTGCAAAAGTATTTATAGAAGACTATAGTACTTTGAAGTCAAAGTACTATACAAGGCCTCTCCATTTCACAACAAAATTTTGAAAATGAATAGTTGCACTTGAAGAAGTGTCCTACTAGAAGGATTCTTTGTCATCCATTAGACTAAAACGTCCTTGGCGATGTTTAATCCCTAAAGGACCAGCATGCCTTTTGGGGCAGCATAGAAATTTTGGGTAGTTACGTGTGACTATAAATTTGCATATTTTAGGCTAAAATTTTAATAGTAAGTGGGAATGAGGAATATCTTTTATATGCACTAGATTTCAAGACATTTGGAAATATGAGTAAAAAATGATGGCTTAATATATATTGTAAATGGGCAGTCCGGGCAAATCGGAAAAAAACATTTTTTTGAGAAACAAAATTTTGAAATTGGTTTTCTACAATTATATATGCATGGAAAGTTTTAAATCATTCCATTTTGATCAATGAGTCAAAAGTTACGAGGAGTTTAAGTTTGCGAGCAATTATGGATTCTCTACTCTAAAATAAACTTTGAAGTCCTTTATTTAACTCAATTTTTAATATTTTTGGAAAGAAATAAAACCATAGAATGCAGATTGTTTATTAGAACATTGCAACCATTGGAATTGACATTTTTCAATTCCATAACTAAATTCTTAACAATTTTGTATTTTGAATCATTATCTATTTCCTTCTACTTCCTATTTTTTTCATGTATGTTGTACAATACAATTCCAAACGATTTGCATATTTTAAGCATGTAACAAACTTAAAGAATGAATTCAAAGAAGCACCACCATTTTGGACATTTTTTCATACGAATGTGATCTTGTGAAGTGCAGCTGCCCGATTTTTTGCAAGGCCCCCCCATAAGGGTTTTGTCACTTCAAGCACTAATATCTTGCAATCTAGATGGGGGAATTTTTTGGAATTTTTTCGACATCTTTTCAAACTAGTGTACTTTAAAATCCTGTGGTTACATGTGTCCCAATTTTTTTTCTCCTAAAATTTGGTATTTGTACTAGAAATAGGAGTTTTGGATCGTTTTTGGTGAAAAAACAGTCGCAGTCCTTTCCTTTAGAGGTTGAGGGTTATGGACCTGTCACCTTCATTAGTTCAGTTCAATTGCAAATTGTTGTGAAACAAATCAGGTGATGCACAGTGAAGGGGTTGGTGCCTGGTGAATGGGACGTCTACGCTACCGAGAAAACGAAGAGTTCCTCGGCTCCGTCCTTCCGTCCCGGCCAGGGTGAAAGAAAGCGAGGGGGAGGGAGTACAATACAAGAAATGGCGAACGGGAAAGAGCCAGGAGCCAGCTAGCAAACCAGCCGGACTCCCCTCTCCAGGCAGACGGGCGGGCGGGCAGGCAGGCAGGCAGGCAGGCAGTCCGGCTCACTGGGCCAGTGAGAGCGCCACCGAAAAGAAAAAGTTACTGTAGTGGGGAGTGACACAGTCTCCAACTTCCTTGCTACTCCTCCGCTGGTCTACGGCCCTACACTAGCCAGGGCCTAGAGCAATTCAAGAGCATCACGAGAGCGCATTCCAATCGCCTGGGCTGGTAACGTCTTTTCCCACACTCCCCCAGTCCCCCATGCTTGCAGGAGTCCACCATCTCCATCCCCCATCCTCTGTTCAGTGCAGACCTTGCTCCTCGGGGCAGCATTGTGTCCAAATTGCAGAACCAGACCCTGCTGCAAGGCGACCTGTGTCAGACAGGAGACAGGCCGAAAGAGAGACGAGCAGGCAGTCAGGACTCGTCGTCGTCGTCGTCGTCTTCGTCGCCTTCGTAGTTCGCAGTGCTACTCCTCGTGTCGCTCAACTAGCCTAGAGGGATGGAGTAGTACAATGAAGCCAAGGGAACGCCAGGCGCAGAGAGAAACACAGAGAAAGAGAGAGAGAGAGAGAGTGGCAGCTTTTGGTTGGAGTGGGAGTGGGAGTGGAGGCGCCAAGAAACCGCTAGGGTTGGTGTCTTGATGATGTGTGCGCGTGGGGAGCCAATTTGTGGGGGTAGCTGGAGAGTGGATTGAGGTGCAGGGAAACTAGGGTTTGAGGGAGAACGCGGGTTTGGGAGGGGAGTGAGGGGGAGTGATTGCAAGGGGCGACATGCAGAAGAAGAAGCGGGGGAGGACGATAAGGAGGAGGAGTAGCTTCACGGGGTGTGTGACAAGGTGGAGCTGCAGCATGTGATCAGCAGGAGCGGGGAAGTGTGAGCGGAGGCCGCACCATGGGGGCGTCCGTGGACGGGGCTTCGGTGCACAGTGTGGTCACCTCCTGTGCGCTCTTTGGTGCACTGTTCGTGGTTCTTAGTGCCCTCTCCGTCGCCATACTTGTGGCTGTCAATTGGCGCCCCTGGCGGATCTACAGGTACGGGCCACTGCTACAGCTGCTCATTTGGGAATTGGTTCTTGGAATAGTGTGCGGGAACCCGAGGTTCGTTCATGTGTGTTGCTGGTAGCTGATGAGCAGAGGAATCATGAACAGAAATCGTCTTTATGACTTCGACTTTTGGTTTGGAGGTTGGGAACGTGCTCAGCTGGTGGAATGCAACATCGCGATTGTCCGATGCCGATGTTGCATAATTTTTGTAGCGAAATGGATGGTTTAGGGATGGAGCCGGAGGAACGTATGGATCCCTCATTGGGGCGTATGTCGGAGGACCTAATCCTACGCTTTAAGTATCTCTATTAATCTCGAATGAACTGGAAAGTCGAAGGCGATGCCAAGAAATTGCCGCAGTCGTGTAATCTGTATTCTTGACGTTTAATATCCCGTAATGCGAAGAAGTTTAAGTCTTGATAGCAGTACAGGGCATTACAACTGGTCTCCTGATCCTATATTTGGAATAATAGCGAATTACGCAAGAACTAAAAGTCTTGTTTTATCAAATCTTTTTGATTTCGTTTGTCATTTTGTCTCAATGAAAATGCTTGTAGTTTCTGGAGTTCAGGGGTATGATTCGTTTTTCTTGTATTTGAGAGGGAAACTGATGCGAAACAAAGTTAGGTCTTTTCTTCAGCGAGTCCGTACTTGGTGCACACTTTTTGAATCTTCCGTAGGCAGCTAGCTTTTCCAGATCAGAAGAGGATCATTATGTTCCACTGTTTCATATTTCTCTCAAAAAGATGGTGTTCTTTGGATGTAAGGTTACTGTGGCAAATATCAGCTCGTGCTCAGCAATTTATGGCAACGGACAACGATTGATGTTTGGCACAGAGTGAATTATCGCACTGTGTCTGTAACAACATGGGATAGTTCTTGAATGGGGGAAGATGCCTTTCTTCTGTATACAGATGTGATAATAAGTAGTGCCATTGTGTCGTGCAGTGGGAGTAATATTTTGCCCTTCGTGCTGAATCTGGTCGTTTTACATCTCATGTTTATATGGCTGTAGCTTCTGTAATAGTTTCATCTGTTCCTTTTCTTAGCAGTCAGCTTATGGCCTTTGGTGTGATGGTTGCAGTTGGATATATGCTCGCAAATGGAGATCGTTTATACAGGGCCCTCGGTTGAGCATAATTTCCGGAATACTTGCTTTCGCTGCTTGGGTGATTGTCCTGTCCCCAATTGCGGTTCTCATCTTGTGGGGGGTGAGGCTCGTGGTTATATTGAACCATGACACCGTCGGCCTCGCAGTAATCCTGGCGGGCACAGCTCTACTGTTAGCGTTTTACGCTATCATGCTATGGTGGAGAACGCAGTGGCAAAGCTCACGTATGTATTTGCTGATTAGACGTTTTCATCATGCCCAACTTGTTCAGATCACTTGAGTTCCTCTTATACTCCCTGTTGGTTAAATCGTGATATCATCTTGTGCTGGGTCCTTTATGACTCGATGATTGTTCATTGCAGGTGCTGTGTCTTTCCTGCTTCTCCTTGCTGTATCATTATTATGTGCATACGAGCTCTCAGCAGTCTATGTCACAGCTGGACGAAGTGCTTCGAATCGTTTTTCTCCATCAGCTTTCTTTTTTGGTGTTTCGGCAATCGCGATGGGCATCAACATGCTCTTCATATGTAAAATGGTTTTTAATGGTGAGTAATGAGAGCAACATTAACAGTGACAGAAATATACATGGCATGAAACAACATGGCAGGTGTGTCTGGTAATCCTTTGTAGTAGGATGATGAATGATTTCTTTTCAACAGAAGACTGTGTTTACATCTTGCAGATTGTACTCTTAAGTCATTGTTTATAGTTGCAATGTTGTTTATAGTCTCTCGTTTTTTATGTCCCTGGGGTTGTTTCATTAATGGAGGTGAAGGCTTAATGCCTGTATCGTGTTGGCATCAACTCCCAGGGCAGCTGGCGTTAGAATTTGGGTTTAGCCGAAAGCACTTGCATGCAGTAGAATGCTAATAATTCGATGTTCCCATTTTCCAGGGGCGGGGCTTGATGTGGATGAATATGTAAGAAGATCGTACAAGTTTGCCCATGCAGAAACGTTAGAAGTGGGTCCAATTGCATGCTTGCCAGAGCCTCCGGAGCCTCGTGATCCAAATATTCAAAGGAAAAGAAGGTGCGTTTTTGCTCGATGTTACAGCATCGCTTTGTCCGGACTTTCTCACGGTGTAATTTATAGTAAACTTGAACTTTCTTCGAACTTTCCATAAATGTCTATCATGTTGCAAGCTTCTCTGTTGATATGATTGTATTTTATAACCGTGGTCTTAAAATCTTGTGAGAATATCGTCATATACTTATCTAAATGCTGTATGTTGCGTCGAGGATAAATCATGGATTCATTATTGATAGTCTAATACGCACTAGTCTCGTTTTTGTATGCACGCAGTGCTTGGCGGCTGGCTCATTTATACCAAGCATCCGTTTTAGTTCTGGTGGCATATTCATTTCTTTATGGATTCACAGCAAGGAAGGCGAGATGGCTTGGTGGAGTTACTTCTGCGGCTGTAATTATTTTGGGTAATATCGGTTTCAAGAAATGCCGAGTATTTATTGACAATGTTATAGAAAATTTTCAAGAAAGGACCCAAGATACAAGCAATCGCTTGCAATACAACCAAGAGTAAACGTCAAAATTAACAGAGTAGTTTGCTCTTAAGTACTATTTGAGTTGATATTTCAGATGCAGTTAATAAGATTTAAAGCTCTTCACCATTCATTCTTCTGTCTCAAGTTGCGTCTAGATTTATAGTTTCGATTGTTACTGAAGCAGTCCATGTACTTACAATTGATTGGATTCTCGTTGTAAACAGATATGAACATAGGGGCTTGCTTGTTTGGGTTCAAACTGCTCAAGAGCCGTATTGCAGCTCTCTTGATTGCTGGGGCCTACAGAATGATATTGATCTGCTTTGGTGTACATTTTTGGTAGGTCTTTTGACTTTATTTTTGCGTAATTGTGTTGTATGCGAGCTTTTGGTGATGCTTTAGTTCGAACTACATGGTTATAGATGGACCTCTCTGTAATTATCCTCAGAATACTCTTTGATATTGTAAACAACGTCATATTGACAAAACCGGTTTTCTCAACTTTGCATAGTACCACAGATTAAAATCTTCTGCGTGCTTGTCTAAATAAGTTGGGGGTGCTTGCAGGTACTTGGGCCACTGTATAGGATACTCTGTCGTAGCGTCAGTGTTATTGGGAGCCGTGGTAGTTCGACACGTATCTGTTGTTAACCCTGGAGCAGCTCGACGTGCCGCCTTAGCGCATACTGTAGTTCGCCTGCGGGAGGGTTTTGGCAGGCGAGGGCCAGGCAGCTCGTCCAGTGTGTCAGAGGGTCGAACTTCAAGCGTTGTACACAGTAGTGTTGGAGCAGAGCAAATTGGAGCGGCCATAGAACTCATTAGTAGGGCAAATATTAGACCTCAGGGTGAAGCAAATGCTGCTGGATTTGTTGGACATCATGCACTTAATGATGACTCTGCTGGTAGCTGTCAGCAGCCCTCATCACCAGATCAAGATACTACCGACTCGAATCGTATATCTTGCGCAGGGTCTGTGGCTGCAATTGAGACTTTGAACACCGTGGAACGGAGTAGCACTTTTGCATCATTGACAGACCAGCAAACTCTTGATTTGAATCTGGCTTTGATGTTTCAGGAGAGACTGCACGACCCCCGATTTAATTCTATTCTTCGTCAAAATCCTGAATTTGTTGCCCGGGGTGGAGAGCATGAGCTTATGACGTTGCTTCAGGATAAGGGTCTTGATCCAAATTTTGCAACGATGTTAAAGGAAAAAGGCTTGGATCCGACAATCTTGGCTTTGTTGCAAAGAAGCAGTCTCGATGCTGGGAGAGATCCAGGAGTGAACAATGAAAGCTCAAGTGCGGGTTTGAAACAGTCGCAATTACTTGTTCCAGATGAAAGTGCTGGTTGGGCAGGGGAATCCCAGAAATATGCTTGTGGAAAGTGGTTCAAGAGTATTGGCGTTGTTGCACAATTGTTTGTGGGGACCCCAGAACGAGCATGGGTCTTCTTCAGTGTTTTCTTTGTCGTGGAATGTGTCATTGTCGCTGTATTCCGTCCGACTACAGTGACTGTCATCAATGGCAGACACGAGCAGGTTAGTAATTTATCAACCAACTATATTGGGTATGAGAGTGATAGAATCTCTGGTGCAGGCTAAGTTGCACAGAACTGGCTTATTGCCTGAGTAATGCTGAACTAAGAAAAGCTTTAGGCCCTGTTTTTTTGGATAACTGCCCTCATTGTTTTCAGTAATGTGGTCAGTAATATTTAAAAACTCCTATGCTACTTAAAATTTACTAGTTTTGCCTAAGCGGTGCTTCATATATAGCAAGTAACTGGACAGACTACACAAAATCAACTACATGGTACATACTTCATTTTTCAATATGCGTTTTTTTTGCGTAGAGGTTGTTTGGGCTCTTTAGCCAACCGCTTTGGTTCTTGCACGCCTTGGTTTGTGGGTGTGTTTTGAACCCTACTCTGTGTTGTTGCAGTTTGAATTTGGATTTTCGGCACTACTGCTATCACCCGTTTCATGTTCTATACTAGCTTTCTTGCGATCATTGCAAGCGGAGAATATGGTGATCACTAAGAAGGTTCGAAAGGTACTTTTTCAATCCTAAATTAGCATATTGAGAACACTGTTGTCCTCAATTATATTCTTTTGGTCTCCCTTACTTTTGCGGCAGGTCATTGTTAATGGTTGTATCGTCATGTCACGACTGCTGGATGCGAATATATTGGGAGTTTATTTACATGTTTCCTAACACAAATCATTGTCCTTTCCAGTTTGGCCTGATTGCGTGGCTTTTGAGTACTGGGGTGGGTCTCCTCCTGGCGTTTCTCAGGTTCGATCCATGGTCTAAGCCTCTCACAAAATATCTTATAGTTGATGTCTTCTAATTTGGTGTGTAAGAAACCTTTTTGAGCAAGAAGTTCTTTTCACGTAGTTTTGTGGTTATTCTTGATATTGGCTGTGCTTGCTGGTGCTGTTCTACTATTTTCCATAGGTGTATATCTATCAAAAGTTGGCAAATGTAGTGTGTTTCGTGAATCCGTTGGTTTCTTTCTGGCACTGAGCAGTATTATCTTCCTGTATCTGGTTCTGTTGTGAAACAGTAAGTCATCGATCATCTTAGGGCTTGCTGTGACTGTTCCAATGCTGGTGGCTGCCGTCTCTGTCGCCCTGCCTATATGGGTGCTCAACGGATATAGCTTCTACCAAACACCTAACCTGGAGTATCATGCTACTCGCGCTTGGGAACAACAAGCAAGGCGTGGTAGAACCAAAGAGGTTTGACTCTCTCGACCAAAGTTTTTTGGAATCAAATGAAGCATTTCACTGAAAATGTTCGCTCAAATTGAGTTTCTGGAGTCGTAACGTTGAATTGAAAAGCCTAGTGATGCTTTGACTGTATTGTACGCGGTTTAGCAACCCTTAGTGCCTGAGGATACCTTCTCACGTGGTACAATATTATATGAAAAGTAGATGCCCCCGTCTCCTCCCCCCCTACCTACAGTTCCGTAGCTTTTTCTAATGCTGGAATTGATGTCCACTGAAATTCACTTTTCTGTCCCTCTCATTTTGCGCGTGTGTCTGTTTGCCTGCTTCTAGTGCATTATACACCATTTTATAAATGCGACTATGTCTCCTTGTACTCAAATTATATTGAATTTGTGCTTGGTGCTCAAGTACTCCCTGTTGTTGTAGATCCAGTGTCATCGCATGAATGTACTGCTTTTTTTTTGCAGGACAATGTAATGACAACTTGCATTTTAGTTAGTGTCATCTGCATAATTGCCTTGGGGGTCATAATCTCCCTCAGCCCCCTTGACGATATAAGATACCATGGCTGGAGTAGCTTTACAAATTATTCCACCTCTCCGTACACGTCACCTTTATACCTGGGCTGGGCGATAGCTGCAGTATTTGCCCTCGTGATAACTGGAGTTTTACCGGCCATTTCTTGGTTTGCAACCTATCGTTTCTCTCTTTCCTCAGCTGTGTGTGTCGCTATCTTCACAGGTATTCATCATAATTCAATCCCAATCTTTTGTTACTTCGTGGCTTCTTAGGTCTCAGCTGGCAACTGATTGTTTTTGATTTAGGACTTTATATTGGACTTTGTATCTTACTGATTTTTATAATTCTTGTGGTGATATTGGCAGTGGTATTGATGACTTTTTGTGGAGGATCTTATGTGGGAATTGTTCGGAGTCGTGTTGGCAAAACTCCGACAGAAGCTGATTTCTTAGCTGCCTTGTTGCCTTTAGTCTGTATACCGGCTATGTTCTCTCTCGGTTGTGGCCTCTACAAGTGGTGAGCAATTTCTTTATTCATCTGGAGCGGAGAATATCAGTTCGTTCAGTTTTGAACTCTTCTTTGTCTATCATCATGTGTCTTTTTCATCGTCGTTGTTGTGGTTAGGGTGTAGTGCTGTGTTTTATTGACGTCTTGTTATGTAATCGTCAGGAGAGATGAGGGCTGGCGGTTCTCCAAGGGTGCGTACGTATTTGTTGGTCTCGGTCTCACACTTTTGCTGGGTGCTATCTCAGCAGTAATTGCTACTATCAATCCATGGATGGTAAGGAGATTTATCTTCCCTAGTCATGATAATGCTTCCTGCTTCCTGCATTATTATTCTTTCTTTAGATTGGTGCTTATCAAACTGTTGTGGTTATCAGGTTGGGGCAGCTTTTCTGCTGTTCTTGCTGCTAGTTGTGTTGACAATAGCGGTGATACATCACTGGGCCTCGCACAACTTTTACTTGACTCGTATGGAAGTTTTTTTCGTCTGCCTTGCGGCATTTGTTTTAGCCTTGGCTGCTTTCCTCATTGGACTCTTAGCTGGTGAGTATCTTCCTGATGGCATTGGTTAACATGACTTGGCTCCTGTTCAACGATTGTGAGTGAAATGCTTATTTACTGTTTTATTCTGCAAGATTGCAGCCTGGACTTCAGTATTGACGTATACTCCCAGGTCATCGAGTGGTTTTGGATTAATAATTGTTTTTTTTTACGTTTCACTTATGCAGATGAACCATTTGTGGGAGCTTCAGTTGGATATTTTGCTTTCTTAGGGGTTCTGGCAGGAAGGTCTTTCACGGTAATTTTTTTGGTGGTCTGTACTTTTGTATAGTTTCCATTCTGATAAAAA
Organism: Antitrichia curtipendula; assembly: GCA_951230915.1. NCBI lineage: Eukaryota > Viridiplantae > Streptophyta > Bryopsida > Hypnales > Leucodontaceae > Antitrichia > Antitrichia curtipendula. Next base: position 49,115,461 of record OX579633.1, on the reverse strand, counting down.
TTGCCTGGTTGAGATGAGTATGTTTAGCCTTAACGACAGACTTGGCAGATTGTATAGGAATTTCAGAATCGTGGGTTTGTCTCATGCTAATTTTGACCTCACTTTCGTGCTGTGTTGTGAATAGGTCCTCTTGTCTCCAGCGGTGGTTGTATACTCTCCTAGGGTCCTTCCTGTCTATGTTTATGATGCCCATGCAGACTCTGCAAAGAATGTCAGGCAAGTTTCGTTGCTCTTTGCTTTGTTTATGTCCTTGACGTAAATTTCAGTGTTGAGTTTCTGAAGAGTGCATTGTTCTAGCTGTAAGTTTAGAATGCTTTCAGCGTTTATAAGAAAATTTTGATATAAGATTGTAAGAGAGGCTTACTTTTGACTCATACACGAGAATGTGTGTGTCACCAGCGGTGCTTTCCTGGTTCTTTATGGCATAGCCTTGGCCACCGCGGGATGGGGAGTAGTTGCAAGTTTGGAGATCTATCCTCCATTTGCAGGATCAGCAGTTTCGGCCATCACTTTGGTTGTAGCATATGCTTTTGCTATCTCGCGCCCTCAACTTACATTGAAGGTATTTTAGTACGACGGTCTAGCGGTTTCTAAGTGATGAACCTCTTCCTGTGTTTCGTTGTCCAGTTCAGTGTGACTAGTCTCAATCTTATTATCCTGTAGTTTCTCCTTATTTTATTATATTATTCTCCTTATTTTTTTTTCTTGTAGATGATGGAGGACGCCCTCCAATTTTTGCGAAAGGAGACTATAGCACAAGCCATTGCTCGCTCCTCAACGAAGGCAAGTTATGCTGGTTGCAGCTTTACTGGAATGGTGATATTTGGTGGATGTTTAGCAAGCGCCCAATGTTATCGTTTTACTGATATTAGTGTTTTTTTGCAGACTAGAAATGCTATGTCAGGAACATATTCAGCTCCTCAACGATCTGCAAGCTCAGCAGCTCTGCTTGTAGGTGATGCTTCTATCACCCGTGACAAAGCAGGAAATTTTGTGCTTCCTCGCGCTGATGTATTGAAGCTAAGGGAGCGGCTTCGGAATGAGGAGCAAGCTGCAGGTCTTAGATGGTGGCCTCTGCTTTCAACTTTTGGGTCTCCATTTGACTCGACTACAGACACAGGCTACAGAAGGAAGTTGTGTGCTCATGCGCGGATATTGGCTCTTGAAGAGGCTATTGATACTGAGTGGGTCTACATGTGGGATAAGTTTGGTGGCTATCTACTTCTGGTTCTTGGTCATGCTACAAGAGCCGAAAGAGTGCAGGTAGGATCGAGTTTGGAAACAATGTTTTCTCTCAAATCTTCAACTCCCATAAATTCTATCGTACAGAGAAGATTGATCAAGGAGGTTCATGCTTTTGATTTCTGCTGTAGTCAGTCATTTCGTTAGTCTTATTTACACAAAGGTTAACATAGAACCGGCATTTTATTGTTCGGTATAACAGAAAAAAATATCGCGTTTTCTTTTCTCATGTGGGTTTTCTATTTTAGTTCTATAATCACTTCCGTGCCTGCAGGATGAAGTCAGGCTCCGACTCTTTTTGGATAGCATTGGGTTTTCAAATCTCAGTGCAAAGAAAATCAAGACGTGGACAGCTGAGGATCGAAAACAATTTGAGACAGTCCAAGAAAAGTAAGAATCTGTTTTGCCTTTCTGATTCTCAGGTTAAAGCATATGTGAATTGTGACATTCGGAACTGGGAATTTCCATCGTATATTTATTGACTGGCATTTGAATGAATCATAATACAGATATTGAAGAACATGATGTAACATTTTTGAGGGTATTTGAATCTCACTAGTCCTATTTGACGTTCCTGGGACCATATCTTATACAATAAAAAATGACTTTCTTCTCGCTTAAACCACATCTTACTGAGTTTGGGCTGCACGTGAAACTAGATAGATTTTAGTGACTACTGGTCTTCTTTGAGTTTTTTGTTGGTGGCTTTCCACATGAAGTCAAGGTTATTACAGGATGTGGAATGTAAGAATTTTTTTCTGTTTCAGTTACATGCGGGAAAAGGAAACGGAAGAGGAACTTTTGCAGCAAAGGCGTGAGGAGGAAGGAAAAGGCAGAGAAAGACGTCGGGCATTGCTCGAGAAGGAGGAAAGACGACGCCATGAAATTGAAGCGTCAGTTATCTCAACTGTTCCCGACGCCGGTACTAAAGAAGCAGCTGCAATGGCTGCTGCTGTCCGTGCAGTTGGACGGGATATTTTACTCGATGACAGCTCTGCTGGTGATCAGGTGTCCAGTTTGGCTCGACGAATATTGTTTGCTCAACGAGCTCAACGTGCACAGCAGGTTAAAGAACTACGACCCTGTTTTTGAAGAGCGCGTGACCACACCTTCAAAATTGTTGACAATAGTTTAATCTTCTGCATTGTTTGCTTCACGTGATTGTTTGAAAAGCATGACGTTTAGATATTTTGACTGTCATGTTCCAGACTGGAGTCCATGGAACTGTTTGTGTGATGGACAATGAGCCTCGCACTGGTGGCCGGTCGTGTGGATCGATTGACCCAGCTGTGTGTGGGAGCTGGAAAGTGAGTTTTTCTGCGGCAGTGATGATCCAGCCAGATTCCGGACCAGTTTGCATTTTGGGTGTTGAAGCTCATAATCAAAAGTGCTGGGAGTTTCTAGTTGCGGGTGCTGAGCAGGGTTTAGAAGCAGGGCAGGTTGGACTGCGGCTTGTACAGAAAGGAGCTGGTCAGACTACATATAATCGAGAATGGTTCATTGGGCACACTTGTATTGCTGATGGGAGGTGAGGTTACTGCAAACTGACAATATAACTAGAATGGTTCGTTGCGATGATGCCACGTCTCTGTAAACTAAATTCGTAGTACTGGTCTCATTGTTTTTTCTTGCTGTATGCAGATGGCACTCGGTTGCAGTAACAGTTGATGCTTCAACTGGCGAGGCTTTTGCCTTCATTGACGGCGTGTTTGACGGAGAAGTGAGATGTGACCTGTCCCTACCGGCTGAGGGTGGGGTTTGGCAGGACGGGATGGAAGTGTGGGTTGGTATTAGACCGCCAATGGATCTTGATGCCTTTGGTCGCTCTGATAGTGAAGGAGCAGAATCCAGGATGCATGCCATGGATATTCTGATGTGGGGCCGCTGTTTAACTGAAGATGAAATACTAATGGTGCACAACTGTACGAACCCGGAGGAGTATAATGACATGGATATCATGGATGAATATTGGCAAGGATCTCCGATGGAAACGCCAATGAGAGTAAGTTCAATATTTTAATGAGTTTCGCTCTTGCTTAGATCAAAGTCTTATTAAAGACTTTTGGGCTTGATCAATAGTTTTTTTATTACTGATATTCTTGTATGTTTACATACCTTTGGTTGTGGTATGCTGATTTGATGTTACTATTTAAAGTGGCCTCGCTTTATTGATCTTTTATTTGATTCTGATTCTCTTATGCATTTTCTGATGAGAGTGATTGTCTTGGGCGATCATCTTTTTTTATAGTTTGAGGACTGGAGATACGATCCGGATCTCAGCTATGAGCGAGATGAAATTTACTGGGATGAGCAACCTGCACCTGGAGGAAAGAGAAAAGCACCTGACATAGAGAATGTGGCGATAGATATTGACTACGTATCCAGGAAAATTCGACGGCCCAAAACTGAAACCCAAGACGAAGTTCAACAGCGGATGCAGGCTGTTGAGTTGGCTGTTAAGGAAGCCTTGCTAGCACGAGGCGAGAAACGGTTTACTGATCAGGAGTTTCCACCATCTGATCAGTCCCTGTTTGTCGATACAGACCACCCTTCTGCAAAGCTTCAGGTGCGCCAATGTCCTGTCCTTCCCTAAGGTAAGGCAAGTACCTTAGTGATCTTGGAGATACTTGAATGCGATTGAGGTCGAATAGTTGGATATTGTAACTGCTGATTAATTTGAAATTTTTGGATGCCAGGTTGTTAACGAGTGGTTACGTCCAGAAGAGGTTTTGCGTGAACAAGGCCAAGATTCTAGACCTTGCCTGTTTGCTGGCACTGCCAACCCTTCAGATGTTTGCCAGGTTTGAATTTGTCTCTGATAACTGTCATTGTAGTCTACTTGCACTGTTCGATGACTCATTTGTGTGTTTATCTTTACTCTGTTTTAAGTTTTATGTTAGTCAGAACGTCCTTGACTTCGCTAAGTAATCTCCCGTTGATCCGTATCCGTGATTCTTCATGAATGGTTTATTGTGAGTGCAGGGCCATTTGGGAGATTGTTGGTTTTTAAGTGCAGTTGCTGTTTTGACTGAGGCATCACGAATTTCTGATGTTATGATTACTCCTGAATTCAATGAAGAGGGAATCTACACAGTCAGATTTTGTATTCAGGTATGAAGAAAAAATCAGGAATGCTATTTCCGTACTCTTCATGATTGATCAGGTCACTTTTGTGTGCTCTTCAGAACTCATATGTTCATCATTTTTACCAGTGCATGATGAAATGCAGGGCGAGTGGGTGCCTGTAGTAGTCGATGATTGGATCCCTTGCGAGGCTAGGGGCAAACCGGCCTTTGCAACGAGCAGGAAAGGGAGTGAACTTTGGGTTTCAATTTTGGAGAAAGCATATGCAAAGTTACACGGCTCTTATGAGGCCTTGGAAGGTGGCCAGGTTCAAGATGCGCTCGTTGATTTGACTGGTGGTGCCGGAGAAGAGATTGACCTAACAAATGAAGTTTCACAGCTGGATCTTGCCAATGGACGTCTATGGTTCCAGCTGCAACGCTTCAAGCAAGAAGGGTTTCTGCTTGGAGCAGGCAGTCCATCAGGTTCTGATGTTCATGTTTCTTCAAGTGGGATTGTGCAGAATCATGCATATTCTCTGTTGCAGGTGAGCTAGACCTATTTTTTTAAGCCCCCCCCCGGGGGAAAAAAAGATTCCTTGATTCTCTATCATTTTACAATGCGCTATTTTGCATAGCTGGAAAAGCCTTTGCTCCAACTTTTTTTGCGACCTTGGAGCAGAGCATCGACCTTTCGAGCTTAATTTTAACGAACTGTTAATGCAACAGGTGCGAGAGGTGGATGGTCACCAGCTCGTGCAGATCCGCAACCCATGGGCTAATGAAGTTGAATGGAATGGACCGTGGTCTGATTTATCACCAGAGTGGACTGATCGAATGAAACACAAGCTGAAATACTCACCTCAGGTACCCGTGTTGTCATTGGGAATTTTCTTTGAGGTACATGCGGATTAGCATTATTAGGGCATGATATTTATGTACATTAGTGACTGATCCACATTGCTCACTCCTACTTAGCTTTTCAAGTGCTTGCCAGATGTACTCTTGTTTTCTTGTAGACTCGCCAGATGTACTACTGTTTATTTGTGCGACTGAGGCTCATCATAACTTGAATCCAGGCTGCCGATGGAGTTTTTTGGATGTCTTGGCAAGATTTCCAGCTTCATTTTCGTTCACTATACGTGTGTCGGATTTATCCACCTGAGATGAAGTACTCAGTTCGTGGCCAGTGGCGTGGATCAACTGCTGGTGGATGCCAAGATTTTGATACATGGCATCTAAATCCTCAATTTCATTTGAAAGCTGTGGGTCCAGATGCTCGTGAACCTATTCATGTCTTTGTAACACTTACGCAGGTTTGTAGTTTACTTTTCTCAAACATTTGTTTCCCTCTTTGATTGAGCATTATTGATTTATTGATTAACCAGCTCTTGTATGCTGAAGGATCTCTTATAGTGGTGCTATTTGGGTAACAGGGTGTGCATTCCACTTCTCGACCCACTGCCAGCTTTGGGAATTACCAATCTATTGGAGAATCATCTCGGTTTTATATCGGCATGCGCATCATAAAAACTAATGGTAGACGATCAGGGCGGAACATATTTATGCATGAAGCAGTAAATGGAACAGATTATGTGAATGCGCGGGAAATATCTTGTGAAATGGTACTTGACCCTGATCCTAAAGGTTATACAATAGTTCCAACTACGCATGCGCCAATGCAAGAAGCCCAGTTCTTGCTCTCAGTCTTCACGAAGGCTTCAATCATCTTGGAACCACTTTAGATGGTAATGTGAAGGTTGGATGCGGTACGGGCTCAGCTTTCGGGCGTCTGTTGCTTATGTCATTACTCCAACTTGTAAAAGCAGGTATCTTCACCATGTTCACGTCATATTTGGAGTCAACGTTTGTTCGTAAAAAGCTGAGGTCGTTTTCGTAACTGATGACTACTGCTTGACCGATCTATAACAGTCTTCGTTTCTGATCTTGTTCATTATAATTGTACAGATATTCTTGGACCCTACTCGTGATATTTAGTGCGATATCTTCGACACGCTGGTGCCTGCAGCGCCTCCTGGCGTGCATATATGGTTGAGGCTGAAGGTATATTTGTATACTCCAGAACTCTTGTCTACATTTTCTCGTTACGTTTTGGCACCCAGGGTCCTTTTCAATTTGCAGGTAGCGTGCCAGTATTGTTGATTAGGTCTGTCCAGATACCTCCTTGTCCATATTTTAGTACAGTATTACTTCTAGAGATGCATTACTTTTGGATCTGTAGTCTAACGAGTTTCATTTATTCTAGGAATATATGTTTACTTGGCATTTGTAATTTTTGCTATTGCAGGTCGTAGCTTCCAGCAAGCTGAAGTCTGCTGCCGCCGCTAGTCTTGGAAGCGGAAGTGCAGAACTGAAGTACAACTTGTACTACTGGTTTGAAGTCTCCAGTCGGAACTTCTTGTACACTATAAAAGCGTCTGGATGTGGCACTAGCTTGACACTGGTTGCAACCATATTATCATGGCTGATTATAATGCTCAATCTCACACAAGGACTAATTTTGGTCTCTTGTCTGTATTATGACCTTCGCTGCATGTAGTGACTAAAATAACTGCGTCAGTATTTCACGAGAAGTAATTGTATAAACGGAAACAAGTTGTAGTGAGTTCTTGCAAACTTCTACAAAAATATGAAGGAGAATGGAATCATAGCTCAAAAGTTAATTGATTATGAATGCTCTAAAATTTGAAGCAATTGATATCCCGGTTCAAAAGTTATTGAATATCAAAGTTTGCAACCCTTTAGCCGTAGGCCAAAAAGTGTGGTGGATGACTTTCTAGAACACTATAGGAATGAAAATTGCACTAATTGGTTCAAAAATCTGATCATTTGTCAAGTGAATACCGTGGTCACAAGGGAGCTTCCTTCAGTGTTGGATAGAGTGTTAACCTCTTTTCAAAATTCAAAACTGAGTATTGAAAAGAATACAATATTGCTTCTTAAATAGCATAGCATTAGCCATTACCTTGGAATGTCTGCAGGTATTGTGTAGTGTCCACATTGCTAAAGTTTGACCTTTATGGATATAAACTTGAAAAACACATTTGATACTTCTTCCTTCAGTGTTGGATAGAGTGTTAACCTCTTTTCAAAATTCAAAACTGAGTATTGAAAAGAATTCAATCTTGCTTCTTAAATAGCATAGCATTAGCCATTACCTTGGAATGTTGTGTACTGTCCACATTGCTAAAGTTTGACCTTTATGGATATAAACTTGAAAAACACATTTGATACTTCTAGAGTTTGAAGACATGTGATTGAATCATATTTTGCCAATCCCCAATGCTTTATAGGTTGCTTAAAGAAATTGTTGACTTGAAATTGCAATGTTTTTGATACAAATGTCATCTTATGACATCTCTAATAACTACTAAATACATATCTTACAAACATATTTTCACCTTCACCAATGATGTTACTATTTTCCAATATCAACTCCTTTGTATATTGGATTCTATTTATTGATCTTCAATTCACTTGCACATACACAAAAAAAACCCTTAAATATACAACCTCACTTAGATAGATAGATAGATAGATAGGTGGATAGGTAGATAGGTAGATAGGTAGATAGGGTCCAAGAACTATTTTAAAAAGAAATATTTTCATCTTTCAAACTTTCACCCCAAAATGTATAGATCCTACAACTTGCAACTCCATAATAAATTGAAGAAATAAGTGGAGAATACATATAAAGAACTTCAATAAGTTCTTTTTAATATGAATTAAAAAATTGAAAAATGATTAAAAATTACTAAATTGTTATGAATTTAGTTATAGAATTAAAAAATGCCAATTCCAAAACATATTATTTTATTTTTTCTAAAAACAGTGAAAATTGAGTTAAATAAAGGACTACAAAATTTATTTTAGTGTAGAGACTCCATAAATGCTTGCAAACTAAAACTCCTCATAACTTTCATTTCATTAATCCAAATGGAATGATTAAAAGCTTTACATGTATATATAAATCTAAACAATCAATTTCAAGTTTTTATTTCTTAAGAAGTGATTGTTTTTAGCTGCCCATGAAATTTTTGTCCATGATCCTTCAAAAAATTGTAGATCATACAATAACTTTTAAACCATGTAGTTGCCCTTGAAAATTGTTCTACCATAAAGTTATTCCTTGACCACATGTTGTGTGGAAGTTTCAAAGATAAAAATGAATATTTTGTTTATAAATGAATGACTAAAATTGCTATTTGATCCTGTACGGGTTAATGGGGACTACCATTTAACATAAAATCCTTAGATGTAATAATAATTGTAGTTATATTTGAAACATAAATTTTACATAAAAAAATATAGGGCTTGGTTTTTTTTCTTGAAGATACACTTTGCTACCTTCTTTAAAGTTTTTTTTGGTGATTTAATTCTAGTCATATAGCTATGGAAAAAGATTCATTGGTAACATTCTATACTAAATTCTAGAAGGTAGGTAGACCAATTATGAACCCCTAGTTGAACACCTAATTTCTCTTTCTTACATTCTAATGAAGTAAAAATTATATCCATTGTAGAATAAAGGTTCAAAGGTTTGGAGCTTGACTGAAAAGTCACCATTTTATAAATTCAATGAATACCTCCATGTGACTTCTCCACATTGCAAAAAGAGTTCATTTTGTATTCCACATTTTGAAGGAACATTTTGGATTGTAGTCAAATTGTATTAGGAAAAGAATAGGCATATTAGTTTTCAAAAGGACAATAATAGTATCCCTATGTAGGACTTACAAGGAAAAGCTATGCAATACAATTTTGCTATGTTTTATGTTCTATATCCACATTTTTGTTGTGAATTCAATAAGTCTTACTATGCACAATAATAAATGAGGCCATAGTGGGCTTTAAGTATATCTCCTTCCAAATAGCCAGGAGAGAATATACATAACAAGGGTATCTTTATCTAGAATTCTCCCCTTCCTAATTCAACCTCTATTATTGAGGCGCAAATGCATTTCTATGCATGCTAAAATAGTTAAACTGTACAAGGAGTCAAATTGGAGTCGCCATTTTATGACTTCCCAAAACATTCCATGAGGTATATACACATGGACAAAGCTTCCTCATTATTCCACTACTTGAGGGGACGCTTTTGGATTACCATTGCAACTAGGTAGGGAGTCCAAAGGACTACAATAGAATCTAAATGGATAAAAATAGTCTCCCAAGGGTCAAGTGTTGTGCAATAGAAAATTAACAAATCACAAAAGGTAGCAAACATCCAAAGTACGCAAGAATAAAAAAGTGTCATTTGGAAGAAGGTATGAAATATAAACAAGGAGAAAGATGAACAATACTTTTTTCCTATTTGTGGAATGGATTCCTATCTAATCACTAGTTGACTATCCAACTAGAATGGAGAGCAATTAAGATAACAATATAATCTTAACACTCCTCATCGCTTGACATAAAAAAATTATATATCAATATCAAATCGTATCATATATGATAATTTTTGTAATCTTGTCAGATCTATGGTAGCTACCTCATTAAAATCTTATTTGAGAAAACCTTAACTAAAATCAAAGAAAAAACCACAAATGAAGGAAAAATAGTACAATACCTTTATCAATCCATTCTCATGGTAAGACCCAATGGAAAAAAATTCATGGAAGGATATCAAAGGTTTCTATAATTTTCATAATGATAGTTTAGTGAATCTTTTGCTCTAAAATATTGAATTGTCAAATTCCAATACCATGAATAAGTCGACAATGGGTACATGATGGATGGACTTTGGTAAAGAGATCGGCAAGATTATTTGCTGATATAATCTTCTTGATTTCAAGTACTCGGTTTGTAATCAAGTCATGGATATAACTAAAATATTTTGGATCAATATGTTTAGTTCGATCACCCTTACAAAATCCACTTGCATTTGTGAAACACAAGCACTATTTTCTTTATATAAGCTGGTTGAAGAATCATCATGTGGTAATCCACAGTTTGCTCGAATAAATTTATCAATAGATCTCAAACAGATGTATGTACGAGCAATAATTTTTGTATGATCGGATGATGTTGCAGTTATTGTTTGCTTTACCAATTTCCAAGATATTGTAGCGCCATGTCGTAAAAAAATATAGCCCGTTAGAGACTTGGATGTTGCAGGGTCAGATCTATAGCCAATATCAACATATCAAACCAATTTGTGATCTACTAATCTAGTATAATGTAATCCCAAATCTTCAGTTCCTTTTAAATAATGAAAAATATGTAATGTCATTCCAATGTTGTAGCGTAGGACGGACACTATGCCTTGCAAAAACACTAATTGCAAATGCATATATAAAGCCTTGTAGATGTAGCCAAATATAAAAGTGCTCAAACAACAACGAGGTATGGATATTGTTCATTTAATGGTTCTTCCTCCTCCTCACAAAGGCAATAATGATCAATATCTTTGTTACTGCGACGAACCACATGTGTGAAAAGTAGATAGGCATGTATCATATTGAATCTTTTTAAGATTCAGTTGATATAAGCCATTTGTAAAAGAAAAATGCTGCCATTTTTTATGTGAAGAACTTCTAGGTTGATGTAAAAAATAGTTTTGTCAAGCAATTTCATCTCAAACTCACGAATAAGAAGTTGAGTGGCTATAATACATGCAAATTTGGTGCCTACAAGGTTCAAATCATCAACATATACCGCGATCACAAATCCATCTTTGTTTCGTTTGATAAAGATATATGGAAGTAACAAATCATTTATAAAATTATGTTGAATAAGATAGTTTTGCAATTGTTGATACCACATGATTTCAAATTGTTTAAGATCATATAATGTTGATTGTAATTTAATGCCTCAATATTTATCCAGAATAGATGCAACTAAAGTAATAGTTTTGAGACTAGATGGAATTTTCATATAAATATGAGCATTAAGAGATCCATATAGATAAGTAGTAACTACATCCATAAAATACATTTCGAGGATGGTTTGCATTACCATTCCAAGAAAATATTGAAAAGTAATAGAATTCATAACATGTGAATACATAAAATCATAATCAATGCCAAACTTTTGTGTGAAACCTTGAGTAATTAAACGGACTTTATAACAAATAATATGATCTTTGTCACTACGTTTGCACACAAATACCAATTTGTATCCAAGAGGTCAAGAAGTGAGATTATTTAGATTAGGTTCAAAGACTTGTCTCTTATGCAAAGAAGCATACTCTTTCTCGATAGCAGTTTTCCACTTCAGTCAATCAGAGTGATGCATTGCTTCCTCAATAGTGTCTGGTTTGTGATCATCTTTCTCACAAAAAAAGATTTTTTGTAATTATACAAATGAATGATTCATCTATTTCATTTATTGTTCTATTCTAAATATCACCTGTACTGCAATTCATCACAAATATTTATGTATGCAACTTGGACTTGTTTTGCTTGCAAGCAATAGTTTCTCCTTTAGAAATTGTAGTGATATTGGACATAGATGGAGAATCTGATGTGAGTGATCTCGTAAAATTGATATTGGTTGTTGTAGACATAGGAAAAATAGTATTATCAACCATTGTCTTGCGCTTCCGTGGTTGCAAAATTGGAGTTATTTGGTTTCTGGCAATGAAACTCGAGCAAGGACGTTATGAGCTTCATTCAATGGATTTCTGGTAATCCTTGGTGCATCATTGAAGCCATTAGATGTCTACTCTGCAATCTTTTGCAAGTGCAAAATTTTGGCAACCTCAATTTCAACCAAAGATGTTCTAGGATTAGGTTTCATTGTAAATGTTTCAAGTGCCTTAAACAAAAGACCCTTAGAATGTTTTTGAGTAGATGCTCCTCCTTTCAAAGATGAAAATAAGTCTTTTTCAAATTGACAGTTAGTGAAATAAGCATGAAGCAGTGTACCAGTTGCTGGGTTGATGTAATGAACAATACTTGGAGAATCAAACCCCCAACAAAAATGTCTTCTTGTCGATGAGCTCCAATCATAAAGCATTGAGGATCCATTTGATAAAAGACTCTTCTAGTCCATTTTGAGTATGCTCATATGGAATTGAGTAGGTCAAGTCAATTCTCGTTGAAGTGCAATAATTTTTAAAGATCTTAATCAAAACTCTTGAGCATTATCTATACATTGTGTTTTGATTGGATAATCAAGGAAATGAGCCTTAAAATAGATTAGTATTGAAAGTAAATTGGCAAAAGTCAAATTTCTTGTTGATAACAACAAGATATGAGATTCTTTGCCTAATGCATTAACTAAAACCAAAATATTTTGAAATAGTCCAAACATAAGATTTATTAGGCCACAAATATCACCATGTAGCCTTGAAAGCATTGGTGGTAATTCATGGGGAAGTTGCCATAACGATGGTTTGACAATTAACTTGCCTTGAACACATGTTTGATATAATGCCATTGAATTGACATATGCTAGTTGCAAATTATGACTAGCATTGCATGGAATAATTTTTCAGAAAAAAATAGAGTCAAGATGACCCAATCTTCCATGCCAAAGAGAAGTTTTATTATCTTTACAAGATAAAACAAAATTAGATATAACAAATGGTCGGATCAAAATCCGATACAAGCCACTTGTTCCAACAAAGGCTGTTTTCACCACTTTATTATTTAGTACAAAAACCAAAGCTTCTCAACTATCTAGAATTTTGGTCAAGAGGTGAAAATCATTGTTGCGCACATCCCAAAAGCCGATCAAACTCTGAGGCACACAGGAAGAAAACATAGCACGCATGCATGTCATGGTGGTGACCCATGCAAGATCACCTTTACTAGTCCCTCTTGGAAACGAAACACATTTGATCTAGCCACAGTTATCAAATTTTTGGTTTGTCAAGTTGAGAGATTATTTTCATCAAAAAAATTCTTATTTTGTAGGATTGTATGTATAGTTGCAAAGTCAAGGAGTGCATCATAAGATTCATCAGTGGGGGTATCCTCAACAACATATGTTTTGCGGTCTTCATCTGCAAATAGATCCATAGACAAATCCATGGTGTGAGCTTTTTGATTTTGAGTTTGAATTTTTTTTTTGAACATCTTGACAAAATAGTCGGATGTTTGACAAACATTTTTCAAATTGTCCACTTTGCCACATTTGTAGCAAGAACCAGGGTTGTCTTGTCGGACGGGTTTTCGGGTTTCGGTGACGTATTAGACGTGTTGCATCGCGTGTTGTATATGACATGTGTTGAATATAGGCGACAAATGCGTCGCAAAAAAATTTAGGGTTTTGAAGTTTTTTACCCCATGGTAAATGGATTTGTCCTACGTGTCTGGTTGTCCGCAGTGACGTGGAAAGACATAACCACGTCAGCTTGGGCGACTGCGGGTTAGGGCGCGTGCGGGTCGGGGCAGGGCGACCGCGGGTCCAAGAACCAGGGCGACTGCAGCTTTTAGAAGTGGGGCGACTTCGGGTCTGCATGGGCGACTTCGGGTCCATAGTCTATAGGCGACCACGGGTGGGGGCTGGATTGGGTGACTTCGGGTACCGAGTGTGTGGGCCATTGCGACTACGTGTCAGGGGCAACTGTAGGTCCAAGGGCGACCTCGCCTTGGGCGACCACAGGTAGGGAGAGTCCCTTTCTGCCCAAATGAAGGAATGGAAGAGACTTCGGGTCTTGGGCGACCTCAGGTAGTCCCACCACCACCCTAGGTCGCCCAAGACAAGAGGTTGCCCAAGACAAGAGGTCGCCTACCCGCAGTCGCCTAGACCCGAAATCGCTCCTTAAACACAAAATTTGACCAATTTTGAGACAAAGACAAAAGAAGGGCTCCCACCACCACCCGAGATCGCCCAAGACAAGAGGTCGCCCTAAGAGGTTGCCCAAGATAAGAGGTCGCCTACCCACAGTCGCCTAGACCCGAAATCGCTCCTTAAACACAAAATTTGACCAATTTTGAGACAAAGACAAAAGAAGGGCTCCCACCACCACCTGAGATCGCCTAAGATAAGAAGTCGCCCAAGATAAGAGGTCGCCTACCCGCAGTCGCCTAGACCCGAAATTGCTCCTTAAACACAAAATTTGACCAATTTTGAGACAAAGACAAAAGAAGGGCTCCCACCACCACCCGAGGTCGCCCAAGACAAGAGGTCGCCCAAGACAATAATTCTTCTACCCGAAGTCGCCTAGACCTGAAATCGCTCCTTAAACACAAAATTTGACCAATTTTGAGACTGCGGGTAGGAAGAGAGGGTCTATCCCTACCCGCGGTCGCCCAACACCCGAAGTCTCCAGTATCTCTCCGTTTGGGCAGAAAGAGAAAGTCTCTCCATCTCTTGGCTTGACCTTTTGTACTATGTTTGTATTCATTGTTTAAATCTAATTTCCGTGTCCATGAATTCTTCTATGGAAGATTGGTCATTTACTTTCTTCTACATGAATACCAACTACTTGAAGTAAAAACCACTTCACATTTATTTCTAGAAAAAATGTTCAATATAAGTTGGCTCAAGATTAAATTTAATCAAAATGGATAATAGCTCAAAGATGAAATCAAAATACAATAATTCAATTGTAAAATAATTATAACAACAAAATTAAATCCTTCGACAAGTCAATTTGTTGAAATTGCATTTCAAAATGATAGCATAAATCCCTAAAGGACAATTGTCCATTGAACATCCAACTGAAAGGCTTAAGGCATGTACAAGTGAATAGCAAAGTAATACAATGCCAATAGTGAATTATAATTTGGTGCAATGTAAAAGGTCTTCCCAAACCCTAAACCCTAAACCCTAAACCCTAATATCAAGTTTATTAATTTTGTATGCCATGCCTAGAGTTATGTAATCCCACTTTTTTTGCTTCTTTATGAAGAAGTCACCTAAATATATAGAAGTGACATCCATATTTTATTTTTCATTGTGAATTTTTTTGAATTCAATGGCCTTTCCCCTAATATGTAATTTTGAATAAAATGAAGTAAATGGTGCATGACTAAAATGAATGGTGGAGGAGAAAGTAATAAAATGAGGAATGGATTCACTAAACTTCCATTCATTAGACCCCACATGGCCTATCTTTCACATTTTGATGAAGAAAAAGCTTAAAAGTCTTGTAGAACCTTACTAAATTCTTAATTGTGGTAGTTGACATGTTTTTCTCAAAATTCATTTCAAAGTGTACCATGAGCATCCAAAATCAAATTTAGGAAGTGAAAGATTTTGATCTCTCTACTCGTGGTCACCATGTCTTGGATCCCATGAATTTCAAACTTGAATTTCCCTCCTTCCTGGACCCAAGGTCGCCCCCACCTGCAGTCGCCCCCTGCCTTGGATTCCATGAATTTCAAACTTGAATTTCCCTCCTTCCTGGATCCGAGGTCGCCTCACCTGCGGTCGCCCCTACTGCCGATTTTGGGAACTTGAAACTTGAATTTTGTGTTTAAGGAGCGATTTTGGGTCTAGGCGACTGCGGGTAGGCGACCTCTTGTCTTGGGCGACCTCGGGTGGTGGTGGGAGCCCTTCTTTTGTCTTTGTCTCAAAATTGGTCAAATTTTGTGTTTAAGGAGCGATTTCGGGTCTAGGCGACTATGGGTAGGCGACCTCGTGTCTTGGGCAACCTCGGGTGGTGGTGGGAGCCCTTCTTTTGTCTTTGTCTCAAAATTGGTCAAATTTTGTGTTTAAGGAGCGATTTCGGGTCTAGGCGACTACGGGTAGGCGACCTCGTGTCTTGGGCGACCTCTTAAGGCGACCTCTTGTCTTGAGCGACCTCTTGTCTTGGGCAACCTCGGGTGGTGGTGGGAGCCCTTCTTTTGTCTTTGTCTCAAAATTGGTCAAATTTTGTGTTTATGGAGCGATTTTGGGTCTAGGCGACTGCGGGTAGGCGACCTCTTGTCTTGGGCGACCTCGGGTGGTGGTGGGAGCCCTTCTTTTGTCTTTGTCTCAAAATTGGTCAAATTTTGTGTTTAAGGAGCGATTTCGGATCTAGGCAACTTCGGGTAGGAGAACTCTTGTCTTGGGCGACCTCTTAGGGCGACCTCATGTCTTGGGCGACCTTGGGTGGTGGTGGGAGCCCTTCTTTTGTCTTTGTCTCAAGATTGGTCAAATTTTGTGTTTAAGGAGCGATTTCGGGTCTAGGCGACCTCGGGTAGGCGACCTCTTGTCTTGGGCGACCTCGGGTCTAGCTTGGGCGACCACGGGTCCAAGAGTCTACCCGAAGTCGCCTCAGCCACGGTCTCCCTTATCCGCATTCTCCCATACCCATGTTCTTCTACCCGCGGTCGCCTACACTCGTGTTCTCCTACCCGCGCTCGCCCCCACCTGAGGTCGCCCCAACCCGAGGTCGCCCTTACACGAAGTTGCCCCTACCCGCGGTCGCTGTGTACCCGAAGTCGCCCGTCCACGTCACACCTGCATGCGCCCCTAAAATGTGCCACGTGGATGCCACATGGCATCCACGTGGCTTAGGTAAAAGGGGGGTAATTTATTAAAAAGTCAAAGGTAAATTTGACTTTATGTGACGTCGCGGAGGGTCTACTAGATGTCGCGTGACGTCTGTCTGTCGCGATGTCGCCAGGTCGCGCAGAACAACCCTGGCAAGAACGTGTCTCTAATAGACATTTACCATGATTGTTAGTAAAAGAAGTGTTTTTCTTTCTTTTGTAATTGTTGGTTATCATAATTATTGCTATGGCTACCAGTTGTTTATAGCAATTTTTTTCATATTTATGTGCTTTAGGTTTAACATTGGAAACCTTGGCAACATGGGATTCAAGAACCATAGTTCCAGTTGGATGGGCCTATACATTACGAAAGAGGATTTCGTTTTGTTTTTCAGCAAGAAATAAGTGATTCTCAAATTTCATGTTTTTGTACTGTTGTGCAAAAACAATAGAGGCAAGTGGAAATGTTAAGAGAATTTTCTCAATCATCTCTTTTTCAGTAATGGTCGGACTATACAAGTTCAGTTGTGATATAATGTGATATAGCTCATTATTGAAAGCAATGAGTGTTGGAAAGTCCAACACTCCTAAGTGAGACCAATCATGGAGGGCTCTAGGAAGAAAGATGATTTTTTGACGTTCAAAGTGAGATTTGAGCTTGTGCCAAAGCTCATTTGGACTTTCAAGTTTCAAATATTGATGTTGCAAAGTGGGACAAGATGGCAACGGAGTAAAAGTAATGTTTTCCAAGTACTTGAAATAGAAACAGAGGCACTTACATAAGAAAGTTTATCAAAAGTAATGTAGTTTAATAATTGTTTTGCATATATATGTGCTTTCACAATTTTCGCCTATAATAAATAATTTCTACCATCGACTGTGAGTTGTGAAAAAGAAGAGGCTAGAGTCTTGGTGGTTCAATAGTAATAGTAATAGCCACTGGAATCGTTGTAGAAGTAGCAACGGAAGATATTGAAGTACTCATGATAGAGAAAGAAAAGATGACTTATAATTAGAAGAAATTAAAAATTAGGGTTTGAAAATATAAAAAAAGATAAGGATGAAGAAGATAAAAAAGAAAAAAGGAAAAAAAAGAAAAAAAGATAAAGGTAAAAGTAAAGTTTTCTTTGGAGAAAAAAATATGATAAAGTAAAAATAAATAAAAAAGTATAAAATAAAATATAAATAAAATATAAAACATAGATAAATTAAAAAATAAAGATGATAAAATATAAAATAAATTTAAAGATGAAAAACATAGAGGTGGATGAATGACAAAGAGGAAAGTGGAAGGTGAAGAGGAAGCTTGAGGATGGATGTTGAAGCATCATATGATTAGAAAGAGGTGTACAAATTGGCAAGAGGTACACAAAAACATGGAGGAATAGGAGAAGATCAGAGGGAAGTAGGATTTGAGTGGTAGGTATAGTCGTATAGATAGAGCCTAGGCACAAAAGGGAGGGGCCAGACCAATGATACAAAGAAGGGTGGGGGTGGAGTAGGTGCTTGGAGGGATCTTTAAAATAGAAGAGCTATAAAATAGTAAAGGAAGGAAAGTAGAGTGGATTGGACAGAAAAGAAAAATGGACAGAGGGTGTAAAAAAGCTTCTTATAAAATCTAATAAAAACTAAATCAAAAGTACAAAGCCTTAAGAAATGTAAAGACAAATGTACAAGAGCATGTTGATAGTGTGTTGCACAATAGAAAGTTAACAAACCACAAAAAGGTAACAAACAACCAAAGTACACAAGAGTGTCATTTGGAAGAAGGTATGAAATATAAACGAGAAAGAAGATGAATAGTACTCTTCTCCCATTCGTGGAATGGATTCCTATCTAATCACTAGTTGACTATCCAATTAGAATTAAGAGTATATTAAGATAATAATATAATCTTAACACCAAAGACAAAAATGGGAAGCTATATGTTTTTACTCTAATCAACTACTCCCTCCGTCCCAAAATGACCTTCCTGTTGACCTTTATTTAGTGTCCCAAAATGATCTTCTTGTTGGAGGAGAAAGGGAGCTAGTGACACTTGTACATAGTCCAAAAGCATGGGCATGCTAACCAATCCCATGCATCAAGTGAGTGGCCACCGGTGCTCTTCAAAAATGCCTCAAAAATTCAATTTTCAAGCACTTTGAAACCACACTTTGAAAACTAATTTAAAACTCAAAATTTCAGAACAATAGGAGGAAATCAAACTCTATTCATAAGTCAATTTTTTTTGAAAAAATAGTTCTTTTTGAGCTTAATCTATAACATCTTGTGTAATAGGAAGATCATTTTGGGACAGAGGGAGTATAATATATGCTTTGACTGAAAAATGAGTTGACCAAAATACAAGTGGAAAACTCTCAAATTTGTTATTGTAATGCAGTAAAAGAATTGTGAAACCAATCGATCTAAATATGTGTAGTGACCAATAGGTGTAAATACTTTAGACATACCCTACACATTCCAAGACGGAGAGGGAGAAGGTTTGGAGTTATATGGGGTTATTTAGTGTTATGATTTGGCGATTTGGCGATAAGCTAAATGTCTGAAAATCCAACTTGGACAACAGATACAAGGTGAAACAGTACACTGAACATTATGTGAATGTGCTCGGCTTGTAATTACAAAATATGCGGAGTGGATGCTGCGTCATGCACCCCCCGAGTTTGTCAGCAAATGCTCAGCATCAACCGTTGCTGTAAGGACTTGGGCAACCAGCCTGACCCCAAGAGAAAAAGAGATGAGACTGCTTGCATGTTCTGTTCGCAGCCAATCGGATTGATCGGCTCTCCAATATCAATGCTAACACTTAAGAGCCCCTAATTAATACCTCAAAGATCTGAACAAATGTTCAGCTAGCCGCACCTCATATTTGAGATGCTATTTGAGCAGATCGGAAGAATAATGTTCCAACACATGGCCAATGAGCCTGTCTCAAGATTGCCACCTCCTTGGAGTGCGGGGTTGTTGGCTCTTCCTCGGTCGCTTAACCCCGGGGCGTGGGTAGAGCAACTGATCTATCAGCTGATCTGCAACTTTTTCACATGTAGCCTGCACATTCACGTAGGGGTAATGAACACCAGTAAGATTCCACTAAACAGATTCCTTGCCAGGATGACATAAGAGGCGAAGTTGCACGAATCGTTTAGAAAGCCTAAAGGTACAAGAATGCATCACAGAAAGAAGAAATCATGTCCTCCATTTTTCAACAATAGAAATATGTTTTTGCACGTGACTATAATTGACGAATACCGTCTAAAGTGCATTTTGTAATTTTAGTTCGCGGACTTAAGGGTTCAGCAGCAATCCACAATAACACACATTCAGTGTTTCAAAAGTTGGTTTCTAGAAGATCATAGTTTAATAAATCATACATACCTTCCTATTGAACTGGAAACGAAGTGTCTGGACCTCGATGCCTGCGCTAACTCGCAAGTCCATACCTAAGCAGTCAACTCCAACAACTGCAGCTTCCTGTGTAAGATTGCATGATCAGGTTATTACACAAACAGAACTGAACTTCAATAATCAAGCTCTCATAATATGGCCATTAAGAACCAGGCATTTCAATGCTACAATATAAAACTAGTGTGAGAAGAGAAGATTCACAGCTAGATGTTACTTGCAAGACATAATACTCTCACGGCAGACAAAAACCAATTCCACGAAGGAACTCGGATTGATGACAGCATTGACGAGACAAACTGATGTGTCTGATGACATCGAAAACATACCTCAATTTCTAGACCCTTTTCTCGTCGGCACAATGATTTGAGGGCTCGATCAGTCTTGCTTCCTCCTTGATTAACCCGTTCCATAATTGTTGCCGCAGAATGGGCCAGTATGTCTGCTTGACCATTACTGAAGTCCTGTATTTCTATGGATTTCTGGAAACAACGCAAGAGGTTGAGAGATGGATTCTGAGTGTCAGCAATAATTCTGAACCAGATCTCAACATTGGCCAATATTAACACATTTAACCACCAAAAGGCCTTCAAATCATTTTCTCAAAAATTTAATGGCTATATTCCAAATTAAAAGCGCTATTTCAAATTACTGAGGAAAAGGACACAGTACTCAATATTCACCTAGTGTTAAAAAAAAAAAATTCACCATGGGAAAGACATGATGTTTCATTATGAAACTTTTTCGTTTCTTTGTACTAATCAATGTAAGATAAGATTTTAGGCGATAATTCAAGAATTCACTTGATACATATTAAAGCTATATGTTTGCAGAAATTCCAAACGCAAATGCTTCAAACTCGTTTCCAAAAAACTCAAAAATTTGATGGTACGGAAAATTTCTAATCATGATTCTTAACATCTCTTTCTCTTTTTATTATGCAACTTCAAAAACTTGTGCAACACATATTATATAGAAAATCTTTGTCTTGTCTAAGATCCTGCGACCTTTAAAGGTTAACCACAGAAAAACAGTTCCAGAAACATAATCAGTATATCCTAGACAGTAAGTAGCAATTTCTTAACTTCGTTATCAGCTTAGATACTCCAAAATGAGATAAACTTCCTCCTACAGTGGTCCAGTGCAACGGTATCCGTAGAAAAGCAACAAGAGTAGCAAGCGGAGAAGTTCTTACCTGCAACCCTGAGTTCAAATCAAGCTGCATGCTGAGCATTTCCAGCTTATAAAAGGAACTACCCACATCCCAACTACTACTCTCTTCTCTCCATTCACCCTCAGCAGCGTCGCCTCCTTCCACAGATGCACCTTCTGATAGATCACCTACCTCACCTACTACGTCACCTTCTATGATGGACCCAACCAGTGTAGTCTCGTCAGTAGTAGAAGTCCCCGTTGAGTCTCTCACAGTACTGGCACGCCCCTCTCTCCTGGTGCTATCCGGACTGTTATCAATCTCTGTATCAGAACTTATAGAGTCACTGGTTGAAGAAGGTCGAGTACTTCCATTTCTTGACCTTTGTTCATCCACCTCAACGACCCCCTTGCTAGAGGTTCTCCGCATGCCAGTACTTGGGTTTGGCTTCCCGTCCCCTGCCTTGAATGAGGAGGGTGCTCCATTCACAACTTTCCATCGAGTTCGCGAACCCTTATCCGTTTCTTTTGAAGTCTCGTCCTCACCTGTCAAAGAGTCTTCTTCTTCCTCACCGTCATTCTCTTCATCCCACCAGAAACGATCATACCAGAGACTCTGTACATAGGGCTCCTCCTCTTCAGTGACCCTCCTCACAATTCCTGTTATTGTGAGACGCTTCGTTGGCTTGTTCATTTCCTCGGTGTGATCAGTTGTTACGGCCTGCACTTCAAAAACTTCAAGAAATTCAGCTTTGTGACCATTAATAAGATACTTTCCGTGAAGCAATAAAGTCCTATCTGCAACCGTCTAAGAATCTAAGAATCTCTCACTTCTCTTGTATATTTAACGAGAGCCTTAATGACTACATCGACATCCATGAAACCTAGAATATTCTGCCCACACTGAGATCACACTAACATAGACAGCATGCCTAGCAAAAAATCATGCCTGCCGAAAGACCGGCTATGACAGGAAGGCGTAATACCGTTCCTTAGATCTCCAATCATGAGCAAGCGTGAAAGTTCCATAAAAGGAGAATATAGATAAAAGGTCCAAAAAGAAATATGGAACAATTCTTCAATGACCAACCTGAGAGATCTTAGTGGCGAATTCTAAGGGGTGCACCCAGGCCAAGGTTTCGGGGCCTCCCCATCCACCGAGGGAGCCCATGGACTCCGGTGATAACCGATCATCGAGGCTACCTCCACCGCTTGCCAATTCCTCCCAAAATTGCTGGAGAGAAAAAAAAGGATGTTTAAGACACACAACCAGTATCAGCAACCCTACTAGCCAGGAATTAGACTCTAGATGATTACAATAGATATTTGCAACTCGAAGACTCGCACTAAAGAGAATCAAAAGCTCTCAATGAAGCCTCTCTTGTACGCAGTGAACAATTCACACGAAGCAGTTTCAACTACGACATGCTACCCTAATGGTAGGAGATACGAATTGTTTCGATCACAAAAAAAAACTAAATGCAAAATAGTTGGTATTGAGGGACTGACAGGTGGAACAACATCATCGGGGTTAAACTCATCATCACTGTCGTCACTAAATTCCATGAGTATGTCATCGTCGTCCTCGTCATCGTCCATTTCTTCGCCACCGTCAACCATTTCAGAGACTTGAACCTCATCCATCGCACCGAAGCCTATCATAACCTGCCCTTCAGAGAGCAAAAGAAAATTTCCTGTTAATGTCTGGTCTCAAAAATTCATTCAATAAAATAATTGCGTTTAAGGGTCGATTCAACTTTCTGAATTTGCATCTCCTCACTTTGAATAACCGTCCTTTCGATGATAACCTAAAAATGAGAAAGAGCTTAAACCTATTGCTTTAAAAACTGTAAGACACTCCTGTCGTATAGACTACGACCCTAACTCTTCGAATTAAAAAAATTTGAATAAATAATGAACTAACTAGCAGTTGTGAAAAATTTACATACCGTGAAAGTTTGAGAATCACATAGTTTTGAAAGGAACTCATTGTCGTCGTTCATCTCGAAAAAAAAATCTGCGAGTACCACCAGTAAGCAATTAGGTTGCGCTTCTCACATCAATCAGCGAAGAACCTATGTAAAAGTGCATAGACCGAAAAATCCAAACTTGCATACCCATACTCAAAGGAACAGGTTGCAAATCGCATTTCTAAATCTAAGAGGATGACAATGCAACCAACTTACATCAGTCGTAAGCACGTAGATACGTTTTGAACAACCCTATCATACAAACCACGCGCCAAGTGCGAGCACCGAGGAAAAAATGAAACAGGAAATGACTTGCGAACTTACCTCCGTGCTCGTCGACCAAGAACTGAACTTCCGTTCCAAAAACTATGTCTTCAATCGTAACAACAGAGGCGTAAATGACAGCCTTCCAGTTGACCTGAACAGAACCATCGAAGTGTAAGAATCGACGATTTTATCGTTGGCTAGTGAATAGATACCCTGATGCTGTTGTCGTGACCAGTTCACATTGCCCATGTAGGAGTGATTCGATAAAGCACGGTATTAATTTCAGTTGCTCAGCATGGACTGTCAGAAACACTGTGTTACCGTGTCAGAGCGCAAGTGAAGGGGCATAGAAAACCCCCAACCTGCTCAATGCACAGCGACTTCTGCAATTTGTCTCTATAATAATAACACATCAAAAACCAAGTTAATCAACTCAGGAGATAAAACGACGACGAAAGTCACCTCGGTTAAGGTTCTCGCAATATCAGCATCGGAAGGCCGCCCATTGCCAGCTTGCATTGCCTCCCTCTCATGCTTGGTTAGTTCTTCCAGAGGATGGTACCCCCACTTTCCTCGCCGCTTGTGGGCTTCAGGTTTCGACCCTGAATGATCAGCCGCCACATTCACTTGCCAAACCTGATTCCTTCGAACTGTCCCGGATGGCTCCACAGGTTGACCCGCAAACCTTTTCAAACAAGTCAAAGACTATATCAAGAAAGTTTCCCCTGCAGGATTCAATATTGATTAATACGTACGAAGCAATCGCAGCGTTCAGTACAAATTATATATATGTATGTATGCTTTTCATAATTACTTGAAATTGTAACTTTACTAATGCAGACTGAATACACATAATGTAGATACAATAGAAAGGCCTTAAATCTTATCAGTACAAAAAGATCCTGTTTGTTTATAATATTGCATCAGATGTACATGATTTAATAATGCAAATGTGTTGCAATTTCTATTGAAGTAGTAATATCCCGACCCCCACCCCCAAACACAATATTGAAGAAAGGACCTTGGAATTTCCTGATGAATGAGACATCAGACTCTTCAAAGCCATGCTTAATTCCGTTCAAAAACTCGACAGCTTTCCAAACTAGATGTGCCAATTACAAAGTAGGTGCCAGCAGACAATCGATTACCACGATTCTACAGCCAAAGATTACCACGACTTCTCAAGCGGCTAAATGCATCCTGCTCCAGAAGAGCCATCATACGATACTCTGAGGGAAATGCAAGATACAACCGATCATCTAGAAACCTCCTACAGTTATGAAGAGTAATAGAGCAAAGATGCTTCAAGCATAAGAACACCGTTGAGTGCTCGAATCTCCAGAAAATTCGTGCCAAACCACGGTAACTCCGATAACACATAATTTCGGCAATCGCACAAATCGGCGGTGCAATGTGAATACAATTCTTACATAGAATTCGTTCCTTAATGCTTACAAGTACGAAAAAAACTAACGATTAAGTAAAGCATGTACAGACAAGACTGAAACTCGATGATAGTCCTAAAGACGGCCACAACTAATTTCGGCAATCGTGTAATCAACAGCATAAATGGCGGTGAAATGAGCCTACTCTCCAACATCGAATCCGTTTCGAACGGATTACAAGTACGAAACAAACTAACCCTTGACTAAGTCAAATATATCCATCCATAGGCGACAAGACTGAAACTCGACGATAGCCCTAATGACGACCAAAACATAATTTCGGCAAAGCGCACAATCAACAGCACAATGGCGGTGCAATGAGCATACAACTCGACCATCGAATTCTTTTCGAACGGATTACAAGTAAGAAAAAAACAACTAACAACTGACTACGTAAAACTACATATATCCATCTTTCTCTCTCCAAACAAAGCCGAAACTCAATGGACAACTAACCCTGACACCTAAAAGAACACAACCTTAACAATCACACGCTCTGAAACACAATTGGCGGTGCAAAATTCGTGAACAAAACTCTAAAATCGAATTCGCACATAACGCCGCGAAAGGAATTGGCTCCTAAACTACAAATCCATTGCCAGGCCAGAAAAGGAATAATAAATCAATACCAGCTTCGCATGCCTCCACTCGACGACGAAGCAAATCCGCCGGCGCTTCCTTCCCCTCGCTTCCGCAACGCCGAGGTCGACGGCACCGCCATAGCCAACAACCCTCCCGCCCCTCCGTCCATCGCGCAGTGCATCGCCAAGCTCCCCATAACTGCACTCACTCACTCAAACAATCGCTGTCTCCATTAACACAATCCCACGGGAACGACTGAGCCAAAGCCATCGCCACTCAACCTAACTTCCATCCCCTATCCCCGCGCATCCCAAACCCCAATCAAGCCCCCACTCCTTCCGCACTCAGGGAAGCAAGGGAGGAGTGATTACCAGCGGCAGAGGGGGAGCGCACCACCATCGCCATGGACGAGGTCGTGCTCGTGCAGTCGCAAGCGGAAATTGTACACGGAAAGGACCGACGGGATGAAGTACGAGAGTGGCCACCAGTCAGTTACATGGACTTCGGGGATTCCCCGTGTAGGGGTGGAATGCGGGAATGGGAGGTGTGAGTGGGGAGCATCGCGATTGTGTCCCGGGGAATGATCCTCTGCACGAAGGATTGATGCTTTCGGAGATTGCAGCAGCGGGAGGAGGAGGAGGACTGGAGGAGCAGCATCAGGGCATGCATGGCAGCGGCCAATGAAAACCTGGGCGGGTCGATGAGATCATTGCGATCGTCGACCGCTCAGGGCACGGCTCTGGAATTCACTCGAGTGGATCTTTCACGGCCTGGGGAGTGGAGAGGTATCTTACTTTCCGGGTACTGGATGGATATCTTGCTTCTCGATTACTGTATGGTTATCTAGATTCCGGGTTACTGGAGGGTTTTCTTGCTCCCAGGGTACTACATTGATATCCGCGTCATGGGTATGGGAGAGTTTACGGATGTCTGCCCGTGCGGATTCTGGGTATCTCAGTCTGGTTAGAACATCTCCAGCTGCCCGCCACGGTGAATTACAAGCTGAGGAGGGGCGGAAAAAAGATTGATCCGGGAAAACATAGCTTGCCACAGTCCGTAAGGCAGTATGCTCTGAAAAAGGCGGACCAGTAAGCCCTAGGGCTGGTCCGCCTTTTTCATAGGTTTGCATGAACAGAATTATTTTTAACTCATTTTTCAGAGAAAGAAAAATAGATGTCAAATGTAACACAAGTGGTTTAATATATTTTGAATTAGTTGGGAATTTTCAAAGATATTTGTTGTAGGTACCTATTTGTGACCCTAGGTCTCCCAAAATGTGTCCACTTGCAACTTCTAAAGGGATTTGAGGAAATGAAGGTCAATGATTGGCTCTTGCAATAAAGAATATTCTTTTTCTCAATTCAATCAATAGCTAAAGAAGTCCATTTAAAGACCAAATCGTATCCATTCAATAGCTTTCTATTTCAAGAGTTTGGGTGCTTTTAGAGCATACTACTTTAGTACAAATGTGACAATGTGAGATCAGAGCACCAACACTGTCTTTACAAGGAGGCAACAACTCTAAAATCGATTTTGCCCTTGAATTTTTGCAAATCAATTCATCAATTCTTATATGTAGCTTGATTTAATCATTCTTTGTCATTGTAGATAGGCTAATGAGAGTAAGAACAACTCCATTGCAATACTTAAACAAACACAAAAACAGTGGCAACAAGATTTCTAACATGATTTTTTTAAAATCTGCTGCCTAATACAATTGTTGTAACCAACAGCATTTTTCAAGGTTCTTCACATGAGAGCCCTTGCTCAACATTTTTGGATGATTTGTTGAGTATTGAGAGCATTCAAGAAGCTTAGATTTACTAGTAGGTGGTGGTGGTCCTAAAAATGCGCTTTAGTTAGAGATTCTTGAAAAAACAAGTTTGTTGTTCTTGAATTTGTTACTGCATTTTGGGTGGAGGCACAAATCGCACCCTAGAAAGAGGCCCAGCTTATTCTTTGCTCTAGCAACAAATCCAAGTTGGACATGTTTCCGTGCTCCTTCTAGGGTCAATATTGGAATTGTTGTAACTACTTTACCCGAGGATATCAATTAGAGTGTCCATTAAAAACTACGTGTGTTCAGATTTTAGACCCCCTATATTATTTCCTAAAACTTAAATAAATTTAAAAAAAAAATATGAGTAGATTTTCCTACTTTGAAAGTTTATGTCTTGAATTATTGATATGCATCTTTGTTAATTATAATTAGTTATAAATTTTTGAAGTTAAGAAATATATTATAGAGCTAAAAATAACTTTCACACCCCTATTTTATATAAGAAAAAATTGTCTAAAAAATGAACAAAAAATTGCTAAAAATAACTCTTTTTTGGAAGTTCAATTTTCTTGAATAATGATGCAATGGTCATCTATATGCATTCTCTTTAAATATTTGAGTTGAAAAACATGCCATTTCTATTCATTTTTTAATCTATTCTTGAAATCATTTCATATGTTGTTTGAATTGGGAATTTTCGGCAATAGAAACCTATAGTCATTATTAAACAAAGCTCAAAATTATAGAGTAAAATTATAGATTATTAAAAGTAAATAGGGGGCCAAAAAATCACTTGAACACATATGATTTGTTATAGATACACTAAGCATTACATGTTTTTCAACCCTTGTGGAGGGCTACAAATTCTCCTGGGTTCCCAGATTTTAAAAATTATGTCGCAATAGCTGTCTAATGTGGTAGAGAGACTACCACATCATTTTTTATTTTTTATTTTTTTCAATTTTTTTTTGCATTTTGAAATTTAAAAAAAGAATGTTCTTTTGGATTTTTTTCAAAATTCTGACAACGGTTGTTCTTTAACTGCTTGGAAGAACAGCGCCAAGAACAAGCCTGAAATGGCCCTCCAGACCCCCTAAAACATATTTAATGTGCTCTCCTCGGGCCACTTTAAGTGCAATCTGTGGTGACCATTTTTGGAAGGTCATACCAATGGATGCTATTTTCAAGTAGAATATATTTCAAGTGGAATATATTTCAAGTGGAATATATTTCAAGTGTCATAAAATCTAAAGCTATGTTGAAAGTATGCAATTGCTTGTATGGAAGTAGTCAATAAGTATAAAAGCTTTAAGAATGAATAATTTCAATGATGTAATTATATTTAGGAAAGCTTGATAGAGGCATAAAGCTCTAAAATTTAGATCACCACTTGTATTCAAGCCCAAATTCAAATTCAGATCATCACTTGGTTCACACCCAACACAAAAAGATCGGTATTCTTCTATCTCGCCGGAATTTTGTTTTTTCACACTACCTTTATGTGGAAAGAAGGGGGTAATTCCAAATGCTATTGTTGAAATAACCAGGGGACCTCGGAGTAGCACAAAATGATAATTTCAAGTGAGTGCCTTCAAATTCTATGCATTCAAGAAGCAACTCTCCAACTTCTTATTCTATCACAAAAGGTCCTTGCATCAGTAGTGACTCTCGAAATGTACCTTTCATTTCAAACAATTGCCACAACAAATTGTGAGACTAGAGATTGTGAACAAAATTTGTGGTATAAAAAATAAACTTAGTTTGTCACAAATATTAAAAAAATTCAAAATTTTAAAATATTTTTTTGCACTTTTAATAGTATAAAAAATTCATTGGTGACAGACAACTTTTCACACAAATAAATTTTTTCTAAGAGTTTTTAGTACGTGAAATGAGACATATTTTTGAAGTTACAGGTGGAGTTCACTCACCTTTTGAGATATTGATGGACTCTTATCCCAACAATTCATGCTTACTAGAAACAATTATGCACAAGCCTTAAGGACAAATTTTGCATAATTTATTTTCTACTAGTTTTTTTTCTAAAAGGCTAATAAACTCAAAGTAATCAATTATGAATCTTAATAACCAAAAGGAGACAATTTCTAAAAGGGTCTACAATAGATCTAGTTGTTTTACATACAAACTCAAAAGTCATAGTAAACCCTCTTTTTTGGTTCAATGCCATTAAATTAATAAATTTTAAAATTATTTTTATAGATATCTCAATAATACACGCTAGGCTTTGATGTGTAAATGTAGGCAAGAAACCTCTAACGATATGTTTTGCAAGTAGTTACATTATTGGACTACAATTTACAAATACATTCTAAGAAATAGAATACAATAGAACTCATATTTGTAAAGACTTGCCATATGAAAGTTATGATTTAAAAAATAAAAGATAATTTAATTTAATTTTTGAATTTATAAAAACTTTGAAATTCTATAACTTTCACACCATGGGTCCAAATACCACGAACCAAAATCCGTGTACCCCTTTTTTTGTAAAAATCTTTTCAACGATACCCAGAATGTTGCTAGA
This sequence comes from Antitrichia curtipendula, assembly GCA_951230915.1. NCBI lineage: Eukaryota > Viridiplantae > Streptophyta > Bryopsida > Hypnales > Leucodontaceae > Antitrichia > Antitrichia curtipendula. The sequence goes on along the minus strand of OX579633.1, from coordinate 49,085,619 downwards.
CAACTCATGATTTTTTAAATCTCAGTGTGTCAAACAAACAAACAAACAAAACAACAAACAACCTAATTTAAGATATATACTGTATACAATTTAAGATTTTTGGATTAGATTTTATATTTGATTTGATTTTTTTATTTTTTTCTAAATAAATTCACAATAATTTAAAAAATTCCAACTAAATTTGAAAATCTTCTAATTTGTAGAGATGTAGTGGACATATGATGTCATCTCTAGAAAAAAAATCCATACCTAAGAGATAAAAATCCATACATAAAAGATAATGACGTATTCAATAGATGTAAAATGTGAATTTAAAAAAACTACAAGTTGACTTTAAGATGATGTCATGATGCAATCATCAATTTCATTAGGATTTTTGTGAGAGAGAAGAAAACACAAACTCAGTTTTTGCAATGTTCTTTGTTACCTTCTTGGATGACTTGTATACTCTTGTTTCTTTGTCAAATTATTTTCTTGAAGGTTTATGTAAGATTGTCTTGAATATTTCTTGTGATTTGTAGAAGTTGTATAGGGGAATGAAGCCAATTATTCTACATAAAGAACAAAACATTGTAGCCTTAATAGAGAAGGGAAGGAACAGTAGAGAGATTGCATAGAATGTAGATTTGTCACAATCTATAGTAAAAAAGAACCTTTCTCTTAATTTATAATTGTTTAAAGGAGGTCATTTTGAGGTCGTTACAAAGTGGGAGAAGCGATATGCTTTACATCTAGTTACATTGACGGTTTAGAAACTGCAATAAAGGCAACAAAAGTATTTAGGAGAAAGATAGGTGTGGAAATGTGTGATAATACCTTGAGAAATGCATGAAAGAACAAAGATTGTTTACTTCTATGAGAGTTGAAAAAACTTTTTTGAGTCAGAAGAATATGAAAAATAAATTTCGTTTTGTTCAAACCTACAAAGATTGAACAATAAGTGACTGGGAGTGAGTAATATTTAGTTATGAAACAAAAATAAGCCATTCCAATTTAAATGGGAGAATGTGGTGTTTGATAGAGAATAAAAAAAATATTCATGTGCGTGCTATAAACCAGATTATTAAACATCGTAGAGGTGACATAATGTTTGAAATTGTTTGACTTGTAAAAGATTGGAGGCATTGCATTTAATATACAAGGGCATTTGAATGCTAAAAACTACATTGCAATTTTTAAACAAGATTTGTACACTACATTGCATACATTGGGATTCAATCTTCAAGAAGTCATTTTCCAACAAGACAATGCTAGCATGTATACAACAAAGATGATTCACAATTGGTTTGGGAATCTATCATTTTGTGTTCTAGAGTGACTTGCACAATCACCTAACCTAAATCCTATTGAACATGTATGGACTTCACTCAAACAACAATTAAACTCCTATTCTACTCTTCCTAGTGTTATTCTTCAAATATAGGAGCAAATGAAAGGGGTTTCTTTTTCCATTAGTTTAAAAAAGTGTAAGAAATTATATCCTAGCATGCATAATTGTTTGGGCTACAAAAAGACACTGGACTAATTTTTAAGTGGCTTCTAAAGTGTAGTACAAAAATCAAGTTTATGTATATACTTTGTTTCAACATCTTTGTCTACTTTATTGTAATTAAAATAATCTTTTTCTTATTATGGACTTCCAATGTTGTGTAGTACTTTATACTCTATAATTTTTGTTTTTATAGCTTTTGGTTTTGAACATTCGTGTTTGCAAAATCGTCATTTAAATTTGTTTGTTTGATGTATAAATTCAGTTTTTGGAATCACTATTTATGAGTAATCATTGACTTAAATTATGTAGTATAATTCACTAGCTCTTTTGTTCCTATATTCTTGCATTATTTGTATATTCCTTAGATTTTGTCTACCACTAATTAGATTATAATTGATGGTTAATTATGTTATTAATGATATTGATTATTGTAGTCTATTAAAGATTGGAAAGCCAACCATTGGTTGCTACCTTAAAAGAACCCCACTCTAATAGCTCCTTGTTGGTGTCATTCTTGTATTATTTTAAATTCATATGTGGTTGAGTAGAAGCAACAAAGATAGTGATGGGCATGGGGGGCTTGAATCAATAAACAAAACTGCTGATACTTAAAGTTGGAAGTGCTGCAAGAAGCTTCAATCCAATGCATACATTGCCACTTATTCTTCTTTATTGAAAGTAGAGGCGGCACTTCCAGCATTGCAAAAGATTCCATTTTTTTTGTGTATGGCTCTATAAAGTTTGGCGGTTGAAAATTTGCTTGCCTCTTTGAGGATTTGTGAATGGAATTATGGAATTTTTTTAATGAAAGTAATTATAGAAGTGGATTTGAGTTTGATTGGTAAATATTTTTACGTTTGAGTTGCAAAGAGTTTCAATGGCAAAGAGTTTCAAAGTTTCAAAGCTAGAATGTTTGAATATTTAAGTGGCTACAATTGATGGCTCTAAAAGTAGAAAGTGGCAAAGGCATATTTTGTGGTACAACATTTGGACAATGTATTGACCTAAGGTACATTACATATTTTATAAGTATGCTTCTTATGAATTGATGAAGGTGACGGATTAGTCAATTCTTATTTTGTTCTTTCACTTAATTTGTAAAAAAAATTCTATATTCTTCTTTTATCATTTTACCTCAAAAAATGTTACAAGTTAGGAATATTGTGTTGATTCAACAAACAATGCCTCATGATCTAGAGCTTGCAAAGAATTATATATGAATACGATCAAATATTCAAGTTGTCTTTTTTTATTCATAAGCTTAAGGAAAAGAAGTATGGACAAAAAAATTTGCACAATCATTATACATCAGAATGATTTAATACAACATGATCATGAAAAAAACAATGGCTCCAACATTCTATGAAACAATTCCTCTTGAGGATTTGGTGAAACTAAACGAGATTGCTTGAAGAGAATTTGTTTCTTAAAGAGATTGTAAAAAATGATAGGATGAAATCTTTAATTTTCCATGGGGTTATTATGATAAGAAAGGTAGATGACATTGTGACACATTTAATAGAGAAACTTAATCAATTGCGTAAAAATAATAATAGAAAAAAACATTTAAAGAAGAAAAACAAATAAACGGAAGAAGTAAACCCAGTGAGTGACATGGTGCTTGTTTCTATAGTAGATGTATAAAGTAATGATAAGAGATTAATGATGGAAGAACTGAATGCAAATGTGCACATGGTGAGAAGTAGATTGTTCAATGAGATAAAACAATTGAAAAAAATCATTTTTCAAAACACAAAATATGGCCTCCATGTTGACTTGGCTCTAGTAGAAGTCCCTCTAGTGTCTCCAATTGTCTTTAGTCAAAAGCACACAGTTTCAATTTTTTTATAGTAGAAACACCAAATATTAGATAGAGAAAGGTTTGTTTCATGAAATCACTAGAATTCTAGTTGCAACCAAGAATAACTTAGAAACAAAAGAAGAAGCATTTGTATATAAATCTTGAGGTTTGATTGTTGAATTTTTTATATTGCCGTAGGACTTTTTGGGCTTTAGGTTGTCTTACAAATCAAGGTAGGGATAAAAAACAACCCACAAGAGATAAGACAAACAAAACCGACAATGGGTCATTGCAAGAAACACCGGCCATTTTTGGTAGCATTTTGCAAAACCAATTTTTGTCCAAGCTATAACTTTTGAGTTTTAAGACCAATGCCAAAAGCAAAAAATATATTTCTAGATGTTTTGATTGAAATTGTATCACTTATTTTCAAAAAAATTCAAAAATAATTTTATATTTAAAAGTAAATTTCTCTAATTTGTCACACTTTCAACGTTTTGTGTTTTTTGTACTAAAGAGTATCCAAATTTAATGAATCAGGAAAGAAATTTTGGTGGTCTATTTCTACACTAGTTGGACATGTCCCATGTGAGGGGCATCAAAAAATATATTATTTTATGTCCTCCACGTTTGTCCAAATAGGCCCCAAAAGGGGTTCCATTGCGCACACGCTTTTGAATATAGAAGATGGTTTGAAGTTCATTCTTTTGATGAAATCTCATCACCATAATGTCCTTACCAATGGTCTATTTTTAGATATTTTTTATTTCACTATAATTAATTAATTAAAAATACAAACAATGACAATTAATATAATTTTCTATTCATCTGACTTCCGATTTTTTATTTTTTCTGACTTCTATGGCCATTCTGTCGTATCCTTCTGCATCGTTAATAGTAGATGTTGTCAACTATAAGTACTAAAACATATACACATATCCAAAAGTAAATCCACAATATGGTGAGACATGAATGAACAACCATCCAATAATAAGCATCTCAAACACACCCAAATGCTTCTACTCTATCTCTATTAGACTAGTTTTGCACACAACTTGAGGTACACAAGGAGAAACCTTAGATTAAGTAAATTGGCAACACCGCCATCATTTACAAACAACATTCAAGGTATACCATCTCCTAACACTCTATGAAACTTTCACACAAGACTTGAAGAGAATGGACAAGCAAAGGGACGGCCTAGGATTACAACCACCCCAAAGGAGCCTCAAAATAGCTCTATTGACATTTTTTATAGTCTCAAAACATTAGTCTAGCTTCCCATTGACCAATACATGTGTCAGAATTCGGAATCCAAAGCAAGAATCCAACCGATGCTTCCAAGTGAATCGCAGTCTCCACTCTCCCGGACCCATGTGCAATCGTGCACTCACTCCAATGCTTGAGAATCATCCATGTAATAGGACGGACGACCCAACATCCTCTCTGAGATGAGTTTTGATCAATGATCCATATTACAACATCTTCAATCAATCAAGCATATTGAGTACATCATAACATACTGAGCAAACGAGTGACCATCAGAACAAACATCTGAATCAGAGCTTAATCATCAGAACAAAGAATCTCTAAATCAGGACCTGCACTGTATTGAGAATATGTCAAGTGAGGGACAACGCCCCCCTCACTGGGCTTTATTCCTGGCATTCATAACTAACTTAGAGTAACTGCTTCCTGGGATGTTCCTTTCCTGATTCTTCGTTTCCCTTGGTGGGATCTCGTCTAGTTGGAATGACGTAGTCATGACATTACCCCCCCCTTTCGTGGTGTGGATTTCTTGTATTTTGTAATCTAGTTTTGGTGTTTGAGATAAGCAGTCATTGTTCCGTCCCGGTGCCGTGGGATGAAGCCTGTGGAATTCATCAACCACATTTGGCGCATTAAGCAAATTCCTGGCTGGTTCCCATGAATTTTCTTCTGGGCCATATCCCTCCCAAGCAACCAGGTATTGAAGTTTCTTCCATCGGCCGGTAAATCGAGAATCCAAAACTTTATTCACCTCCCACTCAATATCCCCTTCTGGAGTTACAATGGGTGGAGGCGGTCTTTGCTTGCGACCAGAGATGGTGTCAGGTCGATATTTCTCCAGTAGAGATACATGAAACACATTATGGATACGAAGATCCTTGGATAATTTAAGTCGATAGACTAAGTCAGATATTTTAGACATAATGGGAAATGGTCCCCAAAACTTGGAGGCTAGCTTCTTAGTTGGTACCGTTGTAGAAATATTATCATGACGAAGTAACACTTTGTCACCTATTTGAAAAGAAGGTTGCAATTGCACACCTCGATCATAATTGCGCTTGGCTTGATCTCCCGCAATTTTGATTATAGTCTTGACTTCTTCATGTATCTCTTTCAAGAGGCGGACCCTATCTTCTGCTGTTGGAACACTTGAAGTTGAAGGCATGGTAAATGATAGTGCTGGGTGATACCCATAGGTAGCATAAAACGGTGAAAAACCCGTAGGTGAGTGGAGGGAATTGTTGTAGGAAAATTCTGCTACTGGAAGAAGATCAGACCAGTCATCTTGTCGCCTTGTCGTGAACATGCGTAAAAATTGTTCCAGCATCTGATTCACCCTTTCAGTTTGGCCGTCTGATTGCGGATGAAAAGCTGTCGTTAGAGAAGGTTGAATGCGGAGAAGTTCAGATAGCCTTGTCATAAATTTGGAAATGAACACCGGCCCACGGTCAGATATAATTTCGTCAGGGGTTCCATGATGTTTCCAGACATGATGGAGGTATAATGTAGTTGTCGCAGCAGAATCAATTGCTTCATTTGTTGGGATAAAATGTGCTAACTTGATGTTTTTGTCAATGACCACCATAATGGAATCAAATCCATTGCTACCTGGTAGTTTAACAATAAAATCAACCGTGATCCTTTTCCATGGTGCCTCTGCCGCTGGAATAGGTTGTAATAACCCATATCGGGCATGATGTGTTGGTTTCGAACGTTGGCATAAGTCACACCCGTCCACGTACCAGTGAACATACTTGCGAAGTATGGGCCAATAGAAAGTTCTTGCAACTAGATCCACAGTCCTTGCTCGACCTTGATGCCCTGCAGCTGGAGCGTCATGTCTAGAGCGTAGTATTTGTCGTTGTATCTCTAAATCATCTGGTACAAAAATTGCATTTCGAAAATGGAGAACCCCATCGCTAATTTTGTAATCTTGAAATCGTCGACGAATGGTCGCCGAGGCCTGGTCAGGACCATTCATGAAGAAGGCCAATATTGGCTTGAGCGTGGTATCTTCATCCATGGCTACCTTAATGCGTTCAATAATTTGAGCATTAGTCCATACCGGCTGACATGCTTCCATAGCTCCTAATTGTAACAATGGTTTGGAGTCTTGTGGAGAACCTTCTAGGACATCAGGACGCCTTGAAAGCATATCCGCACGTCCATTCAATGTCCCTAGCCAATGGTGAATTTCAAAATTGAATGCCGAAAGTTGCTCGGACCATCAAGCTTGTCACCGATTGAGCTATTTGGTTGTTAAGAAATGTTCAAGGTTTTTGTGGTCAGAAATTACTTGGACCACATGTGGTGACCCTTCAAGGTAAACCCGCCATTCTTGAAATGCAAGTACAATGCTCAACAATTCTTTGTCGTATATGTCATAATTTTACTCGGCCGATTGCATCTTAGAGCTCCGATAAGCACATGGGTGTAGATGTCCATCTTCCCCGCGTTGTGATAAAATAGCTCCTGTAGCCTTATCAGAGGCATCAGTTTCTACTACAAAAGGAAGTTCAAAATTAGGGTGAATTAGCACCGGAGCCTTAGTGAAGCAAGAACGGAGTTCTTTAAATGCTTCATTTGCTAAAGGGGTCCATTCAAACCGTTGATCCTTTCGTATCAGCGATGTAAGAGGAATCTTGATTCTTGAATAATCGGAGATAAAGCGGCGGTAAAAATTGGCAAATCCTAGGAAAGTTTGGACTTCCTTTACTGTCTTTGGGGTGGGCCATTCTTGAATAGCCTCGACCTTGTCTTCACACATCTCCAACCCTTTTTCTGAAACCAGCATTCCCAAAAATTCCACGGAACTTTGGTGAAATTGGCATTTAGAGGCTTTGGCATAAAGACCATACCGATGCAACCGTTGGAGAACTTCTCGAACAATTGATTGATGTTCTTTTAAATCTTTTGAAAAAATGAAAATATCGTCCAAATAAATTACCACCGAGATATCCAATAGATCATAAAAAATGTTTTGCATGTAGGCTTGAAACTAGACAAGGGCGTTGGTTAAGCCAAATGGCATTACTAAATATTCAAATAATCCATAGCGAGTTTTAAATGCTGTTTTAAATTCATGGCCTCTTGCCATTCGCACTCGATGATAAGCTTGCCTTACGTCCAATTTTGAAAATATTTTTGCACCTGCTAGCCAGTTAGTTAGGTCAGGAATTAGAGGAAGGGGGTATCGATTCTTTATTGTGACCTTATTCAAGTTCCTGTAATCTATACACACTCGGATGGATCCATCTTTCTTTCGGGCAAACACAATGGGGGCCGAGACCGGGGATTTGGAGCGTCGAATCCAACCTTTGCCTAAATTTTCTTCAAGATATCGTCGAAGTTCCTCCAACTCTATTGGGGACATAGGCCGCAATCCCATATTATGAGGTTCTTGTCCCTCTTTGAATTCTATCTTCATAACCGACCCACTATGATTGGGTAATTCATTGGAGGATTTTTCATTGAAAACCTTCCGTAAATCATGATATTCCTGTGGAATATGTTGAGGAAGTTGTTCCTCGACATTGTTTCCATTAGCCAATTCTGACACTTCTAGTACATAAAGTTTAGCTTGTTTTGCTGATAGGCGAAATGCTGCTACTGACACCAAGGCATGTTTTGGTGTAGTGAGTCGGGATTGAACAATCTGTTTCCTTGGAATTAGCCGGTCAACCTCAGAGGAAATTTTTTGGTCTGACCTCTGCGGCCCACCAGACAAGGGCTTCACTTCTTGATAACCTGCAGTGGATAGTTTCCCCCCAGGTTACATCCTTGAAGTTGTGCCAAGCGGCCTTCTTTCCTTGTTGTGAATCAAGGGATCACGTTGAGATTCCCTCGGTTTGCCCGTATTGGGCCTTGAGACTGGTATTGCTAAAGATTCCTTTGGCTTGGTCGCCGTTGGTTTGGACACTAGCATTGATGGGCTTTGGCAGTGCTGATGGTAGTACTTTGATTTGAAAATCACCTCATTTCGAGACCATCGGATTGTGGGGTCATGACGAACAAGCCATGGTGTCCCCAAAATACAAGGATAACGGCCAGTGTTTGTGAGATCGGCTACAATGATCTCGTGGTGACTCCCCACCGTCAACTTGAACGTTGCTTCATGGTGATAAGCCCATAATTAATTACTCTTCCGTCTATGACCCGAACTTCTCGAGGAGTCAACTTAGGCTGTACCTCTGCTCCACACTGTTGAACAAAATCATGATGCATAAACACTCCGGTAGCACCCGAGTCAATTAGGGTGGTTGCTGTGAGCGAGTTGATTTGTGCGTCCACTGTGAGATGTGCTCCTGGCTCTGTGGTAGCACGTAAATAGTGTGGCATCATTGTTTCGTCTGATTGTCGAAATTGCCCAAATGTAGCAGCCCCATCAATGAGGTCCCATTTCGAGATCATACTAGCTGCCGTTTGAGGCGCACCCGGGTACCGAATGAATGGCTTCAGTCCCGGGCTCGACCTTTTCCCGATTCATTGACCCCAACCTCTTTTTCTCCTATAACTGCGAGGGAAAATGGTTTAGAAGGATTAGTGGGACATCTTGATCGCACATGCCCATGTAGTCCACAACTCCAACACTTTCCTTGCTTTTGATACTCTAGGCGGTCCGTTGCCATCTTTGCCATAGCTGTTGTTGCAGAGACGACATCAATCTCCATTGGTACTAGTCCTAAACTCCGTGGTGTAGTTTGGGAGTGCTTAACATGACCCCGTGGGTGCGAAGATGGAATGGATGGATGTCGACTTTGGCACCGAGACCACAACCGTTCATCAATCCGTGAGGCCATTGTCATCCAGTCATGAAGTCGACGAGGTTGGCTTTCCGCGGTGGCAATTGAATCAAGAATTTCCTCTTTTAATCCTCCACGAAATCGTGCCATCAAACTTGGTTCGTTCCAATCAACTTAGGCGGCATATTCATTAAACATGGAAATATAAGTTGCTACGTACTGACCCTGTTTGTCGGATTTTTCCAAAGCGATCCTCCGCCGTACTCTTGCGATCAATATCTCCATAAACAACAATAATAGCTTCTCGAAAAGCATTATAATCAATCAATAATTCATGATGCCGTCCTTCATCCAAGGCTTGAAGGATCGGCATCGCCCAATTTTGTGCTGCACCACTCATATAGGAGAGTGCATAAGCAATTTAATCTTCGTCATAACGATAGGATCGTGGCTTACCTCGGAACACCAAGCAAAGTTGGGCAAACCATTTGTATACTTCCCCGCCTTTCTTTCCAGTAAACTTTTCAGGTGCCGCCACCTTTGACTCCCGGCCTTCAAAATCTCCACCTTTTGCGCTCTTCAGACCTTGATTGTGTAGGATCTTTCACTCTCTTGGACGCTGAGGGAGATGTTGGATCTGGTTGTGCTACAGCACGCTCTGCAATCTGTTGTACGATATGGGGAATGGCTGTTTGAAATATTGCTTGAACTTGCTGTTGGATGAAGTTCACCCACTCAGATCCAATCCCCTCCGGCAGTGGTGGTCTAGCTTCCTCGTGTGACCTCTCCAGATCCATCACTCGGTCTTGAAAATGCTTACGACAAAAATCAAATACACCCGAGTGCTATTAAAACCCCAGTCACTGGCCACATTCAGTTTGATATTCCTCCGACCCTCACCTTGGAAGCATGGGCAGTCTATGACTCGACATAATGTCAGGATTTGGAATCCAAAGCAAGAATCCAACCGATGCTTCCAAGTGAATCGCAGTCTCCACTCTCCCGGACCCATGTGCAATCGTGCACTCACTCCAATGCTTGAGAATCATCCATGTAATAGGACGGACGACCCAACATCCTCTCTGAGATGAGTTTTGATCAATGATCCATATTACAACATCTTCAATCAATCAAGCATATTGAGTACATCATAACATACTGAGCAAACGAGTGACCATCAGAACAAACATCTGAATCAGAGCTTAATCATCAGAACAAAGAATCTCTAAATCAGAACCTGCACTGTATTGAGAATATGTCAAGTGAGGGACAACGCCCCCCTCACTGGGCTTTATTCCTGGCATTCATAACTAACTTAGAGTAACTGCTTCCTGGGATGTTCCTTTCCTGATTCTTCGTTTCCTTTGGTGGGATCTCGTCTAGTTGGAATGATGTAGTCATGACAACATGGCCAATTTGGCTATACAAAACCTACAACCAACTCCTATAAGCCCAATAGAGCCTAACAACTTCTCGTCATCAAATAACAAGACAACTGTTATACCACTCTGTATTGTTAATAGTAGATGTTGTCAGCTACAAATACTAAAACATATACGCATAGTCAAAAGCAAATCCACACAATCATGAAACATGAATGAACAACCATCTAATTGTTTCCTTAGCTGAACAAAGTGCCCTTGTAACTTAGCTAGAAACAGAAGTCAAATAACTTCTACTATATTTTTTATACAATCAACATGTTGAAAAAGATAGACAATAAGTCCCATCTATTGTTAGAATTTAATAAATCATAAGTAAAGAAATAAGCTGGGTGCATTTGAGCCCCATTTTTAGTTGCTTCGAACTTTGTAGTTGGACTCCACTAAATCTTCATCCAAAAGTTAATAGTAAGAGCCATAGCTTATACTTCAACATGAAATGTTACCAAGTAACTGCATCCTCCGTCAATAAGAAAAATCATTAGTAACCACTTAAAAAAGTAGCAAGAACTGATTACTTTTTACAACGGGGACAAATCCAATGTCTAGTAGGAAGACCACTCAATGACAATCAAAGACATGCCATGTGCCAACTTCATTGACATAAATCACACAACAACATCATTGTAGCACTTTTTCTTTCTCTTCAAACAAAACATTTGTATCCAGGTGGAACCACTGCCAACTTTGGATCTACAGTCCCTTCAATTGGCAAATGACAAGGAGCACAATTCTTTGTATTGTCTCTGCACTCATGTCCATCTTTTTTTTCTAAGGCCGTTGAGCATCAGTCCGTCAAGCATCAGGCCTTCTCAACACTAGTGCTGAACCACTTGAGTGCTCCTTTCAAAGCTTCAAATGATTTCTCTTGATTAGAATCTCATATCCATTCTTGATCAATTTGAGTCAATTGAGTCCAAGATTTAGTCATGAGACTAAATCCACAAACAAACCATTGATAATAGTTTGTTAATTCCATAAAAGTTCTTAACCTTGACACATTTTTAGAAATTAGAATCCTTTTCAAAATCGCCACCTTTGTTTCTTGTACTCCGAAGCCTCTTATCATTCAAGTATCATTCAGGCCTCTTATCATTCATTCTATTTGGAGTATTTATGAGAGAGTTGTGTGTGTTGAAGTGAAGAAGAGTCTATTGTCTTCAATTTTAGAGGCCAAAACTTCGGATGGCCATAGAAATCGGATAGAGTGTTAGAATGACTTGAGATTTGGAAGATAAGTAGAAAATTGTGTAAGCTTTTCAAAAAGCTTTTATTCATCTCATTTGGAGTTGTGAAACATTGATGGTACTCAATTGAAATTCAGTGAAGGAGTTGAAGTTGAAGGAGGAGTTGGAGACAAAGACTTGTGTGTTGTGGCTTGTAGTTTGTCTTTCCTTGTAAAACTTTGTTATTGCGGGTGGTGTGGGAGAAACCATTGCTTAGCCTCTTTTTGTGTTGTGGATACAACAAAGTAAAGTTCATCACCTACATGGTTGTATTTTTTTGTTGTTCCTATTGGAGAGGCATGATTGTTAGTCATCATGGGTTTGAAATTTAGGATCCAATCCCTCGGACAATTCAACTTGTGGTCTGGCCGTCCCGTTTTACCCGACCGATGATCGTGGTTTTTTATCACCTACCCTAACCTTTGAACCCAATTAGAACCACTACATGATAAGTCAATATAGAGCAGTTTGGAGATTCGACGATTGAGTTTAAAGAATCTATACAACTACAATTTCTTTAATTCCTAAACCATTTCTAATTGCAGCCAGAATTCCCGTGATTTTTCAAAGCAAACCGCTTTCAACACGACATTTGATACTTTTTAGTAGCACAATGTTTTTCTAGTCTCATAGAAGTGTTATTAAACACCAAGCCGGGTCCACCATTACAAAAAACAAAAGATCGAGGATAGCTCATCAATCTCAAAAATGCCAATCGTGGCATCCCTATACGATTGACTATAAGCAATGGTGGTTGATTTTCTTATACCACTACTTGAGCTGATCATCCTTTATCGAGAAGGTCATCAAGGTGTCTTCCCTCTGGACGGCTAATGTAATGTAATGCCATTGAAATCCCTAGCATATGAGCCAAAATGGTCCACTTCCACTATAAACGATGGGCATAAGAACCAAGAGCTGCAGCATCCACTACAACTGGTTCTCTAAGGAGCTAACATACTATCCTTACATCTTTGTAAACTTGAGCTCCAACATTTCTCAATAGAAGCACGGTTTCAAGAATATAAGTCACATTTGTAGCTTGTCTAGGTTGCAACCAATGCAGCAACTGCAAGAGCTCCCAAAATAAATTTGAGCATGGATATTGGAATCCTTGGCAAAAACCAACTCGGAAATGCCCTTGGTAAGGCCATTTAGCCATCACAAGGTCCACTTTGCCTAACCTCAGAAGATCTTCCTTTCTAATCAAAGTAATGTTTGAAAGAACTCGAGACATACATCCTTGAGTAGCGTTTGCTGATATTTGTTTTAATATCGTATCTTTAGTTGTTTGAAATGATGTTGAGTAGCTCTACTCACCACAATATTATTATCTACATATGTATAACTCTGTATGGACAATCTTGCCTCTAAAACTATTGCCAAACTAGTACCAAGTCCAACAAATAGTTCTATAAGAACTATGCCTATCATGATCATCAGGAAGATCCACAAGCTGTTGTAGAAGTGGCAATGTGGATTGTGGCTATCAAAGATGTTGATCTACTTCTTTCATTAACTCCTTGCATTTTTAAACCAAGTCTTTTGGTGAATTTTATAGTGCAATGGGATCCTTCAGTTGGAATGTCTTTCAAATAGACTAATTTTATTATTTGTTTGCATATCCAACTCTAGAGAGAGTCTATAGCAGATATGTTCCCTCAAACAACAAATCTCTAGTAGCCATCCATTCTGCAACACATCCATTCTGCAACACATCCATATACTGCCACCAAATCTTCATCTACCTCAGCAAAAACACCAAAAATGATGGAAATCACTTTTTTTTGTTCATCTCCTTATGACCAACCTGGTCGAAACCATGCCTTTTCAGTCTAAAAATCATGATCAAAATCAATGGGATACAAAGCTTTCTACTCCAAAAGAATGTGATAACTAGTAGCACTTATTACAACACACCTCTCAGAGATGTAAGTATATGCATAAGTGCCTACCTTAAACTAAAATTGTAGAGGCTCTTTCATCAATCTCGTAGATTGTTATGTGTCATTAAGTGATATTACTATAGTAAAAAAACATGGATCTAAGTCATTAGAAAAAAATCCCAAATTTTAAGCTAAAATTTTTCCTAACATAAATAGTTAAGCACCAAAATCAAGTAGCACCTTCTATGAAAATACTAGAGATGTATCACCTTGAGTCACAGAAAATACATAATCAGAATTGGCCAAACGCACTACTCCAGGTTTGACTTGTAAACGCTCACGAGTTGCTCGGGCTAATAATATTGCCAAATAGCTTGTGGCAACCTCAACATCACTTTCAATAACTTCTCCATTTGAATTCAAGCTCTTATTAAACTCTGCTTGTGAAGGAGGCTCCTTTAGCCATCATTTCCAACATCACAAGGCATCTATTACTACCTTTGCAATATCTTTCCGTATGCCTTTTTTACTATCAACTAAAGAAGATTCTTTTGTCTCCCTCATGGCCACATTAGCACGCATTTGGACTGTACCTTGCATCATCTTTCTTGCCATATGATGTACAACAGCTACATCAAAGTTGTCACTTTGCAACTGAATCCCAAAAACAATGGAACCTCCAACAGTTTGAAAGTCAAACTCTTCACCATGTCTCCTTCTTTAGATGAATTTCTTCTACCAGTAATGGAGTAGTTGCCACATTCGCTAGGCCAAATATCAATAGCAATCTTGATTGCCCAATGCTATTAGGAGGCCCTTGGTGACGAACATGAAGTCCACCTTGAGTGGCTAAATTTTCTTCCACCATAGATGCAATTAGCAAAGAGTTGGCTTGTAATCTAGTAGCCACTGCTGCAACTACTTCACCAAGTGCACCGTACTCAAACTTGTCTAGTCCAGGCTTTAAGCCACTAGAAGATGTTGGTGTAGTCTTTGTTGTTGTTGAAACAAGCAATGCTAGAGTGTTTTGCAACTCTTCCATGCATACCTTAAGACTATTGCCTCCATAATTTGCTCCACCTTCTTGAGCAGCTTGTGGGCTGAATGATTAAGGCCTTAATTTTACCTAACACTTGTCCTCTGTGTAACCAACTCGACTACAAAGTGTATATGTGCACTTTAGAGGTGTATCTCCATCTTGTGCCTTTTTCCGTTGTCCCTTGTTTGTAGGTGCATTGTCCTTGTTGATAGTTGGTTGCCCACCTTTCTTGCCTTCAGATGATGTATTTGTAGGACAATCCCTTTTCCGTGGCCTAACAATCTACAATTCCAACACTGCATGCAAAAGTTGGTCGTCACCTCCACTTCAGCTGCCATAACAACTTTTTTTGAGGCCTTAGAAGTCCCTTAGCTCTTGCTAGGGACTTGCTAGTAGTGCCACTAACAACATCCTTGGATTGGCTTGTTGTTGAAGTCATAATGGATGACAATCTACTGATTTCTTCCACACATAACCCTCGATCCAATTGCTCTACAATGGCAAAGATTTGAGCCAAGGTAGCTCAACTTTCATAAGCTAGCAACATGTGAGGGTGTGCCATGTCGCGGATCTTTTTATCTTGTTTTTCCATGTAAAGCTCCACAAATTGGCGCTCTGTGAATGAATCTCTACTCTTGCAGGCAAATTTAGAAAGTCTTTTCATATATGATACAAGAAATGTCTCCAGACTCTTTCTTGAAGTCTTGAATATGGTACATAGTGAGCTCCCAATTTGTCACTTGGGACTCGTAAAATTATTTTTTTGGAAATTTGCAATTTAAAGTTAAGAAAAATATCCAAAAAGCCATAAAAAGAGTGTAGAACCAAAATAGGGTTGTAACATACCCATTATAGTATTTGGTCTAGATTTGTATTTAGACTTAGAATCCCACCAAACCGGGCCCAAAAATAGGTAGAAAGAGCGAAACGGTTAGATTTGTAGGATTCAAGTCACATAGGCCCAAAAGGGCTAAATTCCACCATGAATGTGGCAATTTATGGCTAAGTCGGTTCAAGGGATCCACAACGAGGCCATTAGGTCGGGTCCCAGAGTTAGGTTTAGAAATTCTCCAAACCCCGATTGTTAGCATGCAAGAGCCACTAACGCAAGACCGGGTCCGTGGAAGAATCTACCGCCCAAGGATGGTGTACTAGGGTAAATCCCATGTCAGGAGTCCAACGACGAAATTGATTCGCCAAGATTCCTCTATCTGCAAAAGATTCCCGTATCGTCGATAACTCAAGGAGATGACCAATTCATCTCCACTGACCAATTGTGCCAGATACGGAAACGCACCTGCACATCTTTCATGTGACCCCATGAGAGGTCCTGTGAAAAAACCCGTCATCTTCCGACTTGCAGAAGAACCTTTTGCGGGTGGTCAACCCTGATAACCTCCAACGGGAATTTCATGGAAATTACCCAAGTTGCCAGAAAATCTCACTAAAAATTAGACTAGCTTGTTTTATGTTAATAATGCGCTCCGTGAAGTTTCGCGACATTCCCATAGCAGCAAGTACCCGAACCGGCGAGATTCCTCGAGAATTAATCACGTGGCGGGGTCCCCGCCACGTTGACCGGCATTCCGGGACCATACGACGGCGGAACGAAGTCAACCAAGAGTCTTTTCCGACTCCCTCACACCTACCGGAGACCCTAAGCTATTTACATTTCTCAAAATAGGAGACCCCCAATATCTAGGATTTTACCACGGTTTAGTTTTTAAAACTAAATTAGCCTAAGATGGTTTTTTGTCCTCGATACAGGGGAGAGGGGGGTCATGAAAGAAACACGGCGATCTGGAGCCAATGGCGCAATCCGTTTGACAATTGGAGTAAATCTCCAAAAGTTAGGAGGTTGGTCCAGCGTAAATAAGTAAAAGTAGTTTTTTAGGGATTAGGATGAAAATCTTTGAAGATGAGGATGAAAATCCAAGTTGATAAGGTTACTTTAGAGCTCTTGAGGGGAAGGTGGGGCCTTGGAAACCTATTTAAGGTCCCCATTTTTCTCTCTTGAACACCTCCAATACTTGTAGTACCTCCAAATCTTGTTTTGGGTTCGTGGGTCCAACTTATGTTGGGATTTTTGGTGTTTTAGCTAAGAAACCTCTACGGTGTTTTTGGAGCACTTTTGGCTCCATAGTTGCTTATTTTCAAGCTTTGAAGGTCCTTGGAGGTCCTTTTACCTTGTTTTGTATACTCTTTTGTGAAGTTTTTGGTACCTTGTTGTAAGTGGAGAGCTTCCCTCTCTCTCTTGTATATGTTGTGGTCTAACTTGTGAAGTTTTAAGAGTCTTCTTTGTATCTTGTACTAATCCTAAAGTCACCCCCCACCGTACCTTGGCGATGCCGCTTTGGAGGGCCTTTAGCGTATGAGCTTTGTGTTGCCACGTGGCCTAACTTGTGTGTTTTCTCTTTGTGTTTTTTCTTACACCCTCTTCTAACCTTCTCTTTGTTGAGCGGACCCCCCTCAGGGACGGTGAAGCTTTGAACCTCCTTTGTGCATGTTTTCTAAAAGTTATCCCAACCCTCTTCTAATCTTCTCCTTGTTGAGTGGACCCCCCTCCGGAACGGTGAAGCTTTGACCTTGTGTATATTTTCGTCTTTAAAAGTTTAGTTTTTTTCCCTCTTCTAAAGTCTCTTCCAGTGTGTGGACCCCCTTTGGAAACGGCGAAGCTTTGAACTAGTGACAAAGTTGAAGTCCTAAAGCATGTGTTAAAAGTATAGACGGCGGAGCTTTGAACCCCCGAGGTGTCAAGGAGTCCTAAAGTTGGTGTTAAAACCAACTTAACGGCAAAGCTTTGAACTAGTGACAAAGTTGAAGTCCTAAAGCATGTGTTAAAAGTATAGACGGCGGAGCTTTGAACCCCCGAGGTGTCAAGGAGTCCTAAAGTTGGTGTTAAAACCAACTTAACGGCGAAGCTTTGCACTTCCCCCATGTTTAGTTCCAAAGTCTAGTTTTCAAGACCTTTGTAGAAACCTCCAGAGTTTAGCTTCCAAGATAGGTAGGTTCCCTTGCATTTAGTGAAGTTTAGCTAATCCCAAAGTTCTCTTAGTTTAGTTGTTCCCCAAGTGTTAAGTGAGTCTCCGAGTTCCCCAAGTTTTAGTGTGTCTAGTTGTCCTCCAAGTTTTAGTGTGTCTAGTTGTCCTCCAAGTTTTAGTGTGTCTAGTTGTCCTCCAAGTTTTAGTGTGTCTAGTTGTCCTCCAAGTTTCTAGTGAGTCTAGTGTTCCCCAAGTCCTATTTCCCTCAAGTCCTATTTTCCCCAAGTCTTATGTTCTCCAAGTCCTATTTCCCTCAAGTCCTATTTTCCCCAAGTCTTATGTTCTCCAAGTCCTATTTCCCTCAAGTCCTATTTTCCCCAAGTGTTATTTCCCTCAAGTCCTATTTTCCCAAAGTATTTTCCTTTAGTTCACCAAAAATCCAGTTTGCCAAAAAATCCAGTTTCTTCCCTTAAGTAGTCAAGGTCCAGAGCCAGAACAGACCAGATCAGTCGAGAACCAAACAGACCAGATCAGTCAAGAACCAAAACAGACCAGATCAAGTCGAGAGCCAGAACAAACCAGATCAAGTCGAGAACCAAACAGACCAGATCAAGTCGAAAACCAAACAGACTAGGTTACGTCATCAGACATCACAGACCGACCCCCCAGCAGCTAGCCAGCCAACCGGGAGGCCAGGCTTGGTTCGGCAGGCAGTTGGGGCCCCAGCTCGGTCCCCATTTCTGGACTCTTTTTTTTTAATTTTTTGGTTTTCTCTCACACTAGGACAAAACAAAGATAAGATAAACAAAACAAAAGAGAATGGGAGATTGACCTATTGCTAAGTAGGGATTGGGGTAGAGAATAGGGTCTAAAATCAAAAAGGGAGGGGGGAGGAAAGGATAAGTAGCACCTCCATACCTGCATCAAACAACTCTCGACTCTCACTAAAATCACACCTACACACAATGGAGGGAGGTTAGTGAGTCATAGAATTAAATAGGAGAAAGGGGAGAGAGACAATAAATAGTGCCCTAGGCTTAGCTAAATAGGTGTTAGAAGGGAAATCTTAAGAATTCATAGTGACCATTAGGAGGTAGGATTAGGATGACACGAAAACAAGGTCGTGTAAGAGAGTAGGAGGGACATTAAACCTTCTTGGGGTTTGAATCTATAGTTGTAAGACACCCATCAAAGCTTAGGTAGAATAGTGTTAGTGTAGAAAGAGAGAAAGGGAAAGAAAAGGAGAGAGAAGGAAAGAAGAGGGAAAGAAAGAAGTTAGATAGCACGGGTTCTAATTTTCGAAACATAAGTGGTGAAATTGGGAAAGGTCCCACCACCCAAGGGCCACCATGGAGTATGGGAATGTACGCACGAATGCGGACGAGCGTATTTCCGACACCGGAAGTGACGAGGTGAGTTTTTGAATCCATACTTGGTGTTGTGTTTTTTCCTCTTTAGCATTGATCTCCTTAATTAGCCCTTTCCACGTGAAAAGTACACCGTGATAAGAAAAGATAAAAATTAGAAATAGAAGTTAAAATTTAGAGTTAGTGTGGGAAGTAAAATTTGGAATTAAATTTCGGAGTAATTTTAGAGCTAAATTTAGGAGTAAATTTTAGAGTTAAATCTAGGAGTAAATTTTAGAGTTAAATTTAGGAGTAATTTTAGAGTTAAAGTTAGGAGTAAATTTTAGAGTTAAATTTAGGAGTAATTTTAGAGTTAAATTTAGGAGTAAATTTTAGATAGAAGTTAAAATTTAGAGTTACTGTGGGAATTAAAACTTAGAGTTAAATTTAGGGGTAATTTTTGGAGTTAAATTTAGGGGTAAATTTAGGAGTTAAATTTAGGAGTTAAATATTAGGAGTAAATTTAGGAGTTAAATTTAGGAATTAAATTTAGGAGTTAAATTTAGGAGTTAAATTTAGGAGTAAAACTTTGGGGTTAAATTTAGGAGTAAAAACTTTAGGATTAAAATTAGGAGTAAAACTTTGGGGTTAAATTTAGGAGTAAAAACTTTAGGATTAAAATTAGGAGTAAAAGCCTAGAGTTAATTTAGAGGTAGAATTTAGAGCTAATTTACTCAGAAATGAAAAAATCCAAAGGTAAACAAATCCAACCATAGAGTCAAAAATCTAGAGTTACAATTAGAAGTTAGAGACTAGAATAGTGACTAAGCTTAGGATTAGCCGTAGGGTTAAAGCTCCCGAGAGAAGTGTCAAACCCCCAGATATAGTCTTCGATACTCATGGAAGGAACGTAAGGGTTCCCCGCTCACGTAGTTAGGGACGTTAGAAATGACGCCAACTACCCAGCCAACCCTAGACATAGGATAGGTAGTTAGGGGGGTAAGAATTACCATCACTTTTTATCATCACATTCAGCTTGTTAGTTATCCATGCATTTCTAATAGTATTCGCTGCCATCCACAACACTTAGAAAATGTTAGCACAAAAAGATCAATTGCTTGGAAGGCATAGTGGACCGTGCTCACAACATCCCCATATATTCAAAAGGTGGATAAAGGCATAGAACCTGGTCGGTGTTCGCCCGATTACCAAGGGTGGGTAATCTAGCGTCCACATACATGCGATCTCGTCGAATACTACCAAACTTTGTCTCCAAATGTTCAAAAAATAATCAAAGAGGATCCATCTAAGGAAGAGGGCCTATCGTAGCTACACTAAAATTAATAAATATTGTTGGCTACACTAATTGTCCCATTTAATACTAATTGTCCCATCTAACTCTAATTGTGATTTGCAAGGTTAGTGTTAGATCATTATTTACCCATTCTAACACTATTTTAGCTCTATAGTAAAATTTGATCATTTCCAGGGAAGGGCCAGAGTTTGACGGCAGGAGTTAAGAGTTTCTCCACTGCAGCTCTTGAAACAAGCTCAAAACGGCGAATGGTCGGGCGGAGCCTGAGGAAGGGCCCCACTGCAGGCAAAAATAGACTGGACTCACCACATTTCAATGAATACATGGCCAAATGGTGAAGCTTTATTGCGGCTCACCATATGGTCAAATTGTGCTTTTTATCCCGTTCCCAAGGTAAAGACCCGTAGCTAACCTCCACTTAGTCACTCCTAGCTTGCTAATCCTAGAACCCAAGTATTACAAGTTGTAAAAAAATGAGAGAGGCCAATGTTATTCTACACAGCACCTTACAAAAATCTATTGACAATGTATGTAATTTACGGCATTGGCATACCTTATGTTCTAAGAGGGTGAAGAGGTGGTTTTATAAAGAAACTCATTGTCCATTATGGATTCTCAAAGAGTATGGGATAAATTGAAGATGAAAACTTGATCACTCATTGTCAAAACTCAAGAATTGTGTTGAGCTCCTAGTAATTCTAATTTGCATATACCATATTGCTTGTTCAACATCCTACCACTTCACATGCATATAAAGGTATACTATTATCATTAGAAAAATTGACTTAAGTTGTAAATTCTTTTGAAATCTCAATAGGCTTATTATCATCAATTGAAAGTTGATTTTCATAATTTACAATCTTAACATATAATTCTTATAATTGATTTTTTATCAACGAAATTTTCACAGGGGTGTGGGCGTTGGATTATCCACCCTTGGTAATCAAGCGAACACCGACCAGGTTCTATGCCTTTATCCACTTTTTTAATATATGGGGATATTGTGAGCGCGGTCCACTGTGCCTTCCAAACAATGGATCTTTTTTGCTAACGTCTTTTGAGTATCGTGGATGGCAGCGAAATTAACTAGAAGTGCATGGATAACTAACAGGCTAACTGCAATGATTAGGGGTGATAGTAAATTCCAACTCCCTAACTATTTATCCTATGTCTAGGTTTGACTGGGTAGTTGGCGTCATTTCTGACGTCCCTAACTACGTGAAAAGGGAACCCTTATGTTCTTTCCATGAATCCCTAAGACTATCTTTGTGTTTTGACACTCCACTTGGAAGTTCTACTTCCAAAGACTAATCCTAAATCTCAATTTTTACTCTAATCCTCAACCTCTAAATGTAACTCTAGATTTTTACTCTTAAATTAACTCTAAACTTTTACTCCTAAATTAACCCTAGATTTTTACTCCTAAAATTAAATCTACAATTTAACTTCTATTTCTAATTTTTACTTTTATTTTGGATGTTGATTTTACTCTAACTTTTACTCTTAACCTACCTCAAGATTTGACTTGAGATTTAAACCCCCCAAATTAAACTTCCAAATCAATTCTAACCGTTTTACTTTCTAAAGTTAACTCTAGGTTTTTAATTGCTAATTAATTCCTAGTTTAAATCCTAGACTCTCCATTAATTTTAAGTCCTAATTTCCGTCCATGGTTTCTTTTGGATGAAATTTTACTCAATTCTTCCGTTTACCCCCTACGACTTAATTTATCCTACACGGTCAACTCGAAGCCAAATCCTAAGTGTAATGTGGTTTCGGAAACCTCTATTCCTAATCTAGCAACTTCCGGATCTAACTCTTACTTGCACTAATCACGGCTTACTAATTACGTGTAAAGGGCTAATTAAGGAAATTAATGCTACTTTAGAGGAAAATCCGAAGGATTAATTCAGAAACTCACCTCTTCACTGCCGATGTCATAGATAAATTTGTCCACGTCCGCGTGCACATCTTCATGAATGCCACAGCCGCTACAAAACTCAAAATTGAGAATGAAACATCTCTCTGGAAAGCTAACAACAATATCTACAAACCCTCCAAAATTCAACTTAAACTATCATACTGTCCCACTTTTATAGTCTGTCAAAGTTCACTCTCTCCATTTCAAAGGCAGCTCATCACTACTCTTCTTCCAAACCCATAACTCTCACATAAAAACTCCAAATTGATCGTGTGATATTTCTATAGAAAGTTAACATGCTAATATACACACTTCCCAAATTTCAACACAAAATAAGATACTTTCCGATTTTTACAGCCGTTCGAAGTTCTCTTTCTTCAAATCAAAGGCAGCCTCTCACTACTTCGCCTCTAACCCTATAACTTTTGCATCCTACCTCCAAAATAAGATAATGATATCTCTTTAGAAAGCTAAAATTTAGATACACATTCTCATAAAATCTCAAAGAAAAAAAACTTCTCACCTAAAAGTTATGAGCCCTCAAAAATTCTGTCCTCTCGCTCCATGGCAATTATCCCTCTTTCACTCCATCAAGCATAACTTCCACACAAAAACTCCAAATTGAGCAAGTGATAGGTTTTTGGAAACCTCAAAACAAGATGAATATGCTCACAAAATTTCATTACAAAAACTCCTATACAATCTGTCATCACTCTCCAAAGTTTCGGTTTTCTAAAACAAAACTAAGAGGAGGAAGAAGAAGGCCCTCCACCTTATCTTCCACCTCACCCCCATCCCCTCCACCTAAGCAAAATGTCACATGCCACTAAAGGCCACATGGACCACAATTTGTCCATTGACCACCCCTTTTGCCCCATAACTCTATCCTTATCTCCTACGTGGCGACTACATGGCTTTCAAATCTCTTTTAAAATTCAAAAGAAAGATAAAACAATCTTTATATTTCCGGTTAACAACCTTTAAAATCTACAAACAAAGTTAAAAATGCTTTCAACTAAAGAAATAAAAGAACTGATGCCTAATGGTTGTCTAATAGACGTAAAAAAGGTAGAATCTTTTTCATGTGGATCTTTAGACTCTCCAAAAATCCCTCTAATTTGACAACATTTAGTTATTTTTACATAATGTATGTATACACGATGCGACACCGAATGACTGGCCCAACTCCCCGGACTGAACCCGACTACCCCGAATGACTGGTCCAACTCCCCAATGACTAGACTGAACCCCTCGATGGGCTGAACCCAATTCTCTGGATTGAGTTGGGGGGGTCTGGTTTTTTTATTTATTTTTATTTTTTTAATGGCTAGTTCCTAACTGCTAATTCCTAGTGGGTTGGTTCTAATGGGGTGATTCCTAATGACTGATTTCTAATGGGCTTGTTCTAATGGGTTGATTTCTAATGGCTGAATCTAATAGGCTGATTTCTAATGGGCTGGTTCTAATGAGCTGATTTCTAACAACCTACATATCTTGGAAGCTAAACTCTGGAGGTTTCCACAAAGGTCTTGGAAACTAGACTTTGGAATGGAACACTGTGAAGGGTCAAAGCTTTGCCGCTAAGTTGGATTTAACACCAACTTTAGGACTTTGTGGCACTCCAGGGGTTCAAAGCTCCGTCGCCTAAACTTTTAACACACACTTGAGGACTTCAACCTTTGTTTACAAGTTCAAAGTTTTGCTGTTCCCAAGGGGTGTCTACACGATGAGGAAGATTTTAGGAGAGGGAGAAGGCAAGAACTTTTTAAAGATAACTAGACATAGGGTCAAGGCTTCGCTGGCCCGGAGGAGGGTCCACTCAACAGGGAGAATATTAGAAGAGGGACGTCAAAAAATTACATAGAGAAACACACAAGTTAAGGCCACATGGCAACACAAAGCTCATACGCTAAAGGCCCCCCAAAGCGGCATCGCTAAGGTACGGTGGGGGGTTGCTCTAGGGTTAGTACAAGATCCACCAAAAAGACTCCCAGCCCCACAAAGGTTAGCTCACGAGGTCACAAAAAAAGACATACAACATATAAGAAGACGCTCAACTCACAACAAGAGCACAAAGAGCACACAACGAGTACACAAGGCACGGTAGAAGGACCCCCAAGGACCTTCAAAGCTTGAACAACAACAACAATGGAGCCAAAAGTGCTCCGAAAACAGAGGTTTTTGGCTTCAAATGCCAAAATAACTTGGACCCACAGACCCAAAACAAGAATTGGAGGTGTTTTAGAGAAAAAAATGAGGACCTTAAATAGGTTTCCAAGGGCCCACCCCTCCCTCTAGAGTTCTAAGGTAACCTTATCAACTTGGATTTTCATCCTCATACTCAAAGATTTTCATCCTAATCCTAAAAATCTACTTCTACCATCTATGTTGGACCAATATCCTAACTTTTGGAGATTAACTCCAATTGTCGAATGGATTGCGCCGTTGGCTCCAGATTGTTGTATTTAGTCCAAGACCTCTCAACCCCCGTACCGAGGCCAAAAACCCATCGTAGGCTAATTTAGTTTAAAAAACAAATCGTGGAAAAATCCTAAATCTTGGGGGTCTCCTATTGTGAGAAATATGAATAGCCTAGGGTCTCCGGTAGGTGCAAGAGAGTCGGAAAGGACTCTTGGTTGACTTTGTATTGCCATTGTATGGTCCCGGAATGTCGGTCAACGTGGCGGGGACCCCGCCACGTGGTTAATTCCCGAGGAATCTCGCTGGTCTGAGTACTTGCCGCTATCGGAATGTCGTGAAACTTCACGGAGCACATTATTAATATAAAACAAGTTATTCTAATTTTTAGTGAGATTTTATTGTAACCTGGATAATTTTCATGAAATTCCCGTTGGAGGTTAGAAGAGTTGACCACCCGGAAAAGGTTCTTCTACAAGTCAGAAAATGACGGGAATTTTCATGTGACCACTCAGGGAGTTGCATGAAAGACATGCAAGTGCGTTTCCGTACCTGGCATGATTGGTCAGTGGAGATGAAACTGGCCATCTCCTTGAACTAGCGATGGTGCGGGAATCTTTTGCAAATAGAAGAATCTTGGTGAATCGATTTCGTCCTTGGATTCCTGACATGGGATTTATTTTCAAACACCATCCTTGGGCTGTAGATTTCTCCACAGGCACGGTCTTGCGTCAGTGGCTCCTCCATGCTAACAATCGGGGTTTGGAGAATTCATTGATCTGATGGGGAATTCTAAACCTAACTCTAGGACCCGACCTAGTGGCCTCATTGTGGATCCCTCGGATTGACTTAGCCATGAATTGCCACATTCATAGTGGGATTTAGCCCTTTGAGGGCTATGTGACTCAAATCCTCCAAATCTATCAATTTTGTTATTTCTACTTTATTTTTAGGCCAGATTTGGGAGGATTCTAAGTCTAAATACAAATCTAGACCAAATACTATAATGGGTATGACACAATCCTATTTTGATTCTACACTCTTTTTATGGCTTTTTGTATACTTTTATCAACTTTAAATTGCAAATTTCCAAAAAAATAATTCTACGAGTCCCAAGTGACAAATTGGGAGTTCACACAGGGCGTGTACCCCACTTGGCAAGCCTGTTTGGCGCGTTTGCTGCCACAAAAGAAGTTGGTGTGCCCATTTGGCGAGCCATCTGTAGTGATGCTCTAAATGCCCCAACACTATTTACACATAAGTTGGAAAATAGTGTTAGGGGTAAAAAACAAAGAACAACACTAATTATCATCCAACACTATTTACCAATTTTAGTGTATTGCTTTAGTTGATGCTCAAGACAATCGAAAGATGAAGGTAGATGTAGTTCCCTTGACACTACTAGTAGTGGATTTGGATTTTAGCCTTGCAACTTGTGCCACATCAAGGCCCAAGGTAGCTTCCTCGCCCTTTTCTTCATCTTCGTCATCAGTTTTTGAAGCTTGAGCTGCAGGAAATGTAGCTCCTTCTTTTAACATAGTGACTAGTTTTATTCTTTGAGCCTAATAGTCCTCTATTTCTTTGATCTCAAATCTATGATCCTCAAATCAAGAGTCATAAGCCTACAACACTTCAAACTCAAGATAGCTGGGCAGCTACTCAAAGGCTTACCAAGCATTGAACATAGCGTTGCGTTGTCGTTGTATTCGTTGCTAAGATCAAAATATGGTCTTTCAATCATTAAAGGCCACGCCTTTGGCTCTCCCGGAGTAGTAGTTGCGAACCACTGATTCACTGCCATGGTCTTTTATATTGCCAAAGGCGTTGATCCCCTAGGTATTTGATGGATCAATAATTAAAAATGGCAAAAATGGCTTCTCTCCACCCTCCTCACTTCGAGTATCAACCTCTTCTGACGTGTTGTAGCCACGGGTCCGTATCTATACCATAAACGAAGCTTGAATGTCAAATCTTATACGCCACCGTCAAACTGCTCCCCGTTGACCTATTATATTGCGGCTCTAGGTTGGTTCAGTGCCCAGGTAGGGATAAGAAAACCACGGGATATAGGACAGGTAGAACCAACGGCATACTACAAGATACCATTAGTGAAAATGGCTCCTAAATTTCAAACTTACAACCTATTGGTCATTACTCCAATTTGACTGTAAAAACAAGCAAGTCTCAACCATGTGGGTCATAATTCCCACTTCATCACTACAACAAGAAATGAAGCTGAGTAATGGTGTGATCCACTCCGCCGACAACAACAATGGTTACAAAGCTATAAAAAAAAGCCTTCAAAATAGGCTAAGGCTTCACAATTACAAGCAACAAGCCTGAAATCAACTGAAATTCTTCTAAACCCTTTTAAATGGCCTCTTTTTATACTTCTCAAACTAAAATCAGCTCCTATTATAATAGAAAATAACCACAACAATTTATTTATTTATTTTAGATTTACAACTCAAGAGAGGTTCCTAGAGACACTCTTGAGAATATTATATAGTCTGCCAATATGGTCTTATACATATTAGACACAAAAATACTTAAAAATCTAAAACATGACTTGAGAAGACCTAAGCATAAATTCCTACTTATGTATGTATGGATACATGTATGTATTTATATATATGATTATATATTTAAAGATATATTTTTACAGCTATATTTCTATATATCTCTTTAAAACACATATAATGCCATTTATATACACACATAGAGGCTTCTCTCTATTTATTTTGGTATATATTTGAATGCATTTTAAGAATGGTCATATGAATATGTGATTTTCATTTTTTATGCTTTCTAACAGATACTTGTCATTTTGGCTCCAAGTTTAATCTTAGAGGGAATGAAGATTTTGATGCACATTTTATGGTGCTTAAATCTCATCAATGGATCATACTTAAATTACCTCTCATGGATCCTCATAATTTGATCCCCTACATTTTGGCAATTAAGATTGAATACAAGTGTTATTACTCACAACTCAGCAAAGTGATGTTTAACTACCATAATTAGTGATTTAATTAACTACCAATTCTGCAGCAGCTGATTTTTTAATATATGATCTTCATCACATATGAACATACAACTAATGATGACTTTAGTTCCCACTAGATTTGGTAGTTGGGGACTCTAATTACTTGGATTTGCATGTAATTAGTCCACACTCACATCAACAGTTTACCACATGGGACATAATAACAGGAATAAACCTATATACTCAAGCTTCTTTGTGTGTTGGGTGGTTACTCACTTGTTCTTTCTCACTCAAAACTCTCAAGTTTTTGACTGAAACTAATTTCCTTCCTATTGCTAGTTAACTCAACTTTGTTTGTGGTACTATAATTGTTGAAATTCCATTGATTTGTTAAATTATCATGATTTCTACATTTTAAGTTATACTTTTGAAGTGCAAGTACATCTGGGGTTTTTTACTTTTTGGCTAAAGATTGTTTCCTCTCAAGAATGACTTCCACACAATTTGCATCTTCCAACCAGGTTTTTGGGTTTATTATCTTGATCCTATCATTATATAGTAGAGACTTTACAGTTTTGCCATTCCATTCTTTTCTGAATTATTTTGGGTGATAATGATAACAAGTAATTAAAGGTTGAAGACACCTCGCATGCGCACAAAAACATACTAATTGTTTGTTTTTGTGTATAAGTGCACGTGAAGCCCTTGTCCTCTTAAAATCACTTAGAACACGTGAACAAATTTGTTTTTCTACACCTTTGTTACTATGTTAGTCATTTTTTCTTGATTGATAAGAGATGTTCTAGAAAAAGTCTTTTTTAAATTGTAGTAATTTTTAAAAACAACTTCAAAGTTACTCTAGTAATTATTTTGGTAACTTTCAAAATTACCCCAATAACTACCTTAGTAATTTCTAAAATTATCCCACTAATTATCTTTGTAATTTCTAAAAGTTATTTCAATAAATGAACTAATAAAATTTATAATTAATGTAGTAAATGGTCCGATAATTTCTAAAAGTCAACCGGTCTTTGTCTCTCTCGTTTTGCCAAGCTATCAACTCTTGAAAAATATCAACAACCACCATCAAAAACACCTCAAAAAAACAAATCCCATTGCCAAACTTCAAATTGTCAAAAATTGTCAAAAATTGCCAAAACATTAGAGAAAATTTGGACTCTTAAGAAGGCCGTCAAGCTTTGACAAGCCACTCTATTTGGGGAGTCCTATGGAGCTAGGAAAAGGACAGCATTTTTGTCAGAGATACAATGTTAGCTTGTGTGAACTTCGTAAAGAACTATCACTTATACTCCTTCTTTTATGTATAGTTTATGTATAGTTATGTGTTATGTATAGTTATGTATTTAAAAATAATAATTGTCGCCCCTTCCTCCATTTGAGTAATATTTCTTTTGTAATCAATGTTCTGACAATTGTGAAACTCACAATGAGCAATAATAGGGGAAAAAAATTTGTCAAGCCAAAATAAATGTAATACAAGGGTCCCTTCCGGCACTTCTTAGCGGCCTTCTCGAGAGTCCAAATTTTCTCTAATGTTTTGGCAATTTTTGGCAATTTTGCAATTTTTGGATAGTCAACAATTTCTAGTGTCTAGAACTCTAAATAATCACCCTAATGACTCCAAAACATCAAATCAACAGATTTGCATGTTTGGTCCAGCACACACAAGGGTTTGGACTATCCCACTCAAATTCCCATGTCTTTCTCAAACTTCATTGAAATTGCACAAAACAAGTTGGACATGGATCCTTATACTCAAGAGCTTCTTCTAAGATCTTCTTAGCAACCTCTTATGCCCTCCAAGACCTCCAACTCCAAATTAGCACCTCCAACATCCAAAACTCCAAAACTTGAATTGCCAGTACTTCCTCACGTCACCACCAACGCCACCAATGCCACTAACGCCACCAACGCATCCAATGCCCAAAGAACAAAACAAAACTCCTCACTACTCTAGTGCACAAACATCAGCACCTTGATCATTCTCTTCAAGTAATAAGCATCTCAAACACACCCAAATGTTCTAATCTATCTCGATTAGACTAGTTTTGCACACAACTTGAGGTACACAAGGAGAAACCTTAGATTAAGTAAATTGGCAACACCGCCATCATTTACAAACAACACTCAAGTTATACCATCTCCTAACACTCCATGAAATCTTCACACAAGACTTGAAGAGAATGGACAAGCAAAGGGGCGGCCTAGGATTACAACCACCCCAAAGGAGCTTCAAAATAGCTCTGTTGACATTTTTATAGTCTCAAAACATTAGTCTAGCCTCCCATTGACCAATATATGGCCAATTTGGCTATACAAAACCTACAACCAACTCCTATAAGCCCAATAGAGCCTAACAATTTTTTGTCATCAAATAACATGACAATTCAAAAATTCAACCTTTAGAATCAAGGGTAGTAAACATTTCTTCATTTCGACACTCACAATGCATTTTAAAAACTTCAAACAAAATGACTGATAGTTTTGTTAAGAACTAACAAAAAAATTGATACTCACTCAAAATTTCATTGCAAACAAAAGATCTATCCATCTTTTGTGGTCAATTAAAGTCTTTGTTTTTTTTATGAGAGGCAATAGAGTTTTTTTTATTCAAATTAGCATAAATCTTGAATGTGAATCTAATCAAACAAGTGAGAAATTTTTGGAAAGACCATACCATGATACACAAGTCCTCAAATTTTCATTACAAATTTTAGAATTGCCTCTGATTTAGCATTACTCACAATACTCTTATCCCTCCGTTGATGTCTTTTTGTAAGCAATGACACAATTCCTTTAATCTCCTCCCAACTGGTTTACAAACCACTCTCCTCATTTTGGTCCTCCAAAAGTGGCTCAAGCATCTCTTGAAGCCACAAATCGGTAGCTTGTATAAATAATTTTCTCTTTTTAACATTCAAGTTTATTTTTTGAGTTCCTATCAATAGTGCATATTGAAGCTCAAACTCCCTCAAAAATTCATTTGCCGATAAGCTCTTGTAAGACATACCACCCACTCCAAAAATGTCCTCCTGCTTATTGTAAGTCCCCATTTTGTCACTTGGAGTTCATGATTTTTTTTTTTCAATTTTAAGTGTAGTTTTATATACAAAAGCCCTAAAAAAATATAAAATCAAATTAGGTATTTCACATGCCAATATAAAATTTGGTCCTAAATAGTATTTTTTCTTAAATATAGCCAAATCTCACATTTAAATAGGATAGAAACCCAAAATTTGTACAAAACAAAATTGTTCAGTAAAAATTGCCCAAATTGCCTAAGCCTATCTTGCATGTGACAAATACTGACTAATTTGAAACCAAAAAGTTATGTGAGAACCTTAGAGCTGATTCTTGAAGAGATGTTTTAGTTTTCCATTTCACTTTACGAAATAGTAAAAATTCCAATTATTAGCATGTAGTTGAACAGAACTCAAGATAGACTAGTTGAAAACATCTATGACCAAAGTACAGTGTTTTAAGATGAAAATCATGTAAGAAGTTTGACAGCACAATTGGTTTGTCAAGATTTCATTCTATATTCAAGCTTCCATATACACCTAAAATTAAAAGAGATAGAGGGTTTTGATTCTTCTTTTTTGCATGTGCAAATAAGAATATGAGCTTGCACATCCTTTATGGGATTGCATGAAAAGTTCCACAAAAAATTCTGGGATTTTTTTCTAACTACAAGATATGTTTCGGATTAGTTAATCACCAAAATCCACAATGAAAAACTTGCAAAAATTACCCGGGGTGTCAGAAAATCTCACTAAAATTAGCATATTTTCTTTTATGTTAGTAAGACACTCTGACAAGTATTACCCAACTACGGAAGTATAGAAAATCAGATGGAGTTGAATTTTGGAAGGGTGGTGTGCCATGAAGTTGGTTTTAAAAAAAGTTATGGCTTGCCAAATTTGGAGCGAAGACAAGGTCGGGACAACTAATTTTGTGTAAAGAGGGTTTGCTGCCATTGCAATTGGGAGCAACAACTTTATAGAGCAAAATTGGAAGGACGGAATAATAAATTGAGTTGAGTTTTATAGTGGAGTTAGGTTCTCAAGCTGGCTTTCTTTAGAAACCAAGCTTTTCCAATTTGAAGTACAAATGAAGCATTGGCAGTTGTTTTTGTGGAGGGAGGTTAGCTACCCTATCGACAATGAATGTTATTGTGTCTCTCATTATTCTTGTGATTCCAATTGAATTTAAATGGAATGATGATTACAATCCATGTTTGGTTTTGCTTGTGTGAGTATATTTTTCATGGGATTGCATGATGTGAATGTCTGAAAAGAATGCATAATTAGTAAATTTTATTTTTTTAAATTTTTATTAGGGCGTATGCAGAAGCATAACCTAAATTGAGTTTAAATTAGGGTTGGATGGTTGAAATAATTACATGGGAATAAAAGTAAATTTGCCTAAAATAAGGGATTGAATGTATTAAGATTGAATTTAAGGACTTTGCAATTTTGCTCATTTAGAGTCTAAAGTAGGCGTTTTTAATGTGATTTTGGTATAGGAGGTTATTTTATCCTTTCAAGACATGTGTTAAGATGATTAGGAAATTTTAAGGCACATAATTGGATGATTTTGAGGTGTTAATTTTTTTAAATTTAGAATTGTTCAATTAAAAATTGACTAAGAAAACGTATAAGAGTTCATTGCTTGGAAGATGGATTAGATTAGTGGCCCATACAGTTCCCATTGGCCCAACTATACGAGGTGGGTGGGTTGCCTTGTGGTGAAAAAGCCTCATAGAATTGGTGCGTTTGCCGTGAGGAAGTGTTGTTTAACTTGTGATACAATTTGTCTTAACATGCCTTTTGCAAGTTTCCTGGAGCTTAGTTGAAGAGCTTTGGAGATTGAAGGAATTTTTTTTATTTTTTTTCTGCATGATTTTTGTTGGGGGGTGTTTGGTGGATGTTTCTATGTTGTAGTACATGTACCAAGAGGTACGTTAATGCCAAAAGGACTATCCCACCATTATTGGGTGGGATCCTCTTTAATGTTGTTTTAGTTGCTTTTGTTAT
The DNA here is from genome assembly GCA_951230915.1 of Antitrichia curtipendula. Taxonomy (NCBI): domain Eukaryota; kingdom Viridiplantae; phylum Streptophyta; class Bryopsida; order Hypnales; family Leucodontaceae; genus Antitrichia; species Antitrichia curtipendula. The sequence continues at coordinate 49,052,698 of OX579633.1, read as the reverse complement.
TAGTTGTCCCTTATGTTACAATGAGGCCGGGGTTATGACTGACGGGACTATGTATATCGTTTAAAATTGTGCGTGGAAGGAGTAATGCCCTAAAGCCCGAAAATGTTTTGTTATCGGTTGAATCCACAAATTGCCTTTAAACCCTATCCATTGAATCCATTGTTTCATGGTCATACCATGTGTTAAACCATTAAATTAAAAAAATACATATACCTTGTTGGTTAGACACCCAAGGAGAATTGGTAGTGAACTGGTAATACCGCCCATCTAGAAATTAACACGGGAGGTCTAGATGGAATTTCATTTCCAAGACGTGCATTGTTCAGTAAAAGGTGAAAAACTATTGTCTTTACATGTAGTAATTAATTAGCTTATTTATTTTATAACCAATTTTATAAATAAAAAAAATTATATCTATATTGAGTTTTGTTTTTTTAATTCTTAGAGGGCCCTTAACCCCTAAAGGACCAAAACACCGTTTTTTGACAACATAGCGTTTTTGGGCAGCTCACCACGAATGGAATTTTTATTTTTTTTCTTTGGAATTTTCACACAAGATGTGCCCGAGGAGTAGCTTTAGGGCCCAACAATTTTCATAACTTTTGACCACATGGTGAAAAAGTTATGGTATGATATGTAGTTTTCATTGTTCGGCGGGCAGCCCGGGCAGGAAAAAAAACTTCTTTAAAAATCATTTTCTAGAGAAATAAAAATTTGAAATTGGTTCTCTAGATTTATGTGCACTAGGAAAGCTTTGAATCATTCCACTTTGATTTATGAGATGAAAGTTATGAGGAATTTTAGTTGTGGGTAGTTTGCGGGTAGTTATGGAATCTCTACTCTAAAATAAACTTTGAAGTCCTTTATTTAATTCAATTTTCAATATTTTGGGGAAAAAAATATAAAACAAGGTGTAGATTGTTTATTACAACATTACAATTGTTCCGATTGGCATTTTTCAATTCCATAATTAAATCCTTAACAATTTAGTGTTTTGAATCATTTTCTACTTCTTTCTATTTACTATTTTTTTCCTATATGTTGTACAATTTCAAATGATCTGAAATTTTTCAAGCATGTAGCTAACTTGCTTTGAAGAACGAATCCAAAGAGTTACCACCATTTTGGACATTTTTTCATACAAATGTGACCATGTGAAGTGCAGCTGCCCGGTTTTTCGCAGGGACAAAAAAAGGGTTTTTGTCACTTCAAATGCTAATATCTTGCAATCTACACGGTGGAAATTTCTGAAATTTTTTCCACATCTTCTCAAACTAGTTTACTACAAGATCCTACGGTTACATGTGTCCAAAAATGTTTTTTTTCCAAAATTTGGTACTTGTACTAGAAATGGCAGTTTGGGAGCGTTTTCTGTGAAAACATAGTCAAAAACCTTTAGGGGTTAAAACTATTGAAACTTTTAAAATCATTAAAAAAACAATAATCTTCTATCATTTAGTACCTTTTACCAATGAATTTCAGTAATTCCATGTGGTTTTGTTTTTTTCTTACCCTTATGTAGACCACTAGACCTATTTAAATCCTCAAGTTCACCAAAAAATTAGTTTAGAGCTTTTCAAAAGGATAAACAAGTAAAAATTAGAGTTAAAACAAGAAAGACATAGAAAGATGAAGTGTAGAAGTAAAATTGGATGAAGCTTAATAAAAGAAATCAACTTAGACCAAAAATAAAAATTAGGATTTAATGAAAACTTAGAAGTTTAAAATAGAAGTAAAAGTTAGTTTCAAATTATAAGTTAATAGAGAATAGTGGACGAAGTTTAGAAGACCGATTAGCGATAAATCTTCATCCATTAATATCCATAAATATAGAGGAGTCCAAAAGAATCCAAACATTAAACAAACTCTAGAAAACACCGAAAAACTAATGAGATATGACAGGCTGAAGATTTAAAAAAGAATTGGATGAAAGTTGTAAGGAAGTGTCAAAACAAGCCTAAACTTTAGAATTAGGAAATACTTTATCATCTAAAAAGTTGCTAAAATATTCAAAGTAAATTAAAAATAGGAGCTAAAGCAAAATAGTAGATGAAAATTATATAATCTTTAAATAATAGTACTTTATCCAGCCATAATTTTTACTTACAAGGTTGGATTGGATTGAATTTTATATTTTTGGAAATGTTTAACATAATCTTTGATTTAAAACTTTTAGGTTTGAATTAACCCCTAAAGCCCCAAGGGAGTTTTCTACCAAAAACCACTCAAAACTACCACTTCTGTTGTATTTACTTAAGAAAATCAAATCTTTTGTTTTGAAGGGAATTCAACCATATGATCTTGTACTTAACTTGTCTGAGATCATGTAGTAAAAATTTCATCAAGTTTGACTGTACGGATTGGAAGGTATTAGCATTCAAAATTGAACAAAAAGTTTTTTTTCAAGATGATGCTTAAATTGTCCGAAAAACTAAGATTGTCCATAACTTTCTTATCCCTAGTCCAAATAGAATGAATCAAAGCTTCACATATAGATAAAAATATAATATTTTAGAAAAAAAATTCAGAAAAAATTATTTTGACTCTTTGTAATTTTTGGGGGGCTGCCCGCCAATCTCCATTTCTTGCTTATTGTGCTATAACTTTTTCATCCGGCATTTGATTGAAACAAAAATTATATATCCACAAAGCTCTTGCAAAACTACACAACCTCAAAAAATCTCAAAAAACTCACTTCAAATTGAGACAATAGGAACCTACCTAGACCCAAATTGTCCCTCGAGGGGACAAGTGGTGCTTTAGGGGTTAAAAAAATATCTTGCCAAAAACTATTGTAGCTTTGATTGCTTAGTCATGCACAAAGAAATTAGAGACTTAAGTTGGAACTTGAGAATCTTAGACATTTGCAAGTCACTTAGAATCACACTATAAAAGATTCATTGCTTAAAAAATACAATGGACCAATACTAGACACTGACTCAATAAAGTGAAAATTATGATCAAAATACAGAGCATGATTGTGTTTTGTTTGTATATCAAGGGTGGATATAAAAGAACTATATCATAAAGAAGGCGCAAAATTGTGAAATTATTATATAAAAAAAAATAGTTTTGAGATAGTAACATTAGACAACTCCAAAACCAAATTAGTATGCAAAATTTTTTAATTGAGAAAGATAGAAATATTATATGCTAAAATCGGGATGAGCCTCAAAACCTTTGTGATCCTCAAAACTCACATCTGTGAACAAATGGTTTGAGAAATATGACTCATCAATTAAAGACTCTTAATTGACACTTGTGCATATTTGAAAATTAAAATGCTAAAAATTTTAAACATTGTTATAAGAATCTTCTTGGGACTCAAAAGTTTTCAAAATTTATCTAAATAAGGTAGATTATCAAATATATAGCTACTTAAATTGCAATTATTATTTTGTAAAGCTTAAATATAACAATATGAAATTTTAATTTATTAATTTAATTAATTTAATATTTTTTATTTAATATAATTATTATATTTATTGATAATCTTATTTTTTCTTAAGTATTTTTATACTTTATAAGCTTTGATGAAAAATATGTAAACAAGAATTGTTTTAAAATCATTATCGTCTTAATTATGTAAATAAAAATGAATGTAAATTTTGTTTAGAAGAATAATGAGAAGCTTCATAATTTCAAAATCATGAAGTTTGATACAATTATTTTCTTTGAGCCATCTATTGATTGATTAATATAGTTGTATGTACATAAATCATAAAATTTGGTATAGCCATTTTTTGTGAATAGTAGAATTCCTAATTGGTTTCAATTTTGATTTTTTTTGTATTTTTAAGGGTGTTCTATCTCATTTTGCCAAGCTAATTGTTAGTTTTGTGTCCAATTTGATAGTTTGGGGTGTTGTTTGACTAATTTGGAGGTTATTTCTATTGTAGAGTTACAAATCAAATGGGATATTGAGTGTACTTAGGTGGTAGGGATGCCAATTAGGGGTTAGATTGTCTAATTAGAGCTTGGGTGCCACGTAGTGAAGTAGTTCCTATTTGGTGGTTTGCTGTGTGGTTAGGTTGTCTCTTCGTTGTTTGGTAACCACTAATGGGGGGGGGGCTCCTATTAGGTGGGTCAGGGTTGTCTTCCCTAACACTGCGACACGCGACGTCCCCGATATCATGCAACGTCCAATAGTGGCTCCGCGACGTCCAAAAAAGGCAAACTGCCCGTGGACTTTTTCCAATTTTTTTTCTAATGCCCAGCCATCTGGCCATCCCGTGGCACATTCACGGGCAACTGCAGGTAGGGGCGATCGTGGGTAGAGGTGATTGCGGGTATAGTAGAAGCGACCTGGGGTACGACAAGGGCGATCGCCTTTATTTATTTTTTCTCCAGATTTAGTAGCCAACTGTTATATGACTGGAAAATAAAATCTTTGGGGATATGGGTGTTATAGTCACCACACAAACAACTCATATACTTCAATCAATGAAATAGCTTCATTACTAATTTAGTATCCAATACTTAGGAATTTAATTTCCTAAGTACAACAAGTCGGGTAGGGGCGACCACATCTAGGCGACCACCCTTTTTTTTTCCTTCCGCACTAGCCCCTTTTTTCCTGCAGTCCCCCCCCTGCACCCAAAGTTGCCCTGGTCTTCGTACCCGTGGTCGCCCTGGATGATGTGGTTTTCTCTTTCCACGTCACTACTACGTAGGAAAAATTTTGGGCAGCCCGAAATGGAATCCAAATTTCCTATTAGACGCTTTATTCCTTTCTGTTGGACGCTCGTCCTATACAACATGTCATGTGCAACGTCCAACATGTCACCAATATCCTGAAACATGTCGGACAAGACAACCCTAGGTGGGTGTTTGCAATTTGGGAATCACCCATTGTTGAGAATGCTAATGTGTGTCCCAACTTCAAGTCGACCGTATGTTTCTTATGTTTGTGTGAAGAGTGAGTGAGTGTTATGGAGTTTTGAAGTTTGTGATGGAAAATTGAACGAAATTTGAATGTTATGGTGTGTAACATAAAAGTTTTTGAGCACTAATTGGTATGAGATTTAATGAGTACTGTGGAGTAGAAAGTTAGTTGAATGAGGAACTAATTTAGTGTCCAAGTTGTGGAAGAAATTAGAAGTTGATGAGTCAATGAAGATTTTAATTAAAAAACTTGTAATGGTAATATGTTCACCAATTTGATTAATAAAATTTCATTTCAAGTCGAGTTGGTTGTATATGTATTTATGCTAATTTGAAATTTGTATAAGAGTGGAATGTCATTAAGTAAAAATTGAAATTAATTTATAATTTGAATTAATGCATAAGATCATGCAAGTGTAAACTATGTTCAAATCTGAGTTTGAGCCTTGAATGATGGATAATATTTGGAAAAATATATTCTTTGTATGTGTCACCAATTTGGGTGTTTAAATTGAGCAATGTTTGTCAAGCCAAGTCCAAGCTGGACAATGAACTATTTGGTCATCTTCCTTTGAACAAACTTATTATACTAAAAGGATAATTTTCAAATAGGTTCTTGTTCTCCTTTAACAAGAATCAACAAAAATTTGGATATTTGTCTTTTGTAAAAGGATAATTTCCAAATAGGTCATTGTTCTCTTTCAATAGGAATCAACAAAAATTTGGATATTTGTCTTTCATAAGAGGTAATTGTTCCCCCATCAAAGTAAAGAAGTTGATCATGCCATAATTGTGAATTAGAAAGAAAAAAATTGGAAGGATGGCGTAGAAAGAAAAGAAATAGAAAGAATAAAAAATCAATGAAGCTAGAATTGGGATAAGAAGAAGGAAGAAGTGGAATTTAGAAAAAAAAAGAAAAAAAAGGATATTAGACTTTCAAAAATTAGACTTGCTCCTAAAATTATAATAAAAATTGCAAATTAAGTAGTGAACAAATAAAAACATCAAAAATCAACATGATGGAATATGAATGACCACCCAAAGCAATTTGGATCCATGTAATGAATGATCAAACTGTGTTGGAAGTCTCCAAGGTTTGTATTAAAAAACATGAATCCATTTTATTTTGTTTCAAATTCAAAATGCAAAGTGGGAGTTATATATTCAAGTTAGATCTTTAAGAACATATTAAAACATCAGTTTGGATTTAGAGCTTTTTAGAAAATCTTTTGAAGTTTTCAAAATCTAAAAATACATCACACTTAAAAAATAGAAAAATATTGAGAAAGATTAGCTATTGTAGAATGAAGTTTGGTAGTTAGAAGAGTTGGTCTTAGATGATAGCCACCAAAATTCATTCAATTCAAGCAAAACAAAGAACTTTAGAAGCTCATAAGAAAATATAATCTAGAAGTGAAAATGAATGTTCATTTTGACTATTAGATTAGAAAAAAACATTGGATGAGGTAATGAAAGATGAAGTAGTAGGAAGACTTCATTTGCCCATAATTTTTGCTAGAAGTGTCTAATTTTAAAGTATTTTCTAATTGGGAATGGATAGAAAATTATTTAAAACCTTGGATTAGGTGAAACTTGATTTTAGGTAGTTTTATTTTTTAAGTCCAAAGTTTGCCCTAAATTGGCCTAAAACCACCAAAATTGCTAACTTTGCACTCTACTCCCATTTTATTTGAGATTTGAAACACTTAGAACAATTAAGAAGAAAATATTTGTCCATTGCTTGAAAGGCCAATTGATCAATGCTTAGGGCCATTTCACACTACGGCACAAGGTCAAGAGTCCGTCGATTTCCACCAATCAAATTGCAGGAATCCATGAATTCCTGAAATTTTGGCCTCTCGACCCTTCATACACTTTGTTATTTGTTATTCGTTACTCCCTCCGTCCCAAAATGATCTTCATGTTACATTACATGTTCTAGATTAAGCTTAAAAATGACAATTTAAAATTTTTTTTGACAAGTAAGTAGATTTTAATGTGGTCCTACTGTTCTAAAAATTTGAGCTATAGATTAGTTGTGAAAATAAAGTTATGGTGGATTAAAGAGGCGCAATCTTTAACCAATTTTTTAGAGCACCGCTGGCCAATCAATCCATAATCCCGCGCTGTGGAGTTGCACCTTTTCCTTTCCCGCGGTGTGTGTTGGCATGGCTCTGGACAACTCATCTTCTAGATTCACCTGCTCGGAAAGTCACTTGAAATGTGCAAAGTCGAGAGTCAAATGGAATTACGGAAAATCCCAAAAGTATGTACAGTCGCCCATCCTTGCCTGACTATATTAAGATGTCGACGGAGTTGGTAAGCTTAACTTACACATCATCGGAAATCAGCGCATAGTCTGTCCAATCCACCGTTAGCAGTTCAAGGAAGCTGCTGTGAAGTTCAACCCACTTTAGCATGCTATTATTAATTGCTTCCATTACTGTATCACATTGTATTCAATTATTATTTAATTCTCTTGGGCCCAGTTACCCCCTTGTTATGATGGCCATGGAGATAATTTTCTTGGTCCTACTGTGCACAACCAAAAGGCTTGATTTCCCAGGGTTTTCTTCCACGTCACAGTAGGAAGATCATTTCGGGACACAAAAATATGGCAAACAAGAAGATCATTTTGGGACAGAGGGAGTATTTTTTATTTTTTATTTTTTCTTTGCAAGAACAATGATTCAAGCTTTGGATTTTGAAAATATTCTTGTCTCTTACAAGAATAGTTAAAAAAAATATAGAGCAAAAATAAATGGACTCCATACATGATGGAAAGCTGGCAATAGAAATGCACTTCATAAATGAAGTTTCTGATCCCAAAACCACAATCTCAAAATTTTCAAAAAATTATATGCAAATCTGCTTGGATTTATCAAGCAGCAAGCATTAATGGAAAATAAGCCACCATTTTCAAATGACAAAAACACCTATCTCAAAGAGCTGTTTAAAAACCGTCATTGTAGAGCCGTATAATGAGTTGCATGAGCTGGTTGCTTAATGAGCCAAGCCGAAATTCTGTAGACACAGTTAAATGCAGGGCCAGTAAAGAAGATGAAACTCTGAACAGACAGAGAAAAACTCAATACTTGAAATACCTTTAGCTCACTAGTCTTTTTTGGTATGTATGATCAAAGAACCGACTTCCTGTAGTGATCACAAGTGAGCTCAGTGGATGCTTAGAAGAGCTAGCAATCTGCTACTATGAGTATTGACAGTGGAGAGCACTGAGATTGGGAAAATGGCAGCTTCAACATCACAACGTCCGACTTCTCACCAGGCTTACAGAAGAGCTTTGGATATGCTTATGATTTGTGTTGCATGATGATTTTTTTCTCCTAGTGACAGCAATAACAAGCATTGTGTGCTGCAGACACCTGTTGTTTCCTCATTGACATTTCAATATTTTGGCATGTTGTGGGATGGGCACAGGTGAGGTCCACACCCTCTAGGAGCGATTTTCAACAATGCTTCTACTTTTTCTAAACCATGAAACTCATGCTGTAGTAGTTTATTGAACTATGATTAGTATGTAGTCATCTACAATCTGTAAGATCAACTAAGGTACTGCACTTTTACAGAACTAGTGCAATTTGTATTGTCTTACCTTCACTGACTAGCATACCCTACATGGATACATTCAAAGTTATTTTGTCAAAGTTATATTGCCATTTGTATATAAGGATTCTTGCATAAAGTGTTGTAGGAAAGTTTTAGATTACAAAACATACTTATAGCTATATGAAGCTATAAGCCAAAAAATCATAAGTTGTCCCAATAAGGACTGCATAGGCTATGAGCTGTTATCTTTTGTGATGGACTCAAAAATGTCTAGAAATGATTAGATCGGTGCCCATTCTAGGGATGTTCTAGAAAAATTTGTTACTTGTTATTTGTTATTTGTTTTTGCCAGAACATTGCGTCTAGCTTATGACAAAATATACATTCATGAAATGCTAATGAACGTCTATTTAACCTAAATAGATGGTTTTGATTTATATTTTTATAGCTTAATACAAGCAAAATAGGACTAAATTTGTGACAATGAATGTCATTTAAATCACAGTATGAACTGTTTAAACTCCCACAAATCCTTCCCATGATTACACTAAAAAGATTTCTGAAAATCTTAGGTGCTTATGGGATCAATAATACATAGAACTAATGAGCCACCATTTTTGCTAATGCGGCCTAACTCCTTTATGTAGCAGGCAGAATCGCAGCTATGACGAAGCAAAGTACTATTTAACAGACATCCAGACACAATCTAAAATTGTGAATGGTTAGTAATTGCAACATTACATGAAAATGCTAAATGATGCTTTAGATGTCAGGGACTCAACAGCTACATCCAATTACTGCTAAAAAATGTTTGTGCATCAAGCAGGTTATGAAGCACTTAATTATACACTCCAACAGAAGCCTCTTACCTCTGCAATACTAGAATCAGACCACAGCCGTGTCAACTTCGACCTAATTAGTCAGATAGGTAGAAAAATATCCTATATAGTAGAAGGCTTGACTAGTGATGGTGTTTTACACCCCAGCTTGCTCTGTGCGAAGTACACAAGCTGTATACTAGGCGGATTAGGGCAATTTTGAACTGTTGCTGTGATAGTGGGACTATTGTGAAGATGGCTTCATCAAGTGCACAACGTCCAGCTTACAATCAGGTTGACAAAGAGGAGAGTTGCTAAGCTAATGTTGTGTTTTACTTTGTTTAAAAATTTTCTCTCCTAGTGAAGGCGATAATAAGCATAATGGGCTGTAGACACCTGCTGTTCCTCACTAACACCTCAACTCGTTGTTTTATTGTGGGATGGGCACAGGTGAGGTCCATTACCTCTAGGAGCTATTTTTCAACAAAGCTTCAAGGATTTCCACACCCCTACTCTCATGCATATTGTTTATTGTTTTTTGCTACTTTCTGCAGTCTTAAAAACTATCACAGCATATATAGAGAGTTAGAGAAAAGCTTAGGGACATAATTCTATAGCTCATGACTTAGAGCAGGAGCAGTGTAGATCTGATTTGATTATGAACAACCAAAAATTATAATGCAAGTTTGATTATGGATTGTCTTGAGTAAAAAGGTATTTGAACGTATCCCATTAGTGTTACAATAGAAAGTATCTAGTAGGAAGCAGATCGATGCCCAATAAGGGATGTTCCAGAAAAGTTTGTTATTTGTTATTTGTTATTTGTTATTTGTTCTCTAGATTTCGACATCAAGATTAAGTTCTTAAACTAATACTTGGTGTCTATTTTAATTTGTACTCTAGTATGAGTAAGAAAACACTATGTGTAAATGAATCATGTTAGATTGTCAAATAAAAGAAGTGCCATGGGTAAAAAGGAAAAAAATGTAGAAAGAAAAAGAAAAGAAAAAAATGTAGAATGAATCCCTCCCTCCCTCCCATTATGGAGTTAATGGAATTCTACAGGATCTTTTGGATGTGATGGCTTAATCATGATTTGAAGTTCAAATTAGCCTCCATTTAGCTACTTTATTGTTCCCTTAAATGAAGCGGCAATGGCAGCTAAACCTGCATAGCAGACAAGTTTGCTTTCATTTCTAGCACTTGTTCTGCAATGGACGTTTGGAAAAAATGACAGCGAATTTAACAGCAGCTGTAAGACAAACTTAATGTTAGATGAAAAATCTATTGATGACTAGACTTTATTTCATACATCAATGTTCCACAGTATATCTTTCTAAGCCGAAATTGAGTTTTTGACCTGATTTTGAGGGTATGCTAAAATAGTGGCATACTGGCTGAAATTGTCTGACTAGCTGTGAAATAAGATTTCAGTTTGGCATGCTCTAGAGCTTCACCAAAGTGACCTTGGAGTAGTTTGGCACTGTGACTGAGCCATTATTCTAAGAAATTACAAGCTGTGGAGGGACGATTGTACTCCGAAAAATGGCTTCTTCTTCACGTTCTAACAATTAGGTTTTACAGATTTGCTGATTGATGTGATTTTGGTTTAAGATTTGTTAGTTTTGTTTTCTTGACTCCTTGTGACAGCAATAACACGTACTATGGACTGTAGACACCTCGTGTACCTCATTAACATTCCTTTTTGTCATGTTGTAGGATGGGCACAGGTGAGGTCCATAGACTCTTGGAGGATTTTTGACAAGCTACAAAAAATTCCTACTCCAAAGTTCTCATGTTGCATTTTCTTACTTGGTGATAATTATGCAATGGTGTTGTGTCCTACACTTAGAAGATAGAGATATGATGCTTGTGTATAAACTTTGGAGGTTGTTACTCCACCTTTGTACAGATTTTATTAGGAAAACAATTGGGTTACATTTGTTACAGCAAAGCTTGGATTGAGGTGTGTTATGGTATAAATAGCTTGTAAGCTTTTTTTCAAATCTACAAATATTCAAAAGATTGTAGTTTAAGTATTGATTTATGATTATTGGATTTATGATCTAGTAGTGGCGTGCAAAAAACAAAGACTTAATCAGGTCAGTGTCTGATCCAGGGATGTTCTAGAAAGGTTTTGTTATTTGTTATTTGTTATTTGTCGCCATTGGGGTTTGAAACCTAGTCTCCACCATTACAATGAGGAGTCTTTGCATTTAGTGGATCTAGTTCCCTTAACCTACTTCCCTTCAATGGCCAATGCCACCCTTCTATTCCATTTATACCCTTCATATTCCTTGTTTGATGGTAAGAGCATGTGCTGTGATTTTTTTTCCAAAACCATTTTGGACTCCTTTATCATGTTTTTTTATCTTTTGCTTGAAAAAATTGACACATGGGTGAGGTTTGGACACTGGGCTTGGCCTTTGGAGGCTTCACACTATGGCCGTCCAAGTTGAGAGGCCGTGCCCAAACTATAGTCGAGAGTCTATCGAAATGGACTCTTTAATGGGCATTTATTTGGACTCTCATCCAAAGTTTGGGCACGGCCTCTCAACTTGGTCGGCCATGGTGTGAAGTGGCCCTTAGACATCCACTTTAGGATTTGAAATCCAACATACAAAGAACTCGGATGTGCACACTTTATCTCAAAGATGGAGATAAAATGCTCACAAATATGCATTGGTGTGATTTCAATTTTTATCTTGAAAGTTGTATTTTTCAATTACTCAAAATATCATTGTTATCATTAAATTATAATCTTTCTTCTTTTTGCCATAGATCTTGTATTAACCCTAAAGGACCAAACACCGTTTTTTGACAACATAGTGATTTGGGGCAGCTTACTATGACCGGAATTTTTTTTTTCTTCTTTGAAATTTTCACATAAGATGTGCCCGAGGAGTAGCTTTAAGGTCCAATAATTTTCGTAACTTTTGACTACATGGTTAAAAAGTTATTGCATGATATGTCATTTTCATTGTTCGGCGGGCAGCTGCGGCAGCAAAATAAACTTCTTTAAAAATCACTTTTAAAAAAAACTAAAATTTGAAATTGGTTCTTTAGATTTATATGTACGTGGGAGGCTTTGAATCATTCCATTCCGATCAATGAGTCAAAAGTTATGAGGATTCTTAGTTTGAGGGTAGTTATGGAACCTCTACTTTAAAATAAACTTTGAAGTCCTTTATTTAACTCGATTTTCAATATTTTTGAAAAAAAATAAAAACATTGGGTGTAGATTGTTTATTACAACATTACAATCGTTGGGATTGGCATTTTTCAATTTGATAAATAAATTCTTGACAATTTAGTGCTTTGAATCATTTTCTACCTCTTCCTACTTACTATTTTTTTCCTATATGTTGTACAATTCCAAATGATCTAAAATTTTTCAAGCATGTAGCCAACTTGCCTTGAAGAATAAATCCAAAGAGTAACCATCATTTTGGACATTTTTTCATACAAATGTGACCTTGTGGAGGGCAGCTGCCCGTTTTTTCGAAGGGACAAAAAAAGGATTTTTGTCAATTCAAACGCTATTATCTTGCAATCCACTTGGTGGAAAATTTTGAAATTTTTTCCACATCTTCTTAAACAAGTTTACTACAAGATCCTACAGCTACAAGTTTCCAAAAAAAAAAATTTCTAAAATTTGGCACTAGTATTAGAAATGGCAGTTCTGGAGTGTTTTTGGTGAAAACATAGTCAAAAACCTTTAGGGGTTAAGGTGGCTAAGAGAACAAAGCATTTAAACAATTTTAAGAGTTTTTTAAAATCATAGTAAAATGTATAAATAAATAAATAATTATAAAGTAAAATATATAATAAATAAATAATTAAAGTATTCTCATGCACGTAGAGCCATTTGGACTTTTTTGTAACTATTGAAGCTTACCTTATTCAATTTATATGAATTTTTTCATGAATTAGAGCATTCTTCAAAACAATGAAATTTGGCTAGTTTACAAGGTTTAGCTATTTTTCAATATCTTTGAAAATATTATATGAAATTTTATTATCTATAGTTGGACCACTGTGAATCTCTTGGTTTTCACTTTAGACTAAGAATTTTGTTACTTCAATTTTGCATTACATTAATAGAATCTGTAAACAAAAGCTCAAACTATATAAAATGCTCCAAATTTATCCAAAGCCCAAACCTATAATGTTGTCAGTGTACGTGACAAAAGTCTAGCTAAATAAGAGTCTTAATATTCCACATATTGTCAATCCTTCTTAGATTTAGGAAAGCTCATTTCTCGCCTTTATGATAGATTAAATCAAAGCTATCAATCATTTTGAAAGAAAATTAGGAAATTAGAAATTAGCCTTATAAAATCCAAACTTGAACAACATGAAGAAAGGCAAAACCAAAGATAGAAGAGAAACATTTCTAAGATTAAAACAATTCAAAAGCCCAATGGCGCTATTAATTTGTTAAGTTTCCGCACCAATCAAAAGATTTTTGATTCACCTGATACAATAGATGGTAATAATTAATACTTTTTTTGTGAAAAATGCATAGTGAAAATATGAGTTGCACTTAGTGTATACAAAACTCTATAAGTCACATATAAAATTTGAATTCTCTAAATTACAAAAGTTAGATTTTAGAAAGTCAACCGCAATAATTGGCTTTGATAAAAAAAAAATAATTATCCAAATCGGGATTAAAAATTCCATGAAATTTAGGTTAGAATTTTTAGTAATAAAAAATCTTTCCAATATTTTTTTAAGCATTCTGACATCATCAAGGTTTTGAACAAACAACCCCAACAATTTTTTGCAAATTTTAAGTAAATTTGAAGCATTGACCAGAGCCATAAGACCATAAGGCATCCAAATAAAGCCCAAAAGGAGTGTTTTTTACTCCAACAATCCTTAACCATTTTGAACACCTCAAGAAAGTCAAATTCCCCCAAAATATAAATTCCTTTATTTGGAATTTTATGATTTTTTATTTTCACAACTTGTTGACTTCTTCAAGTTGAAATGAACTTAGAAAAGGGAGAAGATAATCATTGTGACTAATTTGGACCTTCTACAACCAATGGAGCAATCCATTTGGCATTTGGATTTTTTCTCCAAAAGTTAAAATCTAGTTCAACAATAAATTAGATTTATTTTGTAATTAACAATTAAACACTAAAAATCTTGAGGGTAAACAAGGGGGTGAGGACTTCAAGCAAAACAAAAAGGCTTCTTCTTCTCTTTCCAAATCATTTCTTTTCTAATGTTGTACTATGTTGTTTGGTCTTTTTAGTGTTCTTTGGCCAATTTGTGTCAACATGATGTTTTTTGAGTATTTTTGTTTATTTTGTAATGTTTGTTTAGTGCATTCTTTGAAGAATGTGGAGGTCTCTTCAAGCCTTGTCACCTTATTTTTAGTCTAATATTTTGCAAGTTTTCTTTATTGATATTTTGGTTCTTGTGACTTCTATTTAAACTTTTGAACCATTGGTTTGTGGTTGTTAATTCGCATGAGCTCCTTGGATGAGAATTTCAAGCTTTTGAAAAATCTTTATAGAGCCTTGACATATTAATCATGGTTTTTATCTACTAATGTGCAAATCTTGTGGCCCATTGTGTCCAATTCTTGTGTTTGTTATTTTGCACAAATTCCATGGTTGGTGTAAGGATTTTATCTTCACTATTGAGATAAAGCATGCACAATCGGATTTTTTATTTGTATTTGGGATTGCAAATCTTAGAGTGAGGTCTAGGTGTTGTCCTATTGACATTCTAAGCAACGAACACATGTTTTCTATCTATAAGCTCTAAATGTTTTAAATCTCAAAGGAAATAAGTTTAGGATGCAAAAGTTAGTTGGTTGTTCAAGGCCACTTTAGGTCCAAATTTTGGACTTAAAAAATGAGACTAACTAGTTTCAACTAACTCAATCTCTAAAATATATTCTTCCCATTCCAAAATGGTAAAAAAATTCAAAACTGGACAATGTTATGGGTAGATGAAGTTTTCCTACTATTTCATTATCCAATACTTCATTCAACGTTTGCTCCTAGTCTATAAGTCAAAAGTAACTTTCACCTTCACTTTTGAATTGTACTTCCTTCTAATCTTCTAAGGTCTTTTCTCTTTGGTCCAAATTGGATGAACTTTGGTGGATTTCATCCAACACCAACTCTTTTAACTACCAAAACTTCATCCCTTCCTATCTTCTTCAAATTTTGGCTAATTTTTGAGTGTTATGTATTCTGAAAACCTCTAAGTCTAATCTATATGGTTTTGAATCTAAATTTGACTTTTGATTTATCTTTAAAAGTCTGATGTAAACACTAATACTACCTAAACTTTTAGTTTAGTTTAGTTTTTTGAGGTTTTGTAATTTTCACTTATAAAGAATAAAATTTTACTTTCTAAGAAACTAAAATACTTTGAATTTGGATTCTTCTATCAAAAGTTACAAACGGATGAAGTTTTGGTTTTAATTGGCACTCTAAGACTTCATCTAGTGTTTTTTACCAACCTACAATTTCAAATTATTTTTTCTTGAGGAGGATGAATATTTATTCTTATGTAGACTATAAAATTCCAATTTTGCTAATTTGGATGATTTATAGTGATTTTCATCCAAAACTACCTTCTTTAGCTATTAAATTTCAATCTAGCCTATCTTTCACAATTTTTGTCTATTTTTGAAGTGTAATATGTTTTTGAAAATATCTAATGAGAGACTACAAAGATCAAATCTGAAATTATATTTTGTAATGTTCCTAAAGGTTCGACTTGAGCATCAACTTCCTATTTCGTATTTAGAATCTAAAAAGAAACTAAAACATGGAAGCACAAGGGAGGGGCACTCTATGTGGATGTTTGGATATTATGTGTGGCCAAGGTTTTTTAGGTAGGGGTATTTTGATGACCAAGACCAATTAAATGGTCCCTATTATTACCTAATTTTGGAATTCATGATATTTTAGGTCCCTGTATCATTACTTAAAATTCGCAAAAAAGGACAATTTTCAATACCCTTACTTCATTATAAGAATAAAAAAGTCGAGTGAAAAAGGCAAATACTGAGACTAAAGACAAAAACAAATCATATGAAAAAAATTAAATGGAGAAAAAATGGAAAGGAGACACAAATCAAAAATTGGATTAAGCCTCCTCAACATAGAATGTTCTAGGAAAATGAAATTTGCCCAAAGCCAAAAAATTGGGAAAAAAAAATTAGTAAACTGTCTTAAGCCAAAAAAAAATTAGGAAGGAATGAGAATCTTAAACTACCTTGAGCCTCAAAATAATGAGAAGGAAGAACAATTGTGAACTTTCTTAAGCCCAGCTCAAATGGGGAGATAGAATACCCTCCAAAATGCTTAAAATTTCAAAAAATTAGAAAAGATAAATAGTTCCAAATTGCTTGGAGCCCAAAAAATGGAAAAAGAGAAGAAATGTTCAACTACTTACAACATATGATGTGCATCGAGAATGATAATATAAACTCAACAAATTAGAAAGCAGTTCATAATACAATTGCGAGCACATTGGATAGATTGATGCATTACTTGAAAGTCTACAAACCCAAAAGTGAAATAAGTAAAGAAGGCTGGAAAAAAAATGGAACTAACACAACACATGCACTATAAACGGAGTACTCATATGCAATAACATTTGAGTTGCAAACTCTAACACTAAAATTGCATCACCAAAAACACAACATGCAAATCCGCCACAATATGCACTTGCAACATCTAAGCAATTACAAAATGCACCACTGAAAACAAAAACCGTGAAAACAAAAACATATCCAAAAATGTTGAAGCTAGTTTACAACAATAACAAGTGATATAGGAAACCATAATCAACCTAAAATATGTTTATAACACAAATGAATGTACATAACATACTACAACAATCCAAATAATATTGTAGATGGAAATACCATGAATAAAAAAAACTAGAAGATAAGACAATAAGCTATATTGCGGAATATTAGTATGCACTACTTGGGATCTTGAATACCGGTACTACACATTTTAAAAAAATAAAAAAATACTACAATAGCCCATGCACAAGTTGTATTTCAAACTCTAAAATGCTTAGAGGTTGACATGTGATCTATCAACGGACAAAGTACTAAATTCATCCAGCAAAATGGACCGTTACCAATGTTTTTCATCCAACATAACATATCAGCAATTCCATAACTATTGAATTTACTAACAATAAATTTATAGTATCCATATCTTAGGAATATTTTAGAACAATTTTTTTATAAATATGAGATATTATTGATACATGTATCTTACTTATAATTGAGCTACATGATTTTATATATTGTATATTACCTCAAAGTTTTTTCTAATTTTTAGACACTGCAAATTAATACCTCCCTATAATATGCCGCACATTATTTGCTAATAATTTTTAAGTGCCCACTCCATACTAAGAAGGAAATTGTGTGTTTAAATGCATACTTGGGAGTTGACTACCAACACGGTTGTGTCATCCATCAATTAGATTTAAATTGCTTTGAGTAGTCCCTTCATGCTCCATCTTATTGGTTTTTATATCTTTTCTTTGCTCACCGCTTGAATAGAAAGTTTTACAAAAGAAAGTATAAATTCCAATTCACAATCTAGGCTATCCCTTTCTTTAATTTGTTTTTGCCTTTTCCCTCTTTTTTTTTCTAATTTTCTTTAATTGTCTTTTAAGATATTTTCAATGTCAATGCATTGACTATACTAACACTAATTTTTTTCTTATTTGACTACAAAAATAATTATCCCAATTGTCAACTATTTTTTCTAATATTTTCTAACAATTTTTTTTATAGTCAATGATCCTTTTTTGTTTTGTTTTGTTTTGCAAGAAGTCAAAGATTGATAAAAAATTTACTTCATCATTGAATCTCTAAACTTGCCTTTGCAATATCACTCAAAATTGGTTGATAATACCATCATTCTTCCTTCGTCTCTCCATTATTTTTCCAAATGAGTTTTAGCATCTTTACAAATTAGGCTCCAAGATAGAGTGTTCCCTTCTTCTTAAGCCCTTGTCTAAGCGAGAAGACTGCTCCATTCAACCGCAAGTCCCATGTCCAAGTTCAACTTCTCTCTTCAATTCCAAATCTTATCTAATAATTGGATTTTTCCTTTCCTCTAAGCTTTGTCCAAGTGTGAGCCTCTGAATTGGCACTCTAATCTCAGGATTCTTTTTTTGGTTTTGTTTAGTTTTAATTAAATTATGGAAGGAAACTCATGAAAAATGTGTTATAATTATAATTGATAGAAGTCCCTATCAGTACAATAGTTTGTCCGTTTTGAAGCTCGAAGTGCCAAAAGCACTCTTATTCTTTGCTTCTAGAGTGGATCCAAATGAGGTAATAGGAGCCAACTTTGACATAACCATTGCTTTTGGGGGACTATTATTGATGTCTAGCTCAAATTGTTTTAGATTTAAAAAAACAAACCATGCCTCAATAACAAAAAATGTCATGTTTGAGTATTTTCTAGCCTGAAATGTTATCATTTAATCTAAATTAAGTACAAAAATAGGATTGTAACTAGTGCTTTTACTCCTTTGTTGAATTTGAAATTAGATTATATAGAACTTTTCCTTTGTAGGTGATGATATTTTGAATAGAAATTGTCATTGTTGACAATTTTGAATAATTTTTAGAACTAATTTAGATGAAATTTTTGAAGTTTTTGAGTAGAACATTTTGTTAAATTTCCGAAAAGGACTGCAAAAGGATCCTTTACACCATTCCAAGTGGTTCCTAATAGCTCATTTGTACCCGAGTCTACTTCAGTGTTTGAGAGATGTTTAGAGATATGATACTTCAGTGTTTGAGAGATGTTTAGAGATATGAGAGATAGCTAGGCCTAACGATTGTAAGAATTCTATTAGAAATTGAACTACACCTACAAGTGCATCTGACAGGTCCTAGCTAAACAATAGTTAGTAATTTCTAATAGAAGAGTTCTTTTAGCCTTAGGTATACTTGTAGTCATTCCATTTAGAGGTCACCATCTAATTTGAGAGAATTGTACAAAGTTAAATTTGTGCTTTATATGTAGCATTCAAATAGTATGAAGTAGTATTTCAAGTTGTACAAGGGACGACAACTTAACGTGGCCAAAGATTGAAGAGAAGTGTTTTAAGAGAAAAACATACTATGAGCTCAATGATAAATTCAATTTGTTAAAATTCCCTTCCAATCAAAAGATTTCCTTTCCATTGAAATCTGAAGGAGGCAATTAATTTATGCCTTCTTATGAATAGTGCACACTAAGAATATGAGCTTGCACTTAGTATTTAGAAACTTTCTAGGCTCAAAGTTCCTTCAAGGGGTGGAAAAAATAATCTTAATCAAAGTATGTTGTAAATTGCAAAGCTAACCTCTAAAGTTCTACAATGTTTATAGGCCAAAATTGCTTTACAATACTCCTATCTAAAGTAACACTAAAATTTTCACCTTTAGTTGTAAATACAACCATAGGATCTACTAGCTAATTTGATCAAGCATATCTTCCTAAGCCTTTAGGATGAACCTACACATAGATTGCAAGATCAAAATGACTAAACTTCAACAACTAGGTTCTTATGGTCTTTTTCAAAGGCAAGGTTTGTCTTTTAAAAAATTTAGAAAAAAAAATTAATGTCTTTTTAACTTGTGTATTTTTGTCAAAATATTAGAAAAAGGGTTCATAATATATGGAAGATAAATTCAAAAAATAAATTTATCTTAAATAAATTATAAAGTAGAAGGATGGAATTGGATGACAAAAAAATCTAAATTGCTAATAACTTTGACAAAAAAATTGGGAAATATAAAATCTTATAATGAAAAAAATTAGGTAAGTAATACATGTCCAATTTTATTTATTTGCATTTGAATTTTTTTTAAATGGAGTTAAAAACAACAAGTTCATACATTTTTCCTATTTGGCTTTACTACCCACAAAATAAAACTCCTCAGAACTTTCATCCCATTTGTCAAAATAAAATGGTATACATATTTTCATGTAGGTATCAATGTACCCAATCAAATAAAATTAATTGATAGTGTGGCGGGGTGCGATGGGGAGCTCCGAGAACTTCGGATCTAGGCTCTGCGGTGCTGCGGCGCTTCTAATCCCTGAGCTTACTGATCGATGTTTTGGGCTGGTTCCGGGCGCTCATGTCAGATTCTCGTAGCCATCATCCTTACGCACAAATCAATACCAGTTGTGTTCTTTTCTGCTCTAGACAGTAGAAGTTAGAACTTAGAAGATCGGTCAACTTCCTTGTGTCGAAGTTTGGAAGGGGAGGCGTCGGCGTCGGCGTCTGATCATCGGCAGCTTTACTTCTGCGTCGCTGCGGCAATTTTGCCGCTCCACTCTGCATCTTCACCTCGATCTAGTTCGCAGGACCTCCAGATCCAGGGTTGGCCGGGGAAGAGTTGATCCGTTTTTTCCGGATCTGGGCCCGAAGCTCGGTCCTCGACTCTTCGACCACAGCAGCAGTGTAACGGTGCCGAGATCTACAAACCAAGCCCTGGCTAGTCCCCACCTTGCTCTTGTTTGTTCTCTCCATCTTAGGTGCCTCGATCCTCGTGGCTGGATCCCGTGACTAGGTTCACTCTTGTCCCTGCGCATGCAACGTCGATCCTTGTGGCTGGATCTTGTGACTAGGTTCACTCTCATCTCTGCGCATGCAACGTCGATCCTCATGGCTGGATCTCGTGAGTAGTTCACTCTCGTCCCTGCGCATGCAACGTCAAAGCTTCATGCTCTCCAAGCGCACCGCTTGTGTCGGGTTGTCATCGTTATCGTCACTGCATTTCGCAGCTGCTGTTTGCTACGACCTTCTTCGACGTTCTCTCAGCGCACCGCTTGTGCCGGGTCTTTGTCATCGTCAGTGCATCTGCAACGACATTCTTGGGCAGGGGCGCTCTCGTTCATGTGCTGCGGATGCACTCCAATTTGGGATGACAAGACTGTCGGTCGTGCTGCGAGTGGGAGAACCAAGCAGTGGCGGGAGCCTGGATGCAGCCTAGCGTGCAGTTTTCACCATCGCATTGTTCCCACGGTGTAGGAATTTCACAAACTTCACAGGTTTGCGTGTCGATTTCTTCTAGCTCTTCTTTTCCTCCATTCTCAAATAGTTTGCAGACTTGGACTCATCTGCAATGCCTGCTACTTTGCTCCCAATACAAGCAGTCTCAGACTCTTAGGGGGTCTTCTGAGCTTTAGTCAGTGCATTCCAGCCCTAACTATCTCCCTAGCTAGCTCCTAGTACCGGATTTTTTTGTTGTCCATCGCTCTTGGAATTGCTTTCTTCTCTTTCCAGGTTCCTCACGCCTTCAAGGTGCAGTATGCTTGGGATTTTGCTTGATTGTCAGCAAAAACCAAAATTAGGGTTAGGGCGACTTATATCCCACCCTATGTTCCCAGTCTCCCTAGTCTAGGCTGATTCATATCTTAGACTTATCACAACTAGGGAAGCAAATGGCATGCTCTTCAATTGTCCATCAATCCTAGACTCTTGTAGATTTAAGACCTGGTTGTTTTTGGTTCATGAACCGGTCAATTGACAGGTTACTACCCTACTGCACTTACAGTTGCCCTAACCAAAGCGCCATCAACTATGGCATCTTATCGCGATGCCACTCGTGGTCTAGCTACTTACTCAGGTGACTATTTTCTAGAAGCTCATAGGGCTCACGCAAGAAAACTTATGCTGGACCTAGCAACATATGGCGGAAGGAGCTCTAGCCGAAGACACACAAGAGAGAGCTCTCCATCCCGTCATCGATCCAAAGACAGGGCCCCAATTTCAAGGGTCCAACCTGACACATCCATGGAGGCTTGACATCAGCTCCCAGATCCAAAGAACACCATATTCATTAAAATGGGAGTTTTCCATTGAAATGAGAGGTTATTTAAAAAAAACTCAACGAAAAGTTTTATATCAATTCAGCTAAAATTGAAAGGTTTTTTTGTCAATTTAATTCGATTCGAGTTAAATTGATAGAAAACCTTTCAGATTTGACCTAATATTGAAAGGTTTTATGTCAATTTAACTCAATTTGAGTTAAACGGATAGAAAACCTTTCAAGATTTGACCTAATATTGAAAGGTTTTATGTCAATTTACATCAAAACTCTCATTTTAATGGAAATTGTTGATTTAAGTCGAGATCATCATGATTATTTTGGGAGGTCCTCAATCTCCCAAACTAATGAATATGATGTAAAGACATCTCCCCCAGTCACTGGAGCTCCAGTCGCCCATCACAATGTATTCTCAGCCAATGAGGGAGAAGTTCTCCCTCAACACTCATGTCGCAACTGGGCTGACGTGCTCACTCGCACTCACCAGGTACCACTCCATTCCATTGTCGACTCCGCAACTTTGTCGCAGCAAACACTCCACTTGAGAGACCTTGCTGTGATTGCGTCATTTGTAGGGGGGCCTATTGTAGAATCAGCCATTTCACAATGGATTCATGACCTTTGAGGCAAAATTTTCCCACACTCAGTTGTCTTACACAAGGATGCGGGCCATGGCTATCATTTCCTTAAATTTGACAGTAGGGAGGCTGTTGAGAGAGTTCTAAGCTGTCAGCTTCATAGGACCCACGGAAAGGAAGTCATCTATCACAATTGGGTGCCAGCATTCAAACCAACTTCACCTATTGGTATTCCATTCCCATGTTGGCTCACGATTGATAATCTTCCCTTGGAGCTTATATCATCATCTAGGGCTATAGCCAACACTCTTGGCAGGGTACTTGCATGTGACATTCTTGACCCGGCTCTTAGTCCTCATCGATATTGTGTTGCACTTGACCTTCAGCAAGGATGGACCTCAAATATCCAACTTGTAGCAGAATCGGGATGTGTGATCTCGCTACATGTCACTTATGAAGATGCCCGCCTTAGTTGTTCAAATTGTAAGGCTTCATCGCACGCGCTATCCGAGTGCCCCTTTGCCTCTCTTTGCAGACATGCAGGTTCATCTAATGCCAACACCCCTCTATGCCAACAAGCCTTTCATGAGAACCTGAGCACTCAAGCCTTACCAGAAGGTCAGTTACCACCAATACCTCCTGTAATCTTGAGGCAACATGGTCCATCGCAGCTTCCCCTACCTTCACCGGCAACCCCAAGGCTTCAAGATTCTACTCAGCCAAGCTCCAACAACAATATCAACCGACGCTCTCGCAAACTCAGCCACCAATCCAAAACATCTTCTAACCAAAGCTTCAATCGACATAGCGATCAGCGTGCTCAATCCAGTCGACATCCAGTATCTGCACCTGACTCAGAAGGTTTCATACCAGTGGAATATCAATGTTTGTGGTTGGAGCCGGCCGCGCGTCGTTCAGCCACACCAGCAAGCTCCAGCCATTATTGGGAGCGTCGCATATCGCAGGAGCGTCGAAGAGATGAACAAGATAGGAACCAATTTGAAGCGCTCGCCTCCTCTAGTATTGCCAATACCAACTCTATCCATTCTTCCCATCCACCCTCTCAAGCAATTTTTCCTAGTCTTCAACCTCTAGCAACTCTCTCATCTCATTCAACCAATTCCACTCAATCAGACCCCACCCAGCTACCTTCACCCCCTACACTTCTATCCCGAGATCACCCATTGCACATCAATGACTTCATGAACCCAGCCTTACCACTCGCTCATATTGTTCCGCTCCACCCTAGCCAGTCTTTACCTTCTTCTATCTCGCACCCCTCTCCCCACGTAGAGCAACCTTGTAGCCACCACCCTACATCTACACCCATCACCTATATTTCCACTACATCTGTTACATCCCCCCAACATCCAAGCAGCCCGAACCATGCCCGACCAGACTTGTTGCTCTCTCTTGCTGACCCTTGTCATACCCCAGTACACATTGACTTGATAGACCAACCAATTCCCCCAACCCCCGTCCCTTCCCCTAGCACACATGTTCAAACCCCCATCACATCACAGGTTAGAAAAATAGCATCTTCTAGTTCTAGAACCACCTCTCCACGGTCGAGCAAAATTCCCAATACCCCAAATCCCATGATACTAGTCTCTCCACCCCCTGTCCTCTAGGGCCAACCAATTACTGTTGACCATAACAACAAAAACCTCATTCTTTCCCTACCCTCACTTCAAACTCTCCTAGATAACGAGTTGCTTAGTGATGTATTGCCACATTTGCCTGACAACACCACCCAATCCCGACCATCCTCTCATGTGCATGACAACGGCACTTCCCTTGCCATACGTGTCTACCACCATGTCTCGGGCTCGCTCCCACAATGGAATGCTACTGAGCATGCGACCTCCAATCATGTGGCTCTTGCTGAGGTCTCCTTGCGACGCACTCGTGCCTCAGCTAGACTTATCATCGGCAATGATCAAACCCAACTTGATCCACACACTCACCTCACTATGGAGCCTCGGGACCTTGCTAACGTTAGCCGGGGCAAAAAGCACATCTCTTCCACGATCGCGCAGGGGGCGCTTGGTAAACCCTCGAACCGCATCATCCATGAGATTTAGAATTCTATCTCAAAATGTTAGAGGTTTGAATGATCCAGCCGCAATAGCCTCTTTGCGACACTATATTAGGAAAAATCCTATTGATTTTTTATTTATCCAAGAGCACAAGCTTAGAGGCCAAAGTGCAGGCAATCTAGGCAAGATGTTATGGCACCAAGCCACCCCCTTCTGCCTTGATGCAGAGGTCGGTTACACTCCTGATGGTAAAAATGCGGGCAAAGGCGGTGTGGCCTTATTGATATCACCCAAATGGGCTAGCCACATCTCACAATCAGGATCCATTTGTGGTGGCAGAGCCCATTGGTTTATACTTCACCGCATCTCCGGTGGGAACATTGGGTTTGTTAACATTTATGCGCCACATGAGCCTCACCCTCGCCGGATCCTATGGGAATCCTTGATAAGGGATTTACCCAATTCATGCAGATGGATCCTTCTGGGTGACTTTAATATGGTTGAACGAAGGGTCGGTAAATCCAGCACATGTGGAAAATCAATGCCCCATGCTAAAAGACTTTTATTTAATAGCTTAAAAGCATCTCTGCAGGTGTTTGAACCTTCACTAACCCTGCCATCATTACTATACTCGTGGGACAATGCCCATCAAGATTCTTCAAGGATCATGGCACGCCTTGACAGGATGTACATCTGCTTAGATTCAGTGAAAGTATTAGAATATAGGATTAGGGGTGATAACACACGATCTGACAACTCACCTGTATCGATGATACTTGAGCTAGCCAATTCCTCTCCACGCCCAAGCCGGTGGATCATGTCATCTATCCACCTAGTAGAAGCTGATGCGTTGATTAGGGAAATATGGGCAAGGGCCCCGATGTTGGCCTCTTTCTTTAGTAAACTTAAACATGTCACCAGATTTTATAGGGTTTTTTGCATCCGACGCTCCAACAGCTATAAAGAAACGGAAGAAGCCTTATGCTCCTCTTTAGAGCAGAAGACTAAACAGCTTCAAGAATTGCCCCTTTGTCCTTTACTACAAGAAGAGGTTCGGATCATGAAAGCAAACTTATTTAGCCTAGAGAACCACAAAATTGAAGGGCGCAAGATTAGATCCCGTGCTCGGTGGAGACTCTATGGTGATAAACTATCCGCAGAATTCTTCAAAGCTGTTTGTGAAACTCCCTCTCACTCATCAATCACGGAACTCAGGAATGCCGATGGCGAGATCAAATACGAGCGGGGAGACTTGGACCAGATTTGCACCGAGTTCTACACCAGGCTTTATTCACAAAGTGTCAGAAGTCCAGAATCAATAGCTGATAGTGAAAAAATACTTAATTGCGTTACTAGTAAATTCTCCCCTGATATGGCTAACCAGCTCCGATGCCCCCTCTCCATAGAAGAATTACATCAAGCATTACTCAACATGGCAAAGGGTCGTAGTCCAGGACCTGATGGTGTCACCACAGAATTTTTTTGCCGGTTTTGGGATCTAATTGGAAATGATTTTTTCCTAATGATCCAAAATGCCATATCTCAAGGCTGCCTCCCAGCTGGCATGACTTCTGGAGCCATAGCTCTTATTTTCAAAGCTGGGGATCAGGCAGACTTATCTAATTGGAGGCCTATCACTTTGCTAAACGTCTCCTACAAAATACTAGCCAAAACTCTCCAAACTAGATTACAAAAACTCCTTAAAGAAGTAATAAGCCTAGAGCAGATAGCCTTCCTACCCTCAAGACATATCCTTAGCAACATTTTATTGCAATATGAAACTGTTGAATGGGCCAATGAATCAAATCAAGATTTGATTTTTCTCAAGTTAGACTTCACTAAAGCATTTGATGTGGTCTCTTGGGACTTTTTACTCCAAGTTATGGAGAAGTTAGGTATCCCTGACTCCTTCTCCCAATTAGTGTTTATGTTGCTAAGAGATGCATCCGCCACAGTACTATTTAATGGACACGCTACAACTCCTTTTTCCATCCAGCGTGGGGTTAGGCAAGGTTGCCCGTTGGCACCCTACCTTTTTCTTATCATCGGCGAAGCTTTGCACATGGCGATCTCACAGGAGCAACACCTAGGGAATATCCATGGCATTCGTTTACCAGATAGCGACCTCCAGCAATTGATCTCCCAATTTGCTGATGACACAAGACTTTCGATACTTGGCAAAGAAGAAATTCTAAAAAATTCTATTTCTCTCATGGATAGGTTCGGCTCAGCCTCGGGCCTTATAATTAATTGGACAAAAAGCGTCGGCTATTGGTTCTCAAGACATCCTCCTCCATTATGGTTAAGTAATTTTAACTTGACTTGGGCACCTCCAGGGTCCCTCTCCAAGCTATTGGGTGCCCCTTTTGGCATCACACTTGATACCCAAGTCATAGATGGGTTTCTTGAACAAAAAATTGCCAAAAAGCTCACTTACTGGACCACCCAAAGACTATCACTAGCAGGACGAGTAACGGTAGTTAATGCCATTCTCCTTTCTACTCTATACTATTTCATCGCCATCTGGAGCGGCTCTCTACAGGCCATCCGGTCCATACGTGGCAGACTACGGAACTACCTCTGGAGTGGCACTGAACACAATTCATGTACAAGGGTCTGCTGGAATGATTGTTGTTTCCCAAAGCACCTTGGTGGTTTGAGTCTATTGGATCCTGAGATCTCTTTGGCCGCTTTACTGGCCAAATGGATCCTATTTGCTATTGAACCTAGCATTTCAAACCTTAAGGTTCTCCTCAGGTTTAGAATTAGCAAAATGAAACCCAATCCTTCTCAAGGCCATTGGTTTCCTTCACAATCTTGGCTTATGGTCCAAGGCCATTCCGTTTCACGTGGCTCCAGGATTTGGAATAGAATTACTTCTGCATGGAAACGGTTCAGTAACTTCATCGAATATCTACCCCCTGCAAATGAGGATGAGGTTCTGTCCACTAGTTTATGGTGGTCCACAGTATACTTCGGATCTAACTTCCATTTTGATCTAGACAGAGCAAGGGAGCTTGCTTGACTTGGCCTCAGATGTATAGCGGACATTTGGGATACCAATACCAAAGATTTTAGAACGTGGACCGATTTATCCTCCTACTATCATCTTTTGGATACCGAACAGATCCAATGGTTCCACATTATCTCATCCATTCCACCATCCTGGAGATCCATGCTTACACATCATTTTCTCCAAGCCCAGACAGGGGATTGGCTTGGCATGTTTGACCAACCAGATGGTGTTTTTCCCTTGCTTGTGTGGCAACATCAAGATCCGCCTGTGGACCTCCTTACCTCAGGTCCCCAACAATTATCAATTGCTGGAGGGGCCCGTACAACAACAATTAGCCCGACTTCTAGTCAGCTTGCTACCTTGACCATCTCCAATATTCCTGTGACCCTCACAGGACATATATGTAGAGTAAGGGTCCTTGATATCCAAAAAAGCCGCAACCATCCCCCTGAGTTATTCTATGTCGGAATTACTCGTACTCTAGTTTACGATCTAGGGCGTTGGTCTTGGAACAACGGGAGGCAGCTTCTTTCGTATACCACTTCATGTGGCCGGTTCCTCCTCACTCAACATTGTCAACCCAAACAAACAATTTCATCCAAGTGGCCATGTATCTTAGCCCCCACCTTTGAGCCCGACTAGCGAGATCTATGGCTCAAGGAGCGCTCTCAGAAGGAAGCTGCTTTTATGTGGTCTGTCTGGCACAATGCAGTTGCGGTTCACTCTTGGAGGGCCCAAATTAATCCGGGTCTGGATATCTCTTGCAATTGTTGCCTGACAGGGGCTGATGAAATGCCCATCCATAGATTTTACCATTGTCCTTTAGAAAGCTCGAGAAGTTTGGGACTATGCCCAATCTATTATGCATCACCTGCAGGATGACCACCCTGTGATGGGCCCCCACGTGAGATTCGAATCAACTCTCTGCATCTTCAGCTCTTCGCTGCCCCATCAGTTTCATGACTTTAGAATCATTTGGTCCCTTTTGCGAGGTTCCACGCTTTGGTTAATTTGGATTACTAGGAATCAAAAGGCGTTTGCGCATACACTTTGGCCGCGTGGTCTTCTCCAACAAGCTCTCTGGGACTCTCTCCTTGACTCGAGCAGAGCGGCGTGTCTTAAAGCCCAAAGGTCATCTAAGCTCAATCCTCACCAAGCGCCTTCCATTCGGCTCAATTTTGATAACATTTGGCTTCGCTCCAACTTGTTAGCCTCGAGAGAGGGTAACATTATCAGGTGGCAAAGGTGTGGTCCTCCTAGTTATAGTTTTTTCTAGGATTTCCGCTCCCTCTCTTTGTTCCATTTTGCTCTGATTCTCTTCATTTGTCCAACCTCCTGGCTTGGCTGTCTTGTAATGTTTTGTTTTTTTTAATGTAGTGGGTCTCCCATTTGTTCAAAAATAAATAAATAAATAAAATTAATTAATATTTTTTTAGATTTTTTTTCTTTTTGCTCTATCATTGAGATAAAAGAACAAACATTTGGCTTTTGCAATACTTATTAGACAATACTTATCAAAATGACATAAAACAAAGCCTTCCAAATAGTGTATGATAATTATGAGCTATCCTAAAATTTTCAAGTGAAAATTTCCAATCATAAAATCAATAGAATTTGCATATATATATTCAAAGAACCCAAAGTGGGCTTTTAGTTCTTCAAGGTCTACTCATCAAAAATATTCATCAGAAATATTCATCAAATTAATCCTTGATACTCAATTTTTTCTTTATCAAATGGGACTACTAAATATTTGGCTTATATATAATAGTATGCTCTAAACGCGCCCATACTCTTCAAATGGACCCTCTTCAGATATAAAATGAACCTCAAGTGGTCATAAAATGGATATGTGACAAACTTTTAATGGGTTGAAGATAAGTGGGAGCAACTTAAAGCATATCAAGAATCACTTTAAGGTTTAAATGTGGATGATTAAAGCATGTGGTTGGGTTCATTTTTTAATGAAGTAATAGGTGGGCATTTATGTATTTAAGTAAGAAGTTGACAAGCCAACTTCTTTATTTGGAGAATGCAAAATCTGAAAATTGATTGGATATAAATATGGGCACTTTAAGGACCCTTGCTTGTTACTTACTGCAAATCCCTACGCTTATTCTTGGTTTTTCCATCTCCCTTTACAAGCAGCATGTGTGATGATTTTGCCAGACCTACTGTCATAAATAGGTACCTAGGACCAAAAACTTTGAAAAATCATAATCAACTCAATACTGCTTGGAAAATTATGAAACCACTTGTATTAAATGCTGCATCCATTTATCTTTCTCTAAAAAGTAAGCAAAAAATCTTACGATCTACAAAAGCCTATGAAAAGGCAAAACACCCTGTAAATGATACTTTTTAGAGCATGCTACCTTAAACTCCATTGGATTGAAGAATGTCTCATACATGTACAAGGGAATGCCCGTGGAAGGAAAGCATTTTACTAGAAAAGGCTCCAACAAGGAGGGCTTTTTTTGGTAAAATGCCCAATGACAAGGCTATTCCTCGACATAAAGCACCAACAAGAAATTGGGTGACAAAGAATTGGCACAATGAATGAAATGAAATGGTTGGATGATGAATTTGGAACTCCTAGTTACATGGGAATACCTTAGAATGTGCAAAATAAACCTAATTACGTCACAAAATATGTCTTGGTAAGCCATTAGAAATTTTGTGGTGGTGCTTCACATATAGGACAATCATTGAGGCGGAGGACATTATAACAAAAAATAGGATGACGAGGAGAAGCCTTCCTTGTCAACTTGTTTTTTTTTTAACAACAAGGAGATTGCCCAACGTAAATGCCTCTCCAAAAATGGATGAATTATGTGATTGATAAATGAAAAATCTGTAATCACCGATTACACAAATTTCACATAGCAAGACGAGATTACGGGAAATAATTTGCCCGCCTTTTGAATGGGACATTTCTTGGGTGGGGTTTACGAACAGATTCCAGAATGAAACACTTGCAAGAAACTGAAGAGAAAAATGCTGACCCGTTCTGCAAGGCTGGAGTAAAGCAAGAGTCTGTTCCTCCTCCAGGTAGAGAGCATAATAACCCTAATTACAGAATGTTACACACAGAGCTCAACACCAAATTTCATCAAAATTAGCAGCAGTGACAGCATGCCAAAAGTAGAAGGGCAGTGCCCAAAAAGCTCAATTATACTTGATGTTGGTGAGAAGCCATGCCTTTGCTCCCACTGTAACTTAACCAGACTCATCATGCCTCAAAAAATTTCCTCCTTGAGCAACACCTCCCAATGGTAAGAGTTTTAACCCCTACATGCCCAAGGCACCCAAATCTGGTGTTTGTAAAACTTTGAAGTTATATAAAACCTAACCAAGTTGCTATTTTTAGTATTTTATATTTTTGAAAAGTTTTTCTTGAAGTCTAGTTTTTAGCATCGAAAATCCAATCTTGAAAATAAATTATCCATCCCTGCGAGTTCGTATTTTTAAGTTCATTTTTTGTTGTCGATCTGCCTCAGTAAGACGATGCAGCAGAAGCTTTTGTTGCACTCAGCATCCCGACGTAGTTTTCAAAGTTCTTCCAGGAGGATCCTCCAGACGCCAAAGCTCTCTGAGCATTCCCTTTCATTGTCTGCATATTTTCTCGAATGATTCGACCTTCTTCCTCCTGCATCAGCCTGCGAACCCCCTTTTCTGTTTCCGCCTTTCGAACTCGCCGTATAATCCTGCCAAGCTCCCCCAGGTCCCGCTCTGGATCTATGGGCTCTCGCTCCAGTTCCACCGCCAGTCTTGCAGTGTCCACCAAGAACCTGCAGCAGTTGCGCCACGTCCTTACAATTTACTTCAGAGAATGCAATTGAGAGCCGTGCAACAGTAAGAGTCTAGAACTTACAAGGTAACTCAAATCTGGAGCTTGTAGCATGATTTCGATGAAGATGTTAAAAGATTGTGTGAGTGAAGCAAAAGAAAATCTTAGAAAATTACTTGACAAAATAGAAACTGGTAAGAGGGGAGTAGTTGTGGACGAGATAATGCTCAAGAGACAGGAGGCTCGGTGGCATTATGGGACATAATGCCAAGTCTAATAGTTCTAATCATCACAAATGCCTGTATCAATATTTTTTGCAAAAGTAAGGGTGTAGTAAGAGGGTCTGCGTTATGAGTTATAACACTTTTCTAACTAATATCCAATTGTGACAAATCTGCAGAGTTCTGTATATGTATCTTGAACAAATGAATGATAATCAAGGCCGAGTACTCACCTGCTGCTGATGTTTTGGTCTGCATAGAAGGGCCATGTAAGCATTGGGACGCCTGCGCACACACTGTCCAAGACCGAATTCCACCCGCAATGGCTAAGAAAACCTCCAGTTGCAACATGATTCAAAATCCTTCTTTGCGGCGCCCAGCCTGAGTAGCACATCCCTCTTCCCTGGATCCGCTTCTCAAATCCTAGTTCCAAGCAAGAGTCACGGCAAAGAGTCAAAAAAGGGCTCCAGAACTTCAAAGGGCTGGTGAGAGTCTGTTTTATTCAAGATCCCCACAACCACAAAAATTGCATAGCATAGCATAGCATAGCATAGTGGAACAAGTACAAGAACTACCGTGTCTCCCATTTCCGGGATGAATAATCATAAGATTCACACATGCACAACCTGGATACTATTTGGTAAATTTGTAGTGAAATCAATCCAAAATCATTCACTCTAGAAACTAGATATTTGCCATAGCCTGAGCAGAACATGTCTGATTTGCAGAGCATTCAGACACATGAGGCAGGGAGACCCAAACTTGTCGAAGTGTCTAAAAGTATCACTTCCGAATAGATGTTCAGCAAGTATAAATCCTCTTGATCAATATCTTCATAAGGTCATGCCAAATTGCACCATTTCAAAATAAATATCTGTTTTATGCCAATTGAAAGTAGTCTTTCTTTACGTCAAAAAGTTTCCATTTCTATTTAAAATGTGGAGGAAGTTGCCAATTCTAAATCAATAAAAGTGCATGAACATAATTTACAAGTGTTTTTTAGGTCCCAAACATGAATGAATGTAGAAATACAGTGCTTCACCAAATTTTAAGTGTTCGCCATCTCAGCACTTTCTCAAAAAAAATTTACAAAACCCGGCTTGCTGCTGATCGAGGGCCTTACAGCGTAAAATAGCCCCGCCCACAAAAAACTTCGTTGAGATTTTCTTCTACAATATCAAAGACCAGTTAAAATATATACAAACAGGGTTTTCTCACCTGGGGGCAGATAATCAGTCATGGAAGCAGCGGCAGCTCCGGCGGCCGTGTCATTGGTCGGCTCCGAGTCCGGAGGCCGCACAATCCACAAGAAGGGCTGGCCACTTGCTTCCAACCCCATCGCCATCTCCAGCAGCTGCGCTGCCTGGTGAGTGGAATGGCTTCCAAAGCACACGTACAACACCGAAGAAGGTTTTTGTGTGTTCAGCCAAAGTATACACGGGTCTCTTTCCACAACTGCATGGTGTTCATGCTGGTTTTCGCTAGTTTTGGTAATATCAGACTCTGGCAGCAGTGGACCAATTTCAAACAGATATTTCATCTACACAAGTGCCACAACAATCACATCAGAAGCAGGGATGAAAACAGAGCTTTTAAATCCTAAAGTGAAATAAGCTACAACTACACTATGAAATATGTTTGGGAGCCTCTCATGGCTTATTGTAGCTGCACAACAAACTAAGGGACAGAGCCTCTTGTCGTGTTGCCTCTTGTAGTTACGGCGTTTTAGAACACCAGACTTGGCATTATATATGAAGGCAAAAATATTCGAAACTGTAAATATGGTATGATAGAACAGAGACTGACCTGCACTCCAGGAGTACCGATCACTTTTGTTCGCACGGCATCAACGACTTGATGTTCCAAATCGTAGAAACTGTTACTCAAAACCACGTCTGCCGTGCTATATCGATGCTCGTTGTACTTGCACCACTCGAAGGTCTCGGCAAACAGGTACATGGACGGCAGGTCCGCAGGCTGCAGGGGCGGCAGACCGGGAATGTCCGTTATGGGAATGTCCTGCGTTGCTGGGGTCACTGGGGCTCGGCCTTCTCGAGCAAGTCGTTCTGACTGAATGCCAAACACAAGCCAAGAAATGTTTCAACACTCAATGGATTGCGAAATGAATCCCTAAACTATTATCAGAATGTTAACATAAGCCAAGAAACATCCCATAGCTCCATGGATTGCAATAACAGGCAGCTCTGTATGAACAGATTCACTCGGGGATTCAATATGAGCTACCTACTATCAGAATGTAACCAAAAGCCAAAGGATCACGATCACAGGCAACTCATATTGAATCCCCTTTGAGCTGCCTGTGAATCTGCATACTTAAAATATGATCAGAATGTTAACAAAAGCCAAAAAAGCATCCCATCGCTCAATGAATTGCAATCACAGGCAGCTCATATTGAATCCCGGGTGTGAAAAATGTAATTAGGGGTTCAGGGTCGCACGATTGGATGACAGAAATTGCGAGATTTGAAAGTCTGAAGTACTTAAAAAGGCTTAAGACGCACTTGACCAAGATTGGGAAAGGAGAGGCTGGACCAATCAGCATGACACCCTTTTGCCTTGCACCTGCCTTGCTCCCTCAACACTCCTCTCAATCCAATGTTGTGTCTAGCGATTGATTGGCTTTGGGAGCTTTGTGTAAAAGAATGCCACAAATTTGGCGTCCAGAATCACGTCAAATTAACAAAATTGACGATGACCCAAGAATGAAAGGAATATACACCTGCAACCCAATGGAGAGACAAGCCACAGGCGAGACATACAACAAATGCTTCTCAATCTTGAGCTTCTGCGCCGCGTCTTGCGCCCAGCACGCGTCCTTGTCGTGCACCACGCACACAGGAAACCCCCCTTCGGAGTCCCCCATCTCCGTAATCACTTTTACCAAGAGCTCCACCGCTTTGCTTCTCCCAGCTGGTGTATTCCACTCCATGAAAAGCTCAATGTGACTCCGATGCTCCGCGCCATCTCTGAGCCCTAAAAAACAAATCGGCAACTGCTGCACGGATTGGCTATGATGGTCCATGAGCTCCGCGGTGTGCTTGTCGGAGCTTACGACGGTGACGCTCACCCCTACGGACGCTAATCGCTTGGCGAACAAAAGGAATGGAGTGCTGTGACCTGCTGCAAAGATGGGGACCATTACCACGTGAGGACCCATCTTGCTCCTGCGACTAAAGATCGAAAGACTACGGGAATTTGCAAGCAGGGTAACGAAGAAATTGAAGTTGATGATGCCGTCCTTGGGATTGTTGGGAATGTTCAAGTGCTGTAACTATGATATTGCTATGAACTAATGTATTGCTCAATTCTCAGCTTTGCGAATGCAACCTCAAACATCTGCACGGGATATGCATGCTTTGTGGGATACGCACACAATGACGTCAATAATCTGACTGCCTGGAGTCACGAAATGGGATACGCACACAATGACGTCTAAAATCTGACTGCCTCGAGTCACGAAATGGGATACGCACACAATGATGTCTGTAATCTGCCTGCCTGCCTGGAGTCACGAAACCATATTCTGATAAAAGTCTGCACATGCACAGGACTTGCGTGCTGAAGTGTGGGAGGTGTGCAGGATAATTCGGAAGTGATATTTCAGCGGATTGTCGGTTTTCAGAAAAGCTCATGTTGAAGAGGTCCTCACGTTAGTGCATACACCTTTTTAAAGATCTTTTTGAGCAAAGAGCTGTCGCCGGCTCATTCTTCAACAGGCACGAGTATGTTCACGCAGAGTACACTCAGAGTTCGTTTTGAGGTAGTCACGCCCTCGGCAACCAATGTACTGTACATTAACCTTAATTTGACAGGTGGAAATTCGCCAATCAGTTATTGATACAATATCTGACTAAGGTACTAGTCCATGAAGATTCAAGGCTGGGACGATCGAGAAAGAGTGCCAAGTGCAGTGCGGTATCTAGGCAGTAATGTAAATTATCCGCAACGACACTCTGTGGCTGAGACAAGTAAGCTTACAGCAGATCCAGCTCCATATGGGTGCTCTGTTGCAAATTTGTACCATTGAATTTCAAGAAAAAACTTTTTATTTTTCATATTTCTCACTGCCCTAAAAAGTGGCAGTTTTGGGCAAGTTCTGCTCCAAAAGGTGCCTAGGTCCTTTAGGAGTTAAGTGAGGGGTGACTGAGGTAAATTCAATTATTATCACCACACAAAATCTACCATGATGATAAACTCTTGAAACTCCCTTGTGGATTCTAGCCTGACATCAATAAAACTCATTCACTAAAAGTGGGGACACTGCTTGAAGAATTGTAAACAGTAGCCCCGGAATCGGGAAGCGAATCGGGAAGGTCTGCGTTACCCGAAGCCGGCAAAGGTACCGTCCAGACCCCTGTTAGTGCCTGGAGGAGCTTCGCAGTTTTAGGTCGAAGATTTCGATGTGGCATGGTGCACAACATCCCCAAGTGCAACACGCGTGTCACTTCTTCAGGCAAGACTTCATCAGACTCCACTTTCATCTCAAGTGAGGAATCTACCACTCTGAACAACTGCTTTTTCACGTACTGGCTCCACACCCATTTCACCAAAGACTCAGACTTAGAATCTTCCTCCACCAGCTTATGAGGCACGCGCCCACTCACCACTTCTAATGCCATAACGCCAAAACTGTAGACGTCCGACTTCGGTGTGAATCTCTGGTAACATGCGCTGACAGGCTCAATGTAACCAATCGTGCCAACAACGCGTGTGATGTCGATCATTTCTGTTGTCATATTCCCTTGGCCATGGTCAGTCAGCCGGGCCAGGCCAAAGTCGCCCAACCTTGCATTCATCTCGGAGTCTAGTAAAATGTTGTTGGGCTTGATGTCCCGATGCAAGATGCACTCTTCCCATCCGTTGTGAATGTAATCGAGAGCTTTAGCCACACTTTGTAGGATTTCAAAGCGGGATTTCCAAGACAAGGTTGGTCTTCCATTCTTGGGGTACAGGTGCTGGTCCAAGCTGCCATTCGCCATGAACTTGTACACTAGAAGAAGCTCCTTTTGTTCCTGGCACCAACCTAGCAACGGGACGAGGTTACGGTGACTCAATCGACCTATGCTCAGCACTTCCGCGTCAGATTCACGCTCCCCCTGCCTGGAGTTTTGGGAGATTCTTTTGATGGCAACAGAGACTTCTTCCCTTCGATCTGAACTTACCAATGATCCTCTGTAAACCGAACCAAAACCTCCCTTTCCAAGGAGCCTGTCCTCACTGAAGCTGTCTGTGGCAAGCCGAAGCTCTGCGTCTGTGAACCTTCGGGGACCAAAGTTGATACCATCGAACCTAGAGTCAGCATCAGCTTTTGGATTGGCAGGCCTTGTACATCTACGCACACTCAAGAAGGCGATTACCACCAGCACCGAGAGAGTCACTCCACTTCCGACTCCCCAAAACAATCCTTTGCCATAGTACGATTTTTTTGGCTTGGAAACGGTCCTCCTGCTCCAACCACTGGTGAGGAGTTTGAAACCTCCAGGTGTGAAAATTTCCAACTAACGATCTTAGGAACCTGCATGCTATGTGCCGAAGTCGCAGCTGTAAACCCCATATAAGACTCTGATGGCACAATAGCATATCTCGTGGAGTTTGACAAATCCAAATCCTCCGAAAACACTCGTGAGGCATCCGATTTCGTCGCTATATCATCCTCGGACGCAATGTAAAACTCCACCGTCTTCGACCCAGCATCATAGTCGATCCAAGCCTGGTACTTCTCCATCCTGTCATAGCTCTTATTCATTGAGACGTTGTACTTCGTCAAGTTCCAGACTCGACCTCTGCTGTACTCCTTCTCGTTGATCAAGAGCGAGACGTTGTGCCAGTAGGTGAAGAACTGAACTGCAACCACCTGGATCATGGGGTTGCCACCAGGTTTCAACACCGTGTCGTCGTATAAACCAGCTGCTAAAGGGGTGCCGACTGTTTTGTTGGCGGTGATGGAGAATGTCAGAAAATCTCCGACTGGGACGCCGAATTGGGGGGGCTGGATGGTAAAAGTGAAGGAGGTGTTCCACGAAGTGGCGAGGCCTGTGGGGGTGTCGAAGATTCTGACTTTGGTGGAGTAGACGGCTTTGCAAGCACTGTCAACTGCAACTGAGATCGAGGAGTCGGAATTGTTTCGGGTGGCAGTCATTAAGAGAGAGCCAGTGCTGTTTTCGACGAGGCAGGTGCCGCTTAAGCTCATGTCCTTGGAGAAGTCTGTGATGGTGAAGTTCACGTTCTGGCCAAGAGAGAGAGAGGACAAACATAGCAGCAGCCATGTCGCAGCGTAGAAGAAGATCACCTGATGCGAATTTCGTCATTTAAACTAATACTGTCAACGAATGAACTGTTGGGGGACACGTACACCCATACATCAATACTGCCCCAAATGCCACACCTACACATGGACTAAAAAGTATCACAAAAAGCTAGATATTAATGACACACGTACATGCAAGATGTACACAATCAAAGCATGAGAGTCTGAGAGTCCAGTGTTCTACGTATTGGGTACAACATTCTTAGAGACAATATTTTGAAAATTCATAACTTATTTGTACCTTATTTTTACCATGTCCAAATAATGCATGTGCAAATCAAGGGCCGTTTTGCACTATGGTGGAGAAGTGCACCAATCACGAATTGCAGGGAAATGGAGCAATATGATTGGAGGAAATTTTGTTCTTCACCGGATTGAATTTACACGACGGCCAAGACTTGTCCGGTGGAGAACTTCAAGCATGGATGAAAAAATGACATGGCTACCTATATGGCAATACTTTTTGAAAGGGGAATTCTCAGGATGTCAAGTTTCTTAGGCGGCCTCAACCCCTGGACAAGAAACTTGGCCTCTTGGCCTCTAGAGAACTCCAACTTCATTCATTGTCTTTTTACTGTGACATCTCAACCGTGCAATTGAAGGCTTTTTAAAAAAAAATCTTAAATAGCATTATCTCTTTGCCTCTTTCTCTTTCACTTTGTAGTACCAACTAGGGGTTCTTTCACTTTGAAGTGTTTTTGTAGAATAGGTGCATTGATTCTTCATTTTTTGTTTTTCATTGAGATGACACATCAACAACTTTCATTTTCTCACTTGAAGGTGTTTTTTTGCTTGACAAATTTCTATTTTAGGATTTCAAATTTATTTTGAGACCTTAACTTGAGTGTGGAGCTTGGGTGAAGTTTTTTGTGTTTAGGAAAGTTTCTACTCTTCATTCTTACAAGACTATGACTATCTCTTTCCAAAAATATTCCAAACATGACTTGGATTGAATGAAATATGTACTATATTCATTTTCAAAATCAGCGCATATTTGATTGATTTGAAATTTTTATCACACAAATTAGACAAGTAGAAACATTTTTTTCAACAAGTTTTATTGAATTTATTAGGCACCGGATGCAAAAGTTATGACTTCTCAAAACTCACTACAATCTATAAGAAAGCCCTAAACATGTGGGAGTGCCATTAGAGGTTATGGGTTCTATTCTTGTGTACGGTCAAAATTTTCCTTTTGGTAAAGTTGTCCACTGGATTTCAGATTGTGAAGTTGTCCAGAAGACTTCTCCGCTTGGTGTTTAGACTACAACCAATCAAGACTTCTTTTTTTAATATTTTCTTTTCTTTTCATCTTCTTTAACATCCCACTGCGTGCCTAAAAATAACCATGTCTTGGCCAAAACCTCTTGAACGACCAGAGCACTTCTCCACCATAGTGTAAAGCGATCCTAAGTTGAAGTCCTCTTTCATGATTAAACAAAAATAATATACGTTTAATAACGGAAACGTAATAAGCTCAGTGATGGATTACTGGTGTGCATATCGTACTCGGATTCTTCCAGACCCAACTCAAACTATATATACCAATTTGAAATTATTTTTATTTGCACGCAGTACCTGGGTATAGCCCATCATTATGGGTTAAAAATGGTGAAGCTTCACAAATTTAATTGGCAGGCACAGTGAAGCAGAATTTTGCGTCGTTCGACTGAAAATTGGAGCCCAGTTGACCTTCATACCTACATTTCACCCTCGATTTTAGAGCTCAAGGTCTCAGTTGGCCAACTCATTACCTGAAAGTCATAGTTTCAAAGCCTTAGGCACTTGAAAGCAGGTAGTTCATTTCAGAGTACGGTATTGAGAACTTGAATAGATTTCACATTTTTTGTACTAGGAAATAAACCATTTTTGACAAATTTGTCCGTGCATTTCAAAGTGAATAACCTAATCTTGCATATACACAAAACAAGCAAATGGAGACAGTCTGCCGACGCACCTTTAACGTTAAAGGTGCCATCAGTTGTTGTCAAATCCAATTAATGGACATGCCTTCATCCTGCAACCGGTAATTCTTTCTTTCTTCACAGTTCAAGTGCGTCTGTGCTCTTCTCTTCTGTGCTCTCCGGTTCACATGCACCTGCATTGTATGCAGCATGCACTCATCCTCACATTTTGTGGCAGTGGCCTTGAAATGGTGGATTAAATCTGAGAAAG
This sequence comes from Antitrichia curtipendula, assembly GCA_951230915.1. Classification (NCBI taxonomy): domain Eukaryota; kingdom Viridiplantae; phylum Streptophyta; class Bryopsida; order Hypnales; family Leucodontaceae; genus Antitrichia; species Antitrichia curtipendula. The sequence goes on along the minus strand of OX579633.1, from coordinate 49,012,438 downwards.
GGAAGCAGAAATAATAAACTAAGTCCCTAATTGCAAAACATTCCTAAAAGCGATATCCTGAATCGATATTGCACGAGGTGAGGATTCACATTCGTTTTCAGAATGTAATTTACATTTGCAGTGGAATTCATGTCGAATTTTAGATCATCTACCGATAAATCATTGAACCCCTGTAACCTTGGGTACAGCATCCAAATAAGGCATACTTTGGTGCTACGGAATCCCCGTACAATTACCAACAAAAATCAATGAGAATTTGGTCTGTCTAATAATGGGAACTAGCTATGCTCAGTCAATTTGAAGTGTAAACACCAAACTTCAGCTAGCTAAAAACCCACATATATTGGACAGAATGACAAGCAGGGAAAAGCAATGTATCAGCATAATATGAAATCTTCAACAGAGACAAGACAATATATCTTCAAGCAACCATCTCACATACATCCACTTGACTCGATCTGAATGTAACATACCATATTATGCCTTTATGTCCTTCCACGGCACTCCGTTAACCTTGAGCTACGCGGTCCATTGCTACATTATGAATCCTTAGTTTCCGCAGATCTGATATCAGATTCAACCTGAGTGCAAAGATTCGAGAATTCTTTCACACGCGCTTGCATACGTGGAGAGACTACCCAGGTCTGTCGCAGACACCCATACTAGTAGTACGTATAAGTACGTACGTGATTCTGCTTAGCTAGCAGAAAGCAACAACATCAGCAAGAATTTTGAAGCCAACAACATAACAATGAGGGAGAGGAAAAGACGTACTTGCCTTCAGCCAGAGCACAGACTTCGTCACAACAACTTCGATTGACCTCCGACCACCGACTCCAAGATTACGTTGCAGTCACGTACTGTATAATTAATTCTTCATTCTTTATTTAAACATTTGGAATCTGATCATGCCTTCAGAACCAAAGATGAATTTAAGATCAGCTAGACCCCTAACAAAAAAACTCTCTAGCACCTCAGTTTCCTCACCACCTCAAAGCTAGCTTCCACTTCATCTGAGCTTGTGAACGGCTCACCCCACTTCAATTCCTCTCCCCTGAGTCAAAACCCTCCTGCATGACAAGCTACAGCGAAGCACTGTTGCGTCCACGCGACCAGACAAGCTAAAAGCGACTCACAAGACGGAGGCAGGCGCAGGTTCCGTACGTACCCTCCTGACCAGCTACAGTACAGCGAAGTACTGACCAGAAACTCAGGAACAAGAAGCGACTAAGGTCGAACCACCCATTCCCGATCAGGGACCTAATTGCGATCAAATGTAAAGACCGTATTCATTTGAGAACTTAAATGTTCTTACACCATAGATAGCTTATGGTTTGTTGACCAAAATCTTAAGCTATCTATGGTGTAAGAACATTTAAGTTCTCAAATGAATACGGTCTTTACATTTGATCGCAATTAGGTCCCTGATCGGGAATGGGTGGTTCGACCTTAGCTCGATCACATGGCGGAGGCAGGCGCAGGTTTCCGTAGCCGCTGGCTGCAGAAGGATCAGACTGATTGAGGTTCAGTCTTTTCAAATAAAATCAGAAAATAGTTAATCCCTAAACATCCGGAGTCTTCTCCAGAATTCACGATTTGAGAAAAAAAATCAGTACAAAAAGTACTATTTGGAAGAATATTTTGGAATTGAAATACAAATGAAAGTTGTAGGTTTTGAATTTAAGATTCCATCTGTAAGGTTAGATTCCATCCATATGGTTAGATTCACCAATGTTATCACCAATATTTTTTTTATGATTTTGAAAGAGAAATTTGTAATTCCTTCAAAACTCCATTAGAAGCAAAATATTACTACCTCCATCCCAAAATGATCTTCATGTTGGACAAAATGTTCCAGATTAAGGCTAAAAATAACATTTAAAAATGCTTTTTGCACTGAAAGTACAGTTTGGTGCATTCTTAGCATCCAAAAAACTTTGGGCTTTAGAGCTCTTTTCAAAGTGTAGTTTGAGAATATTGAAAAGTGAAATTTTGGGAGCATATTCAAAGATCACCAATGGACATTTAATTGTTGAGTGTAAGGTTTTCAATTTATGGGCATTTAATACGTGCCCAAGTGCAAAAATGAGATCATGGATGGTTGAACTAGAATCAATGCAAATTTGACTTGGCCTACCACTTGACATAATTCCACACTTGTAATTTTAGAAAAATATGTACCCTACTAGTAACACCAAATCCAACAGATAGATAAGACAAGAACTTAATAAAGTATTTCCACAAATTAGGATGACTTTCATCCAAGCATCAACAAGAAAGAAACAAGAACATGAATATGTTCATTGTCCAAAAATTGGACTTCAGAGCACTTAGGGGGGAGTTTGACTTGAACTAATATCATTGATGCAGATATAGATTTAATAAAGTTGCACACATAAATTGCACCAATAGCATCATGCATACAATATGAAAAGAGAGTATTGGATCGTCTAAATTGAATGACACTTTAAAGGACTAAATTCATTGTTGCACAATCATATATTACTTCCAATTTGGCCTTTTTATTTATACTGAGGTATCAATTTTTATTTTTACTACATGATTGAGATTGTACATGGTCTATCAATGTGGAACGTTTTTTTCCTACACTTTTAGAGGGTGAGTGTGGATAGGATTTGGCTATAGAAGTATGCAATTCTAGTGTCACTTATACTGAGTCTTTGAAATCATCTGGGGAACCTACAATGAACAAAGACAAGCATTTAATTCACAACAATTATAGCATTGTAATACTTATTACCAACCATTGAAAGACCTAGTAGCTCAAATTGGGACTCATGTTTTTTTTCTAGTTTTGAGAAGGTCACATAGATGCATTTTTTATATATATGCCAACATAAATATTGTACTAAATTTTCAAACACCTAGTAATAGTAACTAAAATTGGTGATCTCAACTCAATTCTTCAAGTCCTCAATCTTTGTCCATCAAATTCTCATATTTTAAAATATCTCTTGAATTTGAACCAACTTTAGAATAAGTCTATAAATTGTATACATATTGTATCCAAAATTGATTTTGCTTTGCAAAAAACAACTTCTTTCCCATAATCATAAAGAAAATAAAAAATAGACACTTATTGCTATACATAGTAAGTATGTTACAAGAAGCTACATCCAAACGTAATCAAGAACGTAATATGGTAGAATTGCCTTCAACTAGGTACTTGAGCTGTACAAAGTATTTTTTATTATTAAATTGCTATAAATGTTCTTGTAACTTTTAGACACAAGCAAAACACTTTATTGTATATCTATTAGATACCATATGATTTAACCCCTTAAGTTCCTTGACTATGTTTTCACCCCCAAACACTCAAAAACTGCCATTTTGAGCACAAGTATCAAACTTTAGAAAATAAACATTTTTGAACACATGTAACCATAGGATCTTGTAGTAAGCTAGTTTGAAAAGATGAGGAAAAAATTTCAGAATTTTCCGTAGTGTGGATTGCAAGATATTAGCATTTGAATTGATAAAAATCTTTTTTTGGTCCCAGCAAAAAACCGGGCAGCTGCACTTCACAAGGTCACTATTAATACCCAAAAGATGCAAACGCATCTTCTGGGTATTAATTAGCCTCCTCTTGTCCCTCCAAAAATCAAGAGCCGTCAATTTAAAAAAAAAAAAAAATAGAACCCTTCTCCACCGTCGATCTTGAAAAATAAGGGATATGAATATGAATACAAATATGGAATGGATATGGTATGAATACGATACGGATACGGAAACAACATACGAATATGGAATCATATATCCCATATTGTTTGCTACTCCTCCCTACCTCCCAAAATTACAAATGGGAGGGGAGGGGGAGTTGAAATGTCACAAATTTTTTGGGGGGAGGGTGTAACAAATATAAAAAAATTTGAATTTTAAAATAAATTATTGTGTGTGTGTGTGTAACAAATTTTAAAATTTTAAAATAAATTATTTGGGGGGAGGGGGATAATTGAAAGACTTGAGTGAGTGACTATGTACCCAGAAGATGCGTTTGCATCTCCTGGGTATTAATTAATCACTTACCTCACATTTGTATGAAAAATATCCAAAATGGTTGTTACTCTTTGGATTCATTCTTTAGGGCAAGTTGTCTACACGATTGAAAAAATTCAAATCATTTGGAATTGTACAACATATAGAAAAAAAAATATTAAGTAAAACAAAGTAGAAAAAGGCTCAGAACACTAAATGTTAAGAAGTTAGTTATGGAACTGAAAAATGCCAATTTCAATGGTTGTAATGTTGTAATAAACAATATGCATCCTGCAATTTTATTTTTTTCCAAAAATATTGAAAATTGAATGAAATAAATGAATTCAAAGTTTATTTTAGAGTTGACAATCCATAATTGCCCGCCAACTAAAATTCCTTATAACTTTTGACTCATTGATTGATATGGAATGATTCAAAGCTTTCCACAAGTATATAAATCTAGAAAACGAATTTCATTTTATTTTTTTGAAAAAAGTGATTTAAAAAGATCTGCCTAGACTACACCCCCGGTGAAAAAGTAACATATTAGGCCATAACTTTTGACTTGTATTTCCAAATGTCATAAAATTTTGTTCACGTAAAAGATATTCCTTGTCCACAACTTCTATTAAAATTTGGGTCTAAAATATGCAAATTTCTAATCACAGGTACTTGCCCAAAATTGCTATGTTGCTAAAAATAGCAAGCTTGTCCTTTAGAGGATAATTATGATTGTTCAAAGTATAACGTATTAGATTTCTAAAACCATTCTCTAATTTTGATGTACCTCGATTCAACATCTTGAATTAAGTATCTTCTTATTTTTAAGATTTAGTAGGATACAATTTTGGGTAGGCGATTGAAAATGGGTTCATCTACCTTGGTGAGAATACACAATGTGTTTCAAAATTGAATATTAAAGCGTAGTACACACCAGATTCAAAGGTGAAGGAAAAAAAATTTGGAGTTTTTGATTGGCAAAAATTGAGAGTCTTCAAAAAACGTATTTACACCATAAAATGAGAGGTCACATGTATTCAAGAAGGTCCAATGATGTGGAGTATATTTTTTTTCCTATGACTCAAAAAAATTCTTAAATTTTCAACCACCTGGAATTAAAATTACATCTACTTCAAGGAGGTGGATTTGATTGAAATTTCTGGGGTCCTCATTGAAAAACATTAATTAAATTTTTTTTGCCATTTCATGTATTCTTGACAATTTACCTCCAAAGGAGGACCTCTAAATTAAGTAGCAATGAGGGGCTTGGGGCTTGGAGAGGAAGACTTCTCAATTTTTTTGACCCCTCGTTTCGGGCCCAACAAACGTCTGTTTCCTAGGGTGTGATATTAAATGAGTTGATATTACAGAGGGACTGTAGACAACAGAAATATGAACGAGGCCCTTCTCGTGATGTTCGCTCCGTGGATTGAAGAGCTTTTGAGCTTGTTTCGAAATTTTGTTGTCGCTTGTCAGTCCTCTACATTCCCTTTCGTGAACAGATGCATTGGAGTTGAATTAGGGTTCCAATAATTTTTTCAAGCTGGCAAAGTTACGTGCTTGTTTTGAAATTTGTCAAACTGAGTCTGCAAGGCTTTTGGGGGCTCCTCCGATCGTTTCAGCGATGGCGTGAGCTTTTCGATTAGGTTCTCTTCTCAATAACGTCATCGCAATCTCAATGCAAGTGTGGTCACTGAGACACAATTTGTAACTTCAAGGTGAGTTCTGTTAGTGAGTTCTGTTCCAAGAGCGACGTCAGAAAATGCAGAATCGTTTCTTAGACGATAGATTGATGATCTTCTAGAGCTTTGAAGCTGAATTGCGCTTTCGTGGTGATGAATAGTAGTCGGGCGACGGGCTTTGACTGTTTGGGGATCACTTTGTGCGCTGTTGAGTTTTTAGGGTTTGGGCACTTGAGCTCGTTTCTTGTTCACGATGATGGTATTGTATTTGAAATATGCATAATTGATATTAGGACGGCTTATGCCAGGGGCGGAATAGCCTATGCTGAAAGGTACTTCGGCTCCAGTTGTGTTTGTGAGGAGACACAATGGAGAGTCAGATCACGAGGAGACAGGCATCGAAGGCATGGACTCCAAAGTGGAAAGATAAGGTACTGGAATCGTGCTTTCTATTTGCCTACAACCAAGTGGAGGAAAAAATGTGGAGTCTAGTTGAATTATGTACTTACAAAATTTAACTGATTTGATGGCAATATTGAGAATGATGGCAGCTTTTTTGACTTGTCCAGTTGACGATCTAACATTCTAATCGAACTTTCTTTGTTTGCTAGATTGAAATTGCATTTTTCTTTTCTAATTTCTTTTCTCATTGACAGCTTAGATTTGCAGAAATTCTGTCTTTGAGTCTTCTTCAAGGGTCAAATCATTTTTGTAGTTCAAGATATTTTTGCAAAAGGATTAATATAAACGGATGAGCTAATGCTCCGTGTAACCTGCGTGCCCTTGATTAAGTGCTGACGCTTTCAATTAAGAAGTTCAGCGGAGTTTGTTATTTTGAGCTGATGGCATCCTCTGCTTGTTCTATTAAATTCATGCATGCAGTATTCAGTGGCTCAGGGCTGACCCTCACCATGTGATGTTTTTTTGTCAGTTAAAAGAGATGTGCCTCCAACGAGTACGAGCTGATCGTTCTCAGTTGTTATGGAAGATTCGGACTGGCCCTCTACCTGTATCTGAAGCTACTACGCATAGGAACAAGGTAATTACTTGGCAATAAATGTCTTCTATTCTTACTCTTTTCCCCCCTGCGCAAGTTCATTGGCCGAAATCCGTCTTTATCTCCTAAGTGCCCAAATCAAAATTAGAAATCCACTTTGGTAGCTAATAGTTTAGTATAGCAACTTTCAAAGCGTATTTTTAACTTTTAAAAAATTGTAGGTTATGATTCTTCTTCCTATTGGTGCGTTTGGTTTCATTCCTTGAAATTTCTAAACGATTAATGTCAACTCTTATAGATGTGGAAGTGGACACTTTTGCCCATTTGGATGAAGTCCTGCGAATATTACCCGGGTTTTATCGTCGCGCTTTAAAGTATTGGGGTTTAAGCCCAAGCGCTCTGAAATCACTGAAATTTTCGTCAATGAGATTTTCTGATTATTCAATCTGCACTATTTCCTATGATGATAGGAGGCACCGTCATTTTGAAGACTTTTAGTTGAAACATAAGCAGCCCACTGTCTTACAACTGAAGACGACAATATCCTTGATGAATTGGGACAATTAGAAATATAGTGTCTAGGAGAACTTCTATGCATTTTGACATCTGACTCAGCCCGCATTGCCAAAACTTGCTAAGGCTAAACCATTTCAGTGGATGACGACCTTTTAAAGTTTTGTTGTTATCATGTAGTTTGTGCAGTCAACCTTCAGAAACATCGTAAGCGATGAGCTCAAGAGAGTGCTTGGAACTTCAACAAATGCAACCCAAAACGGTGACAAGGATACACCTCCTGAAGCGCAAGACGCAGACATGTTGTGGAACTACGAGACTATGACAGCACGAGCTCCCTCGGAACTTGCTGAGGAGGACTACGTGGAACTCATGGTAGCCATGGAGCGTACTTTGTACGATGATTTATTGGCTGAGATGCGGGCTCAAGGTACCACTGCATTTTTCTCCCCCAACATCCCACGTTGGATAACACCTATATACCCTTCTCAAGTTAAAAATAGAAGTCTACTTCAGAAGTTAATACTTGATTCTAGTAACTTGTTTTAAAGCAATATCTATTGTCCAAAAATTTAGGGTATAATATCTTGTTTCTATTGGTGTATTTTGTTACCTACCTTTAAGCTTCCAAAATGGCTTATTTCTACTCCTAGAGATATAGCTACTCCCGTAGATGTGGCCACTTAGGGATAAAGAGAATTTTGAAGGAGTTACTGGAAATAGCATAAAAACAGTAGCCATGGTATATTCGAAACAGTCTGTTCGATCAAAGCTATTTCTGTTTCAAATTATTCTGGAGTTGTCTAACAGAAGTTTCAATATGTGTGCAGAGGAAGCACTCTTGGAGGATTTTGAGACAGCCGTCTGTCTGGAAGATGATGCAGTCGCTGATCTAATACAAAATTTTCAAGAACTCTCCCCGGTACAATCATGTTTGACACCTTGTTTTTCTTCTTTTGATCGGGGTTTGGGATGTGCAGCTTGTATCAATCTTAAGTTACAGAGTGCTGGGAGGGGATGCTTTCGAACGATAGTTATCTTATGTTCTAAGGTTGAGGTACCTAACTGAGACAGGTTTCTAAATGCAACAGTCTAAATCTTGCGCAATGAATACATATTGAATTCGAGAATTTACACGAGCATAATCTAATCATTTCTGTTGGTTTTAGGTCATCTACCTAGAAAACTTTGAGTCCTTATATCTTTCGCATTCGTTACCCAAATTACCCATTCTTTGGTGCACTGGAATCCTCTTTGATTTGCTAACAACAATGTATAATTATTTTGACCATTGTTATATCTTTTGTATTTATTACCCAAATTACCCATTCTTTGGTGCATCGGAGTCCTCCTTGATTTGCTATCAATAATGTACAATTATTTGACCATTGTGATAATGACTACCTTATCTGATGGCCAAGTTGGTTTCTTTTGGTTGCAAGGTGTTCCAGACTGATTAGACGTTGTGCTTTTTCATGCTGCAGGATTCCGTGTTGTGTCCTCTTTGTAAGAAAGCGCAGCTGAAGCAATATAAAACTGTCATAGTCTGTACCTGTGGTGATTTTCGATTTGATACCAAAGATGACCAGGTACCACAATCCATCAAGTAGGTGCTGTCATGTTCATTCATTCACGAAGCAGACAACTTTGGCTATTGTTGTCGGTACAGCAAAGGTGCAACCGTCTGTATACAAGTACGCAAGTTTTTCAGATTTCAGATTCCAACTCAACCTTTTGAGTGTATGAATTTGAAACTGTGCAGATTGGGTTGAAGTTTCTACAAAGACGGTTGGCAGATGTGCATGAATATCACGCAGAGGGAGGCTGTTCGGCACAACCAACTTTTTCCATAGAGTCCCAGTTTGGTATTCCAGCCCTGCTCATGAGATGTTCAAAATGCGGATCTTTCCAGTGTGTTCTTTGAGTAGAGACAGTTGAGTACTGTCCATTGAGAGTACTTTCCAGATTTTTCCAATTTGTTTCTCACCATGGCAAGATTATGTAAATATGCCTGTGCAGCCTCCCAGACACCAGTGTCAAATAGCAATATGTCATTACAAGGCTCAAGGCAAGGGTTTTCAGAAAATTACGAACTTATTTAGCTATATATTAAATCCAATTTTGTCGTCGATTTTACTTGGGACTTGATCTAGCCCTTGATTGTACATGAGTTCCAAGTCTAATAAAATCATTATTCTAGGTTTCAACCAAGACATCAATAGAAGAGTGTGTTTGGGGGCAGTTCTTACTAATTATGCCTTACAGGAGGAGAGGCAGTTGGGGTGAACTGACCCCTTGCTCGTCCCCCCAAAGTCATTCCAGGGGTGCATTAACCCCTTAATGCCTCAATCCTTTTTTGAAATTTTGCACATTTTTGCTTATATCTTTGTACAGAAACATCATTTACTGAAATTTCATGAAAATTGGTCATTAAGGAGGGATGTCTTCTCAAGATTCAAGTGTTGCATTGGACGAATGAGAAGTTAGTTGGACGAAACAGCGCTTGCAAGCCCTTTGTTCATTGTCCATAAAATGGATGTTGGAGCACTTAACAATTAAAAAGGGCCCCCTATTTTGTGCTTGATTAATTTAGCAAATTCAAAATTAGCAGATTTTATCATGTGGCAATTTTTCAAAATTTCCCTCGGAGACAAGTGTGGGGTCAGTTCACCCCGGCCATAGAGGCAAGTTGAATTGCCCCCCTCATTCCCCTTGTAGTTTATCTTTAGGCAAAACATTGGAATTTTTTTTACTTGTTGCCTATGATAAACATTTGAAAATTTGGAATTCATATTTGGAATTAGAGACCCTATATTAGGTAGGAGAGGTGAAGAAATACCAAATTAATGCAGCACAAAATAGGGAACATTTTCTTACATTTATCCTTGGTTGGACAAATGAAGGGGGCAATTCACCTTGGTCACAAGTAGTACCCTTATTATTTTCTTTCAAAGGCATATATTCAAGATATCTCACCAAAATCCACTAGATAGTGAGAGAGAATATACCAAATTACTTCTTTAGCTCTTACAAGTTCAACTTTATTCTTTGTCAAATATTTGGTTCTTCCACTATAATTGTTTTCATCATGGTTTTGGTTCTATTAGATCCAATCACCATAAGTGTGTACATGATTTCTTCCTAAAAAGAAAATCTTGTAGCTATCTCAAGAATGTTACACTTTTGATCATTTATACTTTGTAATTATAAAATCATTTTACATGTGAAATATGATAAATCTCAAGGCTCTTATTTGATTAAAATTGTTCCCTACTTCAACATTATTTTTATATCCATTTAACATTTTTGTTGTAACTAATGAAGATTTTTTATAGCATCGAGTGATTTCTTAAATTCTACATCATTATGTAGAACATTGTACAATGCACTATTGTATTATGTCTAGTCATTAGCTTTTTACATCTTAAGACTTAGTATATAACTATATTGAACAATGCATATTTGATACCTATAGAGAATGTTTTTAAGAAATCATATTGCACAAGAAAACTAATGAAGTTAGTTAGCTTCATAGTAAGATGTTTAATCTAATTTTTCTCATTTCTAGAAATATTATTTTTCAAAGAAGTTTTTTATTTTATGAAAAAATAGACTTTCATGGAAACCATCCACGTGTGCAAGATTTTGTATTTTGGCATTTTTTCCCTCTATTACCTCCCCTTTTTTCATTGTTTTTATGAAAATCAATATAGATTTGTACAACTTCAAGATCATGTCTTTTGAAGTGTCAAAGCTTCAATTGTACTTTAATTTTCTTCATAAAGTGACCTGTATCAAAAGAGAATTTGAACATTGCAACATTTAGTCCACATGCTACTAAACTACAATAATTCATTGTAGATCTTTTGGCATTGCACACATAGACCTATCATACTCATAGTTTTTATTTGCAAAATAGCGGCAAATCATAATATACTTCAAATGTATTTTTTGAAAATGAATTTTGAAAAAAAAAGATACAATAACTAAAGATGGTCAAAGCAAAAAGCTTATAGCATCTTTTTGAAGGAAACTACTCTTGTCCATTTGGATGCTAATATGACTTAATTAATTCCCTACACATTTGTGATGATAATCCAATGGCATCCCTCAAGATTCAAGAATAATGAATGAATATTTTGCCATGTGTACAAATCGCATGAATGTATTCAATAACTTGAGTTCATAAATTCATCACTTTTTGAAAAATCAAGTCCAACTTTTTCAGCCTCAATTCCATACTAAATTTGGTTCCAATTTTCATTAACCCCTAAGAGTCCTTGGTATCAAGGGGAATGTAGATTTGGAGCTTTCTAGACAAAAATAAATTATGCCAACAAAGAATCTAGACATAAGATCTTCATTTTTGCAAACTTTTCATTTCCTCCCATCCCTACCTAAACTAATTCAAAACCTTGTATATAACTCATGAAGCAATGAATGATTGCTCTAATCACATTTCTAAAGAAGAAACAAAATTGCTTTTTCAATATACCTGGATGCACTTCATCCATTTTTTAAAGTGCCCATAAAAAGCTCTTAAGACCATTCATAGTTCATTTGTTGGAATTGAACTATAAGGTTGCAATCAAGGTGGGGTTTTTTTGGCTTTCTAGTGCCAGATTGCACTAGAAAAAAATAATTTGGCTAAAAAATGGCAAAAAATTGTATTGTTTTTTGCCAAAAAAATTTGAATTACAATAAAATCTAGGATGAAATAGCCAGATTTTGAATGAAAACAAAATTAGAGACATATGGTATGTGCAAATGTGATATTTCCTATCCAATATTTGAATGAATGCTGAAATTTGGAGCACCAATATAATATTTTATATCACTACCTTGGCACTTTATAAAAAATAAAAAATAAAAAACCTTGGTAGCAACATAGCAAAATGGGAAAGGTAACTACAATTTCTTATGACCCCTTTCTAAAACTGACCTCTTGAGATATTTACCTAAAATATATTCCTCCGTCTATTCATGAAAACCTAAAATTACTTTTGGATACACCCGTATTTTCAACATTTGAGAATTCATAGTTTATTCATATGGTGTCCAAACAATACAAAAGAAGGGAATCTAGAGTACTCTTTTCACTTTTAACAAACAATTAGACCATTTAATAACATGAAAAATGCTCAATTGCTTATTCACACGCATTTACAATAGGTGTCATTACCTCGAAGGAGTAGGGGTCCTATTTCCATTACGAGTCGGTCTGCCCATGAGAATCATGCTGCATATAAACTGTCTGCCCATGAGGATCATGCTGCATATAAAGCGAAAGTCCTTCAGCTCCAAATCCACACATACAACAAAACTCCATAGATAATACAATAAAATTCTGAAATGTACACTTCGAATAGATTTGGCTGGTGGCCATGAAGCTCTGCTTTCTCCATTTCCATCCACAAGGTTGCGTGGTTTCCTCACACTTGGCTGCATTGCCGTTGCATCAGTTTATATACAATCCTCTTCACCTCCACTTTCACCCTTCTATTTGCGTTTCCTACCTGGTGTCCATTTCAAAGAACACAGGTTTTCAAAGCTTTTTAAGCATTGTTGAGCAGAAGAATGGTTGACAGTACTACAACTACAACAGCAACTTCCTGTTTATGAAACAGAATTGCATCGCTTCACGACAATGGCCGCCTTCTCCACATCGCTCTCCACTTCTCATTCTGTGTACTTGAACCCTTGCTCATTCCAATTTTTTTAGTTCTTTTGATGCATTTCTCAGTGGTTGCGCAATCAATTCGCATTGAATTGGAAGCATGTCGATCAATCGCAGGAAAGAGGGTGCGTCGTAGGCATTAATCAGGACATTTGATTTTAGGGTTTTAACCCAGTTTGGGGGAATTTTACGTGTTTTGCGTGGTTCGAATCTTGACTCATGATGTATCGTGCAATGAGAATATCAGGGAGGTGAGTAGGATGAAATTCATATGAAGAGTTTTAAATAACGTGAAGCGTTTATGTGAATTTAGTGGAGGAGACGTCTGAAACTTTCTTTAATGGCGTTGCAGGAGAGGTTTAGGGTTTAATGACTATGTGCAAACGAGTTCCCAACAGAAATGCGAATTTATGGCAGCGTCCAGAGGGCAACATAATGTTGTCGGTTCTAGACCTAGAAAGGTGACTGCTGCACGCCTTTTAGTACAAAATCCAAGCGGGTCAAGTGAAGATTCTGTGGTTACAAGTGTGAGAATGTCTTGGGGTGACGCCCGTAAAGCAGCAGCTTCGCAGATTTTCTCCTTAAGTTCCAAACAAGGTGGCGCTCCTGCTGAGGTTCGTTTCCCCTGTTCATATGCTCTTTCGGATTGCAATGGAGTCGTTTAGATGGTTAATGTTTACGTTTGAGTTCCTTTTTATTCAATCTCTTGTTTCTTGATCTATTTCAATATGAGCGAGAGACCTAGTTTGAATTGAGTTCTGGAAATTGTATGCACCTCTTTTCTTTCTGTCTGAATGGCCATTTTTATCCGTGTTGCGGGGAAATGGTGACTCAGGGCCACTGTTACAGGTCGAAGCAACTTGATCCTACACCTTGATTGGAGCAAACATTATTGTTACTTTGTTTTACCTTGTTTGGTTCAAGAATGAGCATGAAGAGTTGTCACTTACATGGCTCCTATGTGGCATGCTAAAATCAATTTGAGATAACAAGTTTTTAAGCTATTTCTTGGAGTTGGATTGGATACTTGTTATCTCAATGCATCATGAGGTGTCACGTATGCAATGGATTAGTTAATCTTGTTATTTCATGCCTAGTTGCTTATAGTTTTCGTTTAAATTTTATAATTGTTGCTTCCGCCCTTGTAGTCTAGAGTTGCTCTTAGAGTCGAATGATTGTGCGCTTTTATGTTTATATTTAATTTAACATCTCAGGATCAGGTGTTATTCTATTGTGAGGCTGCAGTTGGGTTCAATACTCGAAGATGAAGGAAGGCCAAAGTTGCTGAGGAAATTAAGTGAGGCGAATCAATACGTCCGCCATTTACAACATGAGGTCGGTCGGTGCTTTATTGGGGGATAGTCCTAGTCTTTTGGCGCTTTTGCCCTATCTTGTGAAGTTATTTGGAGTTTCTATTTGTTTTCCACACCCAATCAGTACTAAAGCTTTGGGTGTGGGAATCCTTTGGGTGTGGGAATCCTTTTCTGTGTCCTCAGTTGGAAGCCAAAGAATATGCTTTACTGGATACTGCGAGTGAGCTTTCTGCAATGGAAATGGAACTTCAGGTCCTGATTTCTACGCGTTCTCTATTACTGCCCTTGCAAATACAAATGTTAGCTATGTTCCTGACCGTAGTCGAATTCGTAGGTTGTGCAACTGCTGCTTTTCCTTACTGGGCCTTCTGCATAATCGATTGCAGGCTCTCGTACATGTTGCACAAGAAATAAGCAGACAGGGCATTAAACCGGGGACTCGAAAAATTAATGGCCGCTACTTACACTCTCATCTTGCATCTAGACTCGAAGGTGAGCATCTGCTCTGAATCGTAGATCTACTATATTAGCCGTGCCAATTACGCGATTTGAAGCCAAAAATGCTCTAAATAAACTTCAAGTTTATGCTTGAATATGCATCTTCAGTTCCATTATTGCAGATGTCAATCTTTTGGTTTGGTTGTGGATGAGACTTGACGACTTCTACGAGGCGGTTGATTTAAACTAAGTTTGAACCATTTTTCCAATGTCCTGATTTCTATATGACTCTGGAATTATGTTAGACATGGAAGAGAACGAAACATCATCTTATTTTGGGTCGATTGCCATTTTCATGCTCCAAAGAAAATATTTGAATGCTATGTATCGAGTGGTGGTTGCACGTGTTGACTTGCTGCTTCATTGTATTGTAGAGATCCAGAAAATTCTACACGAACGAATCAAGGATGCTGATCAAGTGCGGACCCGTGACATCGACCTTGTCTATTATGGAATGGCTGAGGTAGGGTTCTTATGTCGAACTCTAGCATAATAGAGTCTTTTTATCTCCAAGAGTTGAGTGCTTGTGTGATACCACTAGTGATATTGCCTTCACGGTCATAGGCAGCATGCATCAATGTTTCCTGAAGAGTATTTCTGTGGAGATGGTCTGGAAATGTTACGTTCTTGCAACTTGATCTCACTGGTTCTGAGAACCCATTGGGAGCAGGATGTGCAAGTAATGGGCTCCTTTGATGGATGGACACGTGGAGAACAAATGTCACCAGAGAGCACGGGCACATTCACTAAATTTACAACCATCATTAAGCTTCGACCTGGCCGGTAAGCCCCTCCATTTTCCTCAACTAAGCGTTGTGATAGCCATGCTTGTATACCTCCTCCCTTTCTAAGTCTCTTGCACTGCAACTAGATTTTCTCTTTGAAAGTTGTTTTATCCAGCAAGAAGATAGATCTTAATTTATTAATCATCTTAAGAGGTTCGACAGCATTGAATGTAACCTGCAAGGCATCTGAAGTATAACGATGCCTAATTTGCTTCTGAGAATGAACATTTCTGTCAAGCTCCTCATTAAGCTGATATCATTTCGTGCTCTAGGTATGAGATCAAGTTCTTGGTGGATGGGGAATGGAACATGTCCTCTGATCTTCCCACCGTGGGCGAAGGCCTTACCATGAACAATCTGCTACTTGTGGATCGGTTCTAATGCTTCAGTAAATGAGGCTGGTTCTTTTTAAACATCCTCGACTGTGAAGTTTTTCTGCTAGTTGTTTTCTTGTTGCAGTTGTCTCTTTTCATTCTTCAGAGTAAAGCTAGAGATGGGTTGAAACGGTTGTTTGTTTTGTAGCAATCCAACTTTGCTGATGATCCTAATTTCTCTTATAGGAGCTGAATAAATTGACCGCCTTTTCATTTTCCCTTTCGTAGGATGCGTCATCTGATAAACTAGAATCTACATGTTTACAAGTGTCTATAAGATGTGTTTTTACTGTTGACAAGTTCTATCCGTATGCTTCACACCACACAGAACATGCTTATTATTTTTGAATGCCATCCATCGGAGTGCTTTGAACTTTCTGGCTCTCAAGTTCCACGAGTTCTGACCTTTCAGCACCGTGCACACAACTCGTGGAGGCTGGGCATGGAGCATTGAAATGACTGGTTACAGTTTTGTTATTCAACTATAATATTTTTATTTAGTTTTGTGACTCTGGATTTCTTCATGATGACTTACGCTGATGACTGCCACTATGTTGCCCCACACTATACCCTAAAATCTTCAGTGTAAATCTTCATGTACTGTAAAGCCTTCGTGTACTGAAGATTGAAGGTTTTACAGTGAGATGCCACACATTGGCAGTCATCAGTGTGGAGGTTTGGCTAGGGTTTGTTTTGGGGGTGATTTATCGCTCTGATGTACAAATTCTGGCCTCTCCAGTTTGGTCCCTCCAAATTTGACCACTGCAGTGAGGCTCACTGTTCCCAAAAAATCGTTGGGTATTATAACATTATTGACCAACCTAAACCATTTCCCCTTGGAGATTGGGATAATCCCTCCTAGGATCCCTTGGATTTAATTAGATGATTGTCTTCGCTTGATGGGGTTTAGAATTGGTATTTGGATTCATAAACACAATATTGTAGTTGGGCTTCCTCACCAACAAGGTCAATAGTGCTGATAATTCTTGAATTTTGTTTCTCTTTATTGCAATGTTAGGAGGCTTCTACTTGGAGGGGAGCAAAAAGGACCTTCCAATGTTTGATGATAATGTTATGATGGTTGCTCATTGATGGCCTTTGAATGGTTACATTATGACTATTGGGACTTGAGCTTTTAGCCTTCTTGGTATCTATAATAGCCAAGGTACAATATTCCTACAAATTGTGTATTGTACATTTAGTTTTTTCCCTCATAGTGTGTAATACAATTGGCATTTTTTGTCATGCATAATTGGCATTGCATTCTCATGCAATTTCAATCAAGCATACCAAATTTTACTTTCAAAAAAACAAAACTCCATTTTCAAGTGAATTTTAAGGGTTTATATGATAATGTATTGAAAACAAATTGATTTAAAATTCACTTGAAAAAAACACAAATCATGTTTATTTAGAAAAATGTCATTAACCTGTAAAGTCCCAAGGCCTCTTTTCCATAAAAAAACCTCATAATTGCTATTTCTATAGAAAAGAGCAAATTTTTTTTTCTTTTTGCATATCTAACCGTAGAACCTTGTACTAGACTAGTATAAGAATGTGTGGAAGAAATTTCACAAACTTTGACCATGTAGATTGCAAGATATTTGCATTTGAAGTTAAAAAAACAAGTTTTTTTGCACCCTGCTCAACTACATTTTGGGGCTTTGAACCTTCGTAACTTATAACTTTGGTTCTAATGGTTTGAATTTTGAATTTTGAATGATGAAAAAATGAGTTGAAAGTGTACGAAATTAATTTAAAAGAAACCACATGTGATTATGATTCATTAAAAAACTGTTAAGTAGAGACAGGTTCAAGATTGAAGGAAAATCTAAATTGTAAATAGCTCTAAGATAGAATTGAAATATATTAATTTCAATAGTGAGATTGTTCTAGCAAGAGATCTTAACCTTGTAATTTTTATTTTTATTTATTTTTAATTGTGAAAATTGAGGTTAGAAATGAATCTGAGAATGAATCCTACAAGTTATTTTTTCAAGAAGTTGCTTTGGTTACCCCCAAAACAAGATTGTTCATAACTTTCACATAACAAATCCAAATGGAATAAATAAAAGCTTCCCATGTACATAAAAATATACTCTGTACAAGAAAAAAAAATTTAATTTTTTACTTTAAGTTTTTTTGAAGGTTTTTTCCTGCCCACCCAACTAAAAAAAGGGCTTCTTGTGCCATAACTTTTTCTACCAGGCTCCAATTGAAGTAAAAATTACTTTTTCAGAAAGCTAATGTGTTTTCTATCTTCATAAAAAAAATTCAAAAAATCAAAACAAATATTGAGACCATAAGAGCCTGCCCAAAGTCCATTTTGTTCCCTAAGAGGACAATGGAACTTTAGGGGTTAAGTAAAAAATATTAATCCATAGAAAGTTTAATGTTGGAGTGGCACATGCCCAAATTATGTAGAATAGTTATTTATGTATTGTAACTAAAATCTGGCTAACTAAATGTACTATCATATTCCAAGGTATAAGACTAGTTGTAATATGAGAATTGAACATGCATGTTTGTAGATGTATTAACCAATGTTCGGGAAATTTTTGGAGTTGCCTTGGTAACTTGCCTCTTATTTGTAGAAAGAGTCAAGGGGGGTCCAAGGGCATCTCAATATCTTAAAGACATACCAAATTTAAAACTAAACTCCAAACTTTATTACATTGGGCAAACACAAACAAAATAGTAGGGGCTAGCTACCACAACTAACCCTAAAGCAATACTCACCTTGTCTAAGAACATACCCACCTTTAGCAACCTGCGTATTAGCCTTGGATTTGAAATGGCAAGTAGATAGAATTTGACAATTTCATGAAAGTAGTGGCTACATATCCACCTTTTATTTTTGTACACGGGTTGGTTGTTGGTCCTCTTAAATTTTTGGTTTGATTTTTGATCCTCCATTTTCACACTTCAACTAGTTATTTTACCAAAGACATTGGCTAACAGTGAACTAACTGATGATTCTCCTCCATTGGTGTTAACTTGCCACAATACCAAGTTGGTATGGGAGGCCCCCCATTCTTGATCACCCTCCATTCTAGCTATGTAGGCTGCTTTATTTATGCTTAAGAAGTGATGAACAATGATTAATTATGGCATAATTCCCGGCACAATTGTGGCACATTATGATTGGCTACAAGGCTTTCAATATTGCAACCAACCCTTGGTCAAAAATAGAAAGGTCTATATGACTAGCATGGGTCAAACACAAATTTCAGCTAAAAAATTTATAGTAATATGTTTTGAGAAATAAAAATCTGAAAAATTATGGAAACCTTTTGAACTCTATTTTTGCTCATGGGAAAATTTTCCCGATGATGAAACCTGCCCTATAGATACGTGTATTTGCTTAAGTGGTTAAAAATGGGTTGCCTTCCTAAGTCATAAACGCATGATCAGGGATCCTCAAGAGCAATTTTTCATACCACAAAACCGTTGCAAAGAAGGCACCTGGTTATCATAATTGTGTAATCCCATGAAGATTGAATGGTATAAAGAATACTAAGAAATACAGCCCCGACTACAATTCTTCAGGTTAGGTGTGTGATTCCACATGACTGAAGATTATCCTCCATGCCATTGAAGTTTCCAAGAGGCATGGATGTGCGAGAATCTAAATTAACCCCTAAAATGCTCCCAAACTGTCATTTGTACTACATTCACGAGATTCGAGAAAAAGAACATTTTTTTGCCCATGTAACTATAGGATCTTGCAGTAGGGTGGGTTGAGAAAATGTGGAAAAGATTTCAGAAATTTTCACTATGTGGATTGAAAGATATTAGCGTTTGAATTCACAAAAAAAACTTTCTTTAGCCCTAGGAAAAATAAGGCAACTGCACTTCAAGAGGTCACATTTATATAAAAAAAAATGTCTGTGTGATTGGTACTTGGGGTGGGTGGGTGGGTGGGGGCAGTGAGTGGTAGCAATAGAAAACTACGCGCAAACAAATGATAGGGTGCCTAAAAAGCATTTGAGATAAAAATTATAATTTGTTTTTGTATACTATAGGGTACAAAAATGCCATGCCATGTCTTTAAACTACTATAGGGTATAGAAAAATAGGTTCAATTAGAGAAAAAATTAGACCTAGAATATCCCCTTTTTGTTCTTTTTTTTGGCCCAAAGTATTAAATGTTGCTGCCTTGTGAGTGGCATATTCAAAGGGTTCAATAATTTTTTAGACTTTACTAATTTCTATAGTAGACGTTGACTGGCTTTAGGTGACTGTCATTTAAATTTGGAAATTGGCAGTTCTTGTTCTAGGCCCTCTATTAGTCTATTCGTTGTTCCATCTGTTCCGGATTCAGGGTCCGCTATGGGGTTTAGGGATCGCCTAGTCTGTCTTTTCTATTGTCTTGGATTTAGGGTTGTTGATATGTGTTTGCAAATTGAAGGTGCCAATTTAGTGTTGTGAAAAAGACATGATATGCACATTTTTTTTCACTCATTGTGTTTGTAAACACAACAAGGATATTCTATTTTTTACTACCATTGCATACTACCATTTCATACTACCATGATTGTGCAAAAATATTTTTGACATTTTATTTCATACTATGATTTCATACTACCATAATAGTGCAAAAATAATTCTTACATATTATTGTGCATATTGTGAAGACATGTACATTGAATCAAACAATTTAGGTTAAAGTAAAGTTGATATCAAAAAGAAATCTCTATATCATTCATATTAATCATGTAAAAAGGACCTAAACCTAAAGTACAAATGATAGCATTCAATAATATGATACCTTGCTAGTAAATGAGTGTTATTGACAATTTTTATGGAAGATACAATAGTAGTATTAGTTTGGTTTTTCCAAGGCCATTTCTTACTTACTTTCTCACATTTTTTAGATCTTTTGTTTTAAAAAAAATTGACACGCATGACTGCATGAGTTCTAGAATGGATGTCATGTCAATCTTTAGGTCATGTAGATGTTATGACAAAGAAATGGAGTCCTTATTGGTCAATT
This sequence comes from Antitrichia curtipendula, assembly GCA_951230915.1. NCBI lineage: Eukaryota > Viridiplantae > Streptophyta > Bryopsida > Hypnales > Leucodontaceae > Antitrichia > Antitrichia curtipendula. The sequence goes on along the minus strand of OX579633.1, from coordinate 48,991,607 downwards.
AGTGGTGTGGGCATGTGTGAAGAAGTTGACATTGGTCATTGAAGGGAAGTAGCTTCATTGAATGCAAATAAAAGGTTCTCCACTGTAATAGCAGAGATTAGGTTTCAAATATTAACAAATAGTGACAAATAACAAATAACACTTTAATTTTTTGGAAGCAAATGACAATTGACAAGCTTCTATTCAAAGCTGAAACAAGCACTAGACAATAGGATCCTAAATCTTGGAATCCCTCTGCTCCACTATCTAAACTTGCCTTGCCTCATGTCCCTCCACTCATAGGCTACTTCTAGAATTTTGGACTACAATGTAATTATCCCTACCTTTGCTGCATTAGTTAAGAAACAAACAATATATTATACCATAACCGGTTGTTGACTTTTCAACGCTAACATGGCACTATCCCATTGGCAACCCGTCACCATTGCCATTATAAGTTACAACTCATAACCTTCTTTCCGTTGATCTTGCTTCCTACACCCTTGAATCATGAAGATCAAAGGTTGTGATTGAAAAATGTACAACCGGTTATGTACGATAACCTATTCGCCGCTAGCGCGGCTCATCGGTTATCTAATACATAACTTTTCACTTGTATACTCAGAAGTAATGAAACTTAGTGCACATGGAAGACAGTCCTCGTCCCCACCTTGTAAAAAAAAAAATAAGGGCTTGAAAAAGTCAAACCTCCACTCACAGTACCCTGTCCCCAAAACAACAAGCTGGTCCTTTATTGCAGTAGAATTATAGTAAAACGTGTTCATAAAATATGTATTTTTTCAGTGTTAAAATGAACCACAACTTTAATTTGTGTACTAAGTCCATAGTGTCACTCATGATTTTTATGATATATATATATATATATATATATATATATATTTATTTTTATTTTTATTTTTATTTTTATTTTTATTTTCAATATGTACACAACTTACACATCAGTGTTTCTTGTGGTGTTGGCAATCCACCAATGTCATGTTTGATGAATGATTGCCAAATGAATGGATCTAGCGGCTACCTGCAGCATTTTGACGTGAGGAACCCAATTCCTTGCACAACAGACACGTAGTAACTTTATGCCCTCATGACCTTGTCTGTGGGGGCATCATTCAAATTCAGGACATGCCCTTCTACTTTTGGTGTTTCAGACACTTGTCATTCTGCTGCTACGCCCATTGGAAAGAAGCCCTCACCTGCAACTCCATTATGGCCAGGGCTGGTAAGGTAGGTGGGCTTGAAATCCGACCCTCTTTCTTCAGATCGTCACCTGTAGGGAGCTCTAAATGGAAACTAAGGTAGCCGACCTCATTCCGATCAAGGACCTATTTTCGTTATACAGGTTACTCTCTTTCCAATCAGCAGGAGCAGGAGAAAAGTAGTGATTAATTATGGCACAACTCCCAATGCAATTGTAGCACATTACGATTGGCTGCAATCTTGGTTGATTTTGCAATCAACTTGTGGTTGGAAATGGGAAGACCTATGTGACAAGAATAGGTTGAACAAAATCCTCAACTAAAAAAATTCACAGTAATTATGTTTTGAGAAATATTAAAATCCTGAAAAAATATGAAATCCTTCTAAACTCTATTTCTGTACATGGAAAAATTTCTCCACTCAAGGAATCTGTGCTCCAAATATGCGCAATTGCTTAAAATGGTCGGAATGAGGTTGGCTACCCTAAATGGTTCTAAAATGGACTGCCAACCTCTATTAGTGCATAGTGTTGCATCATTAAGGGTTGTCAATCGGGATGGAATAAGAGCCAGGGAGAGTCCATTTCAAAGCCAAAGTATGTCCATTTCAAATTTTCGAAATGGGAATGGATTGCCCAATTGCCTTCTTATAAATGTTAAAAATAATGTAGGATCCGTTTAAGTTTAGTAAGGGTCACATTTAGAAGCCTTGTGTATTACTTTTTGAATGCTTCAGTGTTTGTTTTTGGTCAAACCATATATTTTTTCAGACTGCACATGAGTGAGTTTTGCAAGACCTAGGATCACAAACAAGTGCCTATGACAGAATTCTTTGAAAATTCATAAGTAATTCGTAAATGATCCGAAAAATATGAAACCACTTGTGTGTTAGATTCTGCATCAATTTTTCTTCACCTGAAAAAATAAGGGAAAATATTTTTGGGCATCTGAAAACCATCAAAAAGGTCCAACAGCCCTTAAAGTGTCGCTTTTTGAGTCACCTACCTTACTAGCCGTCATCTGGCCTTGTGGTCTTTCCACCTTGAGAAAAACACACAGGAACTTATTAGTTAATATTTACCACCCAGGTGATCAAATTTAGGAAGTTTGAATTCATATTGCCTGGGACTGAATCAGAGACTACAAGTGAGGTAGGAGAGATTACAATTGAATTAACAGCAATATAGAAGACATTCAAGGTGAACTCTAGCCCTAACCCTTCAATATTCATCAAACAACTTGAATCTAACACTTGAAACTTGCTCTGAAGAAAAGAAAAGAAACTTAGGCTTATCATGAATTTAGGATTGGTCATGCAGACTTGACCACCATCAGAAATGCTTGATGGGCGACCACTTTAATTAGCACCATTAATTGCACTGTCAAATCCATGAAATTTGAAACAGCGTCTTGCGGAGACCCACATACATTGTAATACATTGTTGTAAAATGTAAAATTAATGTAAACTTAAACTCGATTGAACAGTCAGTAACTGATATTGGAACTTACAAAACACGGACGGTCACCAGCCTAACAAACGACATAAAAGCCGGGCCATGCATTCCAATTCAAGAGGAAGAGGCCATGCAAGGGGAGCTTCTAATTAGAAGTTAAGCCTCCACTAAATAGTGAAATTAGGTTGCCTTTACAATTAGGTTGCCTTACCCTCCAAAAGTTATTGTGTAAGCCATCAAAGTCAAAAATATCTCTACAACTACTTCTAATTATATACATGGAGGTTCATGAGTTCCAACTACATTAAAAAACTAATTCAAAAGTAGTATTTTCTTGTATAGAAACAATAAATATTTAAATAGTGTGGAATGTCAAGAAATTAGTGAGGGGCAACCTAATTTCACTATTCAGTGTACTGTAGTTAGCTTGCAAGAGAAGCGGTCTGAAGCAAGGGTCATGTGGGTTTTGTGTGTCCTGTTCGAACTCGAGCTTCCCAGCTGCGCCGCACCTCCAGAGCGGCAGGAACTGGAGCTGGAGTGACAGAAAATCCGACTGGACTTCTTCCATGCACGGTAACTTCCTGCGTGAAACCTGACATTGTGAGAACCGCGTGACTCATCGTTCAATCAGTCCAAAGGACTCTCCGCTCTTCTTTCGCGTATGTATACATGTGCTCGATGCTCGAGCTCTCCGTAGACATTCAGCTGAACAGCCACCTGATGATTGGAAAACGATCATGAGCTTCTCACCACCCGAAAGGACCCGCTCAGTCGGTCTGCAAAAATATCAGTCCAACCCCTTACGCTACCTGGCGCATGCAGCTTGGCCGTCTCTCCGTCTCATGCATAATCTCTCACTGCATGTAACTCAGCTAGTTTCGATTTCAAGAGCTAGCTTTATTGGAGCGAGTCTGTGGAATCGTCAAGCTTAAATACGGTTTTCGATCAAGCACTGCAACAGGCACGAGACTGTGGACTGTCTTGCCATTGAAAGAAGGGTAGAGTAATTGAGTGCGCAATTGAGTGCGCAGTTGGTTGGTTCCCGCATTGATTCCCGGATTGGTTATTGTTTCATTGAAGGGTGTGGTACGTTTTGTAAGTTTGGGGTGACGTAGCAGACGATACGAGATCAAGATCGTCGAGATCGAGATCGAGAGAGAGTTTTGCAATTGATGTTCAGGAAATCTTGCTTAAGTCCGCACGTGGTGAGGTAGAAGTGCGGAGGGAGAGCGATTAATTTCTGTAGTTTCACACAGACTAGCTTTGGAGTGGCATGGAATCCTCACCACTGTCACCAGTGAGAGAAGAGCGAATATTGTGCTGCATGCTGGTTATAGGTTGGAGCTTGACGAGTATCGTACGATTTGTAAGTTTGGGATGCATGCATGAGTTTTGCAATTGATTATTCACTTGATTGCGTGGTGTGGTAAACGTACGGAGGGAGTTCGAGTAGGTTGTGCCGGGAGGTTGTGTTGGGAAGATCGAGCGCAGCTAGTCTCGAGAAGTGAGAGAGAGAGAGAGAGTGAGATGAATCCAGCTAGTGAGCTAGGCAGCGGGTAAGAGATATCGATTGAGATCGAGAGCGTTTTGCAATTGATGTGATTGTACGAAGGGAGAGTAGGTTGTGCGCGTTTGGGTGAGAAGTAGCTAGTCTACCTATCTAGAGAGGCTGTGGTACAATATTTTGCAAGGTGGTGGTCGCTAGTGAGGAGAAGTGAGGAGGAGGCGACGGGAGAGCAGCGATGTCAATGATGCAATCGCCAGGGTCGTGTGGGTGCGTGCCGACGCGCGTGGCGGCGAGAGCTTCTTCGTCGTCGGAGTCGCTGGAGGGCTTGCGAGTGAGTGTGAACAAAGGCGCGGCGGCGCGAGGGGAGCGTCTGTGGTGCAATGTGATGCATCGAATGCGCGGCGGAAGGCGCGGAGGCCACCAATGCAAGACGAGCGCCAGTAGTGTTAGTGGCTTGGGGACATGGAGCGGCGTGCTCATCCCCACCTGCGAGAATATGTGGGGTACGTGCGCCATTGATCGTCACCGCGAGATAGCTTGCTTGCACCTTCAATTTCTTGCTAATGCCTTCGTTTCCTTGCCTTCAATTCCTTGCCTCCAATTCTTTGTCTTCAATTCGATAAATCATGATTGAACGATCAGACCGCGCATCTGACTCGTAGTAGAAGGTTGATATAAGAAGGTTGATAGCATGTGTTCACTAGCTGCTGCATGCAGTCGATTGGTTTCGATCTAACTTTGTCACTGAGTGAGATGACCGTCGTTTTCCTTACGGGAATATCAGAAGTTTATCAGATGATTCTTTGATATTTGCACTAGGAACGGGAAACATGGTTTGAAATCCGAGGCTCGAATTTTCCGGTTAGGCAAACATTGTAATCTGTGAATGGCAATCCAGGAATCACAGATTATCACTCTGCTAGCTTGTTCTCGATGAGCAAGTCTGAAGTTGGAGAGCTAGATCTGTCGAGGACGAGTACGTTCTTGAATAGAATGTGATTTTATGCTTTCATTCCCGACCTGGTACTAAGCTTCGTTGTGGTCGGGTCGGGTCTTCTACATTCTTTGTATCGCTGCGATTCTTGACGACAAAAATTATGAGTGACATAAGTCATCGACACAAAGCTCTAGAAATTACTTAAAACTTGTATGGATTGACGTTTCATGCCGCCCTGAAAATTGCCAAGGTCGTGGAGTTCCTTCATTGCAACGAAGTTGACTTCGATGTGTATCGGCAGGAATGGAGTTACAGTCAGAGCGTCGGATATATCGTCCATTTCATGACCAGTATTGCTTGGATTTTAATGGTATAGCTCTAGAGGTTATGATGAAATGGACAGAAGCTAGCTAATGAAAAAAATAGTTCTGAAAACAGAGTACGGAGATTTGGTGTTGATTGATCGAGAAAGCTAATTCTTCGAATTGTTGCGGCCTTAGACTAATTACTTGTATGGATTCGTGACCGTTGTTGCCATGTCGGAATCTATCTGCGTGCAGGGGTGCTCATTTTTTTGCGCTTCTTCTACATCTTGGGGAGCGCGGGCGTATGGCAGACGTCCCTTATCGTTTTCGTCACCTTCCTGTGCGCCATGCTCACCACCATGTCCTTGAGCGCCATCGCCACCAACGGCAAAATCGAACAAGGCGGCACTTAGTAAGTCCATGCAATGACGCTTAATTGATCAGTAATTCGCTCCTTCTGGATGTGTTTTGAGGGCGGCTCAAGCTAGAGAACAATTTTCAATCTAACGGGATGGGAAAATTAAAACAAACGTGCTTGAGTATGTGACAGTTATCTCATCTCTCGCGCGTTGGGACCCAAGCTGGGTGGAGCCGTGGGCTTGCTCTACTTCATCGGAGTAGCGCTCCTGGCTGTCATGGAGGTAAGAAAAGATTGAAATCAGGCACCTCAATTAACCCCTAGCCCTAAACCACGCAGAGACTCTGTAGAACAATTGGACTCAAATTTTGCACAAATGTTACACATCAAAATTAGACTCAGATTTTGCAAATGACCTCCAGTAGAAACCAATTTCTTGCAATGTACACCGTAATTTAGATTTGTGAGCACCCTCAAATAAAATGCTAGCTGAGTTCGATGATGACGATGGTGAATTTACGACTTGGGGTCGCTTGAGATACTTGTTGCAAATTACACATCATGATCAGACGTAGATTTTCCAAATGGCCTCCGCTAGAAACCAATTTTTTGCAATGTACCGTGTTCTAGATTTGTGAGCACCCACAAATGAAATGCTTGCTGAGTTCGATGTTGGCAATGGTGTGTTTAGGTGTTTGCGGTCCATGATTGAGGTGCTTGTTGCACATCAAATGTGGACACATTTTTGCAAATTAATACCAATTTTTGGTAGAGTACCGTATTTCAGTTTCGTTAGTCCCCACAAATGAAAGATGCTTGCTGATTTCGTTCTTGTTCTTGTTGGGTTTGGGTGTTGGGTTTAGGGTTTGGGGTCGATAGAGATGCTGCTGTTCACGTTCCCGGAGCTGTCGTTTCCGCATGCGACTCGCGTGCTGGGCGCACTGGTGTTGCTCCTCCTGGGCACGCTGGTTCTGTTGGGCATCAAGTTCGTGTCCAAACTGGGTCTCCTCTTCTTCGCACTCGTGCTCTACACCATGCTGTCATTCTACCTGGGCCTGGGCCTGGCGCCGCGCGGATCCGCCCATCCGCCATCGCTCACTGGCCTGTCGTGGAGCACCTTCAAGGGCAACTGGAATCCCGGGTACCCGCCCGGCACATCCTTCTCCACGGCCGTGGCGCTCTTCTTCCCCTGCTTCACCGGCATCCTCAGGTATGTACAGTACAGCCCATTGTTCAGGCTACAATAACAAACTCAGCGCAATGTGAAGGAATGTTCAATCAAATTCAAACCAACTGAGGATTGAGGCATTGATTTTGCAAGTAAAGCTATAGACCAAATCCGATCTCCTCTTGACTAACCCTTGTTACCAACTGCAATTCATCTCTTCGAATCAACCAACCTGGTTGGCCTTCAACTAGCATAATTGGGCGAACAATGCCACGGCTTTGATAAATTAGTGTCCATGTCCTCTGATCTGTGAATGGATCAGAGGTTGTCTACTGTCCCTTCTTCAATAGTGGTCTTCATGTTCAAATTCTAGATTGCAAGTAAAGCTCTAGATATATGCTCATGGCTATGGTTGGATGGTTATGGTTGCAGTGGAGCTGATAGAGCGACCAACCTGCGGCGGCCAGAGAAGTCCATTCCCCGGGGGACGTTGGGAGCCATAGTGGTGAGCTTCGTCATGTACATGTCGTACATGGGGTTGTGGGCAGCCGTGGCGCAACGGGATTACCTTCTGGGCAACACCGGCTCAGGCGAGCATGCCATGCTAGAAGTCGTCCGCATGGTGGCATTTCCACTACCCATTCTCACCGAGCTTGGCATCGCTATGACTGCCATTGCTCAAGCAATGCAATGCATCATCATCTCACCTCGGTTACTCCAGGTAGGCTGGATCCATGCCCCCAACCAGTCAATAGATCAAGTTTTAGTTGTTTGTTGTGGCCAACGTGATTCTAAGAAAATATGGCAGCATTCCGACGACAGGCACCCTGAGTTTTCAAGGCAGCAGTTCTCATCAAATCCTTGTTTTAATTAATATAAAGAATTGACTTCTCGTACATAACACAAGCTTCTATTATCTATGTCAGCTGTGGCATGTCCCGAGCACATGGGATGAGGTCGTGATACAGGCGTTTGTACAATGGAAACGGTATCAATTGCTTGCCGGGCCATTTAATTTCTTCTAATGGTTTGACTGTTTGTTGCTTGTTACGAATGCAGGCGATTGCTGCAGATGGAGTGGTGCCCTTCTTGGGACCCTTTGCAGTGGTGTCCGAGAACGGGGAGCCTCGGAGGGCCTTGCTGCTCACGACCGCACTTTGCCTTGTTTTTGCCATGATTGGGAGTTTGAACGCAGTGGCGCCTCTGGTGTCCATCTGTTTCCTGACTTGCTACTCGGCTCTCAACCTCTCTTGCCTTGTCCTCTCCGCTGTCAATGCTCCCAGGTACGTAGTCTGTCCTACGGTTAGTAACACGCAACGGTTTTGATTTTATTGTGTGATACCCCTACAAGGAGGACCACTCAAATTCTATTTATATTGGAAGGAGTGCTGCTGTAGGTTGTACTGCTCAAAAGAACTGGTTGCAAGAGCACATTATGCAGGATGCTGCTGTCAATTTTTCTACGACTCCGGTTCACCAAAACTTGAAATTTCTGTGGTTCTACTAATTACAAATTCTGTGGTTCTAAGAATTACCAAGGAGTTGCTTGCCATGACGAAGAAAATCTTACATATGTGGAAAAATCTTTGAAATTTGACAATTCTGCAGCACTGTTGGGATGACCGGCTTCTTTCTGTGTGCAGTTGGAGGCCCAAGTGGAAATACTATCACTGGTCTGCCGCACTTTTAGGATTTATAGCTTGTGCAGCCATGAATTTTGTGATCGTGTGGTACTTTGCTCTAGTGGCAATGGTCGTCCTTGGTTTATTGTATGCCTACATCGACTACCGCCAGGTCTGTTACTCTTGACTTTTTCTAATTTCTAATTCATCTCATTTGGGCAATTTATATGCATGATGCACAAGGTCTATTCTCTGGACTTGAGATATGCTAATGCTTGATATTTGGATTATGAAATTTTTGTTGTTGCAAGGATGCGTAAAATGGAGATTGACCTTTTTTTTCCGTTCTTTCTTTCCTTTTTGTTGTTTTTTCCTGCAGGTAGAAGTGAATTGGGGAACTGGTTTAGGAGGACTCTGCCTCCAAATATCAGTGCAGGGAATTCTGTCTGTGGGAGAAGAGGCACGTTACACAGTGAACTGGCGACCTCAGCTGCTGTGTCTTTCCAAGCCTCGGTCCTCATGGACTGATAAGGGTCATGCAGACCATGAATTTCTCTTCTTTACATCTCAGCTGAAGAAGGTCAGTGTTTTGCCTTGCCTTTCCATTTTTCACTTTTTTAATTTTTATAACTAAACTAGATTGCTTCAGACATCATCAAGAAAATCTAAGATATGATTAGTGGCGGAGGTCTCCTTATGGTCTTTATTAATCATGTGAGCCTTCATATGAAACATTGTGACAATTCTTGAAATAGTGTAACTTGATTGAAAACCTTGAATGATATGTTCTGTCTTATCATTTTGATTAAGACATTTCTCCAAACTGTCTAAGATAATTCATGTTTAAGTTGTGCGACTAGAGAAACAATTAGTGTGTGTCACAATTTCTTAGACGTTACTTCTTGATTGCACACTCTCGCATCATGATGATTGTCTGTGAGGCTAACAAAGTATGGGATTGGCGACCATGTTGTTCTTGTGGAAATAACAGGGACAAGGGCTGTGTGTGGTTACGGTCATTCTCGAGGGCAAACTTGAGGAGATGTCAGCTCAGGCGGTGGATGAAAAGGTGAAATTCAATTATTCTATGTCCTGTAATATGTGTACAGAGCAGTGGTTTGATTTTCAAACGATTATCAGAAAAATTTGAATGGAACATAAACGTCTTACTGTTACCGCCCACATTACATATCAAATATCAAACTAGCAGAAACTATATTATTTTCAAATATTTACAAATCCAACCTGTCACTTTAAGAGTTCCCAGTTCAATTTTGAATGTCTCAATCTAATTGCGGCTCTTTTATTCTCTACTTATGGAGCCTGTATGGAACCACGGTGTGAAGATTTAACGACACCCATCCTTAGTGATTAAGGTAACTACACCTAAAATGGCACAATTAAGCAATTCAACATGGTTCCCCCTATTATATTGGAAAACTTTTTGTGGGGTCCTCTTATAGTCAAAAGGGGATTCTAGATTCTCTTAGAATGCATTTTTTGGATACCATATGAATAAACTACAAATTTTCAAAGTGCTGAAAATAGGTGTTCCTAAAAACAATCGTAGACTCTCATAAACAGCGAAGTACATTTTTAGGCGAGAATCGCTTTTAGGTGTAGTTACCTTAATCAACAGGTTTTTGAAAAAGTTCGAATTCTCACTCCTAAATACAGTAATCATTCATGTGAACTCAATTTTCTCAAAAATATCAATTATTTGTTGTAGATGTGTCCAGCTATGATATGTAATTCTCTGACTCAGTTGGGTGCCTCGTAACTGACAGACGTTTCACATATGATCTGTGAACCTAGTCTCCATGTTTCCAAATTTTTTGTTGATTTTTGCGGCAACAGCATGATTTTTTTCTATGTAGAATGGTTTCCTTGACCGGCGTGCATCCATACATGTTTTCGATGTGACAGATTGAGCTTGATAACCGTATGCGTGAAGCCAAAGTAACGGGCTTTGGGAGGGTTTTGATTGCAAAATCATACCGTGAAGGCAAGACTTATGCCATTCAATCCTCAGGCTTGGGAAGCTTAGAGCCCAATACCCTGCTTCTGGGTTGGCCTACCAAGTGGCGAGACGAGGGCCATGACGACAGTGCAGAGGTAAATCATAATCGCCAACAACAAGATCTAGAGTTAGGGTTTAGGGTTTTAAGGATCTAAGTGTAATTAAACTACAATAATTTAAGTTCTAACTATACTTAGATCCTAGTTTTAGTTCTAACAATTTAGATATTAATTCCATTTCCTCCTGCTAGTTCTAATTGTCCCAGGCTTGGGGTTTACTGAAAGACATGGCATGCTCCGACGTGGAGTCGGGGGCCAGCGAAGTAGACGATTCATCGAGGAATGGGAGTCCGTTTTACCGGAAACCCACTCCACCGCTGAACCACCGGCCCCCGGCTCCAGTACTACACGTGCACAAGTGCCACGTCACGCCGAGAGTCTATTATACATTATCCCTGCCTACGCAGCCGCAAACCTTATGGGACAACCCACCCACCGCACTTTCTACTGTCCATTTCCCATTACCCCTTTTTCTTTCCCCGCGTCATTGAATAAATTGATTGATATATTATGAAATTATAAACATATTATAATTATATATTTATAAATATATTATAAACTGATTGATCTATTGATATTCATTCCATTTCATTGTGATTGTCTAGTCTTTGTGCTAACAGTATTAGGAGTCAATCATAGGAGTTCTATTACTTGAACCTGGACAATCTTTCACTGTTGTCGATTTAACTTGGATTCATAGATTTGAAGCACTAATCATTCTACCCAAGTAAATCATCAAACAACTAAACAACATCAATTTCATTAAAATTGGAAGATTTCCATGACTGTGGGACTTTCAAGGCGTACCGCTTGAAATGCAAATCGAGCTTTGTGCAGATGAATATCACATTTTTTGTGCCAATCTAACAAAATTAACAATCAATCAATCGATATTCATTCCACTTCGTCCTTCTGGTGCTGATTGTCCAAGATTTTCTCTTGTTTTTTTGGAAGAAATTGAATTTCTCATTATTTTCTTTTTTTGTTGATTATGTCCACTACTTGCAGATTTTGTTGGAAACTCTAACCGAGTGCCGGGCAGTAGACAAGGCCGTGCTCATGGGGATGCACTTGGATCTCTTTCCTGGCAAAGAGGAGGTTCAGGAGGGAGTGATTGATGTTTGGTGGATTGTCCACGACGGAGGGTTGCTCTTGCTTCTGGCTCACCTTTTGCAGCAGCACAAGATTTGGCGCAAATGCAAGCTCCGTGTGCACACTGTCGCTGAAAAGCTTGATAACTCGGAAGTCGTGAAAAAGAATCTGGAAAAACTCTTGGAATTGGTGAGCCCGCGGGTACTCTTTCTTTCTTTTACTGTTGATATATTATTTTCTAAACTACATTGCGACTGGAAATAATGTTAAATAGGGCAGTCAATTCTTCAGAGTCTCATTTTGTGTTTTTTCTCTGCTCTTGGCAGGTACGAATCCAGGCTGAGGTTCAGGTCATAGAGCTTGATGAGTCATGTTTGGCACCTTACACATTTGACAACAGCATCCGGGCAGAGGAAGCCCGAGCTTTTGCTGAGGAAGTGGCGATGTATAGGTCGGTTCTCCTTTATTTTATGCACTTACGAGACACTGAATAGCGTTTTTTGCAATAAAATTACACAGTTTAACAATGGTCTTCTTTCCCAGTCATGCTCATATTTTAGGTGTTGGTCTTTTTAGGCAGAGTTTAAAATGAGTGCTCCTATCTTAGTCCACATGACTTGATAAAAAAATTCTGACTAAAGTTTGAATAAAAATCTCTAACCAAAGTTTGAACCATGTGTGATTGCAGAAAGACAAACGTACACCGAAGTACGAGTCCTGAAACCCCAAGACGACGAGGTGAAATTCCCAAGTTAGGAGAAAAAATAGTCAAGGAAAAGGCGTTGGCCACCTTCCAGCTTAGTGAGCTTGAGGGGGTTGGCCATTCAAGGCGGCATCGGCGAAGTTCATCAAGTAAGTCAATCTACATTGACAATCATCTAAAATAGCAGAATTTTTTTGAAACCTCATATTTGTCGTTCCTTCTTCATCTACAGTAGAATTGCAGTATGGCCAGGAATTTCAATTAAATTGGCAGGTTTCTGATTGCCATAAATGAGATGTGCAAGCGTTTTTTCCTTCGATCATGAGGACAGGTGTTCATACATAATTTAAGTTTAGTACAATTGTACTAATCCTTTCTATTTTTTCTGACAATTGCCAATGCAATGGAAGTTTGTTGACGTACAGTACATATGAATCTTCCACACCATAATAGTGATTCAAATTTTTCTTTTCCAGGTCCAAATGGTGGTCAGGGATCTCCTCGAAATGGTTTGAGAATCGCCCATGCAGACGAGGCTACTCATTGGAAAACCCCAAGTGATGATAATGTAGAACTTGAAGCCAATCTAAGTCCCAGCATCTCCTCAGAAAACAAAAAGCAAAAGCCAAAGAAAATCACACAATGGGCTGATGGTGGAGGTGAAACAACAAGTAGGGGAGAGCTCCAGAACCCTCTGGAAATTGTCATTGATAAAGGCCTCCAAGAACTCGATACGTTGGACAGTGACGAGGTAAGTCATTTTACATGTGATACAGATTTCAGAATTCTTCTAACCCTTAGTCATCAAAGCTGACTTTTCAGTGTAAAAACTGTGCTGTTTTCTAAGGGTTCATTGTTTCACAAACTTTTAGATAACTTCATTCGCTTGCCCTCCCTCCTCAAGTATCATGGGAAAGACTCCACAATGATCGAAAGGAGACCTGCCTATGAATCACTCATGCAGAATATTTCCTTAACAATGTGCACGTACTATCTAAAAACTTCTGGAGCTCGTCTAATCTTATTACATGTTTTCATCCTTCCATCCTTCTATCACACGTTATTGCAAGTGGATATTCCATAAGTTCAACACTGAAATGGTCAAATATTACTACTAGTATTCATCCTTTAATACCTGGATCTTGAACTTCGAATGTAATGGAAAGCGATCGCAGTTTGCTTGTTTTGCCTGCACAGAAGAGTTTGTGTAGTTCCTATAATAAAAATCAAAGGAAATGATGTAAATTAGGCACGTCTGTGAAGCATGCATTCTCTCTCAAATGCAGATTGAACTGAAATTTTTTACTGAAACATAGTTTCAGTGATTGCTTTCCATGACCTTCCAAGTTCAAGCTGCAGATTGTGCGTGGATAGTCCAACACCTATTTTTGGATTTTTTGCATTAATTTGATGTCTCGAGCACTTAAAAATGGCACTGTGGTGATAACAGGACGACGAATCAGACACCGACAGTGCCATGCCAAGCTCCAGACAATTCTATCCAGGGTCTCCAGGAGGAAACCCACCCGCAGCTCATGAGGATGTACCGGAACCATTGCGAAGGACGTGGGAAACCATTAGCCAAAGCTACTCGCCCAAGAAACTGAACGACGTCATTCTGGAGCAATCCCGGGATGCGTCCCTGATCCTCATCAATCTTCCGGATCATTACCAGGGCATTCAACCCCACCGGTACATGGAGTACTGCGAGGAGCTTTGTGATGGGTTGGGCCGAGTGCTCCTGGTGCACGGGACAGGCAAAGAGCTTTGGGGAGGCCAAGCTCATCTTGGGCTGTAAACTCAAGCTCAACTCAATTGGTAAATTCCAAACAGGAGCTTAATTTAATCTCTTTTGTACACTCAGGGGCATGTGAATTAATGTAAAAAATTCGACCACTTTTGTCATGAATGGTGCTTGGGTGATCTCTGCCGTTGCAATTGCTTTTGGTGTGCACCACATCCCATGACATGGACAGCTTTAATTAGTCACCACTAAGAGAGAGAACTTACATATGGTAGAACCAGCAATAGTTGACCACTTAAGCGATTCCACACTTGTTCAGGAGCAGCATGAGGCAATGTAAATTTTTTGCCATGTAGGAAGATAGAAATCAGATAGAAATAGGATTGCAATATTTTTTGTAATTTTACACCTTGAATTGAAATTACTATGAGTTTTGGAAGCCAAAAGTTGGTCTGGACCCATACCTAATGTATAGAGTCTGTCACTTACATATGGTAGAACCAGCAATAGTTGACCACTTAAGCGATTCCACACTTGTTCAGGAGCAGCATGAGGCAATGTAAATTTTTTGCCATGTAGGAAGATAGAAATCAGATAGAAATAGGATTGCAATATTTTTTGTAATTTTACACCTTGAATTGAAATTACTATGAGTTTTGGAAGCCAAAAGTTGGTCTGGACCCATACCTAATGTATAGAGTCTGTCAATTGCGATCATTCAAGAATTGCTTTACCGCTCACTACTTCCTACTTTCTTGCTCACTACTTTGGGCCATGTGTCATGAAAAGGAGGAAAAATCACATTTAAAGCTTTGGTTGGAAATCTGTTCCAGCCTTGGTTGGAAATAGCTGCACAGATACCTGGTTGGGAATGGGTGGTTCTCCCATACAGGCAATAAAAACTTGCTGCACAGATCTGATCTGATCGAATCATCCAACACTAACGTCAGATTGCATGAAGTTCCTACATCTTCAAACTCTACAAATTGAGTGTCTACATCTTAACATTTTCACATAGTTTACATCCCGAGATTCTAAAATGCAATAGGAAACGACCATTTGCACCATTTACCATGTCATTGATTGTCCTTCACTTTTGTGCGACATGTCCAAGGAGAAATACTCACAACAGCAATAATTTTGACATGGTGTTGCTGGTAAAAAAAAATTGTGTATTTACAAGCCATCTTGTGCAGTCCAAGTGTCACTTAAGGAACTGCATGGTTCTAACCTCATCTCCTCGAGAAATGGAATGGTTATGGCATAGGAACCGTTGCTTTTCTACACAATTCGCAATGACCGCAAACTAGTTTGAGAAACGTTGTACAGTTAGGATACTCTATTCAGTCCCCGTTTGTTACCAGAACTTCCAACCTGGTTCTTCACCTTCTACCTGTTTTCGACTGCAAACATCACACAGGAGATCAGTAGCAAGTTGGCACCCAGCAGAACAACTTTTACACGTAACGTTCACAATTCCACACGCCAAGTTATGATGCGGGCAAGCAAGTGCATTTGAATCACTTTGGTTCTTAGATGGTCGGTCAAGATTAAACGTTGAGTCAAATACAAAGAAGTTGCAGGCCAGGAAATAGAAAAAAAGGGGTAGAAGTGAGTACAGCACCCGAAGTCAACGATAATTACGCTAACATTGTCCTGACCGCCCCGATTCTGCAACAGAGTGAAAAATGTAAATCATTCAATGTCTCCTACAAACATACTATTCAATAAACTCTGTTGCTCTGACCGGACCTAGAAACTCACATCCTTCGCCCAGTAAACAAGTGTACTTTCATATTACAATGAGGACTTAAGAGACAAGCAGGCAAAACTTGAATTTCAGGTGTTCAAGAGTGATCAAGAGTATGCAACAGACCAGAGCTTCCTGTCCAACTTCTTCTGATGCGCGTTGCACATCGCCATGCTCCCTCAAGCGCTTTCTGACGAAATCTACGGCCTCAGCACTGCTCAAGCAACACAAGAACTTTCTCAAAACGCGTTCAGCTAGCACCTATTTGATAGGGAAGACATTGTACCAGTGTTCTTGATTAACCCTAAAGTGCCCAATCTAAAAGAAGAAATTTCACTTCGGAAGCTAATAATCACATTCAAAACATATTTCTGTCCTTCAGAAATGTAGTGCATGATGCCTCTAGCTATTCGTAAATTTAGTTACCTCCCTTAGTTACCTCCCTTAGAATGATTAATTTCAACTCCTATGGAAGCAGTCACTTTCGGCCATTAGAGCACTTAAGGATTAAAAAAACAATGAAGCATTATTTGTGGCTACCTCTTCAAAGAATCCCAAAGGCCATCCGATGCTAGAATAAGGAATTCAACTTCCTCATTCACCGACATGGAATTCGTATCTGGCGCAGCAATCAGCCACTCCCCACCAAGGTTTTTCCTGCTCAGGGAAAGCCAGGTCAGCATACTAGTGCTCTTTCAATGCCCATCCTCCATGAAACCAGAAGCAAAACTCTGCACTAGTTAATCCAACTATTTGACATTCTCACCCATTGGCGAAACTCTTAGTCCAACGTCTGTCAGTAATTCCACTGTCCAACATCCTGCCACGTCACAAGTCCAATTCGATAAGTTCCTGTCTCATCGCCGCAAAAACAAATAATTAAACAAACGCACTTAAAATCCGAAACCGGAGAGTTTAGAAACAAGACACATTGGGATGGATTAGGATCAGCAGCAAGACACTAGTAGCTAAACCTTCACGAACTCCAGAACCAACCACACCAACAGCCCGCTCTTTCAAAGACCCACCCCGAAACTAAAAAATCTACTGCAAGAGATGCAGAAAGTTGAGCTATATAAGTGACATTTACATACTGTTGCTTTCGAGTTTTAAATAGGATGTCACCAAAGGCGCGTGAGACAGAGAGCACTCCACACACTCGACCGTAGCTAACCTGCACAGTTGGGATTCAAGCCTCACTGTTGAGTAGTGGCAATAAAACTCGAATTTCATTCATTGTAATTACTTGCCTAGCTGGCCTACTTCAAAACGTAGCTAGTAATTGCAATAGAAGCAGACAAACACAATAACTAGTTCCTATTACGCACCCACCCTCCTGCTTTTTGGATTCTCTTGACTTCTAAGAAAGACTTCTTCTCTCGTCCAAAGGGTCGATGATCAGTTGTGAGGTCCTGCGCTTTGCCATTCCTGCTTAAAACCTGAAACCAGGTTCATGCACACAACATTATTATTAACCATTTCCAGAAATGTCACTGTTAGACAAATTGTGGGCTTCCTAGTAAGGTATCAGTAATAACTTTCATTAAAAACCCTCTCCAAGAAAACAAGAAGGGATGTTCCATGCTCGGGTCAAAAAAACCTAATGGAGGAAATCTCTGGATTATAGAATCTAGAGAGAATGTCTTCCAAGGAAAGAAACCTCTGAATTATAGAATTCCTTGCAAGACAAACTCTACAGATTTGGCCCTCGAGTTCCAATCAGTTTCTACGTAGCTAACGATCCATGTGTCAGAAAGTCATACAATTACCAGAGATTGTGCCAAGAAGAAAATCTGTCATATAGTACGTCTGCCATTATGCAAAACCAAAATTCTCCAGGGATTGTGCCATAGTGATACAGGAAAACAAACAGTCTTGGCAGCCAAATGACTAAAAAATTTCTGATTTTGACAACTGAATTCTTCAACCGTTTGAGAGGGAGAGAGATACGCACCACACGAGAGTCACCAACATAAGCAATCACCAAACGATCAGAGCGAGCAAATACAACCGTAGCTGTAGACCCAGACTCAGTTTCCTCCACCACTTTGCTGCTTTCTAGCCTGTGAACACCACCGACATCATGAGCCTCCCAATTCATCTCCACATTCACATTCTTCTCTTCTTCAGCTCGGCTGCTTTTCTTGGTATAATGAGAGTCAAAAACTGTAGAAGAGTCATACAATTCTACAATCTAATTAACATACACCAAAACTCACTCGACAAACAATAACCTAGAGAAATTATGCAAAGCCTGTCATAAGTGCCGGCTTGCTTCTCCAACGGGTGATGTTTAAGTGGTTGTGAATGATCGTAGGAAGGAGGGTGTGATCAATGGCTATACTTGAAGCCAATCCTTTACAAATACCTATCATACCTTTGGTGGATTCGAATATCTAGATTGTGTAAAATAATAATATTTCCAAAGGCACCCTCTAATTTGATAAAAAAATATACTTAAATTAGCTCTCTATGGAGATTGTTTATGGTAAAAAAATTCATCACAAACCGAGAAATGAGGTCCTGGTCTGTTTGCAGAAACGCTCGAGAAAGCGCTTCCTCCGCCTCCTGCAAATCGTCGGACTCCAGGATGGCGCCCCCTTCCAGCGCTGTCAAACACTCCTTATAAAGCTCATCCCTAAACGAACATTCAATGTCGTTAAAAATGATTCACAGCAAATTCAAATCACAAATGCTGTCACAGTTCATAAGCTGCCATAACATTGGAATACGGAGGTCTTTCTACAGTGCCCCTGTCACAAGAATAGTTTGCGGTACAGTGGTCCAAAATTCATGGGCAAGCTTGCTTTCAAGATTTTTTACAGGGACAAGGGCCTTGATTCAAAGGAGGCAAAGGGTCCCTTGCCTAGAAGTTCAAGAACGTTATGGCGATCCACCCAAAAGATTGTCACAAAATTTCCAGCACAATTGAATTAGTCATTTATGGGCAAGCTTGCATTCAAAATAGTCTACGGTGCAAGGGCCTTGATTCAAAGGAGGCAAAGAGTTCCCTGCCTTGAAGTTCCCGAAGGTTATGGAGGCTCTTCCAAAAGATCATCACGAAATTTCCAACACAATCGCATCAGAAACAAACCTCAAAAAGGTCGCCGAGAACACTCCCGCATGCCCATCGAAAATGCCTGCATACATGAACCCATGAGGCCCGTCGAAGTCCACTACAATCTCATCCTCCATCTCCTCGCGAAGCCCTTGCACAAGAAACTGTCCCACAGTGATGGTGCCCACCGCAGCAACCTCTTCTTGTTGCTGCACGGATCCAGACGCAGCAGCTCTTAAACGACCAAACCCCTGCATCCTGCTCGTCGTCGCCGGCTTCTGCTCTCGAGCGAGGGAGCTACACGACGGGGAGGCAGTCGACAAACGACCAGGGAGGCGAGTGAGCGCCATAGCTGAAGAACAAGATGCAATAGACGAAGTGGTGGAGCCAGGCCGAAAGTAATCTAACGACGCCATTTCCACAAAGACTCCTCCTCGCAACCCCAAGCTCGTCGTCATTCTAGCTATCCCCTCGTCTCGCAACTCACAACACAAATTCGGACACACAACAAGTTGTACAACAAGAACTACAAGAGCTACAACAATTACATGTGTTGACAAATTTCATGGTAATTGAGCTGCTTTCTTTCAAGTATCATTGTAATGGCGCTGTAGTACATTCCCATTCAATCCGCCATGAAGTGGGTGAGGGATTGTTGTGTTGGGTTCCCGGCACTGGGCCAGCACTGGGCCCCTGGTTGTGTGCTTGAGGAGAACACAGGCTTATCGCAATCTCAGACGAAGTGAACGATAAAGGCGAACTGAAAGAGTCTTCCAAGTACAACCACAGTTGCCTTGATCGCATGTCGGCGACGCTGATCTATGGTGGACAATCTATGGTGGAAAACCATCAGGGTATGGTGGGGCAGATCACTGGACCTCATACCCGGCCGGGTCTCTATTTGCGTTGTGGGGATTGATGGAAGCTCTGCCGTTGTTGTTTTCTTGTTTACAAGGACTGTGAGGCGCGTGTGCTTCACTCATGGCCACGCCGTTGCAGTCGACGTCGTCTTCTTGTGGCGCTGTTGTTGTTGCAGGAGAGAGAGCAAGGTTCGGAGGAAGTGAAAGATTTGCCACATCTGTGTGTGTACTGCCGCGAAGAGGAGTTGCAGGTTTTGGCAAGCTTCGTCTTCGTTGCTCAAGCGACGAAAGCAATGTTGGGGCACCGGTTGCGGATGTTGCTGACAAAGGTCCGCCCACCATTGATCTTGAAATTCTTGGGGTAAGCTCGGGCGTGACCTATCTTGAAGAATTCTTGAACCCCTGGTGCTCAATTAGTTTGCGCAGTTGCTTTGTGCACTTGCTTGGGTTTGTGTAATTGGTTTGGTTTGTGCAATTGGTTTGTTCAGTTGCAATTTCTTGCTTAGGCCTTTCGCTGTGTCCGTGTTTTCCTTGATTACGTGAGTGCTGAATTTCATCAACACTTCGACCCCTAAACACGTTGCGCAATGGTTAACTCAACAATTTCGCAGTTGATTTTCGTTGATTTAAGAGTTCTTCTGAGTGTCCGGAATTCCGAATTGAATGTGGTTTGTGTATATAGCCTCAGGTAGATGGAGTTGTGAACACGACTTCGGTTGGGAGTGGAGAAAAGCTCCTGCGCAACATAATCCTCGACAACAAGCTGGAGCTTTACAACCTTTACGTATGACTGCCTATCCGTGCTTTTTGCTTCTTTTCGATTGATTATCGTTTGAAAGACGCATTGGAAGTAAACTAGGTGGGAAATCCTGTTGATTTTGAAGAGAAGCCGCCGCCGCTGCAGGTGCAGCTATTTTATTTTTATCTGTGTAACTAGTCGGCTGTCACTCAAATCTCTTGTATATCGCCCCAACTGCACGTCATTATAAATGGAGTTTTGTAGCACTGTGACCTTCAATAGTGTTGCATGGGGCACTGTCCCCTAAACAGTGAATTCTTGTGGACGAGTATTCGTTAAATATGGAAATGAGAGAATCCCTGTCTAATTTCATGAAAGAAGCTTTGGGCAACAGTGTTCCAAAAGTGTCGTATTGGGTACAGATGAATGTCAAAATGAGACAAAAAAGGGACCAAGTATTTAGTTGCAACCAAATCATTGAAGAATCTGAAATATTCTACTGAATTTTGCTATTTTCAAAATTTGTAGGCTGTAGCAACTTTGCTAATTTTGAATAAACTTAACATCACTTAGGGTCAAACGTTTCACTGTTGACTTTTAATGAGAGAATAGAGCATGTCGTATTACAGAAGATCATATGTCTGGGTTTCTTATGGAGAGGCTGTATGAGTGGAACAGGGAAAAGTGATGAACTGCGGAGGTGGGGGCAGCTGTGGCACCTGCATTGTGGAGATCTTGGAAGGTAAAGAGCTCTTGAACGAGCGCACCGATGCCGAGTACAAGTACCTGAAAAAGGTAATAATCTTCTGTGGCACAATTACTTCTGTTATAACTCTAATTCTATGTCAGAGCTTTCAATTCTATGATTCGAAAGTGAGAAAACAAGGCGGAATCTTGGGCGAGACTTAACAGGAATAACACTGATACGTAAAACGTTTCGTGTTTTTTCCCAAATGGACTTCGCTGATATATCCTGTTTGATCGTGAGTGTGACACTAATTTACCAAAGTCACATTATTTGTAACATATTTACATTAGTGCAGGGCTGCAATGTTTTACTGTTTTGAATTAATATCAACCCAAAAAGAAATGTGTGGGGACGTTATTTTTTGACAGTTGGCAGCGCGCCCTCTAATACAATAAATCAGTGTAGTTTGTACTATAGAGGATCTGAAGGGAGGAAACTAGGTTCAATTGCAAAGCTCTTCCTCCAGGCTCAACGCTTTAAAGACGGGCACAGCGGGTCCTCTATTGTACTCCTGTTTCTTTGCACGTGAGCTTAGATGGACATTGGATCTGGTTCCTATAACTTTGAACTTGCACAAGAGCAGAGCCAGCACTGATGAGCCAGAGTATGGGCCTGTTACTCGACAGTGAACCCGCGGCTTCTTATTCTCAAGATGCGATTTAGAAACTGGGTTGACTTTTGTCTCTCACTGCAAATTGTATCCACGTTGCTTTGCGTGCAGAAATCTGAGAGCTGGAGATTGTCTTGTCAAACAATTGTGGGAGATAAGTCAAACAGTGGAAAGGTATGGAAATATACCCTTTGACTTATTTTTAGGGATCAGATCTGGAATCATGGACCTCTTTCAGTTTGAACTCACAGTCCTCGTAGGAGCTTTCAAACTTGGAAGGACACAATTTGATCTGTGTTATTGGTTTGTCTATGTGGGTACGATCGTTGCAGGTTGTTGTGCAAAGGTTGCCACAGAAGAAGAAGTGAGTTCCAGGAAGGAGCTGCCTTTTAGGGTTGGTACCGGTTCATCCTTTTATGACTTACTTAGAAAACTCATTGCTTAAGACTATCTAGCAAGCCCAATTGGCTTAGTCACTACCACATGGGGGCACTGAACAAATTTAAGCCATCAAGTAGTGCTTTGTTCAGTAGAAAGCAGTTTCTTCCTTTGAGGCAGTACAACCGTTTGTATGTTTCAGACCTTCGTTTTTTATCACCTTGACATGATATCAGGCCTTCACTTTTTTGTGAGTTACATCCAAGGTGGATTTGTATGCTGAGTAATGAGAATTTTGTGGAGTTCCAACATGAAATTCTTGAAGAAGTGGGCAACACCTTGGACCCCTATGCATCTCCTAATTCAAGGAAAAATCAAGGTATTCAAGATGTTCTTACCCTAAGTCTTTCCTTGAGAGTTGAGACACATTTTGCATCTTAACTTCAAAAGAATGGAATGAAGCCTTGAAAGCCGTCACTTCGATAGTTCTTGAGCAATGCCTTCTACTGTAGATTTACTCTTGTGACCATGCAAATGTAGCATGTTGGTGCACACCATTCTTACGCATATTGATTGAATGCAAAACTTATCTTGTTCTTTTATATATTGTTGGATGCACAATTAGATGGGTGCACTCATAGGTAATGGAAGAATGTTACATGAGTGACAAATGAATGAAGTAGGTGACAAATAGATGCACTCATGAAGATAATAACCATTTTCATTGGTTGGGGATAGTATTTTGTCTAGTCAAGCATTCACACCAAACGGACAGTCACTTGGGGTTAATGCCATGTCATCACATCCCGCCAAAACTAAAGATGAAGGGAGACTTGTAGTGGACAAGCTTGGGATCACATTGTGAAGTGATCCCAATTAACTTCTAAAGGCCCATTGTCCCCTTGAGGGACATAATGATTTTTGGACAAATTCTTGTGACCTCAATTTTTAATGAATTTTTTTGAAACTTTCTCATAAGATAGAAAATTTATTATTTTTGTACGAATATCATTTTTTATTTCCATTGGTGCCTGGGAGCAAAAGTTATGCTATCCTAGGCATAATTTTCAAGTCACTAGGCAGAAAAAAAAAATCCACAAAAATTTGAGTAATTTTAAATGGATTGTCAACTATAGCATGTACCAACTCATGTTATTATTAACATGCTTAGTTTTGCATAATTTGACTATGATGCAAAATGACACATTTACTATGTCTTAGACTAATGAGACTCAAATTGAGCTTCAAAGATGCATGTCTACATCATATGAAATTGCTACTACATCAACTACATTGTTGGAAGCTCAAAATGTAATGATAATACCCGTTGAATTCCACAATTGTGAATTAGAAGATGTTGAAATTCTTGGTTGGAATTCAACTCTATCCTTGACTAAAGAGGAAATGTGTATACGTCTAGATGTCATAGCTCTAGATGCCAATAAAATCACTATTTAGTACTCCCTCCGTCCCAAAATGATCTTCCTGTTGGCCTTCATTTTTTGTCCCAAAATGATCTTCCTGTTGTACTTTGTGAGCTGCAAATTGGTCAAATTTAACTTTTGGTTGTTCTCTAGGACTAACAAAACAATTTCAAGCGATAGTTCCCCCTACATCTATGCAATCACTAATCAAAAGACAAATAAAATGGTTGAAGGAGTCAATCAATAGTTTTGTTTTTATTTTTTGCATCTCTTTGAATATTATCTAATTGAAGGAGATGAAGGCTTTGGGAGGCAAAATATAGGTCCACATATGGTCTTTGACTTATACTAACTACCCACAAAATGACGACCTCACACTCAATAATTAAATATCCACTGGTGCTCCTTGAAAATATCCAAAAAATTTCACTTTTCAATAATCCAAAACTACACTTTAAAAAGGGCTACAAAACTCAGAGTTTCAAGGGCAATAGGAGTGCACCAAACTCCATATGTAGTGCAAAACAGGCTTTAAAAATGTTATTTTTAGTCTTAATCCGGAACATTTTGTCTAACAGGAAGATCATTTTGGGACGGAGGGAGTATAAAGAAGCTTAGGAATATGTCTAGGAACCAAGGTGATATTCATGTTGTCTTGGATTGTCTTCCTCAAAGTCCACTTCAAAGTCCAGGTAAACTTTACACTCTAGTACTACATAATGTTTAGGACTTTCACTTATTAGGAAACTTATGTAAATAATTTTTTTGTTGATTATGTAACTACATTTTTATTTTTCTTCCTTGTTGTTTTATATTTTGGGTTAAATATTTTATTTCCAATTTTTTTTTCATATATAATGATATTCTTTTGGAATTTTTTAATTTTCTTTTATCATTTTGAAGATAATTGGGTGAAGTTTGATTTTGGAAATTTTTCTTGATATTAAATGGATTGTTCTTGGGTTCACACATTTTTCACATATAATGTAGCCTTCAAATGAATCACTAGATTAAAGTTGTTGCCTTTTAAAAAATTTACAAATCATAAGTTATGCATCTTCAAAATTGGATAAAAATTTTCACCACAATGGTATAAATAATTTTTGGACTTACGCTTTCATACACTTCATTTATAATCAAAGACAAATTCTTGATCACAAGAATATAATAGTAAACTTATTCATCATGAAAACTATAATTTGCAATGCTAATAGGCTCATTTATAGAACTTCTATAACTTCTTCACCAACTCAAGTTGTTATAATCTCAAGTTATTATATTCAAACTTTACTTAACATGTAGTTACCATGAGAGAACTAAAAATTGATGAAACAAATATTACAAATAAATATCATTTTCATAAAAGTCATATGGTTAGCATAGTTGAACTTCACTTCATATGCAATTACTAATACGAACATCACTACACATGTAGTTAGTGCCACTTTACGTGTAATTAGTGTCACTTCACATGGACTTACTATACAAACATTATTTCATATGCTTCTAAAATCAACTCTATAATTTTTTTTAACTTTTAGAAATTCATAGATCGAAATTGATACTAGATATTATTAAAAAAAATAGAGGTACTTGAAGTAGAGTGATGTCATGTATCAGTGACCACCTCCAAAAGGTTAAAAACAATATATATGTAATCTAAATTAATGTTTATATTAAAAAAATAGTGTGTTGTCGCTATACAAAAGTGCACTCACAAATTCTAGTATGGAACTCATAGAAACACATTTGTGCGTGAAATTTTGAGCAATAAAAAATTTCAATGTCTATAATAATATGTGAAGAAAGAAGATGTTCAAATTTTAATGAGTATTTTACATTTCAAAAGGTATTATATTTGGTATCATTGTATTGTTTTTCTATTTCCAAAAACTTATTTTAAAGATTTCATTATCAAATCCGCTTGAGAATTTCTTTGGGCATGTGGAATTATTTTAAGAAATGAAATAATGAAATCAAACATGTACTATTTTACTTTTAAAGTTTAATTATAAATTGCTCAAAATTTATTTTTGTGTTATTAGAATGAGAATTTTAATACCCAAAATCACCAATATAAAATAATTTTAATAAATTAAGATTCTATACTATTGTTAATACATACCTAATTTTGAAAGTTGGTTCACTTTAATTTCATTGTCATTGTATCATTATTACATATTTTCTAAGCTGATTATTAAGGGATTTTTTAGACAAAATGCTGAAATGCACACTATCCCAATAAATGCATTTAAAGCCACAATATTGGACAATCCTAAATTCCCAATTTGGTAAACTATATCAGACAAACACTTGTATGCAATTCCCAAAAAAAAATGGAAGCAATGGAATTCCCTTATACAAGTTTAAATAGAAAATAACAATAAATTAAACTATTTTTTTTATTCATGTTCAAACACAAAATATATATACGCCTCCCAATACATTTCCAAACATAGAACATGATATATATAAGACTTTTTTCCACTAATATATGTTCAAATATGTAATAAAAAAAAAAAAGCAAACTCCTTTTACATGGACAAAAGCAAAATAGAAATAGATTACTCACCTCCCACACACAAAACATATATATATTCAATTTTTATTTGATGTGTGGTAATTATAAAATAATTATATGGGGGTGCTAAAATAAAAATTCACTAGACATCTAGTTCCTAGTGTCAAATCATTCATTGGACGAACAAAATCAATGATGACATGGCAATTAATTTCCCTCCTTACCAAGGTAGACAATCCAAAGGACAAAGGCTTTGTACTTTGTCCACTACAATGGCTGGTTCAAGTCTGTAGACCTAATAAGGCTCTAGTAAAATGCAAGAATTGACATGGAGCTCATGTCTTCTTATTTTGGAGAAGTCTAATCTCTGATTTGGTTTTGAAAGTATAGATTTAGAATAGGAGCATTTTATGCCAAATTTTTAATTAAAGTTCAAAAATCAAATTTGACATATTCTTCAAAATGAAACTATTCACTCAAACTTTGTATTTTTTCATGTAAAAAAATAACAGATTTCTCTAGAATTCCAACACTTATTTTTAAATTTTCTTTCTAACATGATGGCTAAGAACAATAATCAACAAGCACAATAATAAATAAGGGATTCACTTGTTGATTAAATTACACATCACTAGTACATTTTTAGGTCCACTTCACACTATGGTTACTCAAGAGGCTAGGGAGTGAGTGGCCAAACTTTATTGAGAGTCCAAAGAAATGAATTGAAAATAGGCAATAAAATATAGGAATTGGAACCTTTAGCCAACCATTGTGTGAAGCCTCCAAAGGCCAAGCCAAAAGTCCAAATCTTTGACGATGAACTCCCACAACCTCTCAACTTAGATGACCATAGTGTGAAGCATCCACAAGCCAAGCCCAAAGTCCAAACTCATATTATCTATTCAGCTTCTATCCACCTCTCTCTACATTAATCCATCCAATTTTTGAATTTTTCTTCTCAACTTCTAACAATGGATTTTAGGAGGAATACATTCTTATTCTACTTTTGTCCTTTATGGTCATAATTAAAGTATATCATTGTAGGCATTTTGACATTGCAAAAACATTTGCATGACAAGCATTCTAGCATAAAGCCTCACCCATGTGTCAATTCCTACAAGCAAAAGATTAATGTGGAAGGTGTGTCTATTGAATGCAAAGGCTTGCCATTGGAATGGTGAAGACTAGGTGTCAAACTCCAATGGCAACCTTGGATTTGCATATTCAATGGAGGGAAAGGAGGGCAAAGGAGGGCAAAGGAGGGCAAAGGCATTTAAGCACCCTACTTTCTATCATGCAAAAAATAGCCCCTCTAATCTATGAAAAAAATCTGACTACATTTTGACCATAGTTTAGGTTTCTATTCTTGTCCGACCCAAATTTCCTTCAAGAGTCCATCACCTTGGTCAAAAATTGTTGCCATATACGTATTTGGGAAGGCAATGGCCTACAGACTTTGCCTTCTAGTATGAAAGGTCAAGACTCATTTTCTAGGCTCATATTAGAATTGTCTTCAATATATTACATTTCAATAGACACTTTTTTCATGCTAGTTTTACAACTATACTTGTTTTGGAGGATTGAGTTCTTGCAATCTTGCTTGGTGGAATCGAGAGCCTCTCAACCTTTGGCCACAATGTGAAGTGCCCCTTAAAATTTTGTTTCAAAATCCTGTGAGCAGTGCACTCACAGAAAAACTAAAAAATGTCACAAAAGTGGCAAATGAATGGAATAGGTACCAGTAAGAGGAATCAGTCTCAGTTGGGTGAATGACTCAAAAACAATTGATATGCATAAACTCATCACAAAAAAAACAAAAAACAAAAAACATTCTCTGTCTCTTCCAGTGAAAATTTTAAAAAATCAGTTGCACGCTGAAGTCTTTGAGAGAGTCCAGGCTAAAGTTACAACTCCAAATAGTGGAGAAAATTTACAAAACGTCAACACAATGCACCTACAGGCTACTCTTCCTATCAACAAAAAAGCTCCGACGTGACGTTGAACACAATGCGACCAATTCAATGGGAGAGTTTAAGTGATCACTTCAGCAGTTGGCCAATGATTCTAGAAACCACCACTGACTGATCATCGCCTGGCTAAATCAATCAACACCAGGTATGACGGTCCTCATTGAACCTGCAGGCGAGGGATTAGGGTTTAGGGTTTTAGGGTTTAGGGTCTCGGGCTTCAACCGGTTGAATGTCCAGTGAATGGTTAGTGGCGAATCGATGCTTGCATGACCATGGCAAACTTGTCTAGAGCATCACCGATCCGGTTCAATGCGGTGATGTAACCAGTTCCCAGCTGCTTCTGAAGCTCAATCAAATCTCGATGCTTTTCTCGTTCAAATTGTAAGGTCTGCTTATGCCTGTTGTCCTTCCTGTCCTCGGCCAGCCTCAGGGCCTCTACAATGCTCCGGTTGTTCCGCTCGAGCACCGCCGCAATGCCATCCATTGCGCCCAGTTTGGGAGCTCCGAACCGCCTCCGCTTCCCTGTGGAAACGGGTCCTACATCATTCTCGTCGCTCTCCTCTCCCACAGACCCAGAGAAGTCCATGTTGCTTGCTATTGCCACAAATTGCACACATTTTAGTTCTCGAGGGACAAGAAACATTGATGTCATAATTAACCCCCAAATGGCCAAAAGTGGAGTGTTGCTAGATCAACAATAGCTTGAAATACACATAGCATTATCGAGAAGCTGGGAACCCTCACTACTCCAGAGTAGACTCAATCAATGTAGAGAACCATTCCATGGAGCACGGCGAATTCTAAACAATCGAGAACAAGCCATTGCAAGGACTATCATGAGCTCCTTCAAGAACAGGCCCAAGGGTGTGGATTGCAGCTCCTCAAGAATGCAATTGGCAGAACAACATTGCAAGGTCGTAATAAAATTTCCTTTGGTTTCAAGTAATGCAATCACGACAATGAGGCTCTGACCTGCTCCTCGGGAAGGGGCTAACGCATCGAAGAGGACGCCCGGGGGATCTCCCGTGCGGCTCTTCACGTACCACTCTTGGAGCGCTGCGAACACCTCCTTGTGGAAATTGGGCGGCAGGCGCAGCTTCTTCTTGTCGTCACTGCCAAGCTGCCAATACGACGGCTGTCCCATGGTCAGCTGCTGCTTCTCGTAATCGTTCACCTTCTTAAAGCCCGCCGTGATTCCCTCCCACTTGTCTTGGCATTGACCTGCACTCCGCTGCACGCCTTGCATCCAGCACCGATCCTCCATCCACTTCCACCGCTCGTGGGCCGACCTGTTATGCGCTCGCTCCACTTCAGAGCTTTCACGCCACATGCCATTCTCAAGGACTCTGAGGGAGGGGTGGAAACACCCGCCATCAAAACCAGCAACAAACTCAAAGGAACACAGCACGACATGCCATGGTTTCACTCACCTACTCCCAAGGGATATTTTTCCCAAGTAATAATATTTTGACATACTCCCCGTACTTATTCTTTGGAGATCTAAATTTTTCAAGGCTCTTTTCAGGGCATGCAACAACATCTCCTGTGTATAGACAGTATCTTAAACCTTTCGCTATTTCATCGAAGTTCTCGCCGTCATGTAGTCGATATCCAAAGAACTCTAGCACACAACTCAAAGTCGTCAACCTTTGACTACTTCACAAAATATGAAAGCTAGTATAACACAGGGCAAATCCCAAAGTATCCCCCACCAGATTCAAAAAGTCGTTAACGGTGAGTAAATGTTGATCTCATAGAACATTCGATCAATGTCAAGGCAATGTCAATGACACTAACATCACAAATCAACACTATTAGTGCTACATTGATGTTAACGTAACATGAACTCATCATGAGCACTATATGAATCTAGTGCTTCTAATTTACTTAGCGTTAAGACGTTTGTGGCGTGAAAGCTCTCCACTTTAGAGCTTTCACGCCACATGCCATTCTTATTCTCAGGAACTCTGAGGATTGCAACACCCGCCACCAAAACCAGCAAATCCAAAGGAACACCACCACATGCGGTGGTTTCAACACACAAGGCACATCTCAAAATATCCCCCCAATTAGGTTCACAGTCGTTAACAGTGAGTTAATGTCGCTCGAATAGAACATTAGACCAATGTCGAGGCAACGTCAATGACGCTACCATCACAAATCAACACTATCTAAGCTGCATTAACGTGACATTAATTCATCAAGGGGCATTATAGGAATCTAGTGACTATAATTCAATTAACGTTAATAGGTGTGTCAATCAAATGGGGGATATTTTGTGATACATGCCTGGAGGTGATCAAACAAGCAGAACTAACTGACTGACTGACTGACTGACTGACAGACAGAGTGAGTACCTGTGCTTCTCCCGGTTGCCCCCCTTGGCTTGACGCTCGAAATCCTCCCGTCGCACCGCTTGCAAAACCAGAAGCTCCGAAACCGTCCACATGCCTTTCTTGTAATGCCGGATGCCCGCGTCGTCGCCTTGAAGCTCATCCGCCAAGGCATCCTCCACAATTATGGCATCCTTGGTATCCAAATGCACGCTGGGCATGCTCTCGTCGTGACCCGCCATTCCCACCACCGACAACATGGGCCGCGTTCTTTCCAAACCCACCCAAAAAAATCCTAACAACAGATCCAATTCACATACTCCAAAACAAAACCTACGTGACCATGAGATCAATCCCTCAATCTCGCAAAACGAGTCGATCAATTTTCAAACTCAAACAGTTAACCTTTCCTGCGCTTCATGATGATGGAACACGACCGAGACGAGATTACTCACAGGAGGTGGCAAAAGAGGAGCGAGAGTTGGGGCGACTGAATGCAGAGGAAACTGAAAACCCTAATTTGGGATTGCAATCGATGTAGGGAAGGATTTGAATTTACGAGAGCAGGGTTGCGGAGATTCTCGTCTGTATGTAAGCAACCTGCGAGGCGCGAGGTGCGAGATCCGAGATGGAGGAAGTCGGGTCGGGTCGGGTCGGGAATTTGAGCTCGCCGCTACCCTGGGAAACGTCGGCTTTGCGGGTCTCGAAGGTCTGAGGGCTCGTGCTTGTTTGGGGCGCTTCGAAGTAACTGGGTGACCGGATGGGGTGACCGGATGACCGGATGTTTGTCTGTGGAACTGGGTTGTGGAGAAATTTGAGCCAAACTAATTAACCCTGTATGAATGTAAGGATGCTGAGGCCACAAAGTGACCCCTTCAACCCTTAACCCCTAAAGGACCAGCCTGCAGAATTTGGCAACATAAAAAAATTGGGCAGGTACATGTGACCAGAGATTTACAAGTTTGAGGCTGAAATTTTAATAGAAGTTGTGGACGAGGAGTACCTTTCATTTGAACTAAATTTTATGACATTTGGAAATACGAGTCGAAAGTTATGGCCTAATATGTTACTTTTTTTCTCAGCCGGGCAGTTAGGTCAGATCAGAAAAAATCACTTTTTTCAGAAACAAAAATTTGAAATTGGTTTTCCAGAGCTATCTATACGTGGAAAGCTTTTAATCATTCCATTTTGACCAATGAGTCAAAAGTTATGAGGAGTTTTAGTTTGCGGGCAGTTTTGGAATCTCTACTCTAAAATAAACTTTGAAGTCTTTTATCTTACTCAATTTTCAATATTTTTTGAAAAAAATAAAATCATAGGATGTAGATTGTTTAATACAACATTTCAACCATTGGGATTGGCATTTTTCAATTTCATATCTAAATTCTTAACAATTTAGTATTTTGAATCATTCTCTACTTCATTCTACTTACTATTTTTTTCCTATATGTTATACAATTCCAAATGATGTGAAATTTTTCAAGCATGT
This sequence comes from Antitrichia curtipendula, assembly GCA_951230915.1. NCBI lineage: Eukaryota > Viridiplantae > Streptophyta > Bryopsida > Hypnales > Leucodontaceae > Antitrichia > Antitrichia curtipendula. The sequence continues at coordinate 48,959,561 of OX579633.1, read as the reverse complement.
AGCCAACTTGTTTAGGAAAAAGAATCCAGAGAAGCACCACCATTTTGGACATTTTTTCATAGAAAAGTGAGCTTTTGAAGTGCAGCTGCCCGGTTTTTTGCAGGGGTCAAAAAACAATTTCAGTGATTTTGAATGCTTATATCTTGCAATCCACGTGGTGGAAATTTCTGAAATTTTTACCACATATTCTCAAGTCAGCATACTACAAGATCCTACGGTTACATGAGTCAAAAAAAAGTTTTTTTCAAAAATTTGGTACTTGTACTAAAAACGGCAGTTCTTGAGCGTTTTCAGTGAAAACATAGTCACGGAACTTTAGGGGTTAAAGGATGGGCTCATCACCATGTTTAAAAAAACTCAAGAGCACTCGTACTACTATATAAGACTTTTCCATTCTACACAAAATTTTAAGGAAGAACATTTACACTTCTGTCTTACACAAAAGGATTCATTGAACAATAAGCATTTGTTGTGTCATTCAAGGATTAACCATAAATTAGGACTAAACCTATTATTCATCAAGGCATTTTACCAAAAATGATTTGATTTTTGGACCAATATGTGCATTCTTCATTTCTCTAGTGATTTAGAAAGTCATCCATCAACTCCTCTTTGACTTCAAAATCCTTCTACAATTAATTCTTGAATTTTTTTTTGAATTTTGCACATTATTGCATATATTCATATACAAATATATCATAAATGACAGGTTAATACTATCTTTTTGAGATTCTAATATTACTTTGGATGAATGAGAAGTTATTTGAACAAAATAGTGACTAAAAGTATTTTGTTCATCTTCTTGAATATGGACTTTGGAGCTCTCAAGTGTCAACCTAGATTGTTGTAATACCAATAGTGATCTAATTCTGTCACAATATAGGAGAATGAATCACTCCACAAAGGGAGAATCAAAGAGTGTAAACGTAAGAGAAGAAGTGAAGCTTTTATTAAATGATAAACCATCATCTCTAAGTAAAGCAAAACAATTTCTCCAAAAATCCTCACAAAATTTGACTCAACAACAATGTCAAGCCAAAGAGCTCTCTCCACCTAAACACTCAAACCTTAAGGTGGATAAACTCTAACATTTGAATGAAATCCATCCGAAACTAATAAGAACTCCTAAGGGAATCCATCTAACACTACAACTTGATGAAGAAAGGCTCCGATGTCACTTCACATGACAAGTAGAATGTCAATTGGTGATCATTTAAAATCTTTTAGTTTATAACACTTCAACAATAAAATATCATGGACTATTCTTGATTGGTGAGCATTCTATAATGAATACATTCGGCACACTATAATGGCTTTGGATCCATATTTAATTTTACAACAATACACCTTATCACCACTTGAGGTGCTAAAGTAATTGCATCTAAGTTAAGTGTACCTAATGTTGCTAGAATAAGCATTTGAGCATGTTTTCTATTATTAAATTGTCTAAATTTTTTATAATGTAGTTACCTTAATGAATTTGATCCCCTCTTTTAGCAAGGGTGGGACCAAAATCCTAATTTTGAAAGAAGATAACAAAATGTGATTAGATTGCGTGCAATCTTACATTGTTGTCATTCAAAAAAACATACCTAAATTATGGTATAATAGAAGGGAAAAAAATGTGGTCCAATATTGGTGCATATTAGGTACTCTTTAATTTGTGAAATAGAATAAAGTTCTCCAAAACTAACTCTTATAAGTATCATTTAGGTTAGAAAGTTAGGTTCAAAGTTTTTACTTTGATTTTTTGTTTTTTGTAGACAAGAAAAGTATTTAAAGTAACCTAAACTATAGTACATTTAGAGTGCATTTTTACAAAGAACATGTACAATCTTTCACATTCTAAAATCCAAAAAGACACTAAAGCAATTCTAATTTACTTAATTTAATATTTAGTAGGATAGTGTAACCAATATGGGAATTATGAAATTGTTTGTAGTCAAAAAATTTGAAACACTATTTAGATCATGAATTTTTAAAAGTCTATATAGCATTGAAAATAGTGCAAGGGGACTATACTTTGAGTGCCCTATTAAGAACTATGACCCATCAATTGAATAGATAATTCAAGATGCAACTTAAAATAAAGAAGCAAAATAGGGACCCAAAAAAGGATGACATTTAATCACTTTTAGAATAACTTTATAGCATACAAATCTTTATTATTATATGATCATATTTTTGGTATTACCAGTATTTGGTTGTTATATGCATTTTTTTTTAATTATCAAAAAAATTGAAATACAAATAGATAATTTGCCTATAATTGTTGTTTTGAATCAACTACTTTGACAAACAAATCAACTCATTTAAATCTAAACTATTGGTTCTCCCCATAAATTAATTGGACAACCTTCTACAATTTTCAATGAGTTTTTCTTGTGAGGCAATTGCTTGGTGTGAATTTTTGAGTAAAATATTGCAAACGCATTCCTTGGTAGGTGAATCAAAATGGAAAATTTGTTGAAATTTTGCATTGATTTTATGACTTCATGCATTGAAAATCTCCATCAATAAATGGAGGTTAGATTTGGGATGAAATAAAGTACTTTGCAAACTTGGACTATGTAAACCTAGAACAAGATATAGTTCTACATCAACAAAATCTACAAGAAAATCTTGACATGGTCAAAATGAGAAATTCTACATGAAAAGAGTGCTTTGTTGTAATGCATTATACCTATTAAGATTATAAAATTCTTAAGTAAATTGATAATATATTCAATATTCATCATCATATTTAATATTTGCTACTACTAGAATTATATTTTTATGTTCATGTAATATATAATGTTTTTTGTTTTATTTTTTTAATATATTTTGGAATTTCTTTGTTGTGTCAAATTTGTAGATTAATCCCTTGAGTTCAAGATCAAGGAATTTCTAAAATTGTGGAGATGTACCATAAAATGCAACTTAAACAATGTAAAGTAATTTTCAGTTTTTTTTCTTTGAATTCAAAATATTAAGCTCAATCTAAATTGATTTTTAAAGATTTTACTTACTTATTTATTAAAGCCATTTTTAAAGGATCATATTTTAAATTGAAAATAATAGTTTTTGACGTCAATTATATTTATATCCCTTTAATCTTTGAGCTATAGAAGATTTGCAAAAGGAAGTTATAAAAACTCATACCAACAAACATAAAAGAACTTTTAAAAATTAGCAGATATTTAGATGGATGGAAAAATAAAGATCTTATGTGCTCAAGAGATACTTACATCCATCCATTGTTCAAAATATAAATGTTTGATCATTTAGGGGCAAAGTTTTATAGGTTTAATTATAGATTTTTTTAACTTATTGTTTTATTAATTGTGTATCCATTATTAACAATTCTTTTCATGCCATTGTTTATGAAATTTTTAGTAAGGACCATGAGTTGGATGTGGCAAAATGGAGTGGAAGTACAAATGTAGTTTTGTTTTCAAAGAATGTGAGGCCTTGCAAAGACCTTTGATGTTCTCGTAGTTGTTGAAGTAGCTAAAAGATTCCCACATCTACCACCAAATTAAAACTATCTTATATAGAGTTTTGTCTAAAATATTAACTCTTTAAACATAAGAGCATTGGGTTGATTTTGGGCGCACTTATAATTGAACCTTAAAAATAATATTGTATGCATGCAATTAGAATGTAACTTATTGCTTTGCAACAATACTGAAAAGGTTTTATCAAACAATGAGGTTCTGGGCAATGATGCTTGGATGTCATTAGGGTATATTTTGCAAGAACAAATAAATGAAAAGTTGTGTCAATGAGAATGTGATGGATGAAATCATGACATAATTTGCATTTAATGTAGGAGTTGTCCAAAAACTACAAAGTAAGATACTTTGGAATTATCAAATGCTAACAATATTTAACCCAAATTAAATCAATTTAATAATGATAAATATGTTTACAACTTAACTTCTAAAGGACCAAACTGCATTTTTTTGGCAACATAGCAATTTGAAGTAGCTCATTACAAATGAAATTTTTATTTTTTTCCTTTGAAATTTTCATAGAATATATAAACAAGTTTTTTTCTTTAAGGCCCAATAATTTTTATAACTTTTGAAAACATATTTAAAAAACTATTGTATGATATGGAATTTTTTGGGTTTGACGGACAACCTAGGTAACTAAAAAAATTTCCTTAAAAATCACTTTTTTCAAAAATAAAAATTTGAAATTGATTTTTTACATTTATATATATGTGGAAAGCTTTTAATCATTTTATTTTGATGAATGAGATAAAAATTATGAGTAGTTTTAGTTTGGAGGTAGTCATGGATTCTCTACTCTAAAAGAAACTTTGAATTCCTTCATTTAACTCAATTTTCAATATTTTTTGAAAAAAATAAACTAATAAGATGTAGATTGTTTAGTACAACATTATAGCCATTAGAATTGTCATTCTTCAATTCCCAAACAAAATTCTCAAGAATTTTGTATTTTAAATCATTCTCTACTTCATTCAAATTACTATTTTTTTCCTATATGTTGAATAATTCAAAGTCAAGCATGTAGCCAACTTGCCTTGAAGAATCAATCCAAAGAAGCACCACCAAAATAAACATGTTTTCATACAAATGTGACCTTGTAAAGAGCAATTGCCCTATTTTTCACAGGGTCAAAAAAATGATTTTTTTCACTTCAAATGCTTATATCTTGCAATCCACATGGTGGAAAATTTTGACATTTTTTCACATCTTCTCAAACCAATGTACTACAAGATCCTATAATTACATGTATACTATAAAATATTTTCTTTTAAAATTTGGTACTTTTATAAGTAATGGCAATTTTGAAACGTTTTGGGTGAAAATATAGTCAAAGAACTTTAGAGATTAAATAGTAACTTAAAAATCTACAAACATCTAGATGGATGAAAACAATAAAAATATATGTGTACATAATATATTTGTATTCATTCATCATTCAAAAAGAAGTCTAATCTCCAATAAGTTATACTTTAGAGGATCAATCGATCATTTGTTCAAATGTTCCAATTGACAAAGGACAAATGGAATTTTTTGTCAAATTCCTACTAAGCCTATAATTTTGAATGAATATTTTCAATGTGACATGTGTTTAATGACTAAATGTCCTTTGTAACATGTCTTTTGTGACTCAAAATCAAGTTTTTAAAGTGACTAAAGACACCCATTATTTACTAAAGACATGTCCTATTGGACAAGACTTCTTCTAGTGTAACTAAAAAAATTTGAGCAATTTCAAAAACTTTGGACATCATGTGCTAAATTTTTCATCTATTTTTGGAATCTAATATAATTGCAAGTAATTGACATGATTTAATATGAAAAATTCAAAATTTTAATTACATTTAGTGCAAAGGCTCACACCATGAGGAGACAAACTTTTTAAACTTTAGATTGTAAAAAGACGTTTTCTTCTAAATTCAAAAGCTATAATCTTACAATCTACAATACCAAAAAGATTTAAAATAATGAAACATTCTAAAAGTTTAATTCTGCATTTTCACTATTTTACTTTTACAAAAAGATTTTCCTTGGTACTCAAAAATTCTCAAAAAATGGCTAATTTATTGCTAGTGAACTCAACCTCCTCATATTGCATGATGATTTAGAGTAACCCTCAGTTGGTTATGAAAATTTGCATGTAATAAGATGTGATACACCACGGTGTAGACTGTACGAGTTTAGTTGTGAGTAAAGCAAAATCTCACTCTAAGAGGACTCAAGGTTTACTCAACTAGTTCAATAAGGATAAACAAAATATTTGTTTTACTTCAAATGCTATAAACTTGTAATTCACATTGTCAAATGGGCTTTAATCTTTTCTACACATTTTCACAATGGTCTACTATTTTTGTGCAATTGAAATTATTTTAGAGACATATATATTTCAATTTTGGTCAATGTACCCCAAACTGATCCTTTAGGAATTAAAGTTGGACTTACAAGTTTTCTAAGTTCATATTAGAACTATCTTTAATAGACTTATATTTTAACCCCTAAAGGACTAATGCCATTTTTCTGCCAAAAAACACTGGCAAAACTGCCATTTCTATAGCAAAGAGTAAAAAAAATTGAAAATTGTTTTTTTTTCCACATCTAACCGTAGGATCCTATACCTAACTAGTATGAAAATGTGTGGGAAAAATTTCAGAATTTTTGACCGCACAGATTGCAAGATATCTGCGTTTAAAGTGAAAAAAACAAAATTTTCAGCACATTGCGGGACTAGATTTTATGACTTTGAACATTTTTAACTTAAATGTTTTGCACTACAGAGTTTTGAGATTTCAATCTTTATAGTGGAAATTGAGTTGAGAGTCTAGGCAGAAAAAAAAATCCAAAAAACCTTAATTTTCATTATTAAAAAAAGTGTTAAGTAGAAGTAGGTACAAGATAGAAAGAAAATCTAAAATATTAATATCTTTTATATGGAATTAAAAAACACTAATCCCAATAGTGAGATTGTTCTAGCAAAAAAACTAAACCTTGTGGAACTTTTTTTTTTGAAAAATTATAAAAATTGCATTCAGAAATGAATCCTACAAGTTATTTTTTCAGGAAGATGCTCTAAGTGTCCGAAAAACAAGATTGTCCATAACTTTCTCATAACAAATCCAAATGAAATGAATCAAAGCTTTCCAGATAGACAAAAATATAATCTATAAGAAAAAAAATTAGAAAAAATAAAATAAAAAAATTGCAAATTTTTTTTTGCTGCCCCACATCCCCTGTTTTGAGCTAATTTGGGCATAACTTTTTTTCCTAGGCACCGATTGAAAAAAAAAATAGATTCCCGCAAGCTTTGCAGTTTTTCTATCTACAAAAAAAGTTTCAAAAAATCACGACAAAAATTCAGACAGTAGGTACCTCCCCCAAATCCCATTTGTCCCCCGAAGGGACAATGGTCCTTTAGGAATTAAGAGACACTTTATTTATGCTATTCTTACAACTATATTTGTTTTGGAGGATTCTTGTAACATGTTTGAGTGTCATGGCAAGATTCATGTTATTTTTGCTTTCCATCAATGAAACTCCTTTCACAATAAAAGAAATCTTGAGTTGAAATTTTTCTATGCGCCATTGTAAGGTACACCTAATTGTGATCCCTTTTCTAAAACTAACCTCTGTAGATTTTTGTAAACACTTATTTTCAGCACTTTGAAAATTTATAGTCTATTCATACGGGATCCAAAAAATGTATAAGCAAAGAATATATATTATTAGTTTGACTTCAACAAGATCCAAAAATCATTAACCAATTTATAATAGTAACATTGCTTCATTGTTTATTGGGACACAATTAGGTATTGTTACCTTCTAGAAAATAGTTTTTGTTTTCTATAAAATTGTAGTTTGAATGCCTCTCTATTCAAGAATCTTAATGAGGTAATACAAAGCCTTTTCTAATCAATTGCATAACAATTTTTCTTTTACAACTACAAGTTGATTTAAATCTTAAAGGACATTGCAAGTCCAAGGGACACACATTTTGAAAGTCAAACCTCAATTTTCTCATATTAATTCTTGATTTTAAATGGTGTTAAGCTTAACTAAGAAAATGTAGCTTCAATAATTATTTTTGTACGCCATCCTATTTTTTTTTCAAGTTTGTGTAAATTAAAGTTTTTTTGACATTTTGAAGGTACTAGCATCTTGAAGCTAAAAATACACCACTTTTAAACTTTTTCTATCAAATTTATCTCGATGTGAGCTCTCAGAGTACATCAATTATGCCATGATGTTTATAACTAAGATGAAAAATTTTGATGAAAATTTTATATTATTTTAATTTTTTTAAATTAATAATGAAAAAACATACAAAAAAAATTAACAAAAACAAAATTCATTTAAGGTATACTAGTGTACCTTGTGCCGTTGCCACAATATAATGTTCCGTTATTAAAAAATAATAATAATAATTTATATACATTTTAATTCAATAAGAACTTCAAAAACAAAAACTTTCACACCGTAAGTTTCAACGTCAAGAATCAAAGCCCGTGCACCCCTCTTTGTAGAGAGCTTTCTAACGGTACAAAAAACGTACGCATGCAATGCACTATCTAGGAGATCTCATTATAACAAACAAAACAAAACAAAACAAGCTAGTGTAAGGTATGGATAGATAGTGCTACATGAAGAAAATTTTGAAATTTTGAAATGTGTGTATTAATATAGAAAACTAATGAAGTTCAACCAAGCGTAGACATGAAACGTCCTTTAATGTTGTTGTTGACACTAAGTGCCTGATGGATGATAGAGAATCCTTTTATGTAAGACAGAAGTAGAGATGTTCATCCTTGTAATTTGTGTGAAAGTGGAAGTCTTACACAATAGTTTGACCTTCAATGTGCACTCTTGGTTTTATTTTAAGCAAATGATTCATACGTTTCCAAAAAAAAATGATTTCCACAATGACAATGACCAGCCCGGCAGCATTTTCTGATACCCTCATGAATCACGTGTCCTGTGAGGCCCACTTCTAATTAAGCTTAGTTCATTAATGAGTTCCGACAGCGGCGAGGACACTGTCGTCTCTCAGTCTTCTGTCCACCTATACTTGCACTGTACGTACTCCTCAGGTTCTGTATGTACGGAGTAGGTACATTTAAAACAGTCGCTGCAGCTTTGCTTAAGTTATCTGATCAGTGTACCCTGCCTCTAAATTTCATTGCTTGCAATTGGACCTACTGAACTATGCACGCGCCTAAGGTAGTCTGCTCTTAAAGCGACCATTTAAGAGCTGATTGCCTTGTGAGGGGAAGCTAAAGTCCTCAAAACAATTTTCAGTAAATTTTTGTAGGATGAATGGTGGAATTGGTATCCGACTCAAGTAGTTTCATATTTTTCGGACCTTCTTGGAATTAGTTATGAATTTTCAAAGATTTATGTCCTAGGCACCTATTTGTGACTGTAGGTCTTCCAAAACCTGTCCACTTCCAACTTGTAAAGAGATGTGAAGAAATCAAGGAGAATGATTGGCTCTCGCAATAAATAATATTTTCTCCTCGATGCACTCAATAGCTAAAGTGGTCGATTCAAGAACCACCTTAAATCCATTCACAGGAAGATTTAGTGACGTTAACCGGGGCTAATCCTTTGAGGAATAGCCCCCACTTTAGCCCCCTTGTACAAAGTGTTTGAAAAATCTCGAATTTTTTTTTTCACACTACTTTAGACCCCAAAATGTCCCACCTTGGTCCGGCTAAAGTTCATGCGGGCTTAAGCCTTGGGGTCTAAAGTGGGGCAATTTAGACCCCTCCAAAACTTTAGCCCCAGGGGCTAATGCCACGAAATCTTCCTGTGATTGCAGAGCTAATTATAGGAGCAGTTTGAAGAAGATGGGCGCATTTAGAGCAGACAACCTTGTAACTAATTACATTTGAGCATAATTACTATCAAGTGTTAAACTATTGTTATTAAGGTGGGAGGCTCATAGAGCGACCCTTTAAGGGCTGGTCAACCTTTTTGATGGTTTTCAGATGTCCGAAAGTATTTTTCCTTATTTTTCATTTGAAGAAAAATTGATGCAAAATCTAACACAAGTGGTTTCATATTTTTTGGAGCATTTATGAATTGCTTATGAATTTACAAAGAATTTTGACATTGGCCTTGCAAAACCCACACATATGCAGTTTGAAAAAAGATATGACTTGAACCAAAAACAAATATTGCGGCATTCAAAAAGTAATACACAAGGTTTCCAAATGCGACCCTTATCAAACTTAAATGGATCCTACATTTTTCTAACATTTGTAAGAAGGCAATTAGGCAATCATTTCCCATTTAGAAAAATTAAGTGGATACACCCTGACTTTGAAATGGACCCTCCCTGGCTCTTATTCCATCCATTGACAACCCTTAATTATGCTCTCACATTGTTGGCAGTCCATTTTAGAATCACTTATTGTCCATTTCAAAGCTCCCTACGCGGTTGTTTGAAGAAGAGAATTGCAATAAAGCCTCTTACTTTAGATTGTATTGGCAACTAAAAGATAAATGCATTATTTGGACACTGTAGGAATAAACTATGGACTAGATAAGCTCAAGAGCCAAGAGGCTCAAGAGCATTATGGGACATAATGTTGAATCTAATAGTTCATCACAGATGTATGTATATGTACTTTTTCGCAAATCTAAGGGTGTAGAAAGAGGGTCTGTGTTATGAGTTATAACGCTTTTTGGACTATCCAATGGAATGGTGACAAATATGCCTTGAGAACCGGACTTGGCATTATGAATCTCTGAAGTATTATCTCGAGGTGTACCAAAAAGCAACACTAAACAAGCACTCACAAGTTTTCATGTTTAGATTGTATACATCTTATGTCATCAATATCTAGGAAAACGTGATGCTCTTTGGTACAAATGTAGGTGTCCCATCGTGGGAGAGTGTTGATAATGGGTGTACATACTTGACTGGGTTCTTTTTAATTTTGAGCATGATGCAAAATTTGAGTATCCTTATCCATCCTCCATGAGCATGATTCACACATCTGCTGCTCCATGACAAATTCCAACAATCCTGAAGGATATGTACGGTACAACCAGATTACCTTTCTTTTTCATCTTTCAGTGGGGTAGATATCTCAAAAAACTTAGCTGACGGAGGCTATCAATTCAGGCAACTTTTGCTAAATAAGTTTGTTATCAAAGTAGTACAATAGGATTTCTGGCAAAGTACAACAAATTCTCAACAACCTTAAGTTGCTTAAGATTTAAAAAGTTAGTTAATGAATCGTTTCTCAATAAATTTCCTACAGGTCTGTTGCCAGGCCAAGGTTGCTGTAGAAATCTGGCAATAGTACTGTGCAGGGAACAGTCAGCTTTGTCATTGGCCAAACATGGCACGCACTTCTAGGCCATAAGGTGGGTACACCCAAAAACGCCACTTTTTGCTACTGAGCCTAGTTACTACTATTAGACTGGTCAAATTTTCATAGATTCTTGTTGGCAAGTGAAAGGAGGTTCCAACGCACCAGAGAACGTGGCATTTGGACACCGTATGCAAAAGTTATTAAGGGTCAAAGTTTGTTTCTGAAAGCACTCCATTCAAATAGGTACATAACTGATTTTGGAAATGTACACAACCTGTAGATGTCGCTTTAAGGTCAGGTGCCATTTTGGGGGTGCCTACCTTAGTTACACCACCTCTATCATAAATTAAGGGGCAGGAATTTGAGCTCTCTCGAGTGCGTACAGTGTAAGTTAGTATGTCTTTCAGGCGATAAGTTAGTACGACTGCAGCTCTTAACCTTTACCTCCAACTAGCTGCTGCTTCAATGGCCATGGTGAGCTCGTTCTCTTCATTTCGTGCAGTTCTAGACCTCCTTTTCAGGAAAGAAATTGAGTCTTGAATGTTCATGTTGAGTCCTCATTAAGATTATGAAACGCTTGAAGTTTTTTTTGGAGGTAGCAGTGTTGCTGCAATCAAACAATTGCACACTGAATGATGATTACTTTTTCATTGCCATGGCAGGCGACAGTGTTGCCCACCTCGGCAGTTGGAATCAGGGTCGGTGCAATTTTGTTGTTAGCTCTCGCAGTCTTGTTTCGGTGCGCAGACAGCAGGGAGGCTCCATTTCGAGACTCAGTGGACGACACTAGAGCCACATGTGGAAGTTTCTTCTACAACAGCCAAGTTAACAACGATCAGGTACTGACCAGCCTCAAGCATATATCTTTTTCTGAAACTAATCACTTCCAAACAGTGATCCCAAGTGCCTCGAATTTCATAATGCGCTCATGTTGGCTAAAATTGCTTCTAAATGTGTCAAACACTGCTATTCACATATTTTGTAGCTATTGTAAGATAAAATCCCTGGTAGAAGTTTGCTTTTTTTTTAGCCACATTTGTGAACTCTGCTTCTGAGTGGAGATGCTCTGTTAGATGAAAGTTCGTAAGTTCTGTGACAGAAGAAGCTCAAACAGAACCAGGGAATTGAGGAAAACTGAGGAAATTGCAGCTTTGGGGAGCTTTTAGTACGTACACAAGGCTTAGCTTACAATTGCTTCAAAGGCTATGATCTATCCTATGCTGTGCGATGCTTTTGTAAGTGAAGTTATACCTGGTAAACTTCACTCAAGATGCAATTTAATTTCATAGTATTTTTAAGTAGAAATTTTATGATATTGGATTGCAGGGATGGACAGTGGTCCCGGAGGAGTGTGTGGACGGCATCGGTGAATATATGGAAGGATCTCAGTTTAACGTGGACGCGGAGGGAGTAAGCCAAGCTGCCCTAAGCTTTTTGAAATCCCTCAAACCGGAAGGGGACGGCAAAGATGTGGTGGTGTTCGACATTGACGAGACTTCTCTCTCCAATCTGCCTTACTACCGGAATCACAAATATGGGTGAGTCTTGGCTACAGGCGAGTGGAAACATGGGCTGCGTAGATTTGGGAAATCTCCAGAAGAAAATGACCACAAGAAGATCCACGATTTAGTGTCATGTAGGTCTCTTTTGTGGGGTCATTTTCCTTGATTGTCTAAGTAGATGTGTCCACTAGTGCTATCTACATGTTTGTTGTTAGAGTCATTTTCCTTGCTCTTCATACTAAATGCTTAGTTGCCAACTCTACAAAGATGAATCCATTGGGAGACTAAGTATGCACTAGAAGATAATCTTGGAGATTGTGAGTCTTGAGAGGGTAGTTGGAAACACAATATTGTCAACTTGTTTCATTGGATTTTGAACATTTAGTTTTGTAACTTTGTAATTGTTCAAGGGATTCACATTCAACAGGAGGGTACATAACATTTCTAGTGAAGCTCGGTCCCTAAAACATTGTTGAAGCACCCCAAAAAATATAGGCTCAAAGGAAGAATCATCCTTATTGTGAGTCAAAGGAAACATGGTCACGTCATCCTTTAGAAAGCACATTCTCCAAGATATGTGTAATATTTTTTTTTTAACCCCTAAGCGCTCAAACGACCATTTTCTGGTTGCTACCCAACTTTGGGCATAATTTTTGGGTAAAAAAAATTACTTCTTTTCAGTTTTTATTTATTTATAAAATACTTTTTTTCCAAAAGATTGGTTTGTCTTTCAATATTTATATTCAAAACTAAGATTGCTATGGTCAAATAAAAATTATAAGAGAAATAGCACAAAGTGTTTAGAATTGGCTAGTGTTGAAAAATTTACTATTTCAAGAAAGTGTTGTTCTCATTTCTAGATCTTATGCATTTTTTTACAAATCAATAAAAAATTTTAATTTTGACCAATATAAAAAAAATTCAAATCCTAAAGGTAGAAATTGTATTTTTTGTGAATTTTTGAAGTTATATCTTTAAAATTCATTTGAAGAGAATCTAAAAATAATTTTATAATTTTGATCGTATGAATACTTTTTGACTTTTTATGTATTTAGAAACTTCAAAAAAGTTATAAAAGTTATATTTTATAACACATTTGTGTTTTGTCTGAATTCCTTAGGCTTTTAGGGGTTAAAGTTAAATAGGAGGCTTCTAGCTTGGTTAAGAATGTTATGTAATGAGCTAATTGTAACCAACCAAACTAACAAGAGATTGACATAATTGCTGCAAAATTAACATGGACTTAGCATTATCCAAATTGTGCTTGTGTTTGTAGAGGGGAGCTCTACAACAATACTGCATTTAATCTATGGGTGGACAAAGGGCAAGCCCCTGCAGTGCCGGCCATCCTCCAACTCTTTAATACTCTAAAAGCGGCCAACTTTGGCATTGTGTTCTTGACTGGGCGACCGGAGAGTCAACGACCCATTACCACAAAGAATCTCAAGCGCGTTGGTTACAAGGGTTGGACCAAACTTATTCTCAAGTAAGCATGAACTTCTTCACAACTTGAATCTAGTACTTATGGAGGATGAGGATTAATAGTGTCCGATGAACGGTTCTTAAGGATATTGTAGAAATAAAGAATGCATTGCCTATTCATCTTGGAATTTGATAATTTTTAGGTGGCAATTTTTGGTGATAAGTCAGCATCTAGTTCCAGGATTAATTTGTTGCTTGCTAACTAAAAGGAAACGACACCTAAAACTAATCATCCAAACAAGGATTTGAGCATAGTTCCTATTAGGGCTTTTTTATTGGGCGAAATTTCGCCAGACTGTCAGAAATCTGACCTATCTGGCTTCATCCCTCCCAAAACTAGCTTCTCCAGTGAAGCCAGCAAGGGGGACACAAGTCAAAAAAAACAAAAACTGGTTCCTATTACAAAAGTTCTAGGGCAAATTTGAAGGAAAATCATTCTAAAACCAACCAATATGAAGTGCAGTATGAGTATTTCAACGTTGGGATTTTGCAAAAGGCATACTCACTGATAGTCCATCATTCCATAATCCAAAGTAGATTTTGTTCAAACACAATGCATTTGCATTCCACCTGTGTCAAATCTAAATGCTTTCGACTGTATGATTCAAAAACATAATCTTTAATTTGAACATCTTGTCACTCAAATCTTAGGACAACATAAGAATTGGAGAAATCAAAAAGAAATTTCAATTGAAAAAGAGTCCAAGTGACCTCTAAAATGATTAAAAAAGAAAAATACATGGATGATGTTGAAGGGGGGATGTGGTGCACGGTGCAAAATCTGCCGGCCCTATTTTAGGGTTGTGCAAGTCTTGGAAATGTGGTCATTTAATCTCATTGAAAGGTTATTGAACTTGGTGGTGTGTTCCATATACTTGTGTGTTAGATCTCCAGAAGAAGGTGGCACCACAGCTGCTGTGTACAAGTCAAAGAAGCGGACTGAGCTTAGTGCCCAAGGCTATCGTATCTACAGCAGTGTGGGGGATCAGTGGAGCGACATTACAGGACCCCATGTTGGTAATCGCACATTCAAAGTTCCCAATCTCATGTACTTCATAGCATAAGTAGGACCAGTTGAAGCTTACTTAGGGGTTGGAGAAAAAAAAAAAAAAAAAAAAATTCCTACGGTGTTCTCTTTGTTCCAAAGGCACTCTGGGAATTTTTATCACACTGGGGAAAGTGGGACACTCCGGGAAACTACACTGACTACATCAGGAATTCAATATACTATTACATTGTTAGCAGGAAAAAATACTCTACTGCACCGGGAAACTGAGGAGTGGTGAAGGACCTTATAGATAAGTCACAGGTAAACTTTGCACACTTTCCTAGTGTGTCCTACTTTTCACGGTGTGTTCCCCACAGGGAACTCCATATGTGTTTCATATGAAGGGATGTTTGTAACTTGTGTCGTATCCACAGGGAACACCGGCAGGGCATTACCCCTCCCCTCCATATTATATTGGGGGGTGTACTGCCCTACCGTTCTCCCTGTGATTGATCGATTTATGGAGTCTAAATTCTATAATTGGCAACGTGGATTGCGTTAATTTCTCCATTTTTCAACTTGTGTGTCCGCATCATACATTGGTAAGTAACTTGGGCCTGCATCATGCATTGTTGCTGATCAATAACAAGGGTCAGTTTCTTGGGTCAAAAACTGATGTTCGTAACTGATGTCTGTATTAGATAACCAACGAGCCACACTAGCGACAAATAGGTTATTAGTCATAACGAGTTACATTCTTCAATCACAACCTTTGATCTTCATGATCCAAGGGTGTAGGAAGCAAGTTGAAACGAAAGAAGATTATGAGTTGCAACTTGTAATAACAATGGCGATGAGTTGCCAATGGGATGGTGCCACATTAGCGTCAAAAAGTCAACAACCGATTATGTAACTGATAATTAAATAAAACTGGTTCAATAGATGGGTCCACGAACATCTGAAGTGTGTGGGAGGGGTGTGACTGTACGTGAGGATGTCTTAGATAATTCGTTGGAAGAAAATGAGAGGAGCGCAGAATCAGAGGGCCGGGTACATTATACATACACAGAGACAGAGAAAGGAAACAATGAGGATGGGGCTGATTACATTGAGTACTGAGCTCTAAGTATCATGCTGTTAAAAAATAAGTCATCTTGATCTGAGAGATTCTGAGGAGCTTGACCGTTTTCTGAACTAAGGTAGGGGGCTGTTAAAGCAACCCTTTAAGAGCTGATTGCAATTTCAGGGAAGCTAAACTCCTTGAAACAATTATCAGTAAATTTTACTACGAAGAAAAATGGAATTGGCATATAATTCAAGTCGTTTCATATTTTTTGGGCCTTTGTGGAATTAGTTACAAATTTTTGAAGTTGAAACGCAGTGATTTCTAAAAGCGCCCCCCTCCTGAAATGGCCAACGCTGGTACATTGAAGAAAGTAAAATGTACCTCTGTGTTAGAGGTCACCTTTACAGACATGTCACTTTTACAGACCCCTACCTTATGTGAATGACTGCCTGTGATCTGAGGATTACGGATCATTGTTTCATTGCTACTTGAGCTGTCTAAGAACAAAACTCTGCCAAAACTCTGCCATATGTTTGGATGGGACTCACCGGAGTCGAGGAGGTAGCCTTCAATAGGATTATGTAGCAAAGTAGCACAAGTCCAGCAGCTGCCAATTGCAGCAACTACAGTACCCGGAAGTAATGTTACGTAATTCATGTTTTGGCATTCCAAACAAGTTTGTATGACAAAAAGTATAAAGCTTATTTCAATCTCATATTTTTGGTATTTGATTCTCATGCATTCTCAATTGATCATATCAAATTTTGGTTACTAAAAAACAAAATCCTATTTTTGGTAAGTTGTTTTGTGTCAAAATCATGGTTTTACAAGAAAGTTGATTAAAACATATTGGTGATGAATTTTTGAGATTTGATTACATGGATATGTAGGAGACATCCATACACACATCTTTTCTATTAACAAACATCTTCAAAAAGTTAAAATTCAATCAATAGAGGCCCAAATGTTGGAGTGATCATGACCAAATTTAGTAAAATACATAACTCCATTTTTTTATTAACTTTTGGCAAAATACACATATCATCATGTTCAACGGTATAGATTTAATCATAATGTATGAGTCAAATAGCACAATTTAATTACCACAAAGAATTATCTATTTTACTAAATTTGGTCATGATCACTCCAACATTTGGACCTCTATTGATTGAATTTTTAACTTTTGAAGATGTTTGTTAATAGAAAAGATGTGTGTATAGATGTCTCCTACATATCCATGTAATCAAATCTCAAAAATTCATCACCAATATGTTTTAATCAACTTTCTTGTAAAACCATGATTTTGACACAAAACAACTTACCAGAAATAGGATTTTGGTTTTTAGTAACCAAAATTTGGTATGCTCAATTGAGAGTGCATTAGAATCAAATACCAAAAATATGGGATTTAAATGACCTTCATACTCTTTGTTATACAAACTTGTTTGAAATGCAAAAACTGGGATTACGTAACATAACTTCCGGGTACTGTACAGTCGGGTACTGAAATTTTACAAACTCCGTTTAGGAGCCATTCAAATTTTTTTTACAATGTGCATTATAATTGATATATTTTTTTGTAAGCATAATTATTATTGCATCCTTATGCAATCCCGATCAACCATACCCAAATTTTAGTTTCAAAAAAACAAAATTCCATTTTCGGTGAATTGTTTCATTTAAAATTCGTGATTTTACATTATCATTGAAAATCATTGGTGATGAATTTTTAAATTTTAATTGCATAGATTTGTAAGAAACATCTATATGCACATCTTTCCTTTAACAAGCATCTCCCCAAAAGCTTCAAAATTTCATCTATAGAGATTTTAATGTTGAAGTGATCCTATTCAAATTTTGTAAAATAGATATTTTTTTATTGTAATTAGATTTTCCTATTTGCACTTCACATAGTAACAAATTTTGTACATTTAAGCATGACGGTACAATTACTTTGCCAAAATCAAGTTAAAATATAGAGATTTCCATTTCTCCAAAGTTTGGTCATACAACACTTTTCATTCAACTCTTCATTGGTCATCTTTTTGTTACTCAAGGGGGTATTTTTTAATATGAAAGATGTGCACATGGATGTTCCTTACATATCCATGGAAATGAATTAAAAAAACTCACCACCAATTGTATTCAGTAAGATATCATGTAAAATCACAAAAATTGACTTTAAAAATTCACTGAAAATATAATTTTGCTTTTTTGAAATTGATGTTTGATATGCTTGATTGGGATTGGGTAAGAATTGAGTGATAATTATGAAAGGCAATAAAACTCAATTCTATTCTATATCATGTACAAATTTTTAAATCGCTCCAAAATGCAGTTTGTAAGCTTTCAGTACCCGACTGTACAGTGCACTAGGGTGTCAGCAGAGAGTGGTGAGCAATGAACAATTTAGCTAGGACACTTTTACTGAAAAAAAAAGGAAAAAAAGGTAGCACAAATATATTAAAAAAGTTACTAAAAATATGCATGTTAGACTTCTTTGGGGAACCGCAACAAGACACTTGCAGGTTCAGGAATTTTGTAAGAAACTGAAGACTGCTAAGGTAAGTCTGCCCAATTTCGTCAGCCTCCCAATTCCGTCAGCTAGGTTTGCTCTCAATTTCGTCAGTGACTTAATCCAAATCTGCCCTGAAATTATTCAAATCCCTCTTAACTTCTGACAATTTCAGTATATTTATATCAAAATGGGTGGCATGTCAATGTTTGATTGGTGGAAACTTCAATGCTAATAGATACATGAGATGGCGGTTATGGGGTGTTTAGGGAGTGTTATGACTTCACTCTGGAGGCGGTTTTGTAATTTCAGGCTGATTACTTCAAAAATTCACATAAATTACAATTTTGATCGAAAAATTATAATTCCAGTTGGGTTCGATTTGTGAAACAAGCACACACCTCTGAAAAATATGTGCCCCTCTTGGAATTGGCCTTAGGATATTCAGATTGCAAATCAGCGTGGTGATGGGCAGTTCTACCTTATTACAAATTAAACTGTTCACTCTATATATTAAGGTAGGCACCCCCAAAATGGTACCTGACCTTAAAGCGCCATCTACAGGTTGTGTACATTTCCAAAATCAGTTATGTACCTATTTGGATGGAGCGCTTTCAGAAACAAACTTTGACCCTTAATAACTTTTGCATACGATGTCCAAATGCCACGTTCTCTGGTGCGTTGGAACCTCCTTTCACTTGCCAACAAAAGTATATGAAAATTTGTTCAGTCTAATAGTAGTAACTAGGCTCAGTAGCAAAAAGTGGCGTTTTTGGGTGTACCCACCTTAACCCCTAAAGGACCATTGTCCCTTTGGGAGACAAATGGGATTTTGGGCAGGTAAGGTAGTGTGCTGTAAAAGCGCCCATCTTCTTCAAACCGCCCCTTACTTCTAGGTGGAGAATGGAAATGGGGTGATCCTTAAATGGACTAGTTTAGCAATTGAATGCATCAAGAAAAAATCATTTTTCTATTGTAAGAGCCAATCATTGTCTTTGATTTGTGCACATCTCTTTACAAGTTGTAAGTGGACAGATTTTGGAAGACCTATGTTCACAAATAGGTGCCTATGCCCCGAATCTTTGAAAATTTATAAGTAGTTCAAAAATGCTTGGAAAAATACAAAACCACTTGTGTTAGGTTCTACATCTACTTTTATTTTTTTGAAAAATGATCTAAAAATATTTTTGTCCAAGATAGCCTGTGAAAAAGGCGGACCAGCCCTTAAATGGTCGCTTTAAGAGCATATTACCTTACCTACTGTCTGAATTTTTGTCGTGATTTTTTGAAACTTTTTTTGAAGATAAAAAAATTGCTAAGCTTTGCGGGAATCTAATATTTTTTTCAATCGGTGCCTAGGAAAAAAAGTTATGCCCAAATTAGCTCAAAACAGGGGACGTGGGGCAGCAAAAAAGAATTTGCAATTTTTTTTTTTTTTCTAATTTTTTTTCCTTATAGATTATATTTTTGTCTATCTGGAAAGCTTTGATTCATTTCATTTGGATTTGTTATGAGAAAGTTATGGACAATCTTGTTTTTTGGGCACTTAGAGCATCTTCCTGAAAAAATAACTTGTAAGATTCATTTCTGAATGCAAGTTTTATAATTTTTCTAAAAGAAAAGTTCCACAAGGTTTAGTTTTTTTGCTAGAACAATCTCACCATTGGGATTAATGATTTTTAATTCCATATAAAAGATATTAATATTTTAGATTTTCTTTCTATCTTATACCTACTTCTATTTAACAATTTTTTTAATAATGAAAATTAAGTTTTTTTGGATTTTTTTTTCTGCCTAGACTCTCAACTCAATTTCCACTATAAAGATTGAAATCTCAAAACTCTGTAGTGCAAAACATTTAAGTTAAAAATGTTCAAAGTCATAAAATCTAGTCCCGCAATGTGCTGAAAAACTTGTTTTTTTCACTTTAAACGCAGATATCTTGCAATTTGTGCGGTCAAAAATTCTGAAATTTTTTCCACACATTTTCATACTAGTTGGGTATAAGATCCGACAATTAGATGTGGAAAAAAAAAATTTCAATTTTTTTTACTCTTTGCTATAGAAATGGCAGTTTTGAGTGTTTTTTGGCAGAAAAATGGCCTTGGTCCTTTAGGGGGTAATCAGACGGACATCAATGACTTTATAAATCAAACTTATTTAAGCTTTTGAGATTTGGATGAATGATTCATCTACATTCATCCATTTTTGTACGCCAATCAAGTATACGATACCACAGATTCCAAGTTGTAACTTCTCTCAGGGAGATCACTTAGTGTATCTATAACAAACCACGTGTGTCCAAGTGATGTTTTGGCCCCCTATTTATTTTTTAATAAACTATAATTTCAACTTATAATTTTGAGCTTTGTTTAATAATGACTATAGGTTTCTATTGCTGAAAATTTTCAACTTCAACAACATATGAAATGATTTCTAGAATAGGTTGAAAAATTAACTGAAATGGCATGTTTTCCAACTCAAATATTTATAGAGAATGCATTTAGATGACTGTTGCATCTTTATTAAAGAAAAATGAATTTTCAAAAGAGAGTTATTTTTAGTAATTTTTTGTTAATTTTTTAGACAATTAAAAAATATATAATATGAGGGTTTTATTTTCAACTCTGTAGTGTAATTTCTTTACTTCAGGAATTTGTAACTAATTATAATTAAAAAATAAAATAAAATTTAAAGTAGTAAAATCTACTCATATTTTATTTATTTATTTTTATTTAAGTTTTTGGACATAATATAGGGGTTTTATAATCTAGACACACGTAATTTCTAATGGACACTCTAAATGACCTCCCCGAGTAACTTCTCCAATAAATACCTTTTTTTTCTTTTTGCCCCAAATTGGGATTTAATTTCTTGTTCAATTTTCCACCCAAGGAACCTATTTTAGGAACTTAGAATACTATTGATCACCAACACGTAGAAAAGTTAAATCCTTTGATATGAAGCATTATTTTTTTGGTGATGGAAAAAGAAGTGGCAGGTAGTTGCAAGAAACACTTCATGGTTCTTGGCTTAAAAACGCATTTCTGGGGCATAGGACTAGTAGTACTGTCGATACTATAAGTACTACGTCGACGCGCTACATTGGCAATTTCCATCGTCAGTTTCAAATTTCAGTCAGGTTGCAATTTTAACAAGTGTCGGGTACAATAGTAAGCGCATTAAAGCAGGGTGGCCTATGAGGATGAGGTCAGGCTGCGGAGCACTTACAAGTACTCAGTAGTAGTGTGGATTGTTGCAGGGTACTACCGAAAGCACTATTGTCCAAAAATGCCAAAAAATAGCAAAAAAAGGGTCTGTGTCCTTTTTCATTTTTGAAAAATGGGAGAAAATTTCAGAAAATCCTCCCCCAAAAAACTATTTTTATTGACAATGAAAGCCTCTCATTGCACCAAAAATTTCTTTAGGAATTTTTTTTCCCTCTCTAAGACTTTTGCGCAAAGGATGGTCACATTGAGCCCCTGTGAGCAACTCTAGTATTCTTTTTTTCACGAAATCTTCTCGTCAATCCTTGTAAGGACCCTAAACCTCCCTTGTGTCCAATTTGTGGCTTCTAATTCGCATTTTTGGGTCAAAAATAGGACTAAAACCCTCGAAAATGCCCAAGGTAAAGACCCAATCGGAGGCAACTTAAAAATAGTAAACTAATTTTTTTTAAATAAAAAAATAAAAAAATGTTTGAAACTTTTGTAACTACCTTCACTCCAAATTTCACGCCAACCGGACAAAGTATGCAAAAGTTATAAGCCAAAAAGTATCCATCTAAGGGCAAGGGACAAATAATAGGACAAGTGTTTCTTGCAACTACTGTGGCACACTATTTTTCCTTTTAGTGATAATAATGTGCCTTGACAAGTTTCAACACATTCCAAAATTCATAGGTACTTGAATTGGCACCGCCATTGAATTCCAGCATAATTTAACCCCTAAAGTTCCTTGACTATGTTTTCACCCAAAACGCTCCAAAACTACCATTTCTAATACAAATACCAAATTTTTAAAAACCATAGGATCTTGTAGGAGTATAGTGGTATTGTAGTTTGAAAAGATATAACAAAAAACAAAGCACTTGCACTTCACAACATGACTGTGAAACAATGTCCATCTTGGTGGTGGTTCTTTGGATTATTTCTTCATGGCAAATAAGCTACATGCTAGAATTTTTTTACATCATTTGGAATTGTACAACATATAGAAAAAAGTTCTAAAAAACAACTATAGAATGATTCAAAATATTAAATTGTTAAGAATCTAGTTATTGAATTAAAAAATGCCAGTCCCAATGGTCGTAATGTTGTAATAAACAATCTACATCGTATGATTTTATTTTTATAAAAATAAATTGAACAAGGAGTTAAAATACATGACTTCAAAGCTTATTTTAGAGTAGAAAATCTATAGTTGGAAGCAAATTAGAACTCCTCATTTAACTTTTCTTTTGATAATCAAAAGAAAATGGTTTAAAGCTTACCACATATGTATAAATCTAAAAAAATAAATTCAAATTTATGTTTATGAAAAAACTGATAATTAACGCGATGGACACTTTGGATGACCAAGTCCTACATTCAAGAAAACTTGGAACATTTGAAGATACTCAAGTTGTGGTTCAAGAGTTTTTTGCATGTACAAGCTTGAAGCATGCTAGGAATGGCTACAATCATTTTTCTCTTGTATAGCTCCAAAGGCATTTGTCCAATATATGTTTCAAAAGCGGCCCAAGCCTAATGTACTACATAGGGCTAGTAGGTTATTCCATCAATATGTAGTAGATTAGTATTTGTGTTTAGAACATGAAAATCTTCTTTTCATTAGACAACATTAAACAAAACTTTGACCAGAATGTTATCAGAAGATTGTAGATGCTATGCAAGAAGACAGTAGAGCACACATTGGGTGCCACATTCTTTTACCTGCGACACTCAATGGATCCCTTTGATACATGCAAAAACTCTTCCATGATAATATGGTTTGGGTTAGAGTTTTAGGCAAATCGGATTTGTTTGTAACAATGACGTGCAATCCAACTTGGTTTGAGATCATTGATGAACTTGAGCCAGGTCAAAGTCCTCCTGATTGTTTAGATGTTGTGTGTATTTTAAGCTCAAATTAAGAGCAATAATGGACGAAATCACAAAAAAATGTGTCAGGGAAAATAATTGTTTTTTATTACACTATTGAATTTCAAAAGCATGGTCTCCCTCATGCTCACATTCTTCTTTGATTGAAAGACAAGATCAACAATTGTAACCTTGTAGATAGAGTTGTATATGCTGAGATTCCATATTTGGATAGGCAACTGCAACTTTATGCTGCGGTTACTAAGCACATGATGCATGGTCCATGTAGTTTGGATAATGCCAATTGTCCATGTATGGAGGATAAAAAATGCTCTAAGCTTTATCCAATGCAAGCTCGAGATACCATTGAGATGGATGATGACAATCATGTTTTGTATCATTGCCAAAATCACAGTTGGTATGTCGAGAAACACACATGTGGTCAAATTGTCCATTTAGACAATCGATGAGTTGTGCCCTACAATCCATATTTAGTAGGCCATTTTTACTATCATATTAACATAGAGGTCTACAGTTCAGTAAAAACTTTCAAATATATCCATAAGTATATTTTTAAGGGTTTATATTGCAGTGTGGTAGAAACGGATGAGGTCATAAACGAGATTAAGGAATTCTTGTAGAAACACTATGTAGCTGCTTAATAAGCATGTTGAAGGCTCTTTGGTTTTGAAACCAACAATAAGAGTCATAATATTTGTCGTTTATTTGTTCATCTTCCTGATTAGCAATTGATATGTTATTTTTCAAAAAGAATATCTTTGCAATCAATGATTGATCAAAATAGTGAGACTAAACTCACAAATTGATTGGAACTCAATCACCACATTTGTGCCTTGATTGCTTTTAGCAATTGAGGCAATCATACGCTTATTTGATACATAGATCTTCTACTTCACTATAAATGGGATGCGAAAAATAACATGTAAAAAAAAAGATAGCATAAGGTAAAAGTATTTGGTAGGGTGAACATGGTTCCCATAAGTACCAAATTATTTGACTTGCGTTTGTTGTTGGCTCATATTGAGGCACCAACTTTGTTTGATAACCTATTTTGTTTTCAAAATACGGTACATCCAACATATAAAGTTGTTTGCATTACAAGAAAGCTTTTCCAAGATAATGCTAAATGGGACGATTGTCTCCAAGAGACAATCGTCATTGCATTGCTTAACCCCTAAAGGACCAGCATGCGTTTTTTGGCAGTATAAAAAATTTAGGCAGGTACTTGTGACTGGAGATTTTTGGCTGAAATTTTAATAGAAGGTGGGTGCGAGGAGTACCTTTCATATGCACTAAATTTCATGAAATTTGAAAATAGGAGTCAAAAGTTATGGCCAAATATGTTACTTTTTTTTGTAACTGGGCAGTCCGGGCAGATTAAAAAAATCACTTTTTTCAAAAATAAAAATTTGAAATTGGTTTTCTAGAGTTATATAAACGTGAAAAGCTTTGAATCATTCCATTTCAACCAATGAATCAAAAGTTATGAGGATTTTTAGTTTGCGGGCAATTATAGATTCTCTACTCTGAAATAAATTTTGAAGTTGTTTATTTAACTCAATTTTCAATATTTTTTGAAAAAAAAAATTCCATAGGATGTAGGTTGTTTATTACAACATTACAACCATTGGATTTACATTTTTCAATTCCATAATTAAATTCTTAACAATTTAATATTTTGGATCATTCTCTACTTCTTTCTACTTACTATTTTTTTTGTATATGTTGTACAATATCAAATGATTTCAAAAAATTTAAGCATGTAGAGAACTTGTTTAGAAAAAAAAAAAAAAAGATGCACCACCATTTTGGCAATTTTTCCTACAAATGTGACCTTGTGAAGTGCAGCTGCCCTGTTTTTCGCAGGGACAAAAAAAAGATTTTTGCCAATTCAAATGCTAATATCTTCCAATCTGCATGGTGGAAAATTCTGAAATTTTTTCGACATCTTCTAAAGCTAGTTTACTATAAGATCATATGGTTACATGTGTCAAAAAAAGTTTTTTTTCAAAAATTTGGTACTTGTACTAAAAATGGCAGTTTGGGAGTGTTTTTGGTGAAAACATAGTCATAAAACTTTAGGGGTTAAACAAATTCAATGGTTGTTTGAAACGTTTTTTGTGTTTGAACAACCATTGGATCTTACTAGCTTGCTAAGGAGACATCTTGACGCTATATCTAATGATTGGTACAATGATTAAAAGTGTAATAGCAAAGCGATTTTGTCCATTGATGAACATTTGTCATCTTCAGATAAATGCAGTGTAGATTTTTTTGACATTCAAGATTTGAATGAGTTTGGTTATTTAAACATTGTTGATGTTATTAGTGATGACAACATTGATTTAAATAATTCAAACATTAATTTTACAAAAGAGGATGTGGGCAGATTAAACAAAGAGCAACACAATGTTTTCAATGCAATTACTACTACCATTTTGGAACCCTATTTTCCAAATAAGTTATTTTCTTAGACGGTCTTGGAGGTACGACAAGATTTTTGTATATGATATCATATTAGGTTATTTTGTAGTCGTAGTATCAAGTGTATGGCAATGGCAACAAGTTGAATTGGTGCTTGCCTTTTGCATGAAGGGTGAATGACACATTCTTCTCTTGCCATTACATTGCAATTGCACAATAAATTGGCATGTTGCATTAGTGCCCAATCATTGTTCGTTCAACGTGTACGTGAAGAGCAATTTACTGTACTTGATGAAGCTTGTGCTAAACATAGGTTTATGATCGAAGCAATAGATCAATCATTGCAAGATATTTGTGGTATTGATACTCCAAATGGCGGGCTTGCAGTTTTATATGGTAGTGATTTTTGCCAAAGTTTGTCCAATGTTGTTGGTATAGACCGCAAGCAAATTATTGAGGCTTCCTTGCGGCATTCATATTTGTTTCCGCTAATGCATTGAGGGGACCTCCTGCACAAGTTGCACTGCAAGAGAAAAATGTAAACAAAATTTCTTACCTTCAAGTTTTTGCCCCTCCTGCTTGTCGATCAGAAAACAAAATGTATGGAAAAAGAGATTTACTGGCTGCAAATATGGGCATCCAACATAGAATAATGTTAGACAATTATGAGCAAGTTAAGAAATGGGTAGTAGATGCATAAGAGGTTGGAAGGTTGCCTCAAGGAGCGTTTAGTCTAGAAGAACAAGGAATGCAAGACTATTTGAGGCAAGTAGTGAAGGAAAATTGCGCTACACTGCAAGAAATGAAATTGGGTAGAAAGAATCATAAATGGAATGAAAGGGAAATTTATAAATTTTTGAAATAGCATTTGAGGTATTTGAGAAGAAAAAAAAGAAATTTAGAGAAGTTGACTAGAAACAAAGAAAACCTAGGAGATGAAGTGAATGAGGTAATAGATGGTAGTCTATTAGAAGAAGATAGAGGATTTTTGTTGATGGACACAGTTGAGAATATGAAGATGCCAGAAGCATTTGTACAAATGAGAGGAAATATACATGAACCTGATGTAATGCCACTTGAAAGTATTGAAGAGGATGAATCTTTTCTGTTGTTGGTACTGTCCTTACCTGCGGTTGACGTTATGAGAAAGCACTTGAGAAATGTGATGGAAGATGTAAATGGAAGAGTTACTCCAAAACCATTTGGAGTAGGTTATCGGAAGTGGGACAAAGAGAAACAAGTAAAAGAGGTAGCAAAATACTACCGCAAACAATTTTGGGAGTTGCCTACAAGATCTCCTTGAAGCCCATCATTTTAAAATTTTACGTTCAAGCTTAATTGTGTGGAAGTGCAAGTGTTGAAGGAAGATTTTTATTGCACTGTACTCAAGCAAATGGGGGGGGGGGTTGCAGCATCTGCAAGCTGTCAAAAATTGACATTAGTTACAAGGTATTGGTCTAGTAAGATTAAAACGTTCCCATTGTGATGTGGATGAATGTTGGAGAATGGTTTTTTTTTGGTTACGATGAGGGCCCTGGTGATGCTATTGAGGGTTGTTGAGACGGCCTAATTAGGGCTTGTGTATTCAGATTTAGGAGCGATTGCTTAGGCAAAGGCGGACTACTGTGAGAGTGCATTGGTTGTAATTGTACTGGCGTGAAAGCTTGCGGTCTAAGCTTTTTTTCTAAGACATTATTTGAGTAGCTCTTGTTGTAAGAAGCGCAGAGATGGCGTGTTGCATCTGCAGCAGTCACTCATCTCTAATGCCCAATCTACTACTAACAAGAAGAAGATTGATATTTTTCAAGAGTTTTTATTTTATTTTGAATGGCGGGGTAATCTTCATGTTTTAGGTGTTTTTTTTCCAAATGCATTCAGTCTTTTTGCAAGACTGTTTTCATTTTTTTAGGTGTTTTTTTAGATGCATCCAGTCTTTATGCTGAAAAACACCAGAAATGCTCTAGGGGTTGAAATTAGAGGCATTGTTGCATTTCAGAGGTCTATTTGTGGGCAGGTTATTCAACCCCATGTTAATTCTCTTGGTGCTGCTTTGTTTAGTGTAACTTCATCCTAATTAAATTCAAGGATATGGGTGAGAGTAAATGAACTCAAGCAATTGAAGGCAGAGGAACAATGAGCGTGGGAACTGCTAATTGTTTTGATCATGAGAATGTCTTAAAATGATATGAGATTCCAGGCATGTGTGTGTCGTTCTTGTAGACACAACCAAGTTTATAGGCAAGAAGGAAGGGAGCTCCATTGCTACTTAAAGTTGGCATAGTAGATGAGGACACCCCGTAGGTAGCTTTGCCGGAACATTTGGAGGACGACAACATTGGAACACAAGGAGCGGGTGGTGCTGATTGATCCCCATCAAAATCCTCCTATAGAAATGACCTTCTAAAAGGTACGTCATTTTCAATTAGTTTGCACATCACGTCTTTAAGTTAACATTCAGGGGCATGTTTGGCTTTTTTATAGGCTATCAAAAATTGTGCTATTTTGTGTGCATGATAGTCTTGAATTTTTTTTGAAATCTGCGATCCAAAAGCAGTGTTGTTAGTATTTGAGAAATGAATATACAATTACTTATTTTGGTGGTCACGGTCTAGCAACTGAGTTTTTAATGCATTTACTTATTTACCAATAATTATGTGTTGTGCAGTGTAGCATTGGTTATTGACAATGCTGATCTTTTTATGAAGCTCGCTCCTGCATGATGAGAAAGCTAAGCAAATGTGGTAGCTGTTGTGATTCTATGGGGGAAGAAATTATTTGTGGTTTTGACCAATGGCTCTTTCCTGAAAGACACCCCAATTCATTCATTCGAAGAGCATGTGGAATTGGGTAGAGCTATTTGCAAAACCAGCTCAGGTGGGTACTACAACGCAAGCATTCAGTTGCAAGGTCATAGAGTTCAAAAGTGGTCGTTCATCAAACCAATGTGAAAAACACTCATGTATTTAGGTTATCAATTGTCTTGTTATTAGCAATTTTATAGATTTGAATTTATGTTGATTTGTAAATAGGGCACGTTTCTGAGCACAAAATTTTCATATTCAAGTGTCCAGTGCTCTGAATTCTAAGACTTGTATTGATCACCGTTTCAACTGGGCGACTGAAACTGTACCAGTCTCACTGATATCTGCCGGTTAAACATAAAATTTGGTTACATTGAATACATGAGAGTTAAGTTTCTCAATTTTGGTCATAGAAATGGCCTGTAGATGCTCATTGAAATCACCGATATGTGAACGCAACGGGGATGGTTTATACACTATAGGTGATCGATTTAACACTACTAGCCTTGAATAGAAATAGCGCATGATAAGATCCAATCAAATGATACTGCCACGTTGGTATATACAAGTAGAACCATGGGGAAGCCAAAAGGGGTCATGCTCACACATGGCAATCTACTTCACCAGGTAACGGACTGCTTTGCTAAATTAATTCAAAACCATCCCGTTATTGAATGTTTGACAATGTTTGAAGCATTCCGTTGAAACATAAAGCGTTAATAGTTTCAATTATCATGGGTTTTGTATCTTGGAACATCATCCATACTATGGTTGAGCTTGTCAGGATTTTTGATAAATGTCTTGCATGCAGGTGATAAACTTCATGTCTGTGCTACAACCTACATCCAGCCAACGTTTTGTGACTCTTCTTCACCGTGGCACATGTATGAATGCTCATGCGAGTACTTTTATCTCTCCCGGGGTGTTAACCATGTGCACACTAATGTCAAGAGTTTGAAGGTAAACTTGTTTTTTCTTGAATCCTGGTTCAGGCTTTTGAGCAGGAATGGTTCTCCAAATAGTTTGGGAATGTTTCTTAGGAATCTTTTTTTGGAATCTTTTTGATCAGATTACAACCAAAATATTCATTCTCAGTCTACATCCCATAGTGTACTCCAACCTTACACACATGTCATAATGGGAATCGTTTCGAGCTCAAGCTCAAGGTCGTCTCTTTGCCTCTATTACGAGGTGCTACATTGGTTGCAAAACTAGAGAATGCTGCACACAACGACTTCATGCACAAGAAGTTCTTGGATGATTCAGGAGAAGTGCCTCTGGTAGTTGCTCCTCTAGAGGAGTTGAACTCAGTCAATTCAACATTTGAATGCGGAGCCGACTCTGGTTGAATCTTACGTTCTGGTGAGTGACAACAGTGTTTGATAATCACTATTGGGTATTTCTGAGCGTGCTTTTGTCTAGATTCAAACTTTGTCATATGACATTTCAACTTCCATTCAAGTTATTAGCATTAGAAACTAACCGTACATCGTTTAACAAAAATGTGGCAGGTGTATAGTGTAAGTGCATAAATTTACGTGTTTCAGGAATGGGAAAGATGCATTAGTGCGCTTGCCTAGAATGTATAGAATGCACTGAATCCTGTATCACATCATACAATGTTAATGGAGAGTTCACTTACTTCCTACAGCTTGATTTTTAGATAGATTTTTCATTCCAGAGAAGTGCCTCCAATGTAGTGGATGTATTTTATGGGTTTGATGAAGAATTGTTAGTGTAGGATTGTACTGTGGAGCTATCTTTTCTGCAATAAATTGTGCAATATATAGTTGATGTCAACTCCTGTACTTTCTCATTTTCATCCATTTTGTTGTGTAATTTTGTTGTGCTTGATTTCATCCAAATATATGAAGACATTCATTCAATTTCACAATAAAGTTCATCCAAATATTCAATGGAATTCATCCGGAAGGAACCAATAATTCATCCAAACTTACAATGATATTCATCCAATTGCCCAACAAAGTATATCCAATTTTCAACGGAATTCATCCAAAAATGATAATATTTTCATCCGATATCCAGAGAAAATTCATCCACATCATTGCTACTGAAACGAAATTACCCCACCCTAAAGCGTACAAAAATGGGGCTAATGGGGGGCATAAACTTTAGCCCCCCCCTCCCTCTCTCGTGCACCCGTGTAACGGGGGGCTAATAGGGGGGATAACGCTTCCCAGTTTTGCAGGGGGTAACCCCCCGAAAGTTCCCAGTTAACTGTATCTGTGTTGGCTAACTTAACGGACTGTACACACACTGCCGTCGGTCGCTCAATCCATGTATCTGAAGCAACCGTGCTCACAACTTCTTGCTACATGCACTATCCAGTGCACTTTGAGGCACTGATCGAGGGTGAGTATTCGTGCTTGCTAGCTTTGATAGGCTCCACAGACTCCTTGAAAGAACTGATTCGACATTCAAAGATCAAAGCTGACAGAGTGATAATGAAACGGAGTCTTCATTAGGGATGCGAAATTTCGAGAGCGGCAGGCACTGGCAACACTTTCTTGAAGCCCTTCGGGTCCGCAGACAAGCACGCCTACTTCCTCCCCATCGTTCTTCTCAGCAGTTTCACTGAAGATCTCTGGTAGAAATCAAAATCCGAACTGTGTTAGCTGACGAAATTTTGACCACTAGCTAGCGCATGTCATATGCTTATTTCAATTCAATTTTTTTTCTGTATGGACGGACTGAACCAACTTATGCTTACATGGCAATTTCAACATGGGTGGTGAACATAATTTTGCACTACTAGTTAGCAGTTCTCCAACTGGCCAACAACATGGACGTACAAAACCGAGTGAGCTAGGGAGTAATATATACTAACCTTTGAATTGCGGCCGGCTACCTTCGGTGATGATGCAACTGTCTAGCAAAGTACTGTTGTCGTTACCCTCCAGGTCTGCAAGTTTAGACTCCTGTTTGTGGCCTACCGACGACGACGATCGTAACAATGTACTGGACATCCAGAAAAAGACAACAGTGCCCCCACAGATAAAAATTGCTATAAACAAGCTCACGAAATGAAGGATAGTCTCGACGGCTGAATTGAATGTCTTTCCCTTCGGCTGAAGTCTCGGATCGGTCACGTAGTGGTAGAACATGGCGGAGATCAACACAAATCCAAATGTTGTAGCGAGTATGAGCGCGATCATCCACAAGTTTTGATAAGAATTAATGGTTGAAATGCCATTGCGATTGGCAGCTCCCTTCT
Source organism: Antitrichia curtipendula (assembly GCA_951230915.1). Classification (NCBI taxonomy): domain Eukaryota; kingdom Viridiplantae; phylum Streptophyta; class Bryopsida; order Hypnales; family Leucodontaceae; genus Antitrichia; species Antitrichia curtipendula. Next base: position 48,927,636 of record OX579633.1, on the reverse strand, counting down.
GCGGACTCTCATTGCCGCCTAAAACGTGGATTTCGGCACCAGACATTTCCACCGTAGGTGATTCAGTCATACCCCCAACATTGGGTTCTCCAGTTACGTATGCTTGTAAAGTTAATCTGAACGATTTGGACTGTTGGTGACCATAGCTGGAAAATATTTGCCCAGGTTTGATCGTTCTCAAGGTATCCAATTCTGCTCTTCCTCTGACGCACCATATTAATTGCACATTCGTTGGCAGGCCTTCTTGTTGAAAGGAATAACGCTTCAAAATGTCCACGATAATGGCCATGAACGGGGTTATTCCTGCTCCTCCGGCCACCAAAATCAAATTCCTGTACCTGTTCATCATCAGAAAAAAAAAGGTCATGTTAGATCACGACGACGAATCTGACTTTCGACCTTCGTCGAAGGAGTTAATTCCACCAAAAGGGAACTGAAAACTGCGCACTATTCAGCTGCAATTTTGCTACGAGTTACACGATATGAATTGGAAAGGCCACATCTCAATGCTAATTAAGGAAGCTTGAATATTTGCTATGCCCTCGGAAGTAAAATTGATCAGCAAGGGGAATTTCAAACCTGAGAAAGTAGTCCCTTTCATGACCGTAAGGACCTTCAGCATAGAGCTTTAGTGCGAATGGGCACCCTGCTAATTTGGTATCGGTGGAAGATTTGGCGTTGATTTCATTGTGTAGGCCAGTCGTCCAGTCGCCAAGAGGTTTGATATGGACAGAAATCTCATTATTGTCGTTGAGTGGACTTGACGAGGTGCTAAACGGATGCCAGTGCACACGTGAGAGGCCGGGGACATTGAGGTATAGGAAGCTTAGCGTGTTGTACTTGAAACCTGCGATGTCAGTCACGAATATATTAGGCAATAAAATGGTAACAAAGACCCAACTTATTTCCTTGAACGACTTAATGTGAAAAAGCAATGCAAAGTCTTACAAAATAATATGTAATAAACATAATTAGGGCAGGCTGGCATACGTTGTTCATATATAGAATCATGCATACCTGGCTGCTTGGGAATCTTAAGCTCCACGAGACCGCTGGGTAGTATCCGAGCGGTCACACCAGTCACTTGCCTTCGAGATTGCACCATTCTAAGGAAGCGGTCAATGAAGAAGAGGAAAATCGGACCCATGGATGAGGCTGCATGACTCCAGTCAACATGGAATACATAGAATGCGAAGAAAACGAGGTACAGTTGATGCATGGTGAAGAAGGTGTTGAAGTGATTCGAACGAACGTACGGAATGGACGTACATCCCATGGCGATTCCCGTCAGAACTGCAATGACGCCGGCACAGTTGCTGATTCCGCTATGCGGCCATTCGGCCAACTGCATGTACATCAACCGACCAGCACATTAGCGAAGTTATTTGTAATTGACTACAAGTCAGAAGTTCGGAAGTTGCTTCAGCATTTTCTCATCGGCAAGCACATTATTTGATGCAGAAATTGTTTCTGTTCATGAGCTGGCCGGAAACCTGAATTACGATTAAGGCTGCACGATTATGACACGTACCAGGTGCAGTTTGTGAATGCCGCCAGCGTAAACTGCAAATGAAGATCCGTGCACGACGGTGAACGCGACCGTGAAGTAGCCGAACCATCTATGATATTTTATAGCTTGTTCAAAGGGAAGATTGATCAACCTCAGGATTGGAGACCCCCTTGCGACGGGAATGAACAGTACAGCAATTAAAAAAAACAGTGCTCGTCCTGAGTAGTCACAAGCACTCTCCCACTTCCTTGCCCACCTGCAGGATAGTGTCCACTCGTTACATGCCAGGTTAATTGGTCCCTCGAATTGTTCGGTGTTCATGGGCTACTCACTTGAACTATTTATGAATCTCCCTCTCGAAATTCTCGCTGTTCATTTTTTTAATCCTCAGAAGAATCATTAGATCATTCCATGCAATGAAGTCTTGACAGGGAGAGACTAGAGAGCTTACTTTGGCTCTCCCTCCACAGGTTGGCCGGAGTCAATGGCGGCCAGCGCAGGTTTCAGCAAATCAATCCATATCCACATCGTGCACACGAAAACGATGACGAAGATTACAATATCAATGAATGTGATTATCCCAATGGGTGTTTTCACGAAAAGGGGCTGCGTCCAAATAGCCCGAAACAGTCTCACAATTCTATACTGCTCGCGTGAGGAACATCGGACCCTGAAAAGCAACATAAATATGTAAGTTCTCAGATTTTCCATTTCAATTCATACCCTCATCTCCACGCAATTCAGCACATTCAATTAACTAACCGAAAATTGCAATACTGAATGACCTTTATGTGCAGATACCGGTAAACTTTTGTCATGTCTCCGTATTATGATTTAAGAGAACCACGAGTGGGGATATCTGCACTTCAAACATCATTAATTGTGGAAGAAGAGCGCAGGACTAGGCCCGTAAGTACCTCGAAGGGAACCTTTCCTCCAGCTCCAAGTACAGCAAGGCTATGATAGCCAAGGCAATAACCGGTACTGCATTCATCACGTAGCCCGTAGCTGCACAGAGCACATTGCATAAACTCTTATCGATCAGAGGGTTACGAATCCCGTGGCGTAGCGAGATTGTGACTGACACAGAGTGAAACATACAATCTTACTCTGGACAGAAAAGTATAGACGAAATTGACTACGAATACAACTCGGAGAAGATGAGAGACTTCGACATTTAGTTTTTGACTAACGTTGAATCCTACTTACAGTATTTTCCCCAGAAGTTGGATGCGGTTGCAAGAATGACCTTGCTCCTGAATCTCCTCCCTTCTATGCTGGGCACTCGGAACCAAAGCGACATCCACCATATAAACACTCCCCATGCCGATAACCATAGGATTGCCTTGGCAATCTTGACCACCAGTGGGACCTTGCGTTCGGTCACCTTGTTGGGTACCACGGACTGATCAACACCAGAACCGAAGTCCGCTTGAGGACTCATGGTCAGTTGCAGGTTGCAGCAGAAGTCGGCTCCAGATGTAGCTGACAAAACGTTCACTTGCTGTTATCAATCAAGCATCTCCTGAGCTCGACATCGACCAGAGTGCCGTAGAACTGTACCTTCAAAGGCTCAACAGCCCCTTGACCTCACTGTAGGTAGCCACCTTACATGTGGAACCAACGCTCATCTGGAGAAATTAAGCTCTTCCGATGACTGCCCAGCAGTTCGACAAAGCAGAAGATCGATGCTGTGTGGCTCGCTCTACCCCGTCGCTCTTTATACACTACCCTGCAGCGAGCATCTCGCATCTCAGGGAAAATCGCATATTCGTTAATTACGACGGTGCGTGGATCGGTTTAGTCAATTAGCGCAGTTCCGTCTCCGCACTGCAACCCTGAAATCTACAAAGCACAGGGGTCTCATATTGCGTTCCCGGTGTCAAAAGTCCCGGCGAGTCCCACTTTTCCCGGAGAGTCGTACACTGAAAAACACTGGGAAAAGTGGGACTCACCGGTAATTTTGACACCGGAAAGCAATATGAGACCCCTGTGAAGGTCATACTTTTTGAGTTCTCTGGACAAGAATTATACGGAACGTTTCATGTTACGGATGCACGGTCGTGGATTCGGATCGTTCGTCCGCAGGATGCGGCGGCGATGGGCGAAGTTACGTTGCTACAGTCGGGTACAGAAACCTTACGAATTTTTTGCATTCCCAGTGAAAGAAGTTCCACTGCTGCCAACTTTGACACCCTCCCGAGGGTTGAAAATTTGTTTTTTGCCTTGAATTTTTTTTTACAAGTTCATCTCTATGTTAATAACATATGTGCAAAATTTCATGGTCAAAAGATTTACAGAAAAATTGCGAGAAAAATTTCACTACTACCAACTTTGCCACCCTCCCAAGGCTTGAGAATTTTTTTTTTGCCATGAATTTTTTTACATGATATCTTGTCTATGTTGATAATATGTGTACCAAATTTCAAAACCAAAAGATTTACAAAAAAAAAGATATTTGAAATCTACCAACATAGGAAGTTGGAAGGGACAATTTCACTACTGCCAACTTTACCACCCTCCCAAGGATTCAAAAAAACTTTTTGTGGCATGAAACTTATTGTCATGGAAGCATCTCCATGTTGATAATATGTGTGCCAAGTCTCAAGTTCAAAAGACTCACAAAAAAAAAGATATTTGAAATCTACCAACATAGGGAGTTGGAAGAGTGATTTTTTCAGCCCTTGTTATAGTGATGGGCAATTTCGTTAAAATGGCGAAATTCCGTAACTTTGGCAGTTTTCACAGTTCAGAGCGGCCGCTCTGAAATGTTCAATTGTCCTAGATTTCTGAAATCTAAACCGCCTATAGATGTCTGAAATCTACAATTGTCATAGATGTTGCTTTCAAAGTTCAGACCGTGCGATTTGAAATGTACATTAGTGCTAGATTTCTGAAATCTATATAAGACAAAGATTTATGTAATCTATACCCCTCGTAGATGTCACTTTCGCCGTTCAAAGTGGCCGCTCTGAAAATGGCATACGGAATATGCCATTTTAACGAAATTGCCCATAGTGTCATTTTGTGGGTTAAAGTTTGACACGGATGTAAAAAATCATTCTCACAACTACACCTCTTGGTAGATTTCAAATATCCTTTCTTTTGGTGTAAATTTTGGACTTGAAATTTGTCACACATATCACCAACTTAGAGATGATCTCATGACAAAAATTTCATGGTAAATAAACAATTTTTCAGCCCTTGGGAGGGTGGCAAAATTGGGAGTAGTGAAATTGTCCCTTCCAACTCCCTATGTTGGTAGATTTCAAATATCTTTTTTTGTGTGAGTCTTTTGAACTTGAGATTTGGCACACATATTATCAACATAGACATGATATCATGTAAAAAAATTCATGGCAAAAAAAAAAATTCTCAAGCCTTGGGAGGGTGGCAAAGTTGGTAGTAGTGAAAATTTTCTCGCAACTACACATGTTGGTAGACTTTGAATATCTTTTTTTCTGTAAATCTTTTGGCCATGAAATTTTTCACATATGTTATTAACATAGAGATGAACTTGTAAAAAAAAATCCAAGGCAAAAAAACAAATTTTCAACCCTCGAGAGGGTGTCAAAGTTGGCAGCAGTGGAACTTCTTTCACTGGGAATGCAAAAAATTCATAAGGTTTCTGTACCCGACTGTACACTAGGTACGTTGGAGCCTGGCCGTGCTTCATGACGTCAGCCGAGCTGAACGTTTTCGTTCGTGCTTCATGACGTCGACGCCAGTGGTCGGCACGCACCCGGAGTGAGGAGCAGCGTGCCCACGGCTTCCGGGGCCCCGCTTTTCTCATGCCGACACGAGCACTGTTATTACGCCGCAGTCAACTGCGAAACATACAAAACGCTCCTGGTTGCATGGCAGTTATGTCTGGCTCAGGTTCGCTCTCGATCCCTTATCCTGGTAGACCTCCTCTCATGCTTGAAAAGGTGGCCTCGTGCTTCATTCTGGTATCGGCTTCGATTCTTCTGTAATTTCTTTAGCTAGTCTCTAAGATTCTTATTCCAAAACTGAATCGACCTGCGCCAGGCTTAATTTGGAGTGATTTCAATGCAGGGGGGATCTGATTCTTGGTGTCGTGGATGATCAGAATGCGTTCCTTGCTCGGTTTCTGATTTGACATCAGAGGAGGGATTTATCGTATATTTCGAAAGATTCCAATTAGCACCGTGTCAATGTTTTAAGTGGTATATCCTAACCTGTTTGGGTTCACATCTAGCACGTGGCATGTACCTGAGAGTACTAGGAGACCTGTGTACGTCGTTAGTGGGTTTCACGAAAACTAATATCGGTCTTGTTTGATGCTTAAGTGAGAAACTCTACGGTGATGCTCAGTACTTATGTGAGAAGCGCGCAAAAAACTGAGGCAACCAGATACTGACACAAATCCATTGAATCCAGGGTTTTTTATTCTGATTGCAGCTCTCGTGACTGACTGACAGTCTGACATCTGTGATCGAGCTTGTGATACTTAAAATTTTTTTTTATCTCACTCAGGTATGAATTCATGATTGGCTGCAGTAAGTTTACGTTTTCACGAACTTCGTGTGAGAATCTCCAGTCTGCACGGGGCACCAGATGCTACAAAACTTCGTCACGCCTAATAGACTGGCCACTTGAATGTGTAGAGCGACCGGGTGGATCACGTACTGATCACTCGTTTACTCCGGCCCTCAGTGCACCTCCAACCCCACCAATCGCAAGCCTCCCAGTGGTGTACAATGCAAAAAGAGATTCCATCATAATTTTTCCATGGTACTTGCAGATGAAAAAGAAGTAGATGGTGGAGTACGTTGCAAACCTTGGCAGGTGGCAAGTTAAGCAATTCTTTTCCATTGCTAAGTCAATCTCGACACAGGTCGAAGCATCATTTGTTCTCTTCTCATCTCAAATTTGTTTCGTTGTCCGTTGTTTTTGACGTACAAGTGGTGATGCTCACCCTAAACCCTAAACAAACGGCCATTAGATACCAGTGGAAAAACTAATACACAATCACCCTTCAAACAAATCATCTTCAAATAAATCATCTTCATCCAGAGAAACAGTGACCAATGAGTAGAACAATTGTGGATCTTCTTCAATTCATTTATTCTGTCTGTACAAACCTTCAGTTGTTTCTATGAGTGATCATGAAAACAGTCCTTGAAGGACAATTGAAGGACAATGAGGACCAAAAGTGTCTGATGGATGGCTTCGTAGTTCACTATAGAAACAAAAAATGCACCTATTGGTCCAATAATCGGAGCATTTTGGTAAGTATCTTAGTCATAAGGGCAGGGGCCCGAGGGTTGCATCCTTCAAGGGTCAAGACATTCAAATTGATTTCATTATTCATGAAAATTTCTTCCCATGATCACGTAATAATATTCAATGGTATTGGCAAGGATAGAGAATTTTGTTAAAATGATAATATTCCATACACCATTTTAGATCGCGTGGTCTAAACTCTGAAAGTGCCATCTAGGACAAGTGTAAGGGACACCTGCTGAAGTGATGACCTCGCTCGCCATGACCGGAGGGATCTGCGGGTTTTCTCAGCCCAACCCCCTTCTTTGTCAGGATGAACTGGACCACAATGACCCCTCCATTCCTCCAAACAAACGAAACTGGAACATCCAGCCCGAATCCCCCAATGTTCAACATTTTTTTTACTTTTTTATAAAACCAAAAGAACAGGATCAATCAACCCTTGTCCGTTACTTGATCTGTCTGTTACCCGATCAAGGGGTCGTCCGGCAATTCTTCGGGCGCCATAGCCAAGGTCGTCGCTTCAGCAGTCTACTCCAAGTGTAAACTATAGTGAACAACGAAGCCATTCATCAAACACGCGTAGTCTAAATCCTAAAAGTACCAAAGTTCGCAAAATTATGCCATTTTAATGAAATTCTCTACAAGGTCATTTGAACTTCCTAGTTCGTACAAGAAAGCATTTTATTTGTGAACATGGTAATAATCATGGTTACAAAAAAATCTTCAATAGAAGAATAAAGTATAAGGACCTTGTCTTATTCCTCCTCTTTTTGTTTCTTTTGCTCTAAAAGGTACACTTAAACCTTATTTTTCAAAAATCAAAGTGAATTGGCCGATCAAAATTTTGATTTTGGCTCATATTTAGACAACTTACAACATTGGTTGAGAAGGATCGTTTACATGATTTAATAATTGTAGATATTAATTCAAGCTTGTTATTTGAATATTTTTTTAAATACATATGTCATTATATCATGTATTTTTTATTATATTGTGAAGGTCAATCAATTTTAATTTTTTGAATAACATATTGTAACTTCCTATTATTTATTACATTAATTTTTATGAATTATGATCAAATTAAGGCACCTCTATCTTTATTTTGCATAGAGTCAATATTTCTTTATATTAAAGCCTTATCTTTTATGCATGATGTGAGATTTTGATTTTGTCTTCCAAAGGTGTCTTCAAATATTTGTTAAAAATTCAATTTTTGCCAACAATACAATTTTTGTTTTCACTTTACAAAAATGAATGATCAATATTGCCATGGTGAAAAATATTATGTATAGCCATCATCTAAGGGAGTCTTTATAAATTATAGAGACAAATCTCTTTATGATGGTGTTTAATTGGTTATAATTTAAAAAGAAATTTAATTTATTTAATGATTTTTTATTAATTTTAATAATAATAAAATAACGTGATCAGAAGCATGTACGATCTATAGAATTGATTCCATCATTTTGTTCAATAATGCTAGTGAGGTCCTTTAGGCCAAAATTGGTTTAACTTAAATTTGGTGATATGCATTGTTCTATTGACAAATATATATTGCATCACGTGTGAAGAGCCACTTAGGCATGACTTGGCACCAAATCATGAGGCCAAATAATTCAAACAATGAAATAAAGTCCCAACTTGGCTACATAATTATGAGGCCAAATGATTAAAACAATGAAATGAAGCCACAACATGGTTACATATGATGTCACACTACTAACTACTAAAGTTATGAAATGAAGCCACACAAGTGCAACCACGACTCTTGTTTCAAATAATTTGTGTCCCTTCACTTACAATTGCAATATTTTTGATAAAAATGTAATTTTGACACTTGAGAGTTGAAGAGTTAATTCAAATACAACTTATTTGTATTTAGAAAAATAAAATTGTATTATATTAATGCTAATTGTTAGAGTAAAATTATTTTAAATATTAAAAATTTAAAAATCACTAATAAAAAAAATAAATCGTGAATTTTGTTAAAATGGTAATATTCCATGTGCCATTTTCAGACCACATAGTTTAAACCGCAAAAGTGCCATTTAGGATTGGTATAAACTTTAGACATCTAGAACAAGTATAGATTTCAGACCACGCAGTCTAAGCCTCAAAAGTGCCATCTAGGAATGGTATAGATTCTATACATCTAGGACAAATATAGATCTTAGACCACGTTATTTAATTTGTAAAAGTGTCAAAGTTATGGAATGACTACCATTTTAACAAAATTGCCCATACAATTTGGAATTCTTTAGGAATTTGCCTTAGATATCCATTGCAAAAACCACACTTAAGCGACCGACTATCTTCAATGTCACCTTGAAGATTTGCTTGTGTAGGATGAACTCTTGTAGGTTTATAAAAATATGAAATTGAGCTACTTTGATGATTAACGAGTTTATTTGAGTTATTTTTTGCATTAAATAATTTAGGGAATTTTTACTTCAATTTAATCTAGTTTGTAATCCATCTTGTGTATTATGTTCTATTTTTTGTAGTTCTGATTCATTTTAGTTTGACTTTGTGTTCAGGATGCTTTCATGTGTACATTTTATTATGGTCATGATTAAGTCACTAACATCTATTACCAAAATAAATGCAATGTATTGAAATTGTATTCTGTCAAGAAATAATGCCATCAAGGAGATTTAGGTTTGAGAGGATTGAAATTTATATGATTTGTATGAAGAAAATGGATGTTTAAATTTTGAGTGAGTATTTCATTAGATATCTATCAATATTGTGTAGGATTTGTTGAGCGCTAAAAACTAATTCTTGTGCAAAAAATTGTGAAAATTGTGAAAATTGAGTTCAAAATTGAATCCAATACATTATTTTTTAAGATGATGTTGTGATTGCCCACAAAAAAAGATGCTTCATAATTTTTTCAATACTAATCTAAATGAAATGAATCAATCTATTTATATATAGAGATAAAAATAAAATTTATAAAAAATAAATTTGAAATCATTTATTTTAAGCTTTTTTTAATTTGTTGATGTTGTTAGAGGTCGACTTTTTTGGATTTCGTGTCGTGTATGATTTTTGTTGCTAATATTGATTTAAAATTTTAAAAAAATTTACAAAATGCTAATCTATTTTTCTATTTTAAGAACTTTTTTATTTTAAAGAATGCCAAAAATTGCTAGGAACTAAACCAAACCAAACCTTTAATTATCCTTCAAGGAGACACTTGAGACTTTAAGGGTTATAGGGTTAAGGAGAAAAAGAGTGAATCAAACTTGTCAAAGGTTTTAGAACTAATATCAATCCATCCAATAATATAGAAATTAATTAATTAATTTTAAAATAAATTTATTAAGAATTCCATATTGAGATGGAATTGAATGAATCTTATTATAACTTTTGCAAGAATTATCTTTCCAATACTTTTGTTTAGAATCATATAAATAAACTATAATTGCATATGATGTAGAGCGTTATTCATAAAGCATAATTTAACCTTTAATGATGACTATTTCTAATAGAAATTGTTTTATCCATCCGTACATGTGATCAACTCACGTCCATAATTGTTGTGGCTTTTACTTCATGTTTTGTTTGAATTTGTCACTGTATTGCATGCTTGTTCTCTGCAAGAAGATGACCTGTTCCAACAACCACTTTTTTTAGGTTTCCACATCCATGTTTGAAGGTTGGATTTTCAGTCCTAAGGTCTCCCAAGTTGGAAGTAGGGCACCAATACAGTATTTTTAATCTTCAATGAATGTCATTGGCAGTGTGCTAGTATTATTATATTATGCTTCAAGCTTTATTTGTAACACTTTATATATTTTTTTAACTAATTTACTAAGGAAATGGTTGAATTAAAGTTTATATATATATATATATATATATATATATATATACATATACATAATCTTTAATGATAATATACTTAGTTACATAAAAATAAAAATACATCTTTCCATTCCTCTTTTTTTTTCTAGTGATGATTTTAGGTCAAATTATGTTTAGATGACTCTTTCTTTTTGTTGGCCCAACTACAAGACATGGCAAAAGTTGATCACCTAAGGGCTGAGGACAAAGAGAAAAAAATAGCAGTGATTGAATTGTGCAAAGAAGCATAAAAAGTTATTTTCAACTTGAGAGTTTGCAAAAGTAACCAATATGTACACATTTTGCATAAATGAAAAGGTTAGTATTTTTCAACAATAAAGCTTCAATGTTCTTCATATTACCATCAATGACATCTAATGAAAATTTTCATTGGTTGAAATTACCTCCTAAAGGTCCATTGTCCCTATGGGAAACAAAATGGATTTTGGGCAGGTTACTATAACCTCAATTTTTAGTAAAACTTTTTGAAACTTTCTCATAAGATAGAAAAACTTATTAGCTTTCTGGGAATATAATTATAATTTCAATGGGTGCCCACGAGCAAAAGTTAAACTACAAAAAGTCCAAATTTTCAGTTGGCGAGCCAAAAAAAACACTTGAATTTAATTTTTAAATTTGTTTTACTTATAGATCATATTTCTTTTCTACATGTGAAGCTTTGATTCATTTCATTTGGATTAGTGATGTGAAAGTTATGAACAATCTTGTTTTGGAGGCAAACTGAGCATCTTCTTGAAAAAATAACTCATAGGGTTCATTTTTTAATGTAATTTTTACAATTTTTCAAAAAAATTGTTTGGCAAGGTTAAGTTTTTTTTTAGAACAATCTTACTATTGCAATTATGTGTTTCAATCCCATCTTCGAGCTATTAACAATTTAGTTTTTATTTCAAACTTGGACCTACTTCTTCTAAACAATTTCTTAAAGAATGAAAATTAAGTGCTTTTTTTTATAAATTTTTTATCCTAGACTCTTTAACTTAATTCTTCAATACAAAAAAGATAATTCATATTTCATAGTGCAAATTTTTTCTACAAATGGCGGTCAAAGTCATCGAAATTTATAGGTCAGTGTTCATAAAACAAAAAGTTTTTAACTTTGAATTCTAATATCTCTCCATCTGTACAGTCAAACTTCATGAAATTTTTACCACATTACCTCAGACAAGTAAATTACAAGGTCTTGCGGTTTGGTTCTAAAAATAAAATGAAATTTGTTTTTTAGGTAAATGCAATCAAAATGGCAATTTATAGTGTTTTTTGATAGAATAATGACCTTGGGCCTTTATGGATTAAAAACTTACAAAAATTGTGAATTTCTTAAATTCTAACATTCTTAAATTGCAAATTATAAATTCATATACTTATCAAACTTTAAATTGATATATTTTCAAATTTAAAAAAAATGTAATTTATATATTTTTAACCTCTCTCTCTATTTATTTTTAAAAAAAAATTATTTAAATTTTTTTTTAAATTTAAATTTTAAAAAAAATGGTAATGCCACAAAAATAGCATGTTTATAAAGGTAGAAGTATTACTGTCGTTGTATGAGGTTCCATTGCCTTCATTGCTAACAATATGATAAGCATTTCATCATAAAATTTAAAATGGAAAAAATCTAAATCTTCAATTTTAAAACCTATAAATTTATTAATTCTGAATTTTGATTTCGCAAACTTGCGAATTTGTAAAAAGATAATTGATAAACTAATCAATTTGAAAAGTTGTAGGCTTTACAGTTTATTTTCTAAATTTGAAAGGATTCAATTTTTAAAATTTTAAAATTCATTAATTCAAAATTTTAATTCATTAAATTTGTAAGCATAATATTTTGAAAACTCCAAAATTTTAAAATAATTGACCAAATTACTAGCAATACAAATATTTTTTGGGAAAATGAACTGACTTAAACAGTTTGTAATAACTGGGGAGTGCCTATATATTTATGTCATATATATAGGATATATTTTTGAAGATTTGCACAAAACTCATGGAATTTTGAAGGCCCTTGATTTACCTTGTCTACCTTGTTTCTTCTTTCATATATTAAACAATTATTTTGCAGGTTCATTCTTTTATATTTCTTTGCATTTAAAATCCCACCCATTAAAATAGACATTTCTTAACATTCAACAACAATTACAAAAGTTCTATTCTTCCATTGCAAGATCTACTAATCTCAAATAAATCTAAAGTTTTTGAAAAAAGTCTCATACAATATATTTTGAAGGTGTTTGTTGTACAATACAAAAGTAAGGTACAAGACTTAATATTAATTCAGCTTAAAATTTGGCTAACAAATACCACTAGAATACATTTCAAATTTCAAAATGTATACTATTGATACATAATAGCACAACAAGGGGTTGGGGGTTGGGGGGTAGGGGAATCAAGGCTCAAATAAGTCTCATCATCCCATAATACATGTAAATAAATTTTAAAATTTTAAAATTAAAAATTAAAAATTGAATATCATAAAAAAATTTAGTGAAAATCATTTTGAGAAGAATCTTAAACTTGATAAATTTTGATAATTTAAGACATTTGGTGGATTAATAATTATAAATTTTAAATATATAATATATAAATTATTTCTTAAATATTCAAATACTAAATTCAATTAAATATAAGTTTTAAATTTTATTATCTATATGTTTGTAGCTTTCAAGAATTTAATATGTTCAAATTTCAATTGTTCAAAAATTACAAAACCTTCAATTAGTTGTCACTAATAATAAGGACGACAATGCTAGCATATGAGTATAGAAGTGCAAGCATATGAGCCTTGATCCTTGGTATAAGTAGATACCCTACAACCATTGCAGGTACTCATAATATAAACATCTATAATACATATATACAATATTGGTACCTTATATTCGTAGAAGATTTTTCTAATATAGATATAACATAGATGCCATGACTCCTAGACTCATGTGCTCACCATCCTAGGCTCCAAGTCCTAGACTTACATATCAACAATGCTAGCATGTGAATCTAGAAATGTGAGCCTACAAGCCTTGAGCTTAGGTGTCTCTACTATTATTGAAGGTGTTTATAATATACATATTTATAATATAAGTACTCTATAAACATGGAAGATGCTTATAACATAGGTACCTATAGTATAAACATCCTTTGACCATGAAAGGTGCTTGTAACATAGATACCTACAACATAGAAACCTATAATCTAAAAATCCTATAACTATGGAAGGTACCTATAATATATGAGCCTTGGCCCCTAGGCTCATGGACTCAAGATCCTAGGCTCACATACTAGCAACCGTGACTCACATATTAGCACCTCTAGTAGTAAGGAAAACAACATAATCCAAATTTTTTGCAAATTTAGTTCATACTTTATTTACTTCAATTCATTTATTTTCTAAACAAAGCATATATAATATATATTAAGGTTTGATTCAGCAACTAAGTGCCAAAATTGAATTTCCACATCAAATTCTCACGGGTCCACATCACCTCAGACCATTCACAAGTTGACATGTGGCATTTTTTTTCAAAAAATTCTACCAAATTTGACCTTCATGTAGAGTACTAGATTGTCCACATTAAGATTGTCCACATTAGGCATGTTTTCCTCCTGAGTCTTAATTATATTATTATGCTTCTACTTTTCAAAATACTAGAATCTATTAAAAAAATATTTAATACAAATATATTATTACTAATAGCAATATTCTAGACTAGTTTCCAAAATTTGCACTTGTAAAAATAATCTATAACATCTAAAAATATTTACAAATTTAGATAGGATTGTAGCTTTGGATAGGATTAACATTTAGGAAGTTGATTCAATTAGTTATTTCATCATTTTGAACGTATCTTTAATAGAAATATACTATTTAAAAACCAAATTGTATTATTCAATATTATAAATACTATTTATTAAATATTACAATATTGTTGCATATAATATCATTTATTAAATAATGTCGAAGTGGACATTCAAATGCACGGTGGGATCAATTTCTTTTTGTATCTTGGTCCACTAAATGAGCAAAATTTGAGATTTTCAAAAATTTAGGGATGAATATAGAAAAGTGATCTCAGTGTAAATTTAATTTTAGTTTATTTTGGAATGTTAGTACCATCAAAAATTTCATAGAATTGTGATCATATTCAGAGAAATGAATAGATTTTCTAAAGATATATGTTCTAGTGCAGCCGCAGGAGTGCGCTACAAGTTTTATTGAAAATATGGTTGTTGGTGGAATTTGAAACTACAATGTTTTAATGTACTCAAATTTATTAAACTAAAATTCCTCAAGATAAAAATAAACCTTTTTTACACTTATTTTTCAGTAAAATGGGAGTTCTGAAACTCAAAATCTTTAGGTTATTGATTATGTTTTCATTCAAAATGCTCCAAAACTGTCATTTCTAATGCAAGCACCAAATTTTTAAAATAAACATTTTTTAACGCATAGGATTTTAGGATCTTGTGGTAAGATGGATTGAAAAGATGTAGAAAAAATTTCATAAATTTCCACCGTATAGATTGCAAGATATTAGCGTTTGAAGTTACAAAAATCATTTTTTTGTCCTTGCAAAAAATTGGGCAGCTGCACTTCACAAGGTCACATTTGTATGAAAAATGTTCAAAATGGTGATACTTCTTTGTATTCATTCTTCAAGGCAAGTTGGCTACATGCTGGAATTTTTTTAAATCATTTGGAATTGCACAACATATAGGAAAAAAACAATAAGTAGAAAGAAGTAGAGAATGATTCAAAATACAAAATTGTTAACAATTTATTTATGCAGTTGAAAAATGCCAATCCCAATGGTTGTAATGTTATAATAAAAAATCTACACCTAATGTTTTTATTTTTTTTCAAAAAGATTGAAATATTAAAAAATAATTATTGATGATTGAGTTAAATTAAAGACTTCAAAATTTATCTTAGAGTAGAGATTATATACTACTTGCAAACTATAACTCTTCATAACTTTCATCTCATTAATCAAAATGGAATGATTCAAAGCTTTACACGTATAAATAAATCTAGAGAACCAATTTCAAAATTTTATTTCTTAAATACCTCAAAAAATAAATTTAAGAAGTTTTTTGTTGCTTGAGTTGCTTGTATTTCAATGAAAATATATATCATCCAAATTTTTTTTAACCATGTAGTCAAAAGTTATGAAAATTATTGGGCCTTAAAACTAATCCTTAGGCACATGCTTTGTGAAAATTTAAAAGAAAAAAATTAATACTTTCATTTGTAGTGAGTTGCCCCAAATCGCTATGTTGCTAAAATACGTAGTTTAGGACTTTCGGGATTAAGGTCAATCAATTTCAACAAAACTAAAACTTGTTGATATAATTTATATATATACACATGAATTGTTTCAATTTTCAATGTATTAATGTAATTTTTAGTTTTTAAAAAACTAATGTTTTTAAGCAAAATGTTCTAGTTTTTGCAGAATGAATGCCTAGAAGTGATAATCCCTCCCTTGCATTTTTTAATGTGCAGATTGGATGAATGCAACATAGAGTCATGTACAATTAGTCTCTTGATGGATTAAGGTAGACCATCCCATTATGGTCAAATGATCCATATTGGACACCTAGGAAATGACTTCATTGTAGGTTTTTTTAGTTTGTGAGACTTTGACTCCAACTCACTACAAATGGAAGTAATGGATTACTATCATGTCTTACATGATAGTAATGGAGTGGTTAGTGACTTCATCCAACTTTTCAATGTGAATTCATTGTAAAAATTTACTTTTTAGGCCTTCCATGTTAGAAAATACTATGATTGCTTTGGATGAGCAAAATGAGCATGATGGATCCAGATTTTATTGGTTCTAAGGTAGTCTATGGACTCTTTGGGGCCATGATGCATTGGACACTTCAAAAATTCATAGCAAGTTCATACTTTGTCAAAAAATAATAATAATTTCAATTGCTCTCACTATTTCTCATATTTGTACTGCTATGGAAAAAAATTGAAAATTTTCAGTAACCACATGAGGTCAAACTCCTAATTTTGACCACAATGGATTGTTTTACCCTAGTTCTCACAATTTTGATCATTTCAAAAAATCACATATGAATATAAAAAATTAATCATGGAAAAAATTTAATCTTATGTTGTTCGGAAATGTTAATCTTGAATTAGTATCAAGCCAAAATTTATAAAGTGAGAATTATATATCTAAATATATTTTAGACCACTACACTACACATTGCATTTAGTAAGAAGAAATCAATTGTCTAATTCTTTTAAAGATTATTGATTCCAAATGAAAATCTTTAAGTCATAATTGGTTTAGTCAAATTTTGGAGTGACCTTTGGAATTTCTATATTGACATGTATAAGGTTCATTTTGTGATTATAGGACACTTTTGAATTCATGACTAAAATTGAAGCCATAATTGGAATAAGCTATGACCAATTGGGGATGTATTTAAAATTAGAACTTTTGGCCTTCACACTATGAAGCTCTAAATCCCTCGTTAGGAGTTGTAGAACCTATAATGAACTTAAGCACAATAGAAGAAGACTTATTCACCTTCTTTGATGAATTCAAAATTCTTCAATGAGTTAGACAAAGGATCCTTGGTTATCCACTCATAGCTCCTTCTAAGGTGGGTACACCCAAAGTTGCACCTTGTCCAAAAATGCCACATCACGTTGTGTACATCTCCAAAATCAATATGTACGTACATTGAAGAAATGATTGTAGAACCTCTACAAAAAAGCTTTGATCCCCCTTTATAACTTTTGCATACAATATCCAAATGTTGCGTTCTTTGGTGTATGGAAACTTCCTTTCGCTTGCCAACAAGAAAATATGAAATTTTGACCGGTCTAATAATATTAACTACACCAAATAGTGAAATCGGGTTGCCTTAACAATTAGGTAGGTTTATGCAAAGAAGTTACCTCATGACTCAATGCTTTTCTACATGAAGGTGCATGTGACTCCCCACTTTATAACAAATTGGGATTTGAGGTAGTCTATTCTAAAAGTGACCACACTCTAAAAGCAAATCATAACAAAAAGGTACATTTTGCTTTCTTCAATGTACCAACAATGTATATATCAAAAAGTGATCGACTGCTTTTCATGACCACTACCTTTCAACTTCAAAAATTCACAACTAATTCCACAACCCACCCCACCCGATGAAATGACTAGAGTTTCCATCTTAATTGTTTCAAAGACTTTTAGCTTTTCCCAAAAGGCGAAAAAGGGTCGCTTTAAGAGCAAGACTACCTTGAGGGTGGTAGTGTGAACTATGAGAGCATCGCCACGGCTGCTCGCCAAGCGGCTTAACACGCTGACTGAGCGAGCCCTGGCTTCATTTCCTCCCCCACGGCTGACGCGCCAAACGGGGAAAACAGCCCGGCCGCGCCAGAATTTGAAGGAGGCACGGGGAAGTAGTGGAGCTTCAGAGCATCCCCACTCCAACTTGGCAAAAAGACACTCCAAGTGGCTCTTTGGAGTGTTCGAGAAATGCGGCCGGGTCGTGGGAAGGGAGTGTGGTCCACAGCAACACGGTGAACCACACACTGCAACATTGTTTCGCGATTTAAAAGACTAACTATTAAAATTTTAATTCATTGAGAGAAATGAATTAAGTGACTAACTTCCTTTGCTTCCGAAGTCAATTCCATTTTGAATTATTGATGGAGAAGGAGGAGAGAATCTCTTTATATACACATGGGGTGGTAGGAAGTAGAACAACCCATGTGGGATAAATAATATTAGAATTGGTAAGAGCTCAACCACTCATAGCTAAGTCAAAATAGGAATTGTGTTAAAAATAGAATTTTAGACCTAATTTAGGCATAGTAGAATAACTTTTTCTAAAAAAATTTGAACTAAAGAAAGTTGTTAAATTAATATAAATTTCACCTCAAACAATCCGTTTGAGATTTAAATCCTCCAATAAAAAGTTATGGACAAATTTCAGAGAGGATGTTTGAAAATGTCAAAAAAAATTCCCTTCCACCCCCTTTGTGAATTTTGTCCATAAATTTTGATTAGAAAATCCAAATCTCAAACAGATTTTTGGAGGTGAAATTTATATTTATTTAACAACTTTTCTTAGTTCAAATTTTTTTAGAAAAAATTATTCTATTGTGACTAAATTAGGTCTAAAATTCTACTTTCAACACAATTCTAACTTTTTACAATGAGGAGTCAAGCTCTTTTATTCTAATTATCCCATACTTTTTGAGGGCTCACGATGAACAATGGATTTCTCTATAAAAGCTACCTCTCCAACCTTATTTTTCACCATCTACCCATGAAACTATTCATTCATGTTGTCACCCAATTTAAATTGATGATAATTGATTGTAATAGGAATAGTGACATTGGTATATAAATCATTTAAGTTGATTTATTTCTTAGTTATTAGGAATATGGCAGTAGCCTGGTGTGCCTAATACAGTAGGTTGTCATGCGTAGCCTGGAGCTCGTTCGTGGGGAAACCTGCCTGGAAACATGCGCTCCGTACCTCGATTCATGTGTCCTCTGACATACCCAGCCACGGGGAATGAACACTACTTTTCCGTCCGCTCTCCAGTTTCTGCCGCGCCCGGCCACTCTCTGGGACTTGGCGTGCTTGCCGTGGAGCACGCATTTTGGCTGGGCACGGCCATTTGCCCAGTTTGAGTCAGTTGTTGAGTTGGAGTGGGGATGCCCTCAGCGCGGCTCGCAAAAGGCTCTCACTAACTTTTTCGACCCAGTTCCGAGGCACTGACAGTCCTTCTCACCAACCTTCGAGGCACTGACAGTCCTTCTCACCAACCTTCGAGGCACTGACAGTCCTTCTCACCAACCTTCGAGGCACATCCCCTTTTACACTCAAACTTTTCTCACAAGTAATTTTAACTTCAAAAAAATTTCCTTTACTTGTGCGAAAAAACTGAAAAGAAGGCATTTCCCAACTAGAATAAGGTTGCCTTTATTTTGTATCTAGATACTTGGGAGAAATGGACATTCACCTTAGATGCGTTGTGAGGGGTAAGAGAAGCTTACTATATACACATGGGGTGGTAGGAGGTAGAACAAACAATGTGGGATAAGTAAATTAGATGTAGTAGGAGCTCCACCACTCATAGCTTTTTCCAAAGTAGAAATTGTGTTAGAATTAAAATTCCAGACCTCATTTAGGCATAGTAGATTAACTTTTTCCAAAACACTTTGAACTCATAAAAGATGTGAAATCAAAATAAATTTCATCTCTAAAAATCCGTTTGAGATTTCAAGTCTCTAGTCAAAAGTTATTCACAAATTTCTACTATGCATTTCTATAAATGTAAAAAAAATTTCCCTTCTAATCCTCTTTTGAAATTTGTCCATAACTTTTGATTGGAGTCTTGAAATCACAAATGGATTTTTGTAGGTGAAATTTTTCTTTATTTCACATCTTTTGTGGGTTCAAAGTGTTTTGGAAAAAGTTAATCTACTATGCCTAAATGAGGTCTGAAATTTTAATTCTAACACAATTTCTACTTTGGAAAAAACTATGAGTGGTGGAGCTCCTACTACATCTAATTTAATTATCCCACATTGTTTGTTCTACCTCCTATCACCCCATGTGTATATAGTAAGATACTCTTCTTCCTTTGGAAAGCAAATTAAATTGGAAGGGCTATGGAAACAATGTAAGAGAGAGCTTATTGATGCATTGGAAGTGAAATGTGTATGTTTTGCAAGTTTTATATTAAGACCTTTAAATTCTTTGCAGTAATACCCGTTTGGCGCCCCTGCATGGCGCGTCAGCCGTGGGGAAGAGGAGGAATGGTAAGGCCCCACTCTCCAAATCCACACGCCAAGGCAGCACTTGGCGCCCCTCCTTGGCGCGTCAGGCGTGGGGATGCTCTGAGCTGATTGAATTGGTTCTCCCCTGGCCCAGTTCTTCCTGTCCAGGCACGACCTGCTTAAGTTATGTTACGTTATTCTCAGCCTTGAGGGGTTTCCCAGTTGTTCATTAAAAAAATTTAAATTTTTAAATTTTTAAATTTTTAAATTTTAAAAGCTAAAAAAAACTTATCCTCAGCCTTTTCAGTCTGTCTTTGAGCCTCTTGTGGGATCCATTTGATTCCTTCAGCTATTGCAAGGTCCTGGAGTCACTGTCGACGATAACGCGTGGTGTCCACAAGGCTTCTAAAGCAGCCCTTCATTTCAGCTTTGCTTTGGGAGGATCTGCCCCCCTCGGAGCATCTGGAACCCTCTATTGAATGTAGCCCTGGAGCTGCTTCTTGGGAGATGGTTTCCACGTGTCTGTTTGAAAACGAATTCCTTCAATTGAGTACCGTACCCCTTTTCTTTTCTTTTTTAAAGCCAAACCCCTATGTTTTTCAGTATATTTTTCAGTGATTTAATTTGTGGCTCTCAAGCCGATTTCACTTGTGGCAATATTTTGCACACGTTTGGTTTTGAGTAGAAATGCCATGGGGGAATTGTTCAAAAAATATTTAAAAAGTCTATTTTTGTTTTTTTAAAAGTAAGGTGCATTGGGATGAATATATATATATATATATATATATATATATATATATATATGTGTGTGTGTGTGTGTGTGGATGGATAAAGTCTAATGGAAAGGAGGTCTTTTGGCTCCAAGATTCTCTATAAAAGGTTGGATCCATATATGTCCACGTCATTGGGTACTAGTTTGGTACCCATGTGACTGGTTGCAAGGTTGTGGAAGCAAACTCTTATAAAAAAAATTGATGGTGTCCAAAGATTATTTTTTGTACTTGTGAAATGATTTTTTTTCCAAAACCTACATGTTTATGGATGTAAGTAGCTTTGTTGTTCTAGTCAAGGTTGAAAGTTGTATTACCTCAAAAATCCAAAATGAAAATCCTATGAGTGGGTTTTTTTTGTGATCTTAAATTTAAATTTTTGCTTTTTAAGCCGAAATTTGCTCATTTTTGTATCAAGATCTTACTAAAACCTTCGTGTAGAAATATGCCAAAAAAGTTTCAAACCCAAATTCTTTATCATTTATGAAATATAAATACTCATAGTATGAATTATTGTGTTTTTTTCATGGTCCACTGGTGTATCTCTACTTTAAGATTCAATGAAAATTAGAGGATACATAGTTTTATTAGTTCTCAACTTTTGATATGATTTGTATGCATTTATTGGAAACTAGTATACTAAAAAATAAATTTTGAATCTACATTGTAAAAGAGGGTCATGTCTTGCATTACTATGCCTTGCATTACCATGCCCTTGAAGTCAACTAGGAATGCTCAATTATCATTAGATTGCTCACCAATTTTTTTCCAAACTCTTTTCTTCAATCGAAACCAAAAAATCAAAATTATAAAAATGAATTTTACCAAAATGTTGGAAAATTTATTAAAAAAAAATATTTTTTTTAAATTGAAAAATATATTATCTTTCATAGGATAACATTTCTTGACATTATTTCTAAAAAAAACTAATCTTTAAAACTAGTGCCACATGATAAATTCACTCATGATACAAATAAACTACAAAAAATCATTTATATTTGTTTTAGTAAAAGAAACAACTCATTTAAAATGAAGGAATGACAAGCACAATAGTATTTGGGATTGATATTCAAAATTCAACTCTGAAAAAAATAAATTGCACTAAAAAAAATAAGGTCAACTAACAAAAACTATTCACTACAAGCTCTAGAATCACTTTTTGGTTTATAGGAATTTTAAGAGTTGGATGAAGAATCAATTTCCTTAACATTCTAATGTTTTGGTTGCTTTTTGTCATTAGAATGGTATTAGTATTGTTATTTGAGCTGGCCTCCAAATTCAAGAAGATTTGTTATATCATTGGAATATAAATTATTTGAATATTGAATGAAAATGTTATAAATAGCTTCAATTTATTTATATATATATATATATATATATATATATATATATATATATATATATATATATATATATATACCTTTGATTCTTTGGTTGTCGTTTATTTTCATATTTCGACTCAAATTATATACAATGTTATGGGATATATAGGTTTTCAATACATGTGCATCTAGTGAAAGGTACAATTCATTTGTGAATATTTGAAATTTTAAATGGACTTTAAGTGTCAAAATATTTGTACCATAATTTAATTACATTGCCATTTGTTTAGCTCTTTTATATTTGTGCTTCACTTTGGATTTGAAAATAATTTGAATTGAATTTGAATCCAACTTACTAAAAAATTTATCAATTTTAATTTCTAACTAAATGTTTTTAATGGAAATTCATGCCTTGCATAAAATTTGAAGATTTTGATTTAACATTGTTATCTAAAAACTTCAAGACTTTATCAATTTTTTTAATAATTCTTTTGTACTTACACATAGAATAGCAAAGATGATAGCCAAATCAATAATAATTTTGGAATTTGATCCTACAAACATACATTCAAGTGCATGAAAATAAAATGTGCAATTGGAATTCTAAATTTTTTGCAAGTTTGATTTGGTTTTATAGAACTTGTGACACATTCATAATATTCTACCTTTATAACTAAGTATACAATATGAAATAATATCTTTAAGTGAAAAAAATACTTTAGATATGCAAAGATACTTGAATGTAGACTGGCAAGAAGACCAATCAACGAAAGACCAAATTTTGTTCTAAAGAATGGTACTTGTTGATGTAGTGATCAATATGACTTTGAATTTTGTGAAACAATTATATAGGTTTCTCTTTTTCCAAAGATATAACACAAAATTTGAATATTTTTAAAAATTTCAACAATAATTATCCTTCATTTTTTATATTCAATCATTTTTTTACAAACTTCTTTCAATCATTGCCTTTACTTATACTTTAATTAGCCAATATCCTTTCAGAATTTGATCAATTTTTATCTTCTAGATCCAAAATTTATGCTTTTTTTTCACTTTCATTTTGATTTACAACACACAAATTGCTACATATCTTTAACCTCTAAAAATTCCAAACTATTTCAAAATTTCATTTCTTAAAAAAGTGATTTTTCATAGCTACTCGAGTTGCCCACCAAGCAATGAAAATTACATATCATGCAATAGCATTTTCACTCGCATTTTCACTATGTAGTCAAAAGTTATGAAAATTGTTGTGCTTTAAAGCTACTCCTTAGGCACATATTGTGTGAAATTTTTAAGTTAAAAAAATAAAAATTCCGTTTGTAGTGAGTTACCCAAAATTACTATGTTGCCAAATATTACGGAGAGTAACAAGTTGTAGAATCTACACATTTTTGTATAAAAAGTTTGAAAGATTAATATCTAACAATCTGGAAAGAGTTGAAAATCCCTTTTAAGAAAAAAAATTCAAGCGACTTGATCTTGTAATTGGTCAATTTTTTTATTCTAAAATTTTAGGACAGTATACTCTAACAAGTTAACTATTGGATCATGTGGTTGAATTTGTTAATGAATAAGTATAAATAAAGATTTTACCCTTGCTTTGGATTTAAATACTTTGAAGCACTTTTGGACCTGAAAATATTATATACCTTAAGGGATTAATAATTAAGTAAACTTTGAAAAAATAAGTATAAACAATGTAGAATTTCATATTTTAAATTAGTAAAATTGGTCTATTTAAAAATAAATAAAATTATATTGGTGGTAGTTTGATAAATAAAAATAAATTAGTAGAATACCCTACTTCACTCCAATAAACTTAAAAATTAATATTCAACAATTTTTAAGGTTTAAATTCATAAATTTATAAATTCATAAATTTTCCAAATTCAACCATTTCAATTTAGAAATATTGATTTTTGAATGAACAGACTACAACTTTCTAAATTTATTAATTCATAAATTATGGTTTCACTAATTTAAAACTTAACTTTTATAAAAATCATAGATTTATAGTTTAAATCTTGAACATTTCAAGAATTTTATATTTATAAGTTGATCATAATTGTCAACTAATAGAGCAATAAAACTCCAATATACCAACAAGGCAACGACTCTAATTGTTTAGACATTTTAAAAGTTTAACTCAAATTTATTGTCAAAAAAATCCTTTTAATACTTTCAAGTACAAAATCTTTAAGATACATTACTAAGGGTGAATCAAAATTATTTTAAGAATTTTGTAATATAGGATTTATGGATTTCAAAATTTTATTGAATGAATTATTGATTGCAAGATGACTCTAAATAGGTAGTTTTTCATAATCCTCATGATGGATTATGGAAGACTCTAATATCTTAGGTGGGCTTTGATATTGAATACAAATATCAATTTATAAGGTGCAATTAATTTGATGGGATATATTTCACTTTGCTTGTCAAGCAACTTTCAAAGTTGGACATATGAATGATCAATTTTCAACTTATATGTCTTATATTTTATAAATTCGATATTTGAAATGATTACAAAACTAAAGCCGTAGGAGGGTTAGGAATGTGGATAAAATGGTTAATTCTTCACTTTGTACTTTCTTATACAAACAAATCTCCACTGAACATAAAACTAACTACAATTTCTAAAAGCTAAGAAAGGAGAAAAAATGTATTATAATTTGAAATGTAGATAATTTTCCACCATCATTTTACCCCCTACCAAGCACAATTTTGCAGCTATAATTTTCAAAGAATGTGCTATATTCATCAACATCCAACAACATTTTTTTGGCTCTAAATTGCTCTTTAGAACTTGAAAGTGTTTCAAATCAAACAAGTGTCTTTTAGGATTCATTAATATTAAATTGGTGGTAGATTGGTGCATAATGGATTTAAAACAATTTCTAAAGCCTTCTAACCATGATTTTAATTGTAAAATTTGGTGAGGTATTGAGTATGTGAAAAAGTGTTTCTATAAGGGTTGAGTCTTAATTTTATTCCCGATTCTAATTAATCTATACCATTGTCCAATGATCCTCCCCATGCTTGAAAGGTATGACAATGTCTGCCACTTTTGGTTACATTGTAAAATGCATTCCAATCCTTTGATTATTAATTATATTTATAATTACGAGATCAAACGAAAAAATTTCATAAAAACTTAAATTTGACTTTAAAAATATCTCTGTTATGTAATACTACAAGAAAATGGGTATTTTATGACTGCAAAAATATGACTAAGGATGACTGACGACTAGTTGCAGTTATATTCTTGAAGGCCAACACCTTGAAGAAAAATATGACTGCAAAATATGTCTGTCAATCATTTTTGGGCCTTCTACTTTACAAGTATATACTATACGACCATTAGGAACACCAAAGTACTTCTTAGGGAACGTAGGGAACATGTTTGGAAAACGCTAAGTCATATTTGTCAGTCATATTTCCATGGTAGTGACATTTTTTTTATTTTGGACAATCCAAGAAAAATACGGGCAATTCCAAAAAAAATTTGGACAAGCCATTATTTAAGATTTTGAAATCCTATTCACCTATTTTTTAGGATTTTGAAATTTAGGTACCACTTTTTTAGGATTTTGAAACCCTAGCCGCCACTTTTTTTGGCCCTTTTTCCTTGCCTTTTATTGTCTCTTAGCTCATACTTATCATTGCTTCTTAGTTGTTGTCTTTTGTTGCATCTTAACTCTTCTTTCTTGTTGCTTTTTAGTTCTAATCATGCTTCTTGTTTCTTGTTATTGCATCTAAACTCTTTCTTTCTCTACCATTTTAACTCTTTCTTCTTCTTAGTTTTTTTTTTGTTTCTTCTTGTTGTTTTTTAATTCTTACTTCTTGTTTCTTTTTGTTGCATCTTAACTCTTGTTTCTTGTTGTGTCTTAGTTGTTGCTTCTTGTTTCTTGTTTCTTGTTGTGTCCTAGTTGTTGCTTCTTGTTTCTTGTTGTGTCTTAGTTGTTTTTTCTTGTTTCTTGTTGTGTTCTAGTTGCTGCTTGTTGTTTCTTATTGTGTCTTAGTTGTTACTTATTGTTATCTCTTAGTACTTGTCTATTTTTTCTTCTTGTTTTCTCCATCACCATTCTTATTTTTCCTACCCTAAACTTGAGCTACATATTTTGTGTTGTTGTAAGCCTTTGAAGGTTGAGCTTTGTTTTTCATTCACTAAAAATTAACCTTTCATTTCTTTAATTGTTTATGTAGGCACCAAAAGTTGAAACAAAGTCACTGGAAGCTACTTGCAATCCAATAGAGCCATCTTCACATTATTGTAAGGAATATAGGTCTTATTGAATTTTGTGAATGATTCATTGTGGTATATATGTTTTGTATTGGTGATTATTAAATGTCAATGATGAGAGTTGCTTTCCTTCTTACATTCTCTCTTTCCAATATGATTATCTCTTATATATCTTTAAAATCATACATATTCATTTTTAACTATATGGAGTCTTTTTCAGAATATGACTTTGTATTTTCCAAAATATGACTACAATTAGTCATAAACTACCAATGACATCCATATGAACTACCACATCAACCAAAATATGACTCATAAGAGTCATATTTCATATTAGTAAAATATGACTCACAAGAGTCATATTCCACATTTGTAAAATATGACTCATAAGAGTCATATTCCACATCATTCAAAAATATGACTAACAAGAGTCATATTCCACATCTACAAAAAATATGATTGTACAAAGTCATATGCCACATTAGCCAAAATATGACTAACCGCAGTCATATTCCATGTCAGCCAAAATATGACTAACCGCAGTCATATTCCACGTCATCGAAAAAAATGACTACATGGAGTCACATGCCATGTAGGATTTAATTTTGTTTGTCCGGGCAACTCAAAAAAAAGTCAAGCCCTCAAAGATAGTCAAAGTATATGCCTTGTTGGCAAAATACAGCTAATTATGGACAATTATACCCTCCAAAAAATATGACTGCCAATATGACTGATGTCCGAAGCGACTCGTCGGTAATGACTCACGTCAGTCATATTGCAGTCATCTACAGTAATTTATGTGGCCAGTCATATTTTTCGATTTTACAACTCATTGTAGTCGTATTTTGTAGTCATAAAACACTGGTTTTGTTGTAGTGATGAACATTATTTTTGTGTACATATGTATTGTATTGAAAATATTTGCGATTATATATAACAATAGACAATTATTATATGGGCCTTACATTCTTGTTGATTTTGGTTATATTTTATTTTAAAATATGCACTTATTTGAAACTCAATATTCCAAAAATGATTTAAAGAAAAAATGAGCATGTAGGTGTTAGGGAATGGAAGCAATATTTGTTTTGAAGTTTTTTCTAAGGTTATATGCATAAGAAATTATCTCTTGAGAAGAATCAGGCAACCCCACCTCTAAAAAATCAACAACCAACCATGTAATTTGAAAAGAAAATAATATCCTCCCTTCCAAAAAAATCAACAACCGTGCGATTTGAAAAGAAAAAATTAATCCCCCTCTGAAAAATCAATAGCTATGCAATTTGAAAAGAAAACAATATTCCTTTTAAAAATCAATAGCCGAGTGATTTGAAAAGAACAACACCCTTTTTTTTTTTTAAATCAAACAGCCATGTGTTTTGAAAAGAAAATAATAACCTCCGGTGCCATGCAATTTGACTTGAAAAAGCCGTTAGGATAGGTGCTCCATCTACTCAAATCATTTGCTTACTTTTAAAAAATTGCAAGTGAGGGTCACTGTAATCGAATTGAACCACGTTCATGTTGTGAAGTCATTGAAAAAGAAGTTTGGATCAAATGTGGCAATGTGCTGCAATGTGAAATTACAATTTATACATGATAACTAAAGTTGATTTTTATATTCTTTATAAAGACCTTGAAACTTGGCAAATTGCGATTACACTACCAATATTTGGAATAAATTCTCAAAGGTAAGTTGATAAATTAAATGCCTATCAATTGAAAAATCATAGTGGAGCTTCTTCAATTAATCTTCCTATCTATGAATGTGAAATTGACAACATGTACAAACTGAGGGATTTACATACAAAAGTTTCAGGATTACAGTACAAATATCCGAGTTGACATAGATTCATCAAACATTGTTTTTCACTATACAAGATTTTCAACAAGTCACTAGTAGAAAAAAGCGTGTCCTAACCCACTGAAAAATCAATTGTTTTAGGTTGATTAGGGAGTGGGTTCGGACAGCTTGATTTGGACATCAATCAACATCTTTTAGTTGATTCGGACATGAATTAACAACTTCCAGTTGGTTTGGACAACAGAAACCTGTTGATTGTTCGCCAAACCAACAGAGAAAATTTTAAAAATTGCCGAATCAACAGAAACGTGCAAATTAGGTAGGCAATTCTAGTAGTGAGTGGAATCCTGCCTGGGTGCACAACTAAAAGTTGTTGCAATTTTAACCAAATTCTTTAAGGAATTCACCACCACCAATTTTTTGATACTTGACAGACATACAAACTTCAAAGAAGACACGTGCATTTAAAATCACAAAGAAGTATGATTGATAGCTTGCATTTAAAAAACAACACTTGCACTTTGAAGATGGAAGTGTTGGCTACATGTTTATTGTGCTTTGATTGGAGTAGTGTAGTAGGGTGTCCGAAGTGGTGATTGTGGGACTATGAAGAGTAAATTATAGTCTCTCATTAAATCATTGTTGTTGTATTTTTTGTGAAATTGAAATTTTTAATGTAATTTAAGAAGGAAGGAATTGAGAAGGAAGGAAGTAAATTTGGAGATTGAGTGTTTCAATGTAGGGAATTGAAAATGATTTTGTCCAATGGCTACATGCTGCGTGTACAATAATAATTTCTTGACTACCTTACTATTAGGCTTGTATATAGTTTTATACTATCACCTCAAAATAGGCAGTAACTACTTATATATACATACTACGATTGGCATTGTCCTTGATATGTTGGCACACTTTTTGGATAAGGTGCCTAGATGAACTTATTCACTTGTAGCTTATGTAGATGTAAAGCGTCTTTCCTTGCAATCTAGAGCCAATAAATTATAGGTATTTTAGGTTTAGGTCATTAGAAAATCTAATGTTGACATCCTCAATTGAACACTACTGAAGGAAGAAATACTTCAAAAGAATTCTACTTGGTACTTTCAATGAATTCTTTAATTTCCATTTGATGAATTGCTTTTGAAAGAGTTGTATTGATTTCAAAATCTAAATTTAGTCCTAAATTTAGACTTGCAAAATGAGAGAGTTGTTGCAAATTGACCCTTTATTGAAGATTGATTAAACTTAAAAAAGTTGAATTTTCATAATACAATGATGCTTGGCAAGTCATTACTATTGTTTTTGGATGACATGGTTGCCTATGTTTGCCCTTGCCCTTTAGGATGGGCCTTATTTGCCTCAAGGTTCACATAGCGAAAAGATGCAAACATCCTTATTTGTTCAATTCACACACACACTCCTTTTGTAAAAAATTCAGAGCCGTTGATTTTTTATAAAAAAAATTGCCCCCCCCCCCTCTTTATCAACATTAATCCAATTTAATACAAAAGACGAATACGAATACGAATACAAATATGGATATAACTATCAGAACTCACATACGAATATAAATATGCATATAGAATATGAATACAAATACAAAATATAGTAGATGGATATGGGTACAAATATAGATACGAATTCAGGGACACAAATATAGATACGGATACAGGGATACGGATTCAACAATATATTCCATATGGTTTGTATTTGAGGACTCCCCTGAAAATTACAAATAAGGACAAGGGGGTAGTTTTTAAAAAATCAACAATTGTTATTCAGATCAAAAACAAACAAATTAATACAAATGTTAATACAATGTGACTATGTGCCCAGAAGATGCAAGCAGTGCATCTTCTGGGTATTACTTCTTATCGACCTTAACAACAATTTTAATGTTGAGTTTTAGCATTTTACAGTAGCGCAATATTTTCTACTTGTAAGGTACAAAAACACCGATAATCACCATTGCCCAAAAACTATTACATATATATATTCTTGTTTAAATGAAGATATTAGTTTTGAGGATCTAAAAAATCTAAACCTTAGAAGGCATTAGATGTTTTTCAACCCCTGTGGAGGGTTGCGAGTTCCCTTGGGTTCCCAGACTCTAAAAATTGTGCCACAGCAGCTGCTTGACATGGTAGAGAGATTGCTATGTCATTTTATTTTATGTTTTAAGAAAATTTAAAAAAAAATTCAACTTTTTTTTCATTTTAAATTTTTTATTATTAATTTTTTTTTTAATATATAAAAATTATGACAACGGCCATTCTTTAACTGCTAGGGGAAACAACGCCAAGAACATGTCTGAAACGGCCCTCCATACCCCCAAAACTCATCTAATGTAGTGTCCTTTATGGTACATAAGACTATTTGCATCACATTTTGTGTCCCAACACACACAAATCTCACCAAAATACCATTTGAAAGGTTAATAGGTATACATCCTAATATAGTTCATCTTAGTATTTTGAGTTGCCATATTCATGTTCATGTGAATAACCTTGGCCGGGGGAAAGCATGCTACGGCCTACCTGCTTTGGCACATTTAATAAAAAAATGTAAATAAAGTTTTTAACACTTTGGATTTTTGGAGAAGAAAGCTAACAAGATTCTATAGGTGGGCCAAATTTTTATATTGTTTAATTTGTCTTAAAGTTAATTTTTAAAGAATTTTGTTTGTTTTTATTTATTATATTGTTTAACTCATTTTATTGTTTAATTCCATAATATATCTTATAGAAGGAATTAAATAATAATAAAATTAGGCCCACTTGTAAAATCTTACTAGTCTCTTCCTCCAACCAATTAAAATATTAAAATATATATTTAAACTAAAAAAACTAAAAAAACTAAAACATGTATATTAGTGAATAACACTAGATATTGAGTACAAATTGAAAAATGCGCTTGGACCCTAGAATACATTCGTAATATCAATCATTACACCAAATTTATGCATATAATTTTCTTCATTTATGTACACTTAAAATAAATTAGTTCTTCAAATGTGACACCGTGTCATCAAAAGTGGTAGGCCGTAGCATGCTTTCACCTTGCTGTACAAAATTTTCTTCTTACAACATGCTTTGCATTCTAGTTGGTTATGATCATGGCAATTCTAAAGCATGTATACAAAATAGTGAAATTAGTTTGCCTTAAAAATTAGGTTGTCTTACCGCAAGAAGATTACTCTACAAGCCATCAAAGTCACAGATACTTCCATTTGTACATGAGGAGGCTCGTGAGTCCCAATTACACCAATAACTAATTCAAAAGTAGTGCTGCATTCTTGTCTAGTAACAATAAATATCTTTATATAGTGTGAAATGACGAGAAATTAGTGAAGGGCAACCTAATTCACTATTTTGTGTAGATGTTTTAATGCCACTATTTTCTATAAATGTGAAATTTAATGAAGACATTTATCTATACATTTCTCCCATTTTTCCTACCGTAAGCAAGGGTCACATGCCATAATAGAATCTTCATGTTAGATTTTTGAAGGTCCCTGTCACCTTCCACCAATCACAAGATGACATGCGATACTTTTTTTATTACTAAAAATGACTTAATTTATACCGAATCTGACCATATCCCTCTTCCACTTCTTGACAAATTCTTCAGCTTCTTGGATGAAACTGAACATGTTCTCGATTGTACACACCGGGGAAAGTGGCACTCTCTGAAGCATTCTCATCTGCTTCCCATTGGACGTCACTGACACTTGCTCTGCTCCTGCTCCGTATGTGAGGGTGAGGGTGACACCGCTACCGCAAAATGGAATTTCCACGTCAGATTTTAAAAGGTCCATGTCACCTTTCACCAATCAGAAGATGCACTTCTTATTTTTTAAATGACTTAATTTATGCCGAATCTGACCCTCACGTAGTGCACCTTCTCTCGAGGTTCGCCGAGGCCCTGCTCCATCTCTCGGCAGCAACTTGTGCTTTTTTTAGCATCATTCAGCTTGGTGTAGCAAGTAGCTTGGTTTTGCAACGTTTGCATCATGCCTACCGTCGAAGACAGGCGTGTTCTGGATGTGCCGTTGGAGCGAGCATGGAGGATTGCCAAAAACTCGCATGAGCTCCTTCCGCAGCTGATGCCAGAGGTTTTTGAAAGCATTGATCTCGAAGAAGGCGATGGCGGGCCGGGGAGCATCTTTGCCCTCACCACGGGGCCGGGTACGGTTCTTTCTCTCCTTTGGTCTCGTAGCAGTTGTGGATCCGTCCAAGTTTGAAAAGAAATGCCATCAGTAATCTTGCAACTCGAGAACAAATCGGTAGGAAAAAGAACTCGGTAGACCTCTACGAAACTTCGATTCGGTAAAGGTTTGCACAGGGGTCTCCTATTGCGTTCCCGGTGTCAAAATTTCCGGCGAGTCCCACTTTTCCCGGTGTGTCGGGAAAACACTGGGAAAAGCGAGAAAACGCTGAGAAAAGTGGGACTCACCGGGAATTTTGACACCGGGAACGCAATAGGAGACCCCTGTGATGCACGTATGGAAGAAAGCTTACAGCCTTCAGGCATTCTTATAGGATGCAGACGAGTATTTCAAATTCTAGTAATTTGGACTGCATTTACGCTAACCAGTTTTTGCGTTTTCCTTTATCCATTTTCAACATCCTGTTTTCTTGATTTTTTAATTTCTCAGATGTAACTGAAAAACGTTAGAAAAAAGTAACTTAAAAGAAGAAGTGTTTGAACGCCGTCCTTCGTAACTAAAGCTTGACTTTCAATTGAGAGGTAGAGGCAAGAAAATCTTAAGAAGAACTGAAATTCTTTATTATTCACTTAGAAAAGGAATCTCATCACCGACAAAGGCGTCTCGTTAGAAATTCAAGCTAGTTCCGTCTTCGTAAAGCCAAGGTGCCGCATGAACGTGTTCAGTTTTTGACAAATTGACTTGATGGCATCTGTGCGGGGATTGAGCGCATCTGAGCGGGGTTAGAGTGTTGAGTGCAGGTATGCCGGGCGGAAGGGGGAGGATCGTGAGAGAGCGCGTGGATTTACGAGACGACGACCGACACAAACTGAAACACACGACGATCGAGGGAGGCGATCCCCGCTACAGCAGCTTCACGTCCACTATCAAGTATGAGAGCGGACCTTACCGAGGGAGCTCCATCCGCACGTGGTCTGCCAAGTACACACCCGCAGCAGGGATGTCGGCCCCGCCTCCGGAGGACATGAAGCGCCTCACGGGGAAAATTACAGATGCCATCCACAATTACGCAGCCGAGAATCCTGATTACTGTGCGTACTAATTTCGAGCTCAACTTGAAAGGAGTACCATCAGAAATCTCAAGACGACAGCAAACCGGTTTGAATCGCACTGCTCTATGTTCTACAGCTGTAGTACTTCAGGAAGGTTTTTCTTTATAACCAGAGTTTTAAGCATTTCGTACTTCTTTGCTCTCCAATCTCTACGTAAAAGACTTATGAGGCTGTCTGCAGGCAATAACTGCACCTCCACTTACAATCAGCACTGTAAAATCAGTAGCTTCCAAAATCGACTGTAGTGACAGTCTCAATTTCTTGTGATATACTTGCTGTAACAATGATATTTAACCCAGGAAGGATGGAGCCTATTACCATGCAATCTGTTTCAGTTTTATTTTTCTTTGTTTCCTGTATTTTGCAACTGAGCTTGAGTGAGAATTATTTCATCTTATTTTTCAAAGATGAAATCACGTGTCTTCTATACGTCATAAAATTTTCAGATTTACTGGTTTTGATTTCAAATTACCATAAATTTTTGAAGAAAAAGTGAAAAAAAATCATATCTAACTCAAAATTAGCTCCAAAAATTTGAATTTTTTCCATAAGTGTATATTATAGTGTGAAAAAAAAACTCCATGCACGACAATAAATAGAAAATAAATAGACTATAGTAATAGGCCTAATGTTCAATATACAACAAATTGTTCAATTTCAAGAAATTTTGAAATTTTGAAATTGGAGCATTCTTATGTTTGTTGGGACCAACCCATCTTCTAGGTTTTGACTAATTCACCAAAAATTAATTTGGTTGCTTCTGGTAGATTGCTTACTTTTAGGGTAGATCGTACAAAAGGGACTTGATAAGCTTCATATTATTAGATGGATTCAAATTCAAAAGAGACCATTTACATTGCTCAAATTGAGATCAAGAGTGAGGAGTTAGGAGTTTCTAATATATACTAAAAGGGCATTTTTGTGATTGGTGGGTAGAAAATAGTTTTCCTATGATAATACACCATAAGAAGGGCCTTGTGTGGGTGTTTTAAAATTTACTAAAAAAAATATGCCATTTTACATCTTCTAGTGTTAAATAGAGATATACTTTTGGTATGAAATTTTACACCAAACTCCAAAAGAAGTCAACATGTGTCAAGTCAATCCTTGATGTGTAGAAGTGGCTACATTTCTTAAATTGGTCCTCGTTTTTTGGACCATGTCATCTCCTCATGGCTAATTCTAAGGACCTAAGTAGTAGACTTAGTCAAACCATAGAAGATGGATCTTTAAAACAGACTCCCTATGAATTCACTACACTAAAGATGATATTTAGTGTCTTGTACACTAAATACGAAGGCATACACTAAAAGCCAATTACCCTATGAAAGTAAGTAACATTAAATGTCAATTCAAACACTAAATGTGAACCAGAGTTGTCATATCAGACGGAATATCACTGTTCACGGACAGAATTGGACCGATTAGGGCTAGGCGGCTGCAAACTTCAGAGCCTTGTAACTTTTGCAAAAATTCTTCAAATCAGGAAAATGAGATGTTTTTCGGCATCTACAGTTTTTGTAGATGCCGAAAAACATCTCATTTTCCTTATTTGAAGACTTTTTGCAAAAGTTACAAGGCTCTGAAGTTTGCAGCCGGCACATTCAAGTCTAACACTAATTGTGGACAAGTTCAGATTTAGTGTTGTAGCTAGTAGGGGGGTAAAAACACTAAATGTCACTCAACACTAAATATCATCTTTAGTGTAGTACTTAATCTTTAAACGACACGGGGGGGCTATGTGGAAATCATTTGTTTTAATATCTTGTGCATTTTTGGATTTAAAAAAATGAAAAAGTACTTGTTGGAAATCAAGCTACTGTAAAAGACCTTCCCTTTTTCCACAAAATTTGGAGGATGAATAGTTGCACTTTTGTCCTACACAACAAGATTCTGTATCATTCATCGACTAAAAAATGGTTGTGGCGTTGTTTATAAGTTAATGGACACTATAAGAGACCCACCTTTTTAGTAGCGTTCTGAATAAACAAGTCATGTTTTTTATTGACATCATTGTATCATGATTTTTGAAACTATAAGAGGCAAATTCTTGTCGATGTTGGGAAAGACATGGAGATGTTAGAGTAAAAACATGTGGATGACATAGGGGACATGCATGTTTTTTTTAACATCAAATAAAACATGGTCATGTTATTAAAACAATGCAGAAAGTAGAAGTGCCATGTTGGTTGGAGGTTCTAGATTTATACTCCCTCCGTCCCAAAATGATCTTCCTATTGGCCTTTATTTAGTGTCCCAAAATGATCTTCTTGTTGGAGGAGGAAGGGAGCCATTGACACTTGCACATAGTCCAAAAGCATGGGCATGCTAATCAATCCCATGCTATCAAGTGAGTGGCCACCGGTGCTCTTCAAAAATGCCTCAAAAATTCAATTTTCAAGCACTTTGAAACCACACTTTGAAAACTAATTTGAAACCCAAAATTTCAGATCAATAGGAGGACATCAAACTCTATTCATAGGTCAAAAAAAGTTTCAAAAATGGTTCTTTTCAAGCTTAAACTATAACGTTTTGTGTAACAGGAAGATAATTTTGGGACGGAGGGAGTAATTGATAAATTTCTGTATGTTATTGTGGGTTGAAGTAAAGTACAAACTAGATGTGAAAAACATAGGAGAAGGACAACAATGTGGCATGCTTTGTAAAAAAGGGGAATGGATGGATACACAATATGGATGCAAAGAAGTTCTTTATACATATGGGATGGTAGGAAGTAAGACAATCCATATGGAATATGTATTGCAAGAATTCTATTCAAGTAGAATGTTTGAAAAAACGTCTATATGTTTTAAAAAATGTTCACATGTTTGAAAAATTATCTTGAGTCTAAAATAACGTTCACTTACATTGCGATCAAG
Organism: Antitrichia curtipendula; assembly: GCA_951230915.1. Taxonomy (NCBI): domain Eukaryota; kingdom Viridiplantae; phylum Streptophyta; class Bryopsida; order Hypnales; family Leucodontaceae; genus Antitrichia; species Antitrichia curtipendula. Next base: position 48,890,947 of record OX579633.1, on the reverse strand, counting down.
TTCCCATATATCTTGAATTATCCCATATCTTTTTTCTAACCATGGATGGAAAATGGATTTCAGTATAAATATAACCTTTTTAACTTTCATTCTCACTAAATGTCAATTAAGTAATTACTTGACTTTGTCATCAAAAATTCTTGTGATGGTAGATGGTCAATTTTTGCTAAATTTGACAATTTTTCTTGTTCATTTTTTGTAATTTTTCTATATAATTAAATTATTATTTTGCACAATTAATGCCATGTGTGTTTTCAAATGAGACACGTCATGTGCCATATTGTCTTAGTAATTTTCTTATTAAAAAAAGGGACACTGCCGGAACAAATAAAGATGATGTGGTTGCCATGTGTAAGCATCCACATGGCACACTTTTGGAGAGTGCAAATTCAAAGTATCAACAAATGTTTTTGTGAAACATGCAGACATTAGGGCACATTACAACAAATTTTAGTTGTCTGTGGAAACGCCGCCTACGATGGATTTTAGGTGACATTAGAATTGACGCACCTTCAATTGATAAAAACGTACTTTGATGTCTTCATTAACCCCTAAGGACCAAGACCTTTTATTTGCCAAAAAACACTCTAAACTACCATTTCCACAACGAAGAGTGAAAAAAATTGAAAATTATTGATTTTGCACATCAAAACATAGAATATTACACCTAACTAATATGAAAATGTGTGGAAAAAATTTCAGAAATTTTGACCTCATAGATTGCAAGATACTTGTGTTTAAAGTGAAAAAACATGTTTTTCAACACATTGCGGGACTAGATTATTTGACTTTGAACCTTTTTAACATTAATTTTTTGTACTACAAAGTTAATTTTTGAGCCTTAATTATTTATGGTAGAGAGTTGAGTTGAGAGTATAGGATATAAAATAAAATAAATTGATTTTTGTACTTTAAAATTGTTAAATAGAAGTAGGTATGAGGCAGAAGGAAAATCTAAATTATTAGTATCTCTAAAATGGAATTAAATTGCACTAATTACAATGGTGATATTATTTTAACAAGCAAACTAAACCACGTCGAACTTCTTTTTATGAAAAATTATAAAAATTGCATTCAGAAATTAATCCTTCAAGTTATATTTTCAAAAAGATGCTCTAATTGCCCCCAAAACAAGATTGTCTATAACTTTCTCATAACAAATCCAAATGGAATGAATCAAAGCTTTTCATGTAGACAAAAAAAGAATGTATGAGATTTATATTTTTATATTTAAAATTTTTTAATTAAACTTTATTTTTTTATGCCCTCTCTCCTTCTTTTTCCCCTCTTTCCATTGTTTTGAGCATAACTTTTGTTCCTGGGCGCTAATTAAAAAAATTATTATATTCCCACAAAGCTTATCAATTTTTCTATATTAAAAAAAAGTTTAAGAAAATCAGGACAAAAAATGAGACTATAAGTACTTGCCCAAAATTCCACTTGTCCCTTGAAGGAACAAATGGTCCTTTAGGGATTAACACCACAAGAGATGGGGGTTTCTTCTAGTATTGAAACATATCAAATATATACCTTCCAACTAATGCCAAATTCTCAATGTTCATTTTTGTAATCATATCATATAAAAGGTAAGGTCAAAACAAAGTTCAAATAATGTATTTAATGTTGTTTTCCAAAAAGCATCCAAATTAGCATTTGAACATGGTTTCTATAATAAAGTCATTTATATTTTCTCCATAAATCTTATTAGAAATTGCAAGGGAATTTCTAATACACATTTGTCCTTCACTTGTATTATTTGGACAAATCAAAATATTTAATTTTTTTTGTTATAAGATAGTTCAATATTAATTTATAAATGAATTATTCTTCTAATCCCAATGAGATCAACCAAATTTCATTTAGAAAAAACACCCAATAAGTATGTGCCTCCCCCCCCCTCCCCCGAATCTTCTCATATACACACACACATGTATATATTCTCCTTCTTAAGGATTAAAATCAAAAGTATTAAAATGCATATTTCATTTCAAATACATAGTACAATTTTGTAAACATAAAATATTAGGATTCAATTAATTTAACTAATTAATTTAGATTTTTGCATTTTAAAACATACAAAGCTTATAGAAGAATGAAACACATTAATTACAATACATGCTTTCACTTGTCAAAAGATCTTTCAATACAATACTCAATATATAGAATGGCCTTTAGTTGGCTATCAAGAAACTATTCAATCCACATAAATGTTTAATATTAATTATTTGTGAGCCAATTTATCACAAAAGTGTACCATTTCCATTTGCAATATAAACTTACGACAATATATTTAAAATTTTAACTAAATATACATTTAATAATTCAAAAATAATAATACATATGTGCAAAGCTACTTTCTACTAAACACTATAGCAATTTGACTACAATATGCTAAAGTTCCTTCTAGTACTATAATCATGAAATTTTTGGTGTGGATCCTCAAATTCAACACACACTCTAGCTTTTCCTCTAGCTCCAAATTAATCTCACAAAACCTTGATGGACAAAAATGTATTTGATGACTTTCAAGGCTCTTCTTGAAACCCAAAAAATGCACCTATTCATCCAATAATAGATCCTTTGGAGGGCTTTTAAAATTATTTTTTGGTTTGACTACTTTGGTGATAGGTCTCATCCTCTCAGGGTTAAGGAGTTTTAGGTGGACTCAGGAGTGGGAACACTAGCTTCAGCAACATCCGTTGGAGTCTCTTTGTTGGACTCCGAACTAGAATCGTCATCTCCCTCTGCAGGTGGATTAGCGTCCACTATTAGACTCCCACTAATCAAATTAATCTCATCAAACTCCACCTTCTTCTCCGAAATCAAGGCCACTTTGCCGAGCGCTTCCAGAAGGTCCTCCAACGCCTTGGTCGGGTTGTCCCGTTTCTTCAACAGAAACTCGCTCACGTCTGCGGGCGTGATGGCCTTGCCCGCCATCGCCTCCTCAATCTTAGGGAAGAGGTCGTGCCACTCGACTTTCAGGTTGTTCTTGGCCAGTGTGCGAAACGCCGGAAACTCGCAATACGACATGTGGATTTTCTTGTCCATGCGACCGGTGCGCAGCAACGCCGGGTCCAGTTGCTCAACGTAATTCGTGGTGAAGATGATGATGCGCTCGCTTCCGCAACAGGACCAGAGTCCGTCTGTGAAATTGAGCACGCCTGATAAGGTAACTTTGCTTCCTTTCTGCAATTAATATAGACAATACATGCACACGCCGCACGTCAGTGTTGAATGTCATTGAAACCCTATCTAATGCAGCTTCACATTGAAATTTAGTCTCGGAAAATTGTGCATCGCAATTCGTTGGAGCATCTCTAAAGTAGAGGATGTTTAAACTTGAAGCTTTCAGATTGGAAACTCCAAATCAAACAGCAGTTTAAATTTTCAACGGTACAGCTCTGTTTTATCAATCTTCAAATTGAAACTCCGAGTCTCACGTCAATCAGAATTTTCTCACGTAACTCAGCATGTTTAATCCGTAGTTCTGAATATTCAAATCGAAAATTCCAAATCACACATCGATTGAATTTCTGTAAATCACAGTGTGTTTCACTTGTATCTCTGAAGCTTCAAATCGAAAACTCCAAATCACACATTCTCTAAAGTACAAAATGTGTAACTGCAATAGTATCTCGAAAGCATTAAATTGCAAACTCCCAAACCGATACAGATTACAGAACTAACAAGAAGTGAGAGTTGATGATTACCTCTTCCTCAGGTTTATCTTTCTTTTTCTCCTCCTCCTTGTGACCTTTGGCACGCTGAGCGAGATCCACGGTACAATCGATATCCTCAATGACGAGGATAGATCGGTCACTGGTTTGAATCAGCAGATTCCGAAGCTCGCAGTTGGATTTGACTTCCGTCAATTCCAGATCATAGATATCGTACTTGAGGTGATTGGCCATGGCGCCAATCATGCTGGATTTCCCTGTGCCGGGCGGCCCGTAGAGAAGATATCCCCTCTTCCACGGCTTCCCGGCCATTTCGTAGAACTCCTTTCCTTTGGTGAAGTTCGTCAGGTCCTGCATGATCTCGTCCTTCAAGACAGGGTCCATAGCGAGCGTGTGGAATGTCGAGGGGTTCTTGAGTGGCACTGATTGCCATGCTTTCTTCCTGGAATGCCATCTACGCGCAAGAAATGCAACAAATCTGCTCAGACTTTGAATCTAAATGACGTCAATTACTCTCCATCAATTCGAAGTAAACGTAAAGAATTTCGGCAGCGCAAGAATTTCGGCAGCGGACCGTCCAGGTTCACGTAACATTCTAATGTAGTAGTGGCACAATTTTTTAAGAACAATACCAATTAGTTAGACATGTGAAGTCGATGGCTCATTGACTTGAGGAGCATCCACTTGTTCAAATTGAGATCAACTTTGTAAAACAAGGTGTCAGGGATTCCTTTCCATGACAATTCAGAAGGTGCTCAACAAGGGTTCCCCAGAATCAAAGGACAACGAAGCAGGCAGTAAGTGTACCCGCCCATGTCTTTCATGTTGGTGTAGAGGAGGCGGTCCCGAGATTGCTCTTTCACCAGCTTTGCCGTTTCGATGACGTGCTGCACGTACGGCGCCAGCACACGGTCTTTGTCCTGCTTGGGTACCTTGAGATGGTACTTGCGTTTCTCATCGTCGGGTGTTTCGCTCCAAGTGTGGGATGGAATGCTACGATCGGAAACCTCGTGAGTCCACTTGAACTTGGCGCCCATGAATGTGTCCTCAATGGTTTCATTTCTTCCCAGAGCGAATGTGTTGGAACTGGCGTTTTTCGGACGGGACAAGTTGACGGAATTCGCGGATATGGCGATTGAATTCAGGTACGACTGCACGTAGTCGTAAATCTCGTTGTTCCCTGCGCCGCAAAACTCCTGGATTTCGAAGTTGGCGTAGTAAGTGTACTTCTGCTGGAATTTATGAATAGAATCGTGGAATCTGAAGAAGTACTCCCGTGGTATTAGGGACCACAGAAAGGCCATGAGCATCGCCGACAGGGTTCCATAAAGGGGCAGCAAATATTGCGCCGCCCCTAGAAGACCCATTACAGTAGCTTTCTACTGCGAGGGTTGAGAGTAGTGTGAGACCTGTGCCTCGAAGAAGGACGCAATTTGAGCAACGCAATTTCAAATCTCTATGAGAGTCCTAGCACATTCAGCTCAGAATTCGGGCTTCAGAAACACGTCAGCATCAAAATGGAAAGAAAGAAGAGGTGAGTCTCGCTGTTGAAGTAACTTAGTGCACTTGGACACACCCCACTCCAGTTGAGGTGAATACTGAATACCCAATCTAACTTTCTAATGAAATTACAACAGGGTTGTCAAGAGTGGGAGACTTGTGTCCGAACCCCCAAGCCCTAAATCGTCCTCCTCGTGCCAGCCATCGCCAGCCTCTCTCTGTTCCTCGCCGCGCGCTCTCTGGTCTTCGTCGTGCCCTCCTTGCTCGCCTCCACAGTACAGCAAGAAGTGCTCTAGAGAATGAAATTTCAGTCCAACTTTCTAAGGTTATTAGTGCCCTAGCAAACAATAATTTGAGACGGAAAATGGCGCCAACTCAGAATAGGAGACAGAGTCTTGTGGTTAAAGCTGAGCACTCTGACACCTCCTAATATGCTGTCGAGTGAATGTCAATCGCTAAGTGCTGGGAATGTCGAAGTCTGACTTCTCTCACAAGCTCGAATGACCATGGAAAGGCTCCAATGTGGATCAATCTGAAAGCGAAATTCTTCGACTAAGTTGTCCTCATGTTTACTGATCTGCCGATCACACTGCTACAAATTGTAAATTTCAGTGAGCGCTGCCTCTTATTGGCATTTTGCAACTTGTGCAGGTTTGACTGAGGTGGAAGTCCTCTTGAGTGAAGCCCACGCAAAGTTTGGTTTACCACCAAGAATTGTGCTCTGGTGGTACGGTATTCCATCCATTACAGGCAGTCTGTAACTCTGTGTCGATTTGTGCTCTGGTGGCACATTGTTCCATCCATACAATCCGTCATGGATCTAACCCTAAAAGAACCTAAAAGGTTAAAAGGTTCAATGGATGACTTCACTGGAGAAACAAAGAATGCACCTGAGGTAGACCAGCCTGCTTACTAACTAATTCTGTCATCCTACTTTTAGCCCCAATTTCACCCCTAAATTCATCCAAATCAGTTCATTCTTTGACATTAATGCCAACAAGGTGTAACATGCCAATCCTTTATTGATGAATATTTAAGTGCCACTAGATACATTGAAAGGCAGTTATGGGTTGTCTATAGGACATTCATGACACCATTCTATGAACAATTTTGTTAATTTTAGGGTTGATCACTTTAGAAATTCACAAAAACTACAATTTTAATTAGAAAATTATAATTTTTCTTGGGTTTGATTTGTGAAATAAGTGCCCACCTTTTATTGCCAATCAAGGTGGTAATAAGCTTGTCTACCTTATTGGTTCAATAATAAAATAAAAATTGGTGACTACCTTGGTCATGGAGATTGCATCATTCTAGAGTTAAGCTTAGAATTAAAAAAGTGGTTCTAATTTATGTTCAAATGTTCTACTCCATTATGCGAGGCACTCTTCTCAAGCAAACGACACCAAAAGGTAATCAATCCAAGCAATGACCTTTTACTAGGTGATTTGAAATTAAGGTCAATTGGTGTAGTGGATGAATTTCTCATGAAAGGAGAACAAAATCTGCAATGAACCCAAAAGGTTGCAAGTTTTTTGGATTATTAGATGTTTAGTTTTTAAAAAATAAAAGTGAAAGCTAGTAGGTTGCTATTTTAGTTCACATGAGTGCAATAATCTCATGGCATAGTTTTGTGAATGGGCTATAATGAGCAATCCTCTTGTGTTTAAATGGAACGCAATATATGTTCAAAAAATGTCCCTTATTGATTGAAAATGGAACATTCACTATTATATTTCTACTAATTGAAAATGGAACATTTATGGCTTCTCATTTGTTTATAATTTTTCTTATATGCTACATTGTCTTTTTTCTTTTCACCCATCTCAAGGTTGAATTATGTCCCCCTACAACTTACTATTTTGTCTACAATTTGAAGAATCTAGTCACTTTACCCCCCCAAAGACCATTGTCCACCAAGGGGACAAAATAGATCTTGGGTAGTTTCCTATGACCTCAATTTTTGCTAAAACTTTTTGAAACTCTCTCATGAGATAGAAAAACTTCTTGGTTTTGTAGGAATATAATTTTATTTCAATTGATGCCCGGTAGCAAAAGTTATACCATCCTAAACATAATTTTCACATTGTTGGACAAAAGAGAAATCTACAAAGCTTGAAAGTAAATTTTTTATCTTTATTTTTTCTTATAGAGTATATTTTAGTCTACTTGTGAAGCTTTGATTCATTCATTTTGGATTAGTGTTTTGAAAATTATGAACAATCTTATCTAGTGACAATCTAAGCATCTTCATGAAAAATAACTTATAGGAATCATTTTTTAATGCAATTTTCACAATTTTTCCAAAAAAATTATTTGACAATGTTAAATCTGCTTGCTAGAACAATCTCACTGTTAAAATTATTGTGTTTTAATCCCATCTTAGAGCTATTAATAATTTATTTTTTCTTTCAATCTTGAGCCTAATTCTTTTTTACAATTTTTTTAAAGAATGAAAATCAAGCATATTTTTTGAAATGTTTTTCCTAGACTTTCTACTCAATTCTTCAACACAATTTTCTTTTAATTCAAAGTCTCAACTTTAAATGCTAATATCATCTAATCCATGTGGTCAAACTTCATGAAATTTTTACTACATGATCTCAGCTAAGTAAAGTACAAGATCCAATGATTAGATTCTAAAAAAAGTTTTTTTTTCCTCTTTTGAATAAATGCAATTCGAATGGCAATTTTGAGTGTTTTTTGACAAACAGATGGCCTTGGTCCTTTAGGGGTTAAGGACTTGTTATCTTACAATAGACTCAAGATATCCATACAATCATTCTTAAAACTCGGGGAGTGCACTTAGAGTTTTCATTAGAAACTACATGCGAACAAAACTTTGGACCCCCTATTTATTTTTTGAGTTTAAAATATAAAAAAATAAAAAAAATATGAATAGATTTTCCTACTTTAAAAGTTTATGTTTGAATTATTGATATTTTTATTTGTTAATAATAATTAGTTACAAATTTTTGAAATAAAAAGATACATTGTTGAACTGAAAAATAACTTTCACACCCCTATATTATATAAGAAAAAAATTTCTAAAAATAAATAAAAACTTCCTAAAAATAACTCTCTAGTCAAAACTCATTTAGAGTTGAATACTGGTTCAATGGTCATCTAAATCTCTTCTCTATAATTATCTGAGTTTAAAAACATGCCATTTTAGTTCATTTTCAACCTCTTCTAGAAATCATTTCATATTTTATTTGAGTTGGAAATTTTGGCAATAAAAATCTATAGTCATTATTGAACAATGCTCAAAATTTTAGGTTGAATTTATAGTTTATTAGAAACCACTTGTTCGCACGTGGTTTGTTGTAGTAGAACTAAGTGCACCTCTCGAGTCTTAAAAGCATCCTTAGTTCAACAAGTATATTGGTTGTCCAAATTTGTTTCTAAATTTGAATGGTATCTAGTTACTATCATTAGAGATGCATCCCAAAGTACTTTGAATATATACTCAAATATTCCAATTAGGACTTTGGAACATTAAACTAGATCCCATTGAAATAAATTAAAAATTAAAAATTATAGAGGCCACTCCAAATCATACCTAAAAAAATAAAATAATGCAATGGTGACAAATTCACTAGGTCACAAATTAGGGCCATTTTACACTATGCTCTAAGTCCCAGTTTTCCAAATTTTGATCCATGGTTAAATTTCAACTTCCCTTGGATTGTAGAAAGTGGAAATAATATTACGCAATTGTTTTAGCAAGCAAACTAAACCATGTCAGTGGTCCTTTTTTTTAAATTATAAAAAATGCATTCAAAAATGAATTCTACAAGGTTTTTTTTGGTGAAGATGCTTAGATTGTCCATAACTTTCACATCACTTATTCAAAGGAAATGAGTCAAACTTTCTATCTATACGAAAACATAAACTATGAGGAAAAAAATCCAAATTAACGATGCATTTGATGGCCACTGGCTTAAAAAATAATAATTGCTTTTGGAACATACTTGGATGTACTTCATCTTTTTCTTTTTTAAATCTCCCAATAAACAATGAAAAACTTCATCAACCATCCATTGCGTGTCTGTTCTAAAGAGTTGCCAACATGACCAAATCTCTAAACTTTGTAGTCTACAATCTTTAATATCATTTTAGCCTATAGGAATTATATCATTCTAAATTCATATTTTGAAAAGTGAGCAAATATAGTTAAAAGGTCTTTTAGAATATTTCAAATTAATTATATAATATTTTTAAAAGAAAGATAAATAATTAAAAAATATATTCAAATTCCAAAATTTTCCATAATCTAATAATCCAAAAATCAACTAAGATCTCAAATTCTAGTGCAAGACTTTGATCTTTGCTATTTTTTTTTTATTGAATTTCTAGCTTGCAAAATCTTCTTTTAAATAGGAATACTCATCCCTATATAGAATTTGAAAATTGCAAAAAGAAAGCTCACATTCTACATTACATTCTACTTAACTTGAGTGGAGTGCAATACTTAAATCCTTGCTGAGAAATAGTACGAATAATATATTATGGAAAAAAAAACTTGGAGACTTTAGGGTTAATCCTTCAAAGCCTAGGGCATTTTGGGGTTTAAGAACTTAAATGCTTTTGAAGTGTTATAGTTCAAAACTTCAACAAGGTATAAAAATCTCAACCATTCAATCTTATAGTGTATTTTTTGCAGATGACATGAATCAAATTTGAAGTCATTTGGTCACATAGATTGCAAGATTGTAATGTTTTAGGGTAGGAAAAAGATGTTGAAATTTTCCTAGAAATGAAGAAAATTTAAACTATAAAGTGATTCAAAACCAGCATACAAAGACATTGGTGAAAAAAATATCATTGAATTGCCTCATTGTGTTTTCAAAATGTTTTTGAAATGTCAAAAAATAGCAAGAAAATTTGAATCCCCCCCATCTGAGGCCAAACTTCCTTCTACTAAAATGTTTCTCATAATTTTTTGGATTGATATGAAATTTTAGCCACACAAACTAGACTAGTATGCACAACTTAAAATGTATTTGAAACAGACATTGTATGGAGAAGAAACAAGTCGCCAAAGTTCATCGTAATCCAAAAATGTTTGGATATTGAACTTCAAATTGCTCCCAAACATTCAAAACAACTTAGTTTGCCATGAAATTTTTTCCACAATAACTAGACTTCAAGAGGAACATAATCCAATTTTTTATTTATTAAAAACAAACATTAGACGAAGGATATACAAGTTCTTGAAGTTGCAGCCTTCAAATGCAATTTTGTGAACTCAAATTGAACCTGTGAACTTTGATTGGCTTACAAATAATCAGTACATCTTGGATTGAACTGAAAATTTTACCACACAAATTAGAAGAGAGAACGCAAATTTTCCAACAAGTTTAGCTGAATTCGGACATTGGATGCATAAGCTACAGCGCTTTGAATTGGACTTGAAACTACGTGAGGACACTTTTGGTCCCCTTTTGGCCGGCTTTTGGAGGTGAGAGGGGTTAATCAACAATTGCATGACTGATGACCGTCGGTAGTGATAGGCCTGTTGTTCAGGTTCATGAATCATGAGTCAACAACAGGAAGGTGGTGGGTTCCAGAATGTCATAAAAACACCCCCAATTCAGAATGGCAGGATTCGTCTCCATCCGTTTGACACAACAAACAAAATGCTCATTGAAACTTATTCAATGGAGCTAACTGACTGTGAAAGTTTGGGGAATTGTCATGGTGAGGAGCAAGGAAATAATAAGGACCCGCCAATCAGGGCTTTTTTTTTTGGCTTTCTAGTGCCTGATAGCACCAAGAAATAATGGTTTGGATTAAAAAATGGTAAAAAATTGTGAAGTTTTTTTTGCCAGAAAACTTCGAATTAAAAAATAAATTTTGAGAATGATGAAATCGTCAGATTGTGGATGAAAATAGAATTAGAGACATGTGATATGTGTGAAGATGATATTTTCTATAATTCAATATATGGATGAATGCTGAAATTTGAAGCACCACTACTACGCATATAACATTTTATATATCGCCCACTTTGGTGCTTCATAAAAAAATGAGGAAAAAAAGAAAAGCCCTGCCGCCAATCACGCTTAACTTAGCGACTGTCTGTGCACACGATGTGTGTGCCAGCAATTTCCGCATTACAGTACGGTTGTTTATTACCTCTGATCGACATTGGAAATGGGGAAGATTGTGCGAACGAGAAGCCTTGCAACTGGCTACCTCCAACCGTACAGTGCCGCACGGTAGCACTTTTCTGCCCCCACCAGGTGGAGGGGGCGAAAACTCCAAATGTTAAATTTAACTCTTTAACGCCTGCCCAATGACCGTGGAAACCATCCCATATGACATCATCTACTTAAAAAAATATCAGAGGGCTCATCAAAGGTCAAACTACTGTGCATGATTTTCCCTTTTTGCACAAAATTTCAAGGATGAACAATTGCTCTGTCCTATATAGAGAGATTCCTTGTCATTCATCCGCCGAAAAAACAGCCACAACGTCGTTTAAGGGTTAAAAAAAATAGCAACATGGGAAAAACTTGAACTAAAAGCATCAGAAGCACTTTCTTTTGTTAAGAGCGTATGCAACGTAGCTCAAGAAATGGCGTAGCTGCCAAGGCGGGTGAAGTGTCCCACGGGAGGTACGGAAAGGAAAAAAAAGTGGCCAGCCACAACCAAATTTGATGAGCGGACGGTCAAATGAAGAGTCTTCAGAGTGGCTTGGTATGGGTTCTTTTTGTCTTTTCGAGTTATTAAAGGTAAGGTTTGAATGCTAAATGTTAGGAGGCATGGAAGTGTGCATTCGGAGGCGTGAAGGTGTACATTGAGGGAGATTGAGATAGGTGCTCATGAAATTGCGGTGTGGGGCCTTGTGCAAACTTTTTGGTTGGATCCCCGTCCCATGCTGTTATGGGGCATAGGTGGAAGACACGGTCCGGGGGCTCAATATGCACTCGCCAAGCCCCCACTTGGTGTTCCTACTTGCCATGGAGCTATGGTGGTTCTCTTACAAGAATGTTTGCTTTCTCGATAGAAAAAAAATATGAGAGGAATTTACAAGGAACATAAGTTGTTTCATCATTTTGAGATACTTTTGTAAAATTATGTGAATTTTCAAAGTTGAAAACATATAGACGACTTACTAAAGTAGGTGGTTTACGAAGTGCTTCGAGAGCTCTAAAGCATCATGTAAAAAAGATATACGTTTCGCTTCTTCATTGCACTATCAATGTACAAATAGTGTACATTTCAAGAGGTAGGCATTTTTAGTGAAAGGTGCGTGCTTTTCTTTCCTTCTTTTTCAAAAAGTTACCATTCATTATAATTCAAGAAAAAAATTTTAAAAAAAAATCAATGTTCTAATCAATGTGCAAATGGCAAGCACAGGGCAAAATAATCAATCTTGGTTTCGAGGTATTTTGTCGTATATAATACATATGTAAAAATATTTAATGAAACAAAAATGTTTTTTAATTTTCTCTCAAGACTTTGCCTTGAAAATTGTCAAGCAACAAAGTGGCTTTTGAATTTTGCGTCACACACACACAAAAAAAAATTCATCATAGCTAAGAGTCCTCTAAAATAATTTGAAATTATTACAATTATTAAATAATTTGAAATTTCTATCTTTTATTTATGTGTGGAGCTCACACTTGAGCACAAGTTGATGGGTGTAAATTCTTCATCGGGTTTTTAGATGATAATCCAACTCTTGTTTACATCAATGCCGTGGAGACAGGAAAGTCATATGTATAGGATAGATTCACAGATCTTGAGTATGGTCGTTCTTTGGAACAAAGACAAATATGAGGGACAATCTACTCAAATAACCGTTGGTGAATGTTGGAAAAAAGCCTATGGGTCAAGATACAAACTATGTTCACACTAGCACACATTGATCAAGCTTAAAGAATCCTATATAGAATGGCTAGATAGATCAATTGAAATGACGGCTATAAGGGCGATTGCCTAGGATACTACAGAATGCACTCTAGGATGGATAGAAAACCTCCTACAAAATAAGTAGCAAGGAATTTAGTCCTAGTTCTCTTTGAATAAATTTTCTTAAATTTTTTTGAAGATGGTTGCCAAAACAAAGCCTCTACTAGACCTTTTGCTGGTCTCAAGGAGAGAGGAGCCATATAATAAGAGACTATCACGTTCGGATCTATAGAAAAAATGGCTTTAAATCTTTGGCCTAAGTAAAGTTTAAATGGAGCTAATTTTTTTCCCCTACCAACCCAATTCACTTTTGTTTATGCCATTAACTGTCAATCTACTATTGCTTGTAGTTCATTTTTTTACTTTAAATGGAGGACACTAAGTACCAAAGGCTTAACAATCTTATGTTGAAATTATTTATGATTTTATGCTCAACTTGGTAAATGAACAATTGAAATAATAGTCCTTCTTCAATCCATAAAGGATCAGCATGCATTTTTTGGTAGTATGGAAATTTTGGGCTGGTACTTGTAGTTGGAGATTTGCATATTTTAGGCTGAAATTTTAATAGAAGGTGGGGACAAGGAATATCTATCATATGCACTAAAATTCATGACATTTGGAAATATGAGTAAAAAATGATGGCCTAACATGTTATTTTTCTTCCTAGGCGTGCAGTCTGGGCAGATTTTTAAAAATCAATGTCAGTTTCCAAAAACAAAAATTTGAAATTGGTTTTCTAAATTTATATATATGTGGAAAGCTTTGAATCATTCCATTTTGACCAATGAGTCAAAAATTATGAGAAGTTTTAGCTTGTGGGGAGTTACGGATTTTCTATTCTAAGATAAACTTTAAATGAATATCTTACTCAGTTTCAGTATTTTTTGAAAAAAATAAAACCATAGGATGTACATTGTTTATTACAACATTGAAACTATTGGGATTGGCATTTCTCAATTCTGTAATTAAATTCTTAACAATTTTTTATTTTGAATAATTGTCTACTTCTTTCTACTTACTAGTTTTTCCTATTTGGGGGAGTGATTTAATCCCTAAAAGAAAACTGTCTATTGAAATGACAATTAAAAATCTAAATAGGTTTCTTTGAAGTCAATTTTGGTCGGATGTTCATAAAATTTTGACAAAAGGTGTGGGTATGTACCTTTTTAGTCTAAATATGATTATTTTTTGATGAGGTCCCCAAATCAAAGTTATGCTATTCTGAATTTTTTTTGTAGCCTAAGCAAATTTGGCATCTTTGGGGCATTTTTTGCTATGACCTCATTGACTTTTGAAATATGGCATACAATTCTCAAAAGAAAAAAATGTATAGTCCTCAAATCACATTCTAAGAAGAGTCAAACTTTATTAACTATATTTTTTTGAAGGGGGAGGGGGGGTGCTGCCGGGGCCTACTCTAAGATAAAAAGGTCAAAAGAGGGGGAGGGGGAGGGAGAAAAGGAAAAAGGAGGGGGAAGAGGAAAAGAAGAAGAAAAAAAAGAGAAAAGAAAAAGAAGAATTGAGATTTTAAATAAATAAAAAATAAAAGTTTAACATGAATACCTTAAAGAAGAGAGTTTGACCTCTTGATTCATTATCAACAAGACAAAATGTAGAGCTTTGCACCTTTTTTACTTATATATATGCAAAGTAAAAGTTGAATAAAAGTAAACATAAAAACTTGGACAAGTACACAACACCATACAAGTTGTTTATTATTAGTCAAACTTAAAAAGATTACATTGATCTTAAATTTTTTTTTAAAATAACAACAACAAAATCTTTGTATTTAGGAAGAAGAAAAGTTTTAAGTTCAATTCATAAATCAATTTAGTATTCTCTAAATAATTAAATAAAAATTTAACATGATTAAAAATACAAAAATTAAATATTCTAAACAATGTTCAATGTATTGTCTATATATATATTTCAATTTAATGGTAAACATTTTTATTTTATTATTATTATATTAGAATATTTGCAAATTAAAATAAGATATTAAATCATTTAGCATTATTGAAGGAAAAAAATCAATAAAGATAAATTGATTATAAATTCTATATAGTGAATGAAATTATCTAAAATGAAGTGAAAATAAATGAAATCGTATAGTGAAGTAAAGGAAATGATTGCAAAGCAATGTTGTCATTTTACTTGTACAGAAGAAAACATGTGTTCAAATAGGAATATACATAGATGAAACCCAATGCTTTGTAAAAAACATCGATATGACAAATAAATTATCTAAATCATCATAGTTTTACATGTATGATAAATCTATATATTAAATGAAATACACATAAATTCTAACATGAGTGCATATAATATCTACTACATTTCATGTTTCCTCTTTTATCTTCATCTTTTTTTTTGTTTCAATTGAAATTGATCTTAGATAAGGAAATTAGAAATTCTAAGGCAATTCTCTACCTATTGTAACAATTATATTTCCATTGTATTCCAAACTTTCCCCAATCAACAGTAGTACAATTGTTTAGTTTGATATATTTCTTTTCATTTTGATGATGCAATAAAAATATGAAAACAACTAGGTCTCTTTTTCATAATATAGAGCGTTTTTTGATGCAGATGGTACAATTGCCAAGTCAATGTCTTTAAGACTTGGCCTCTTGCTTGAAGAAAATAAAGATGATTTCAAATCTTACTCTTGTTAGAACCTAAACCTCAATCTTGCTAGAACTTGAATCTCTAAGCGTTGTTGTATCAATAGGGGTAGTTACACTTTCTCCAAGAAGCAAATTGGCGTGAAAAATGAGAATTTGGTGAGAGAAAAGAGAAGCCAATGGAGAGCCGTTGTCAGTGAAGAAGGAGAAGAATCTTTTTTTGGTGTGTGGAGCATGGAGAAGGGATTCATTTGCACCAGGGTTGAAATAATTTAGCAAAGTTCATGGAACCAATAAGAATCTGGAAATCGTATTGGGCTCTTGACATGTGCATGACTATGCTATTTGGCCTTCAATTTATTTGGTTTAGTTACATTTGCACTAGCTTTACTTTTGTGACTAAATTTAAAATGAATTTGAAGGAAAGGAGTTTCAAGATTCCGTTCCCAAGCTCCAAATATGAATACCAAGATTGAAAAACAATTTCAACTATTGTTGGATTAGAAAGTATAGAACAAGATTTTTTTTTTCTAATTTTTTTATTGTTGATTGATGGATTAGGGTTTAATATGAGGGTTAATTGAAAAACAACTCAGAACAATTTTAAGTATCATAAGGCAAACCAAGATATTTGAAAACAACAAGTTACACGCCTGAATTTTCATTAAATTAATTTAGTTTACATGTTTAGGAGCAATTCAATTTAAATATTTGTTCCTTAGCATTCACAATTTGATATGAGTTTCATGTCATTCAAAGAATTAAGACAATGTTAACCCCTAAAGATTTTTTACTGTGTTTTCACCCAAAACGCTCCAAAATTGCCATTTCTAGTACAAGTAACAAATTTTAGAAAAAAAATCATTAGACACATGTAACCGTAGGATCTTGTAGTACGCTAGTTTGAAAAAATGTGGTTTGAAAAGATACTGCAAGATCAATATTGAAAAGATTGCAAGATATTAGCATTTGAAGTGAAAAAAACATTTTTTTTGGTCCTACAAAAATATGACAGCTTCACTTCACAAGGTCACATTTTTATGAAAAAATGTCCAAAATGGTGGAGCTTCTTTGGATTCATTCTTCAAGGCAAGTTGGTTACATGCTTGAAAATTTTCAAATCATCTGAATTATACAACATATAGAAGAAAAATAATAAGTAGAAAGAAGTAGAGAATGATTCAAAATACTACATTATTCACTATTTATTTACGGAATTGAAAATGCCAATCATAATCATGGTTGTAATATTGTAATAAACAATCTACACCTAATTTTTAAGTTTTTTTTTCTAATAATATTGAAAATTGAGTTGAAATAAAGGACTCCAAAGTTTATCTTATAGTAGAGACTTCAAAACTAATGGAAACCTCCTGGAAACTAAAACTCTTCACAACTTTCATTTCATTAATCAAAATAGAATGATTCAAAGCTTTCCATGTATACATAAATCTAGAATCCAAATTCAAATTTTAATTTTTACAAAAATAAAATTTAAAGAATTTTCCAAGTTATGTGAAGATCAATGAAAACTACGTATCATAGAAAAATTAAATATTCTAAAGCAATGTTCAATGCCATGTTCAATGCACTGTATACATTCCAATTTAATGGTAAACGTTTTTATTTTATTGTTGTTATTTTTTTAATAGGCTATTTGCAAATTAAAATAAAAATATTAAATCATTTCGCATTATTGAAGGAAAAAAAACTGCTCACAAATTCATTGCGAGGATACTATCAAAAGTGAGAATTCGTGTCTGTTGTTTCAACTGATTGTGATGTAGCCAGGTGAGATCATGAATTCATTGAAGCGAGCTGCATCATGGGAGAAGAGATTGGAAGAGACTGAAACAAGGAAGGAGAAGAAGTTTGCCTGTGAAGAATTGCAAGCTTTAAAGTTTTGTCCTACTTTGTCCTATCTGGGAGTGAGACCCGGGGGGGTGGGGGTGGGGGGTTCATAAAAAAAACATTTTTTCCAAGTCAAAGTTTTTGAAATTTTTTCCACATATTCCAAATGTTTGTCTCTACTCTTCACTAATTGGATTTTCAAATAAATTTTATTTTATTGCACAAGAAATCATCAAGAAATGACTAATATATATATTTCCAAGTCACTTATTATAACTTCCTTCCATTGCAAGGTGATCTAGAATAAGCTAAATTCTATGTTTGCTTTTGAAATTTTTCATGAATGAATCCAACATTATATACTTATAAATAGTGAAATCCTCATTTTTGAGTAGTGAAAAATTTACTCTAGAAGGACTAAAAGTCTACAAACATTGTTTTGAAAGAATTAAAAAAAAAATTATTTTCACTTCAAACGTCATAAACTTTCAATCTATGACTCCAAGCAGTTTCTTCAAACGTTATAATCTTTTAGTGTACAAAGTCAAGTTGGCTGAAATCTTTTCTGCACATTGCCTTACCTATTTTGAACACTTTTGAATGGTTGAAATTTTATTAAAAAAATTAGTTTATGATTTTGGACAATGCATTAAAAATTGTGTTTTTTTATTTGAATTTTTTTCTCAAAAATTCTATTGTTGTTTACATGGAAAGTTTTGATTCATTCCACTTGCATAAGTTTTGTGAAAACTATAGAGCATTTTATTTTCTAGACAATCTCAACATTTTCTTATATTTTTTTGGTAGGATTCATTTTTGGGTGCAAGTTTTGCAAGTTTAAGAAAAATAAGTTCCATGTGGTTTAGATTTCTTTTTTAAGAGTGAAGATTCAATCTTAAAAAAAAAATTCCCCTTCACTTTCAAGGCAATTTTCCACCATAAAGGTTGAAACCTCTAAATTTTGAAGAAGAAAGAAATTTAAGTTAAGAAGGTTAAAAGTCAAGTAATCTAGTCCCGCAAAGTGCAAAAGAACTTGCTTTCTCCACTTTAAATGTAGATATCTTGCAATCAGTATGGTCAAAAAAATAATTTCTTTAAATCATTGCAATAGAAATGGTAGTTTTGAATGTTTTTTTGGAGGAAAAAGGCCTTGGACCTTTAGAAGATAATTCAATTATTAGTAGCAAGAAATTTTTTATCGAGTTCCTGCAGTTTTTATGATTTTATCTGAAAATCTTCAAAAATATCAAAAACTAATTGTATGACCATTCTATGCACTTTTCACAATAATCTTCCACAACTTTAGAAGTGAATTATAGAAGCTTCGAAGTTTAGTGAACTTTAGAAGTTTAAGTGAATTATAAAATAAATAAATAAATAAATCAGATTTAATTTTTAGTTAGTAGTATTTCACTTTATAAAATTTTGAAATTATAATCCATGACGCTAAGTTCTAGGTTCTAGACTACCATAAGTATTCATATACTTCCAAAAAAAATGTTGGCAGTAAGAAAGAAATTAGAAATTAGAAAGTGATAGTTCAAAAATTAAATTTTTTTTTTTTAATTTCTTAATAATTTAATCACAAACTTGCTATTGTTATTAGTAACAAAACTTTTGATGCAAATAAATTTTTCTCAAGAGTTTTTAGTGATTAGTCTAATGAGAATTCTTTATATAAGTTTTTGGTAAGAATTTTAGGGATTTCAAAATTTTGTGAAATACTGTTGACTAAAATATGACTCTCAATTTCTATATTTTTTATAATTTCATTTGAAAACTCCAATTAGAAATTAATTTAAAAACAATTCATGCACTTTTCATATCTTCAATATTTTTTTAATATATTCGGAATGAATTGTAAGAAATATAAGAACTTAAATTTAAGTTAGTAGTATTTCACTAACAAAATTTTGAATTTTCTAAAAATTTTACCAAAAAATAATAAAAAATTCTCATTCCACTAATTATTGTTGAGCAAAATTTAATTGCATAAAATATTTCTTATCACTAATAAGTTTGATTACATTATTAAGAAATAAAAAATATGTATATTTTTTAACATTTAACCCCTAAAACCCCGAGGCCTTTTCTCCATCAAAACACACTCAAAACTGCCACTTCTATTGCAAAGAGCAAAAAAATATAAAAATTGTTTTTTTTTGCATATCTAACCGAAGGATCTTATATTAGACTAGTATGAGAATGTGTGCAAGAAATTTCAGAAACTTTGAACAAACAGATTGCAAGATATTTGCATTCAAAGTGAAGAAAACAAGTTTTTTTGCACCTTGCTTGACTAGATTTTTGGGCTTTGAACCTATTTAACTTAAATTTTTTGTATTGTTGATTTTTATTTTCTAAGTTTATATGTTGAATACTTCAGCTGAGAATCTAGGAAAAATAATTCAAGAAAAAAACACTAAATTTTTACTCATTAAAAAATTGTTAAGTAGAAGTAGGTTCAAGATTGAAGGAATAACTAAATCGTTAATAGCTCTAAGACAAAATTGAAATACCATAATCCCAACGGTGAGATTGTTCTAGAAAGCAAATTCAACCTTGTCTAAAAACAAAATTCTGAAAATTATAAAAATTGCATTAAAAAATGACTCCTAAGAGTTATTTTTTCAAGAAGATGCTTAGATTGCCCGAAAAACTAAGATTGTCCATAACTTTTTCATTATTAGTCCAAATAGAATGAATCAAAGCTTCAAATGTAGACAAAAAGACATAGATTTTGAAAAAAATATTTAAGAAATTTATTTTGACTTTCTGTGATTTTTTTTGTGTTGCCCGCCAAACTCTATTTTTGGCATAACTTTTTTTCTCGGGCACCAATTGAAATAAAAATTATATATCCACAAAGCTCTCGCAAAACCGCACAACCTCAAAAAATCCCCCAAAATTTCTCTACAAATTGAGGTCACAGGAACCTACCCGGACCCAAATTGTCTCCCAAGGGGACAAACGGGGTTTTAGGGATTAATTTATATAATTATTTTTTCTATACCATAATTTTTTTCAATCTCTAATAATCCTATAGTTTGCTTCAACAATTCTTTGAAGGGTAAGAAACTTAGGGCCGGTTTATACACGCTATGGGGTCAGATGCAAGGCCGGTTCAATTTGCCTGCAATCCGGCCCTCAATGTGGTCCCAATTCACCACTCCGACCTTGAATAATGTAAAGTGGTGAGGCCAGATTCTAGGGCCGGATTGCCAATTCATTACTTCAGTCCTAAGCAATGTAAAGTGGTGAGGTTGGATTCTAAGGCTAGATTTCCAATTATTGTGCTCTTGGATTTTTTAAGGCTCACTTTAAAAAATATGAAATATGCATCTTTCCCTTTTTCTTCCTATTTTTTCTATTTCATAAAAAAATAAAAGAGAGTTTTTTTTCCTTTATCCTTCCTATTTATTCTATTTTAAACATAAGAAAGAGAAGTTTAGACTTTTTTAAACCTTTTCCTTTTTATTCCTACTATACCTATGCAAAAATGTAAGAGATATTTTCTTTTCTTTATTTTTAACCTTTTATCTATTTTAAAATTTTATATCTATTTAAAAAAACAATGAGTTCTTTTATTTTTTGAACCTTTTGCTTTTTCAATCTTGGCATTCAAACAAGAATTGAAGTTGAAATTAGAGTTGTAGCCCCATAATAGTTGTTATTTATTTTATGAGAATTTAAAGAATTTCAAACAATAAATCATTTTGGTCTTGTTATTATATAGGTTTGAAATAATCACATGACTTATGTCTAAACACACATTTCAAAATAACACATGCTTTTATTTTATTTTTTAAATCTAAGGTTTATTTTAAAGAAAAGCATAGAATTTTTTGTTATTTATTAATTAATGTACATCACATTTTACCATACATTTTATTCCCAATATTGTAATTTTTTCTTATTATATTATTTTTTCAAGTAACTATATGCCATTACAATTGGTAAAAATACTCATCATCTCACGGATGTTAGAGTTTGTGGCATAACTTCAACAATGACTTCCAATTATAAATTTGTGTTTGTATAAAAAATTTAATCATTAATCATGTAATTTAACAAAATTTGTGTCTACACCCCAAATTTTAATTATTAAACATATAAATTTATCAAACCAACATTTCTAAGATGGTTGATTATTAAATATATAAATTTACCAAATAAACATCTCTAAGATGATTAATTATTAACCCCTAAAGAACCAGCATGCATTTTTTGGCAGTATAGAAATTTGGGCAGGTACATGTGATTGGAGATTTTCATATTTTTGCCTAAAATTTTGGCAAAAGTTGTGTGCAAGGAATATCTTTCATATGCACTAGATTTCATGACATTTGGAAATAAGAGTCAAAATTTATGACCTAATATGTTATTTTTTTCTCGGCCAGGCAGTTTGGGCAGATAAAAAAAAATCACTTTTTTCAGAAACAAAAATAAAAAATTGGTTTTCTAAAGTTATATATGAGTGGAAAGCTTTGAATCCTACTATTTTGACCAATGAGTCAAAAGCTATGAGGAATTTAGTTTGCGGGCAGTTATGAAATCTTTACTCCAAAATAAACTTTGAAGTCCTTTATCTTACTCAATTTTCAAGTTTTTTTGAAAAAAATAAAACCATAGGATGTAGATTGTCTATTACAACATTTCAACCATTGATATTGGAATTTTTCAATTCCATAACCAAATTCTTAACAATTTTGTATTTTGAATCATTCTCTACTTCGTTCTACTTACTATTTTTTTCCTATATGTTGTGCAATTCTTGTTTCTAAATGATGCTAAATTTTTTTAATCATGTAGCCAACTTGTCTAGGAAAAAGAATCCAAAGAAGCACCACTATTTTGGACATTTCTTTTGTAGAAAAGGGAGCTTGTGAAGTGCAGCTGCCCGGTTTTTTGCAGGGTCAAAAGAAATGATTTTAGTGATTTTGAATGCTTATATCTTGCAATCCACGAGGTGGAAATTTCTGAAATTTTTACCAGATGTTCTCAAATCAACATACTACAAGATCCTACAGTTACATGTATCAAAGAAAGTTTTTTCCAAAAAATTTGTACTTGTACTAAAAATGGCAGTTCTTGAGCGTTTTCAATGAAAACATAGTCATGGAATTTTAGGAGTTAAGTTTTAAAAACTTATCAAATAGTCATCAGAACGAGTATCCATAACTTCTAATCAAGATGTATTAAACATTATAGTGCTTCAAAAGTTTAGCAATGCAAGTGGAAAGAAGTTTCTTGAGTTTAGGGATAATTAATATGTACCAAAAAAGAAAACAAAAGACCTTGCATTGGTACACAATGGAGATTTGTGCAATCCAATGGAGGAGCCCAATCCGTCCCCAATCCAGCCTTAGATGGAAAATTGGGCCGGGCTAAAACCTTGTTCCACATGCTCCCTTGGGGCCAGATGGTTTGGCACCAAAACTACGCCACCTAAGATGACACGTAGGATGAGTGGTGGTTTCAATCTGGCCCTAGTAAAAATTCCTTGAGACAGATTTGGAGAAATTGAGCCGTTCTATTGGTTCACACTTGGAGAGTTCTGGCCCGGCCTTCAATCCGGCCCCAAGTATAAACTGAGCCTTATTGAGAGTCACTGTACCTCCACCGGTGCAAGACCTTGTGCAACCGAACAGGAAGTTCTTCCAGAGATTTTTCAAAACAAGCGAATTTTCAAAAGTGCTTTGGTCCATTCTTGCCAATGTTGGGGTGGGTGGAGTTGACGGCCTCCCGGGATCCCTGTGAGTGATCGAGGCCAAGAAATCCAAACTCAATCTCAGAGGAGCTTGGTACCGCCTTCCAACCAACCAAACCAAACTGAGAAAGCATCACCAAATTGAAAAGCGCCAATTAGGGTTGGGATTGCAACTCGTTACAGGGACTAATACACTGGACATGGTTAGTGTCCTAGAAGCAGAAAATTGGGAGATTAGTGATGCTCGTAACATTCGAACTTCAGAGCACATTCAAAATTAACATGAAAAGGAATTCCAAACATCTTGTTTTTGTGGAGTTAGAGCTCCTCAAGCTAATCAGCCGTTGTTTTCACAGGTTAGAGCTTTAACTTTGCTTGAATTGCTCTGATAAGCTTTCAATACCTCTTAGTTGGTGTATTTCTCAAGAGGTTCCACACCAGTCCTTAAGAATGTTAAGTATTAGTCTGAGAAATTTGGTGCTGAATCAAGGCAGTAGCTAATCAACGCAAATTAAGTGGTACCAAGTCCTTTGTGATGAATTAGGGCAACGTCTGAAGATTCTGGTATTGAACCAAACAAGACCATTCCATGAAGTCTCCAAATTACAGCTATCACCGACCCATGTAGCAAACGTGATCCAGCTCATTTTGTGAGAGCAATTTGCATGTAATTTCATTTCAATAAGGCTACTGAGCAGCAGCATGAAGTTTACTGTACTTGAGATTCAAAAAGAAAGAGTCTGGACAAAGCTATTCGACATCAAGAAGGATCAGAAACTCACCACTTAGTACCACTGTTACTGTCATGAGTTTCTCAAGCGTTGCAAGGTTGGCGACGTGTTTGCAAAGCTCAATGAGATGAAGACATGTCACAAACTTTCTCTGTCACCCGTTCGTATGGCCCGATCGTGATGTCTGAAGACAAATTGCATGATGCTTGATTTCAGGGATTCAACAATGTATGTATGAAGGGCAACGTTCGCTACTCTTGAAGACAGATGGTATGACAGGAACCTGCTTTAATTTGAGAATATGTCACACCGAAATAATTGTCCTGACACCTGAGAATTGCTTAGCAGACTCCCAGAAAACAGGATTCTTTCCAACCAAAACCAAATTCCAGAGTAGAGTTGCATTGATGCAAAAATTACAAAACAACAGTCGGGCCGTTCCCAGCCATTGTCGTTGGAAAAGTCTACTGAGTCTTCCTCGCAGCTAGAGGCGTCATGGTAAGAGATCGAGAGAACTCGATGAGCACCTGCGATCAACGGCGCCTGGAACTCCCTCCCTCCTGCCTTGAGAGCTCAAGTTGAAGTCTCAGATCGCAGCGTGGCACTCAGGACATGTGCAGCATAGCTAGGCTTCAGTCCTCGATCATTCACAAGTCGGCACCCCGGTCACCACGATGTGACATTCAGCGTGTGTACTTTTCTAAGTGGGCGAATCCTTAATAACAGCCTCACAACAAGACCCAATTTCAAGTGGGCAAGTCCTCTTAGAAACCTCATTGCAAGACGCCAATGGGAGCTGATACGGTCAGTTGGTGGGCTTGGGCCGAGGCAGTGGCCTTGCCGAGTACATCAAAGCCAGAAATGATGACAACTCATGTCATTTCAAACAATAGCAAGGTCATGTTATCATACTTGCTAAGGGCCAAGTGTTGCCTTAGCCGAAGCCCAGCAACTGATCGCATCGACTCCCATTGGTGTTTGATTTGCACACTTTGTTGGTTGGAAAGTGCGCAAGTTCACCGAAATTGGTACCATGTGCTCTTACAGAACTCAAAGGATTGAAATTCCTGTACAAACAATCATTGAAAGCATCAGTTCAAACGCTTGATCAAGACAGGAGCCATGGAGTTTCATTTTACCATTGAAAAGGAAAGATTGACAAATTGACAACCATAAATTTTCTAAGGATTGAAATAGTCCTTTGATCATCATGGTTGGAGCAATGGAACATTCATAGTACAACCATTACAAGATTAAAAAATAGAGACCTTAAAGAAATTCAACAAATCCCACAGGTTTGAATCTCACTCAGGAAATGCATAACTCTAGCCCAACTTAGAGTATGTGTACCAATTGTACGTTACCTTGATCATGATCAAGGTAGGAACATAGCAAGTGCATATATTGTACAATAAAGCATTTGAAGATTAACTCCTTCTTACCTGCAAGTTAGATTGAAACAAAAGCATGCATCACCAACTTGTACTATGTTCCTATCAACGCATTTCGAAATAACCGATACGCCAAGCTCTAAAATGTCAATATTAACAAACAAAGTGCAAGACTGCATGCAAATCCAGGAAATCAATATGGAAATCAATCATCTAAGGCCCTCCAAAAGGGAGACATTCATAAATAGTGGTGAAAGAATTCACCTCAAATATGAACCGGAGCTTGAATTGCGTACACCACACTTTAGAAACGACTCAAATATGATATGGCAACTCGAGGCAGCCGAGGGGATGAATGCTAGACGGAATGGCAAGATTATAATATTTGAAGCCAAAAGTCAAAAGATTTCATTTAATCCAACCAAATAAAGATCAATAAACTTCAACTCTTTGTAAAGTGAGATTTTTGGCCAAACAATGCCTAAATTCTTTCCAATTGTTGTTTGATTTTTCCTAAAATTGCTTCAACCAAATGAAATTCCAAATCAATTTTTGAATATTTTGCAAATTAATTTTCACTCATATCTTGTAGAAATATATTGCTTAACTACCTCAATTTTATCCAATTGATTATAATATGAGGTTTCATTTTGAAGACTCAAGCAATACTTTTGACGAATGAAGAATTATTTACATAAATCATTATAGGTGTTTTCACACTGATAGGTACTCCACAAATGCAATCACAAATTGACAATTCTACAATTTGCAACTTTGACACTTCCTGTCAATTACAGGATTTATAAAATGTTCATTCCTTTTGGATTCTGTATTTAATTGTTGTTTTCTAGATGTTTTCAAAATTATGTAATTTTTGGAATTAGAAAACTTACCAAACAGAGTCTTTTATAGTTTGTCACACTTGCTCAAATGTATAAACGCAATAAGAAACTATATACTTTCTTTCATAATTTAGTGGCTGCTAAAAACTCACCTATAGTTGAAGAAAATAAAAAACTTAGTTCAAATCAAAATTATAAATTAATTTTTTATTAATTTTTTGTATAATTAAAGAAAAAAATATTTTTAATTTCTTTGGGGCACTTTGATTCTATATTTAGATTTTTAAACAATTGAATCTAAAAAGAATCTAATAATGTAAGGACCAAGTGTAACAAAATCCACTTTACACACATTTTGAGTTTACACTCAAGATCAAGATGTCACATTCACTCTGTGTTCTTTTCAAGTGAGTGAATCATTACTACAGACTCACAGCAAGGCCAATGGTGTGCTTTTCACATGGGCAAATCCTTGTTAACACCCTCACAACAAAGACACAAATAATGTGCTTTTCAAGTGAACAAATCCTCATAGCAAACTCATTGCAAGACGCCAATGGGAGCTGATACGGTCAGTTGGTGGGCTTGGGCTGAGGCAGTGACCTTGGCAAGTATGCCAAAGCCAAAAATGATGCCACCTCATATCATTTCAAACATCAGCAAGGTCATATTTGAAATGACCTGTCATCATACTTGCAAAGGGCCATAGCCTTGGCCCACCAACTGCCTGCATCAGCTCCTATTGGTGCTCAATTTGCAGTTTGTTGGTCGGAAAGTGGGCAAGTTCACCGAAATTGGTGCCATATGCTCTTGCAAAACTCAATGGATTGAAATTCCTGTACAAACAGTCATTGAAAGCATTAGTTCAAACGCTTGATCAAGGTACGAGCCAAAGCATGTCCAGAGTTTCATTCGACCACTGGCAGGAAATATAAATGACAAGTTGACGACCATAAATTTTCAGAGGAGATGCTCAAGTCAGTCAAGTGAAATAGTCCAGCATTTGTTCATTCCTTTGGTCATAGCAATGGAACATTCAACACGACCATTGCAAGATTTAAAAGATTTAAAAAGCCACCTTAAGTAAAGAAATTCAGCAATATCCTGTGCGAGTTCGAAATTTCTCAGTCAGGAAATGCATAACTCTGCCCTATCTTGGAGGCCTTGTACCAGTTGTTACTTTTGATCATGATCGAGGTAGGAACATTGCAATCTGAGCATTGTACAGTTCGCAGAAAGGACTCTGAAAATATAATATCGCGACTCGAGGCAGTCGAGGGGATGAACGCCAGACGGAATGAAAGAACTGACTCTCTTGACACAACCTTGTCCACAACCCGCAACCCACATCTATTTCCAGATCACATATATGAAGCTCAGAAAGCTCGTGTTTCATTCTGACTGTTGACGAACTGCAAATGCAGGAAACCTAACATAAAATCAAGCAACAAAAGCTGCTAATTAAAACAGGTAGAGCAACAGTGACATTTGGCAATTTGAAAACTAACTCACTCACAACCTTGTCTTCACCAAACCACCCCCCCACTCACATGCACATGCGCCACTCCCAGCGAAAAGAATCGTTTCCAACCAAAACCAAATTCATGATGGAGTACGTACAATTCCATGCCTAAAGAAATCACAAAACAACACTCCGGCCGTCCCCAGCCATGGCATTGGAAAAGTCTACAGAGTCGTCGTGATACCAGACAGAGAGAGAACTCGATCAGCACCTGTGACCAACGGCGCCGGGAACTCCCTCCGCTCCCTCCTGCCTTGCCTTGATCGAGAGGTCAAGTTGAAAGCTCAGATCGCAGCGTGAGTAACACTCAGGACATGTGCAGCAAGCTCGGCTGGAATCGGCTGGAGTCCTCGATCATTCGATCACAAGTCGGCACAGAAGCGCATGCAGCACTCGATCACAGGGCAAGCAGGGACTTCATAAGCATGAATGGCCGGATTTGTGTTGCTCCAAGGCTCAGCTACATTGCTGTTTATACAAGCTGGCCAGGGGAGAGCCCTCTGGATCGATCATTCCCTTTCGTCGGTGCGTCGGTGCGAGAAGGAAGGCAGATTGAGTCAGTCCGTGGGATTGCTTTCCAGTCCCGGCGCTGAGTGTGCAAGCGGAACTTACTGGGCGTCCCTGTCGCCGTCGACTGACTGGAAGCTCTGTGTGGCGTAAAGGCCAAGCGAAGGAGCTGTCGAGAGGCTGGTACCGATGAGCAGGGAGGGGCGTCACAGTAAGTCCGTGACCTCTTCATTTCGAATTGTACAGGTCTTCTGGACCAGAATTGAAGGCACGATCGATGGCTTCCGACGCAAGGCAAGGCATCGCTTCCGAACTACAGCGCCCATGCCGCTTGCCAGACGTAGCCTGTCGTTGATGGGATGCCGTCCTGGATGTTTATCCAACAGTCTGGGCACATACTGTATCGACTAACTAGTTTGAACTCAATAAGGGAGGCAACCCAATACTAAACAGATACACTTATTTGCAAGGCGGGTTTCTTTAGTGAAGAAATTTTCCTGCATGTGCAGAAAAAGAGTTTAGAAGGTTTCCATAATTTTCCATAATTCTATTTCTCAAAACATAATTATTATGGAGATTTTGTTCGACCCATACTAGTCATATAGACCTTCCTATTTCCGAACAAGGATTGCTTGCAAAATCCGCCAAGAGGTTGGTTGCAATATTGAGAGACTTGTAGCCAATCAGAATGCGCCGGACAAGGTGTTCCACTAGAACGCGGCAACAATACAACAAACAGACGTCACAGTACATCTAATAGAGTCCTTGTGTCTGATGTTCAGTAAAGCCAAATTCCTTTACCTAGGCCTGTGTCTTGGATGCCATGCCGCATCCACATGCCTACATTCACGGGCACGCTCGGATACAACACGACCGTAGATAGGCAACTTTGGATAGCCAGGGCGATTGCGGGTGGACCAAGGAGCAAGTGCGGGTGGCTAAAAAATGACCGTGGGTGTGTGAAGAGGGGAGTGTGGGTGACCAAGAGGCAACTACAATGAGGGGTCAGGTTTGGGTGGCCAAGAGGCAACCTGAAGTGGCCAAAAAGGACTATGGGATAGATCAAATGCAAATAGACAAAGGGTGTTTTTGAATATGGAAGGACAAATGACAACTTTGGTTGAATAAAAGGTGTGTATGGAAAAAACATATGGACATTAGGGACAAATGCAAAGGGACAAAGGCAAGAAGAAATAGGCTCAATCTCCTTTAAAAATGAAATAATTGTAAAAAGTAATAAGCTTTTATCTTTTATTTTTATCTATAATTCAAGATGAAAAATCTTTAAAAATTTGAATGAATCTTTGAAAATTACAAATTACAAATAATAAAAAGAAAAGTACTTATTAAAATCTCTATTTTTAATTTTTTAATTATCAACATGACAAATAACACATTATGTGGTCAAATCTTTGAAAATTGTCAAAAATAAGTGGGCCGGGAAGGTGACTTAAACTTCCACCTTTTATTTTAAAGTTTTAGGTCAATTGAAAAATAATACATAAATATGATCATTCTTTAACCCCTAAAGGACCAAACACCGTTTTTTGACAACATAGCGTTTTGGGGCAGCTCACCACGAATGGAATTTTTATTTTTTTTCTTTGAAATTTTCACACAAGATGTACCCGAGGAGTAGCTTTAGGGCCCAACAATGTTCATAACTTTTGACCACATGGTTAAAAAGTTATGGTATGATATGTAGTTTTCATTGTTCGGCGGGCAGCCCGGGCAGCAAAAAAAACTTCTTTAAAAATCATTTTCTAGAGAAATAAAAATTTGAAATTGGTTCTCTAGATTTATGTGCACAAGGAAAGCTTTTAATCATTCCACTTTGATTTATGAGATGAAAGTTATGAGGAATTTTAGTTGTGGGTAGTTTGCGGGTAGTTATGGAATCTCTACTCTAAAATAAACTTTGAAGTCCTTTATTTAACTCAATTTTCAATATTTTTGGAAAAAAATATAAACACAAGGTGTAGATTGTTTATTACAACATTATGATTGTTTGGATTGGCATTTTTCAATTCCATAATTAAAATCTTAACAATTTAGTGTTTTGAATCATTTTCTACTTCTTTCTACTTACTATTTTTTTCCTATATGTTGTACAATTCCAAATGATCTGAAATTTTTCAAGCACGTAGCTAACTTGCTTTGAAGAATGAATCCAAAGAGTTACCACCATTTTGGACATTTTTTCATACAAATGTGACCATGTGAAGTGCAGCTGCCCGGTTTTTCGCAGGGACAAAAAAAGGTTTTTTGTCACTTCAAATGCTAATTTCTTGCAATCTACACTGTGGAAATTTCTGAAATTTTTTCCACATCTTCTCAAACTAGTTTACTACAAGATCCTACGGTTACATGTGTCCAAAAATGTTTTTTTCCCAAAATTTGGTACTTGTACTAGAAATGGCAGTTTGGGAGCATTTTTTGTGAAAACATAGTCAAAAAGCTTTAGGGGTTAAGAATCGCAAAAGATAAATAGAATTTTTAAAATTTAAATCCATTATTTATTACAATTATAAAATCAAATTGAAAATAATTCATAATTAGAAGGAGTTTAGGATAATTGCAAAAATTAAAAAAGAAGAGCTTACTATAATAACCCCTAAAGTCTTGAAATTCCATTATAGAAATTTTGAGGCGTTTAGAGGGCTGCCAGAAAATGACATGACAACTCTATTAATTGGAATAGCATTCATGACATTAGTAGTTGTAATACGGTGTTAGATGAGGTGACTTTCTACTGCAACAATTTCATTGTGGTCTAACACATTACAACATTCAAATATATTCAAATGATCAAGTATATTCAAAGCAGGATTTGGAGTAAAGAATTCAAACCCCCTCATAGGACCATTGTATCCGCAATTTTTAACATTACAAACAGTGTTTAAACTTAATTTTTTTTCAATAAAGTCAAATTAAATGCAATCAAACCACAAAATTTTGGCTTAATTGGATTTAACTTGACTTCATTGAAAAAATAAATTCTAATAAGCCAAATTAAATGTCTATGAAGTTATTTGCCATTGGCAACTAGTTTCAATAGATACTTAATTTGGCTTATTTGAAACCAAAATGAACTTAATTTGTGAGTTATAAGATGAAAAGAAGTCTTTATAGAATTGGGCTTGTTGTAGAGTTCACAACCCATGTGGAATATGTAACTCATAAATTATCAATGAAGTTAGTCTTTCACACATCCACCCTCCCCCCAAAAATGTGGATGATGGTCTTTGGATAATTTGGGGACATTTACTTATTTGGGCATAATTTAGTGTTAAATACAAATTGTTAAAAAGTAAGGGTTAAGGTACATTACAATATCTTAACCTTGATTTTTTAGTCCTTTGTTTTTACATTTTAAATCATTGCCAAGAATTGACAATGGAACTTCAGATGGGCGCAAATAGGGAAAAAAAACATTTGTCAACAAAAAAAATTAAACTTCAAGGTCCTCGGAGGAGTGTAGAGCGGCCCTTTGGAGGCCCCAAATTTTCTTTAATACTACGAAGACTCGGGATTTTGGTTAGGCTTATATGACCTCAATGTTTGACATGATTTTTTAAAACTTTTTTTGAAGATAAGAAATCAAATTATCTTTCTGGGAATATAATTTTTATTTCAATTGGTACCCAAGAGCAAAAGTTATGCTACTCTAAATCCATAAAACAGCTTAAGGAACAATACAAAAAATCAAAAAAGAAAATTTAATTTTCAATTTTTTTAAAGATCATATTTTATCTACATTTGAAGATTTTGCTCATTTTATTTGGACTAGTGATAAGAAAGTTATGGACAACCTTGTTTTTTGGGTATTTAATTGAAGCATTTTCTTAAAAATGACTTATAAAGTTTATTTTTTAATGCAATTTATACAATTTTTTTCAAAAAAAAGGTAGTCAAGGTTATTGGTGCTTGCTAGAACAATTTCATCATTGAAATTATTGTATTTCAATTCTATCTTAGAGCTATTAACAATTGAGTTTTTCCTTCAATCTTGAACTTCAGTACAACTGTTTAATAATTTTTTAATGAGTGAAAATTAAGTTTTTTTTTTATTGAATTGTTTCCTTGATTCTCAATTCAATTCTTCAACATAAAAAATTAAAAAATCAAAATTCGTTCTACAAAATTTTTAAGGTAATTTGAATATTTAAAGCCAATAAATGTAATGAAGCAAGGTGCAAAAAAACTTGTTTTCTTCACTTTAAATGCAAATATCTTGCAATCTACACGGACAAAAATTTTGACATTTTTTCTATACATTTTTAGATTAGTCTATTATAAGATCACATGGTTAGATATGAAATAAAATAAAATAGATAAAGTAAAATTACCTCTTTGCAATAGAAATGGCAATTTTGAAAGATTTTTTTTTATGGAAAATGGCCTTGGGACTTTAGGGGTTAAATATTCATGCATTATTTTTTACATTAGATAGATAAATGTGACAAACAAAATATGATTGGGATGATCTTTGAATTTGCAAAATATAATTGGGTAACTTGTTATTCAAATCTTCGTCCTAATTTTAAATTTACACATTTATGTGACAAATAAGTCAAAATTAGGAGAACTTTGTAAGAATTGCAAAAACAAAATAGGAAGAATTTTTATTCAAATTTTTATTCAAATTTTTATTTTTAAATAATCAAAGTAAAAAATAATTTGTGATAATGAGCCTTAGAGAATTGTGAAAATGAATTATGAATTTCAAACTTAAATATCCACCCTTTATTTTTAATTTTAGATCAATATGATAAATATTGCATTAGTAGGATGTTTATTTAGAAATTGAAAAAAAATGAATGTGGAAATTCTTATTTAAATCTCCACATCTTATTTTTTAATTGTAGTATCAAAGTGACAAATAATTCAAGAGTAGAAGGAATCTTGGAAAATTAAAAATTAAAAAGAAAGAGATTCTTTAGCTCTTTTTTCTATATTTTTATTTATAAAATGAAAAATAACAATTTATGATGAAAAGTAATCTTGGAGAATTGCAAATAATAAATAGGGAAGTTTTTATTTAAATTTTCACCCTTTATTTTTTATATTTATAGAATCATAGTAACAAATAATTCATATCAAGGAGTCTTTGAGAATTTCAATTAAAAAATGGATAAATTCTTATTTTAATCTCCATTCTTTAAAAAAAAATCAATACAAATAATAATTCATGAGGAGGAGGACTACTTAAAATTTGAAAATTAAAAAATATTAATAGAATTTTTTTGACTTAAGTTCCATCCATTACTTATATATTTAAATAAGAATCACAAATAATTTATAATTACAAGAAGTCTTTGCAAATTACAAAAATATAAAAAGGGAAGTTATTAATTAAATCTCCACAGATTAGACTTTTGTTTTAAATCATTGCCACAAATAGTACATGAGTAGGATGAATCTTTGAAAATTGCAATAAACAATATGAGAAGTTCTTCTTCAAATCACCATTCTTTATTTATTATATTTAAATTCAACATGGCATATAATTCATAATTGATTATTGTAAAGGATTGATTCTTCACTTTTGAAAAGAATTTTGTCACCCTCAATTATAGGCTCGTGTAGGTGGAACAACCAAGAGGACAAATGAGGATACTTATAGAAGGACAACATCCTTTAAAAGATGTTTTTTTCTCAAAGGGCGCAAATGAATGGGACAACTTTAGATGGTGGAGCAATCGCGGGTGGTGGGGTGACCACGCATAGGAGAAACTACAATGGCCTTGGAAGGACATTTTCACCCTTCATCCCTCAACGCCCAAGGGGCTCAAAAGTAGCCTCTCATAGTTTGGAAGTCCAATTCAAAGTGATGTAACTTTTGCATCCAATGTTTATATTCAAAAACACTTATTGGGAAAGTTGCGCATACTAGTCCAGTTTATGTGCTAAAATTTTCAGACCAATTTAAGATGAATTGAGTTTGTGACAGCCATTCAAAGTTCTTTTTTAATTTGATTTCAGCACATTGCATTGTCATGGCTGCAACTTCGGGGGCTTGTATCTCCTTCATTTAATGGTTGTTTTCAATAAAATTTGTTGGATTTTGTTTCTCTAGACATCTAGTTAATGTGGTAAAATTTTCATGGCAAGCCAAGTTGTTTTGAATGTTTGGGAGCCATTCGAAGTTCAAAACCGTAACATTTTTTGGTTAGTGTGAACTTCGACGGCTTGTTACTTTTTCATACTATGTCCGTTTTCAAATTTATTTTTTGGGAAAGTTGCACATACTTGTCTAGTTTGTGTGGCTAAAATTTTGTATGAATGAAAGAAGCATCGAGTGACTGAGAAGCATTTTAGTAGAAGTAGGTTTAGCCTTAGATGTGTTTTTTGCACCCTTTTTTGCTATTTTTTTTTACATTTCAAAGTCATTTTACAAACACAATGATTTAATTTAATGAAATATTTTTCACCAATGTGTTTATATGTTGATTTCAAACCACTTTCTAGTGTAAAGTTTTTTCATTTGAGTAGGTTTAGAAATCAAATTTCTCCTCCAAATGTGTTTTAAGGAAAATTTCAGCATTTTTTTTCAACACTAAAACATTATAATCTTGCAAACTACGAGGTCAAATGGCTCCAAATTTGATCCACGTCATCTACAATATGCACACTACAAGATTGTATGGTTGGGATTTTGATACCTTCATGACATGTAGACTTAAAAGGCTTGAAAAGCAATGATGTTTTTAAGCCCAAAATGGCCATGGGCCTTGAGGGGTTAACCCCATAATGACCCTGAGGACACAATCTGTGCTCGAGCTAATAGTGAAGCTGAATAACAGAAAATCAGAAATGAATCTTGCAAAATTGTGAACTAACGTATTGGAGGGATTTAGATGCAGAGTCAAACGCTGCTATCCGATTTAGAATCGGATATGTTCTAAATTTATGGTGAATTTTTTTGCGAGCAAGGGTTTGTGGCTGGGACAGAAAGGAACACGCCACGTCACCTGTCGTGCTCCGGGCGACACCAAGGACAACCCGACGAAAGACCATTGGGGCTACTCCATTCCGTCCTTTGGGACAGTGCGTTCCCGCCAAGCTGAAAGTGTATTCTATTGTGCATGCCTAAGGCTTCACCTTGCTCAACTAATTTACAAACATTTTAGGGTACAATTTGGCGAGGACAAGGGTTTGGTACTGAGAGACGATTGCAGCCAAGTCATTGTTCTGGTGCTTAGGATCTGAGCAAGGACGCGTGAGTAGAAGTAGTGGAAATGCAGGGGGAGGACAGGGTTTGTGAGTAGCAGTAGTGGAAATTTGGTGGGCACGGCTTTGTTTGTAGTGGCGATGGTGACCATCAATCGAAAGGGGCGGCGAAGGTGGTGGTGTCGCAATCTGGGGGCAGGAGGTGATTGCTTGCGCCTCATGAGTCCCGGTAGTGGGATTACTTGAAGGCGGGATTATTCCCAGTTTTCAATTGCAAGCACTACTTCTAATCGGCAAGCTTGTGCTTTCAGTAGTACCGAGGCATTCAAGTAAGCAACGCCATGGCGGATTTATGCGGCACATTGGCTCCCAATTTCCTCACTCCCGTTCGGTGCAAGCGCATGCTCTTCGTGCCTGACTTGTAGACATTCATGCAAGCCAGAATGAGACTGAGTGGATCTTGAATTGCTTAGATGATCATCACTTGTTATCGCTTCCTCGTGCAGCCAAGATAGCTGAACTACCAGACGTTGTGCAGCCCGCACATTTCCGAATTCTATTCTACAACAACATCGCCTACATCTTGGGCTAGCGAAAGAGGCGTGATTTCCCGGACGAGGTCTTCCGCGTTGCAAGAGAGGTGTGGCTTGATGAAGATGAGCGAGCAATTGTCAGCCAAAGAGGCTGCCCGCATAGCAGCATAGAGGAGGCTTCTCCTACGCTCTTCGACGTGCCAAAGGAGGGTCAAGCCCAGAGAGAGAGAGCAGAAGAAGGCTCCGTTGGAATTTGCAAAGGGATTCGTCGGGGAGGGATCCAATCTACAACCAGTGTCGCCAGTGGGGGCAACCTACGTCAGCCCATTCAGTGCAACATTGCCCTTGCTGTTGCCCCCCAGCAACAGACGGAGACTAGATTTGGCATTGGTCCAACCAAATGTGGAAACAGAGGTCCTGGCAATTCTGGGTCCTTCGATAGCACTCATTCCAATGGGTGCTCTAGTCTTCGACGTTGCCACAAGCGAGAATTTTGCCGCAAGCAAGCCGAAGACTGGCAGGCAATTGAAGGAGATCGATACGGAAGGGCAATGCAAAGCTCGTAGATTGCTTGGTGGAGGGGGGAGGTCTGAATCCCTTGCCCTCTAGGGGTGGCGTGCAAAATGGTGGCAGAGGGTGGGTGGGGCGCCCAAGGGGTGGAGAGCGTAGTGTATAGGGTGTTGATAACATCGGACCAGGGAGAGAAGTGGGGCGAGGCAGGGGCCAGAGGCCTGCTCGTAGTCCAATTTTGAATAATAATGATTTATTAGCAATTTTTGGTGGAAAGCAACGAGGGAGAGGATAGGGACGCGGTAGCAAAGAATCCTTGAAGAAGACTGCAGTGGTGGCACCACACAAAGACAGGGGAACACCGCCTGATTGGCTTAGACTTGAGATTCAAGTATAGGCGCTTCATACACCTCGGCCCATCAAGAAAGGTATCTCAGTGAATTTACTTTTCCGAATGCAGGATGAATGGCATGGGTTGCATAGACTGGGCCTCAACGAAACGGAAGTTGACAACAAACATTGGTTTGGTGACATCGAGGCGGATCATGTTGCAACCCCCCCATTCGATTGTAAAGAGACACCAAGTTCAGGCTACAATAGTGCCGACCGCCTTCGCCACATTCGTGAAGGGTAGCGTGTCATTTCCGGTGGTTCCAATTTCAGCAGTCCCGGATGAGAGAGGGACAACCTTGATTGGTATTCATGGTGTGGTGAAGAGGGAGATTGTACTCACGTCACAGGTATTGACGGCGTTGTAGCTGAACACAATGCGACAATTGTTACTCATGTGTAGGTGGCGCGACCTCTTTTGGGATTGTCACCGACTATGGGGTCTGCAAATCTGATGCGTGGGGAAGTACTGAGAGAATTTGAGCATGCAATAACAGGCGCCATCATGTACAAGGTCAATTTAGGAGGAGTAGTGGGTGCACATGCTATTGCAAAGGACAGTTGCCAACCTGCTTATGAGGAAGACATTGCCAACAAATTTGATCAAGCGGACCTTGGTACAGACGATTGCAGCCAGTAGCCTACTCAGGGCAGCACTTTCACCTTGGATCTGCCGCAATATTTGGAAGATGGAGCTGCAGATAGCGACAAAGAAGGTATCGACCTTGACTGGGAGGCAGAATTCATTGACTTGCAAGGAAATTTGGACTCAGGTAATTCAGATTGGGTGGTGTCGGATGAGGGGAGTGACCCCGAAGTAGTAGAAGATACTTTCCTTTCAAAACCTGACATTGATTTTGAATCCCTAGAGTTCCAACATCGTTATGCCCCCCAACATTGGGAGGACATTACTACCATCCTATTGCCAGAGCGCTTTCCTTTTACAGGACCCCTTCCTGGGCCTGTTCGGCAACCAAGTAGGCTTCCCCGTCATTTACATGAATTCTTTCAGCAATATTGGTCTTTGGAGACGCTGAATAGGATTTGTGAACACACAAATCGGTATGCTAGGCAACCGAGCTACCGCAATCTGCTCAAACAAAATGGGGGTTTGAATTGGGAGGATCTAACACCGAGAGAGCTCAAATGTTGGTTGGGAATTTGTATTAGAATGGGACTGAAAAAGCTTCCTAACATTCGGCTATACTCGGACCACCGTAATGTTTTTGGTTGTCTCCTATTAAGGGCGTCCATGCGCAGAGCAAGGTTTGAGAAGATTTGTAGCAACATCCACCTAGGGGACAATACGACCTTACAAACCGACAAGGCCCATCCCCAGTATGACAAGATCGCTAAAGTGCGCTGGTTGCTGGAAGACTTCGTGGTAGCTTCTAAACGTCTGTACAACTGTGAGCAATATGTTTGTGTAGACGAAATAATGATCCCTTATCGTGGTAGGAGATGCGGTATAAAGCAATATATGAAAAATAAACCGGTAAAGTATGGAATTAAAGTGTGGTGCGTAGCGAACAGTAAATCCAGATATGTGTATGATTTGCAAGTATACACGGGACGGAAGGGTGAAAAGAGTGAAAAGGACCTAGGCTGCAAGGTAGTTTTGCAATTGGTTTCTGACTTGAAAGGTCTAGGGCACAAGGTAGTGACGGATCGTTTTTTTACTTCACCTCGTCTGTTTGATGACTTGTTGAGGGAAGGTTTCCTTGCAACCGGTACTGTGATGCCTAATAGATTGGGGATGCCTCCTAATTTAGCCACGTACGCACATGTTTCTGTTGAGCGGGGTAGGTTGATCGTTCAGATGTATCGTTCATGCCGGATGGCTGCTGTAGTATGGTTTGATGCTATTCCCGTGTGCCTACTTAGTACCTCAGTGGATCCAGTACAAAAGGGCACACTCTGCTTCCATTGGACATACAGTAAAGGCCGGTCACAGTACCACACATCTCCCATTGTGGTTGAATACCAAGAAATGATGCGCGGTGTTGATCTTGTGGATCAATGCCGCATGGAGTATACTGCTCAACTCCGCAGCCACAAGTGGTGGAACCGGTTGCTATTGTCCGTTCTTGACACAAGTTTAGGGAATGCTTACATTCTCTACAAGGCTGATGCCCTTGCCTCGAGTCAGAAGCGGGTGATGTCCCATGTAGCATTTCACTACAAGGTAGCGAACTGGCTCTGTGACCCCGAAGTGAGGTCGGGTCGTACTGGTGCGAGCTTCAACCGCAACGACACGGGTCTCCATTACTCTGCGCGGCACGCCAAATTGAAGGCGAAGTGTGTAATATGTTGCCGCAAACAGATCCGGTATTGCCCAGGCTGTGGTGGAGCCTATATGTATGAAGGAGAGTGTTATTTGAAGGTTCACACTAGTCCCAAACATGCGGCCAAAGTTCTGAAGTCACATTTTGTTGCAGGATAGAGGTAGGAGCGTCACTTCAGGGAGTGGTGCGTGGCTTCAATGTTTCACTCGGCGACGGAGGACACAAGTAGTTGTGATGATGATTACAAGGCCGCGGCAGTTTTGAATTTGGCTAAGGTCGATTCTCTATAGCGTTAGCTATTCTTTTCCTTTCGGAGGTCCCTCCCTTTTGTTTTGATTAGTTGTAGTTGCAGTAGTTTCTGGTCAGTTCAATTTTGAAGCACTTCGCTATTGAATTATCAGAACTACTTCTCAGGCTCGTTTGAACTCGCTGGCTTTGTGGTTTTTGCCATTCAATTTTTGAGTCACCAATGAATGTGATGCCTTTTGTTTTTGAATGATGATTTGGATTGTTGTAAACAGGCCTATTTAGTTAGCTTGGAACATTATTTTCCTTGATGAAAGGCCATGAATTGTCTTCGATAGTTTCCGTTGTCGCCAATGCTTCGGAGTCTGAACAGGAAGCTTGCGTACTAGTCTCTAGTACCCGCCAAAAGCGGTTAGTCCTTCCGCCTTGTTGGCGTTGCCCCGTCGTCGTAGGTTTGTCTTCCATGCGGGATCCCGCCTGTCTGCGTCAGCAATCCGGAGCAGCCACGGATGCAACCCGCCGCTTCCACCTTTAGCTTCTCAGGGTAGGCGCCTCTCCAATGTTCGAATCTGTTTGTTTGTGAAATGCACTGCCTGATTTGCTTCATTTTTTTTCAACAGAGGGGGATGGTCATGACTTTCTCGGCAACCGTTGCGATTTTTCTTTGTCATTGTATTTTTTTTTCCGAAATTATTGAGCTGGATTCCCTTGCTTTGTCGCTGTTTGGCACCCTCTACTTCAGCGTCCCCAATGCCACACTGTACCTCCAAATCTTGTATTTTTTTTTTGCACTTGCTAGACAAGGAACACCTTACATCGGTCCAATTTTTTTTTCCGATTTTGGCCCCCCCCCCAAACCGCAACTTTCCTCTAAGTGCATGAGAGTGCACAACTCTGCAAGTTCCGACACACTTGCACTCCATGTCGCAGGTGAATCTAAAGTTATGTTTCTTGATAAACCGTACTGCTAGAATTCCAGTAGGACCGAAGCACACCCTACACCCCATCCGT
The DNA here is from genome assembly GCA_951230915.1 of Antitrichia curtipendula. Classification (NCBI taxonomy): domain Eukaryota; kingdom Viridiplantae; phylum Streptophyta; class Bryopsida; order Hypnales; family Leucodontaceae; genus Antitrichia; species Antitrichia curtipendula. The sequence goes on along the minus strand of OX579633.1, from coordinate 48,850,518 downwards.
ACAGTTGCACCAAACGGAATACTCGTGTTAGCATTTCTAAATTTTTTGCAAAGCACGCCTCTCTGTCGCGACATGCGTGAGTGCGGAATCCCAGGGTTGTTCTAGGATTAAGGGTGTATGTTGATGGGGCGACCTTGGTAAGACATTTTTTCCTTCAAGGGATGTGTGCAAATAGGGCATCCGCGGATGGGAGAAAACCACGATGGCCTTGGAAGGACCATTAAGGTAGGAGGCTCTAAAAGCGAGTGGGCATTTAGAACTGTCTATATAGACTCGCCTGAAATGGATGTAAGATGGTCTTTAAATGGACCTTCTGTAGTCATTGAATGGATCAGTAAAAAAAATATCATTTATTGTAAGAGCCAATCATTCTCTTTGTTTTTTCCATTTCTCTCTAGAAATTGCATGTGAACGGTTTATGGAAGACCTGGAGTCATAAATAGGAACCTACGACTCATCACGTTTGAAAATTCATAAGTAATTCAAAAATGCTTCAAAAAATACAAAACAACTTGTATTACAATCAAAATCTATTTTTATTTGTCTGAAAAATGAGCTAAAAATAATCCCATCCAAAAAAACCATATGAAAAAGGCAAACCAGCCTTTAGATGCTCGCTTTCAGAGCTTCCTACTTTAGATGTTTTTTTGGGGGTCTAGAGGGCCGTTTCAGGCTTGTTCTCGGTGTTGTTCCCACAGCAATTAAACAATGGCTGATGTCATAAAAAAATTATTTAAAAAAAAAATTTAATTTAAAATTTAAAAAAATTTGAATTTTTTTTATATGACGTGGTAGTCTCTCTGCCATATTAAGCAGCAGCTGCAGTGCAGTTCCAGACAATTCCAGAGTCTAGGAACCTTGGGGGAACTCCCAACGTTGCTAGGAAGCGAGCGGGGAGCGGGGAGCGGCGAGCGGCGAGCGGGAAATAGTGAGCGGTGAGCGTATATCTTGGATGATAAATGGAAAAAGAAAATATAATTCTTAAATTTTGTGGAAAAAAATGATTGAAATTTTGGAATTTGGTGGACAAAAGTCCCAAAAAATTTAGTGAATGTGGACAAAATTTTAGATTAAAGCATAAGGAGGAGAAGCTTTCGATTAAAAAATTGGATGTGAGTTGATGAAAAAATTGGATGAGAGTAGATGAAATAATGGATGAAAGAAGGTGAAATACTAGATGAAAAGTAGGTGACCTACTGCATGAAAGTAGATGAAGTGTTGGATGAAAGTAGTGAAATGTTGGATGAAAATAGATGGCATGTTGGATGAAAAGCACATGATTATTGGATGAGAAATGGGAGGGATATTGCATGACATTAGATAAAGTACGTAAAATAATTTTGGATGAAAGTAGATGAAATGTGTGATGGAAAGTAGGTGACGTACTGGATGAAAGTACATAAAATACTGCATGGAAGTATATGACAATGATGACGCCAAAACCAAAAAGTAGATGAAAAATTGGACGAAAAATAGACGATGTACTGAGTGAAATATTCTGGAATGGGAGCTTTGGCGTTTTATGAATAAACAAGGATACACCGCTATGATGATGAAAAAATGGTGACACAATTTCATTGCTCTATACACATGAATATTTCCATGGTTGTCATACTGTACGGACGTCCGGTTCGCCCATCCGTCCGTCCGGGACGTCCGTTAGAGGTCTCACCCGTCCGATACAGTCAACACAAAGTTTACTTTATGAAACCAAAAAAGTAGGCCACGTGGACGCCATGGGGACGCCACGTGGATTTAGGAACATGCAGGGCGGGGACTCCAGAGTCAGGGCGGGGACTCCATTGAGTGGGGGCAGGGACTCCATCCAGTAGGGGCGGGGACTCCAGACAGTGGGGGCGGGGACTCCAGTGAGTGGGGGCGGGGACTCCAGTGAGAGGGGGCGGGGACTCTAGAGAGTGGGGCGGGGACTCCAGAGAGTGGGGCGGGGACTCCAACGACTGGGGCGGGAACGTGAGGAGGACGGGGCGTGGATGGCACGTGTCGGGGCGGGTACTTGAGGAGCGGGGGAACTATATAAAGCGAGTCCCCGCCCTCATTTCTTTGCCAAGTCCGCGCCCTACGCCTCACACACTAGTTCGTCCCCACGGCCTATGTGAGTGAGTTTGGTGGGTGGTGGGCTTGGCCCTCATATCTGACCCGGTTTTTTTCAAATTTTCGGGGCTTTTGTGCTTGCAGAGGCCCATTGAACAATTTCTTTTCGTTATGGCGGGGGAAGGGAGTGCATCGGCGGAGAAACGTCCTATGTTTGTAGATTTAGATGATGTCGGTGAGATGGTAATTCCATCCACGGACAACTTGATGGCCTCAGGTTCATCGAACCCTTCTTCATCAAGCCAAAAGAAACGCACGAAAGCACTCAATCCCCATATGCCTCCACATGAATTCATAGTTGAAGGGAGAGCAATAGTTGTGGTGTTCTACACTCGTTGCAGTACGACTATGTTGACCAGGGAGTATGTGGCGCTCAACGAAGAAGGGTACCACAAACTCACGAGGAACCTGCGAACGGAGCTGGAGTCAAAGTTTGAAGCATCTGAGAAATTCAACAATTTCTCTGATTATTGGTTGCACCAAGACTGGCTGGATAAACAGGTGGTTGCCTTCACAACCAATATAGTGTCAAATTGGTGTTACCACATGGGAAAGAAAGAAGATGGTAGCGATTGGGACACACAAAATAAAGAGGTGGTTGCAAAGTTGAAAATCATTCAAAACTTTGCTCAACAATTTTCTTCATCACGTAAGAAAAAGCAAGCACCTTGGAAAGCGACAATTGAAGACACCATAACAGCTCATTGTGTTAGTAGAACATTCAAGTGGCTTGAAAGTTCAGTAAAAGTCATCCCCATGCCGGAACAGAGTGCCGTTGGTTCATATGGGACCGTGAGGAAGGTGATGCTTACAAAACTTCAGAGCATTCCTAGTTGGATATTTTTTGCTGGGAAGAGCTTGAAAACCACGAATGAAAAGGAGAAGCGCCAAGGAATCATCAATGAGGCGGGCGGGTGTCCAGTGAGACATCCTGGCATCATTCGAATTGCGTACCTCCACCTTAAAACGATGGAAGGCTACACGTTATGGTGGAATGGAGGCTCTCTAATTTCTTTCTTATCCAAATACAATTCGAAAGTAAGCGAAACATTGGATGTCGATGAGATTAAGCATGAACAAGGTACAGGGTTGACAAAAGAGGAGCTTACATGGGTTGCAACTTACCAACAGAACCGAGTGAACTTGACACTCTCTTTGCTTGTCATTGTGGGGAAATGCCACGATGCGCAGTACATGCACAACGACATCACTTCATCCAATATTTTGCTCCATTTTGATGATTATAAAGAGCACACGGTGTATATAGGGATATGTGATTGGGGACTTTCTAGCCGAGCTGTAGAAAAGGAGCCGTCAAGGTATGGCTTTCCCAACAAGGACATCCTAGTGAAGGAGAAGAGAATGCGAAGGTTTGCAGCCCCTGAATTGTTTTATATATACGGAGAGCAAGGTTTGGCAAATTCAATTGAGGCCATGTAAAAAATGCATTTGTATTCCATGGCAGCTGATGCATATGCGGCCGGATGGATAGCAGCACAAATTTGGAAGGAAGAGTGGGACTCCAAATACTTTACAACGAAGAATCCAGAGCAGTATCAGAACCTCAGGATCAAATTGGAAAGCCTCGTAAAAGAGGATGTGAGTGAAAGGACGTCAGTGCCAGATGTTCTCGACGCATTGAAGAAGGCCCCCCACTGTTGGACTATGCCAGAATGTTGTTATCGTATATAGTATTTAGTTTTTTTACTTTTTGTAGCTTAGCATATAGTTCAGGCATAGAAGGTAAATCATCCTCATAGAGGACCATGTGTATGTACTTCGCAATTGCCGAACACCTCAAATATATATGAAGTCGGATGCATTGTACATTCAAAATCTCATGTGAATATAAACCTGCTATGTCATTGTTCTTTCTCATTGCATGTTTATGAGTTCTATGAATTGATGATAAAACTTTTATAAAAATAGTGAATGCAATAGTTTGGTATAAAAATACATACACTTTATCTTTTCACTATGTCTATGTTTTACAGTTTTAGAAGTTAATGAAGCCCCCCCAAAATAAAATAAATGATCCAACAAAAAAAAGAATAACATTGAAGTACATTGGGATAATTTTAATCATGAACACAAAAAAAGGTTCAAAAAAATTAAAAATTATAAAACGAAAAAAAGAAAAGGAAAGGGAATGATGGAACCCAAAAATAAGATTAATGGCTTTGAGTTGAGGTGGAAGAACTTTAGTAAATTAGAAAAAAATAAAGTAGGGAAAGGAAAGATTGAACGAATAAAGCTAAACTATGAATTCGAATAAAATAGTCTTCTCACTTAATGAACGAAAACAAAATAGAAAATGGAATGTTTGAACAAAAAAAAAACAAAAAACTATGAGTTGGGATGGGAGAGTTTTAGGAATGAAGCGAACAAAAAAAGATAATCATCCAAGCCAAAAGGAATGGCATAGAGTTGGCATGGAAACTCCTTTGTTCATTAATGAAAAAAAAAATAGGAAAGGAAATCATGGAACAAATCCGAAATGGCTTGGGGTTGGTATGGAATAATTTTGTGAGAGACATAGACCCACAAAAAATAGTGTGTCAAAGTGATTTCAACTAACACCCCAAAAAATTTACCATTTAGTTCGGATAGATTTGCGTTACCACAAAAAGCAAATGGAATTTCCTTTAGATGAAAGAGCTTGGCTAATAAAAGCAAAAAATGAAATTAATAGGAATGATCATTCAAAAATAAATGGCCTCGAGTTGGGATGGAACAATTTTGCTAATAGCGGGAAAAAAAAATCATTCCACCTTACACAAGTGGCATTGAATTCAAATAATTTTTTTTGGTAATGATGCCCACAAAATAGGGAAGAGAATGAAAACACCAGAAAAATTATGGCAATCACTTGAAATGGAAGTGTGCTTTAAAAATCAATGTCTAAAAGGGGAGATGGAGTGACCAAAGCTTTAGAAAAGCATACCAATTTATTTTAGGATTTTTAGCGGGGGGAATTATTTTTACGGACTTAAATAATCTAACATTAAAAGAAATATGAATGGTGGAGTGCTTTCTTATATGGAAATGATTTGGGTGTCACTATAAAATAATGTAACATCCAAAAAATCTATGGAATAGTGGAGTGATTTGGACATGGAAGTGGTTTGGGGGTTACAAACTTATAATGAAGCAATTTAACACCCAAAAAAAATATGGAATGGTGGATTGATTAGGATATAGAAATTATTGGGGTGTTAGAGTGATATGATCTAACATTAAATCTCAATATGAACTGCTAGAGTCACTTAGAACATGGAGTAATGTAGAAGGCTCAGAAATCACTCATCTAAGGGCTGGTTCGCATTTCTACAGTATTTCTTTACATGGGAATATTTTTAAGCTCATCCTTGAAACCAAGAAAAATTGATGAGGAATGTAGCCCAATCGGTTTCATATTTTTTTAAACATTATTGAATTAATTATAAATTTTCAAAGGAGATGTGTCCTAGGTCCCTATTTATATTCTTACGTCCTTCATATTGCAATTCTAAAGAAAAATGGGGATAGCAAAGACAATGATTGGCTCTTGTGATAAAGAATGTTTTTTTCCTTCCTTCCTTTTTGTCTTTTGAGGTCAATTTGAAAACTGCATCATGTCCATTCTACAACCACTTATAGGGGCAATTCTTAATGCCAAAACTCTTTTCAAGCCTTCTACCTTAGGAAATGGAAATATGTCTAAGCACATTAACTTTGTATATTTAAATCATGTCCGCGCCCACTCTCTGGAGTCCCAGTCCCACTCTCTGGAGTCCCCGCCCCACTCTCTAGAGTCCCCGCCCCACTCTCTAGAGTCCCCGCCCCACTCTCTGGAGTCCCAGTCCCACTCTCTGGAGTCCCCGCCCTCACTGTCTGGAGTCCCCGCCCCACTGTCTGGAGTCCCCGCCCCCTCTCGGTGGAGTCCCCGCCTCCACTCGGAGGAGTCCCCGCCCCAACTCGATGGAGTCCCCGCCCTGGTGTCCCTCAACTGCAACTATATAAGGCCGTCCCCGCCTCATTTGTCCCCGCCCTGCATACTCTCAGCCTTCCATCTCTTCATTGAGCTGGTTGTGAGCGTTGTGCGGGGTCTACTTGATTGCCACGTGGAGGATTTCGCTTTTTTCTACAAAAATGGATACACCACCAAGAATGACCAAGGAAGAACGAGATAGGACCCGACCACGAGCCGGAAACAAACATCGTAAGCGACTATATGTTCTACGAAACCCTGACAAGCTTGCATTCAGGGGGTGGGAGGGCGTGCTTGAACCATGGACATATGATGACTGCGCCAATTACATTGACTGGTGCCACATAGACAAGTTGTTCCCGGAAGAGCGACACAACTGTCACAGACGCTTCCACAAGGCAAATTTAAAATACTACCTGGACGAAGAGTTTACAAACCGATGCATTGAGGTGTACCAAGTGTTGTATGCTCTCTCAAACGTCATACGCAATGAAGTGCAACTTTTCCTTGCACGAGGGGTCTATGCGGAGCTGAAGTTGAACAAGAGAGTGGATTGGTCAACTTTGAAGCAAATGGGAGAAAATGTCAATATTCCTACTCCAGCAAATGGATTCATTCCAAGGGGGGTAAAAAGATACCCGGAAGGTGGTCTAGGGAAAACAAATACGCAGGTTCAAGCACCACGAAGATATGACACTGAAGACTCATCTACGGGCGACGACTCAGATGGATCTCGTGTACCAGTTGTAGTCAGCCATAGAACTCAACTACTACGAGCTAAAAAGAGGAGGGCTTCGCGTCAAACTGCTGAGGTTTTACACGAAAATGTTGTGGAGGAACAGGTGCCACCTATTGATGAACCAGTGGTAGGAATTGTGGATGTTACAGCTGCTACAAACCGAATCCAGGGTTTGTTGATTGAAGTGAATGAGAAGAATGAGGAATTGCATTCTTTGTATAATGATGTTAACAAAATGAGAGAAGACATGCAAGAGAAGGACAACATTATCAATCAACAACAACGTGAGATGGAGGTACTTCGGCACGCTCTTGAGGCAGCAACATTGGCCAATCGTGGTCAAGATCCACGAAGGGAAGCGCAAGGGCCTTCAAATTATTCTCAAATTCCATTGGAACCTACAGAAGTTGGTGCAACAATGGATACTCAGGATGATTCTTTGTCCTTTGGAGAATTACCCGCAAATGTAGGTGCAGCAGGGCCAGTGGACCAAAGCATCCAACTGACGGACGCGCTTGCAATGAATTTGATATTGAAAAATCAATTGCATGCATTGATGGAGCAGTATTACCAATGGAAGCTGGCATGTGTCTTCAGTGTTGACAGGACTAGGCAAATGGTGGAGGAATTCAAAAAAATTGACCACAATTACGGCGCACACAATCAAGAGAGGGTTTTTGGTTTGACATCGTGGGCCCTGGTGGATGATCATTTCAACATGGATGAAATGGCAACCATTGACATTGCTAGTGGACAAACAACCATCGACTAGTCCAAACATGATTGGGATTTCAAGAATGAAGTTGGCTCTGCCGTGGACCATGAAGGCAATCCATTACTACTGTGGCCAAACCCTTCAACCTTCGTACACGATGGAACTACATGTCCCATTTGCCTTAATCCATTTGGCCCGGAAGGTGGAATGCACTTAGGCACGTGTGAACATTTGTACCACCCATTCTGCCTAATTAGCTTGATGATTGTCCGCCGACGTTGTTCACTATGCAAGGCTCCTTTCCATAAGCGCTTGTATGAGTTGTTTGGATTAGTTCCCTACATGCCACCGCATTGGGAATTCAATGCTGAAAATGCCCCTGATCATTCTCAGAAGTGGGGAACAGACTTGGTGTGGAGTTGGAAATTGAACATCCATTCGTTGGGCAAACAACAACTTTGTACCGAATGGGGTTGGGAAAAAGATCCGGCTCAAATTGTGGAGGTGTGCCACCACTTGGTTCCATTGAAGGACAACTTTAGCCAAGGACGACGGAATTTCTTTTTCCAATGCTTCAATGGGCATTGGAATGAGGCACAAGAATACTTCCAATTTGGACCTCATCCTCTTGGATGGTTGTGGGGCGTTGATGGAGTTCGCATTACTGACGACCAGGGGATGCGGAGGGGGGAAGACATTGACATGCCAGACCCTGCTGAACTTGCACAACTATCGGAGTCAGAGTGGCGAGAAACCTTTCGAAATGATGGGATGGACTTCTTGTTGGAACAACATAGCCCGGGAACTCTCCAATGTCTTCAAAGCCTCAAGCAATCACAAATATTGAAGGCTCTTTTAGAGGAAGACGGACCAGCGAGGAGAACTCGATCCGCAGTTCGTAGACTTCGTTTGGGAACAGATGAAGACCTTCCAATTCACGCCGGGACACATGACAATGAGGCTGGACCAAGTGGCAGTGCAAGTAGTCCAATGAACATGGACTAAGTATAGTTTTGAGTGTTTTAGCTAGTGAGCTTAGGTTTTCTTAGAAGACTTATTTTCCTAGCACTATAATATTATATAGGCTTATACACTTTCCTACTTTGTATTACACTATGCATATGAAATATATTTGATTTTGTTTTGAATGATTTTGCCCAAAGTGACTTCATTTATTTTTTGCACGTACTCATTTGAAATTTGAATGGACTTGTGGACTTCATACATATTAAAATTATTTATACCATGAAATGAAATGTCATTGAATTGGAGTACAATTCATTCCCAATTTCCACTCAATGAATAGAAGTAGGGAAGGTTGGACGGACCACAAAGGCACGAAGTGGCCCGAACTTGAAATTAGGGAAAAAAACGCTTTTCAAATGTCATTAATGCCTTGATGGAAATATATATATGCAAAAGAATGATGGAACTCCCCCCCAAAAGGTATTGAAATAGGTAAAAATTCACTTGCAAAATAGGCAAAGGAATGATAGAGAAAAGCAAAAAATAGGGAAGTAATTACCTACTTAAAAATGAATGGCATTTAGTTGGGATAGAATAACGTGACAAATGAAGCCCAAAAAAATTAGAATGGGTTTAGAGAATACAAAATTTAAATGGCCTTTGATTGAGAATTTTAGATGGAGCAATTTTGCTAATGAAGCACAAAAAAAGTAGGAAGGTAAACTGAATGCCAAAAATTGGCATTGAGTTGGAGAAAAATTAGGAAGAGAATAATAATGCCATTTAGTTTTTATATAACTTGGGATGTAACAATTTTGCTAATCAATCTAAAAAAAATTGGAAAAGAAATGAATCCAAAAAATTAGGAAAGGGAAAGAATCCCCCCCAAAAAGGAAAGGGAATGAATCCCAAGAAACATTTGATAAGGGAATGAATCCCAAAGAAATAGGAAAGGGAATGATATACAAAAAATAAAGGGCATTGGCTATTGGGATGGCATGGGATAATGTTGCAAATGAAGTTCAAATAAAATTAGGAAGTAAATGATATACCCAAAAAAAGGCATCTATTTGGGATACAATAATCTTGCAAATCACTAACAAAAAATAAGAAGGGCTTAGGTAATACAAAAATTAAATTATTTAAATGGCCTTCGGGCTCATGATGGAATGGAGCCATTTTGGCATTTTGCTAATGAATTTTACAAAGATTAGGAAGGGAAAGAAATGTAAGTGCATTTTAAATGTTGCTAATAAAAACAAACAAATGTGAAAGAAATATGAAACAAATATTGTTTCACATTACCTCTTATGTCATATGAAAAATGGGAAGTGAATGGATAGACTTCAATTTCGTACCATAAAGAAAAAAATTTAGGGAATCCCTTAGGATGGAATAATTGTGCTAATAAATAAAACAAATAGGAAAGAAAATAAGCAAAAAAAAAATGCTTACCGTTGGATTAAACAATTTTAGGAATTAATGAAGAAAAAAAATAGGAAAGGAAGTGAGTTGGATGAATAAATATTGGCATGGAGTTCACATAAAAGAGTTCTATGAATTAATGAAGAAAAAAATGGTGTCTTTGAGTTGGGGACTTGGGGTGGGAGAACTTCAGGAAATAAGCGAAAACAAAATAGAGATGGAAATGATTCAACAAAAAAAGATGAATTGAAAATTGGAATGGAAGATTGTTAGGAACAAAATAGAAAAAGGAATGATTCAACTAAACCAAAAAAATTAAATATAATTTGGGATGGGAGAGTCTTACGAATGAAGCATCTACAGAAAAAGAAGACAAAATGATCCAACCCAAAAAGAATGCCATAAAATTGACAAGTTGGGATGGGAGACCTGTGCTAATTCCTGGAAAAAAATAGGAAAGGGAATGATGCCCCCCAAAAAAGGACAGTGACTTAGAATGGAAGACTTTTAAGAATGAAGCCCGAAAAATTAGGAAAGGAAATGATGGAATTAAAAATTGCAGTTGCATATTGAAGGCCTAGAATTTTAAATAACTCCCCTACTATTTCTTTCATTTCAAATACAATGCAGTTTTATCCTTTTATCTAGTACACTACATTTCAAAAATATTGATTAAACATTTACTAAATATTTCCTCAAAGTGTCCTAAACATTTCCTAAATCAAAGAATTTACATTGTTTTTTACAACCTAAATGATATGTTTGTTCAAAGTAGTTTGAAGTGTTAGAAGAAGTAAGGAAAAACATTTTTCACCACAACAAAGGAGACATCCTCTTCCATGGATTTTCTTCCAAATCTTAGGCCATGGACCTCTTTATTCGGCATCTTGCTTTCATTGTCTTGTCAGAATCCAAAATAAGTTGTTGAGGCTAAATTAATGCTTCCCACTCTCCAAGGAAAAGGGCGGTTCAAGGATGTCGCATTTCAAAGTCTTGCTTCCTGTGCTGGACGAGTTAGTCCCCGCCTTCGAGTCCCCGCCCTGCCTTCGAGTCCCCGCCCTAGAGTCCCCGCCCTGACTTCGAGTCCCCGCCCTGACTTCGAGTTCCCACCCTTATTTGAAGTCCCCACCATGGAGTCCCCGCCCTATTGTACAGTACCCTCCAAAAAGTCTTGCAACCCCATTATGAGGTCCTTCAAATTTTCCTTTTTAACTCCATTTTAAGAACATACTATGAAAAGTATCCTATTAAATCTATTGCTTTATGGAACCTTCACCAACATATGAAATTTCAATGTCTAAAAATAGAAACTCCATTTTTGGTGAATTATTTTATTTATTTTTCACGATATTACATAATAATTAATTAGAAAATGTGTATGATGATTTTTTAAGATCTGATTGCGTATATATTTAGGAAACATCATTGTTCACATCTTTCATATTACAAAGATGCACACTATGTAGGTAAATTTTTTGTCTATTTGGCTTTAATGTATTTTGCAATTTCCTTTCATACATGTTCAAGGCAAAGGTCATGTATTCAAAAACATTTGAATAAATATTGTCAAATAGGATATCATTAGGAAGCTATGGTATTGTAGAAGCCTACTATATCATGAATTTTACAGTATGTCTCGCTGACTAGCAACGACTTTGCAACAAAGTGTTACACCTACTACCATCAAGTACTACCACCTTGAGCTGCTATCTTAGCTTTGATTTGGTTTGGCATCGTAGAAATTGACTTTTGAATACTTTCTTGAGGTATATCCTTGCATGCCATATTCACTAATGTCCACATTTAGTCATTGTTGTAGGATCTACATCTTTTTTGTACTCGATCTTTGACTTGCTTCTATAAATTCTCTATAGGATTAAAGTCAAAAGAATTTGGTGGCCACTCAATGAATTTTACATTATGTCATGGTGCAAAGTTGACCAACATTGCTTAGAACTTCACAAGTTTGCTTATAGAACTTCTAGCAACATCATATATACAATATTTTAGACAAACATTAATTTTTTCTCACAAAACATCTAGGCTATGTCTACAAGCAACAATCACTAGAAGCATGCATGCACTAATGTTGATCCTCTCAACCGCAAAACCGGTTGAAATCCACTACCTATGATCTTCTACAATGAAATTTTCAAATTAGCATTGTCCCTTTAAATTTAGCTTAGTGTTTTCAAAATCAACCACCTTTCACAAAGAAAGATTTTTCTAAGAAGTGGAATGAGTTACAACAAGGTGCATGACTCACCTAGTTTGGGGCAAAAAATCTCAATCAAATATCTAAATTTACCTACCATGAGTTTGATTTGTAATCAAACTACTCGGATGAGAACTAGACATGGGGTTGCAAGAGTTCTTGGAGGGTACTGTACATTCAATTAAAAAAGAGTCCCTTGTGCCAAGTATTCCAAAAAATGAATCCCTTTACATGAAGAACAAACTATAACTTGTAACTTCTCATTGTTCTAAGACAAGAATGAAATAAAAAATCAATAGGAATATGAATAATGGATTAAAAAACAAATGGCATTGAGTTCGGAACTTCGGATGGAAGAATTTGTTTATGGATGAAGCAAAAGTGATAAGAAAGGGAATGATTCAACAAATCAATAATGGCAATGATTTAGGACGGAAGAGTTTTTGGAACGAAGCAAAGAACAAATATAGGAAAGGGAATGACTAAATAAAAAAAGATTGGCATAGACTTGGAATAAAAAAGTTTAGGAATTAAAGAAGGAAAAAAATAGGAACGTATATAAAAATAGAGAATCGAATGATTCTACATATAACTATTGGCATGCAATTGGAATTAAAGAGTTTTAGGAATTAATGAAGCCAAACAAAATAGGAAAGGGAATGGTGGAACAAAAATAAAATGGCATTGAGTTGAAAACAAAGTGCTTAAGGAGTTCATGTAGCCAAAAAAACTAAGGGGCATTGAGGTGGAATGGAAGAATTTTAGAAATGAAGCAGAAACAAAAACGAAAAAAAAGAGAATGATGGAACAAATAAATTATGGCTTTGAATTGAGGTGGTAGAACTTCAAGAAATAAGCAAAAATGAAGTAGGAAAGGGCATGATTCAACAAACAAAGATCGGCATGGTGTTGGAAGAATACTACAAAAGAGACTTGCTAAGTTTTGAAGCAAAACAAATTAGAAAAGGAGATCATTCAACAAAACAACCCAAAAAATATGAATTGGGATGGGAGAGTTTTAGGAATGATCCAAATAAATAGGGAAAGGAATGATGGAACCAAAAATGAACATTTGACTTTGATTTGAGATGGAAGAGTTTTAGGAACAAAAAAGAAAAAAGAATGATTCAACCAAAAAAAAAAAATTAGAATAAGTTGGAATGGGAGAGTTCTAGGAATGAAGCCCAAAAAAAAGGAGAGAGAAAGATCCGACCTCGAATGAATGGCACAAACTTTGGATAGGAGAGTTTTCCTAATACCTTTCATCACAACGAAGGGGACATGCTCTTCCATGGAGTTTTCTTCCAAATCTTAGGCCGTGGAGCTCTTTATTCGGCATCTTGCTTTCATTGTCTTGTCAGAATTTGTTGAGGCTAAAATTAATGCTTCCCCCGCTCTAAGGAAAAGGCGGTTGAAGGATGTCAAGCACAAGCGCATTTCAAAGTCATGCTTCCTGGGCTGGACGAGTACGTCCCCGCCCTGGAGTCCCCGCCCTGCCTTCGAGTCCCCGCCCTGGAGTCCCCGCCCTGCCTTCGAGTCCCCGCCCTGGAGTCCGCGCCCTGCCTTCGAGTCCCCGCCCTAGAGTCCCCGCCCTGGAGTCCGCGCCCTGCCTTCGAGTCCCCGCCCTAGAGTCCCCGCCCTGCCTTCAAGTCCGCGCCCTGACTTCGAGTTCGCGCCCTGACTTTGAGTCCATTCCATGGAGTCTGAGATTGAGCTGCGCTCTCTCAAGTTCCTCCATTTGTGTGAATTGTCCGCCCCGGAGTCCGCGCCCTGTGTCCGCGCCCTAGCACAATGTATTCAACGAAAACATTGGGGAGTGAAAGCCATTTTCTTTGCCCACGAATTTGGGGGCGTGACGACATTTAATGTTCCCCTTTTTCCATGAAAAGGAGGGACACAATCTTCCCAGACCATTAAGGATGGCAAAGGTCAACGTATTTTTCGATGCATCCCCGTGAGCACACCTGCATTTCTGTACTGGAGTCGCGCCTTGGAGTCCGCGCGTTCGAGTCCCCGCCTTGGAGTCCCCGCCCTGCCTTCGAGTCCCCGCCCTGGAGTCCCCGCCCTGCCTTCGAGTCCCCACCCTAGAGTCCCCGCCCTGCCTTCAAGTCCGCGCCCTGACTTCGAGTTCGCGCCCTGACTTTGAGTCCATTCCATGGAGTCTGAGATTGAGCTGCGCTCTCTCAAGTTCCTCCATTTGTGTGAATTGTCCGCCCCGGAGTCTGCGCCCTGTGTCCACGCCCTAGCACAATCCATTCAGCGAAAACATTGGGGAGTGAAAGCCATTTTCTTTGCCCACGAATTTGGGGGCGTGACGACATTTAATGTTCCCCTTTTTCTATGAAAAGGAGGGACACAATCTTCCCAGACCATTAAGGATGGCGAAGGTCAACGTACTTTTCGATGCATCCCCGTGAGCACACCTGCATTTCTGTACTGGAGTCGCGCCTTGGAGTCCGCGCGTTCGAGTCCCCGCCTTGGAGTCCCCGCCCTGCCTTCGAGTCCCCGCCCTGGAGTCCGCGCCCTGCCTTCAAGTCCCCGCCCTGCCTTCGAGTCCCCGCCCTAGAGTCCCCGCCCTGACTTAGAGTCCCCGCCCTGACTTCAAGTCCGCGCCCTATACTTTGGTGACGAAGACGTCCGTGCCCCCTAAACCGCTAAGTATATAAAGGAAAGGAAGACCCAGCATTCCCCACATTTGTCACCTGGCCTCTATTTCTTGGACTTCAATTCATTTTGAGCTCCTTGTGAGTCTACTTGGGTGGCAGATGGCCCTAGTTTGCTGCTGAGGTGATGTCAAAATCAGTTCAAGCAGTGGAGTAGCGCTAACTGCTGTTACTGATACTGTGTTTGGTATATCTTGGATCCTTTTAACTTCAATATAAAGGAGGAGGAAGACGGAAGAAAATATCCTTGGATCGTTGAACGCAATGGCAAGTCAAAGGAAGCAGACCAAGGAATGGGAGCCGTGGCTTCAGTTTACGGAGAATGGGGTTAAAGTGACTTGTGTTTTCTGTGCTGGGACCTTCAGTTACAAACGTGAGCGTGCTTTTGCACACTTTGGATATGGCTCCAAATCGGAGAGGTCAATTTGTCGAAGTATGCCTCGTCCAGTGCGACATAGATTTGCCAATTGTACAGGATTTGTCCCGCTACGAATCGATGTCGGGGACATGTATGAAGGAGAACCAATTCAAAGTGCGCCATCTAGAGCAACTCCTCTTGCAAGTTCAAGTGAAGCCATTGAAAATGAGGTGACAGGTGGGATCAATGGTGGAAGAGCGGAAGAAGGGGCAAACGTTTCAGAAGGAATTGATATTCTTCAAACGTCAAATAGTCTTGCTGGATCCAATTCTACGAGATCTGGATCATTACGTCAACAACGCATGGCGGACGCATTCAACATTGCAAAGAGGAAGGAGTTGGATGAGAAGTGGGCAAGTTTTTTCTATGAAGCAAATGTGCCATTTAATGTGGCAAGGCATCCAGCCTTCATTGAAGCGGTGAGGGCAACCTCAATGGCGAAGTTTGAATACAGTCCACCTTCTTACCATCAATTTAGGACTAATTTGATTGAACCGAGGAGGTTGCAAATTGAGAAGTAGATTCAAGAGAAGGTTGGATTTGCTGTCAAGCACTACGGGGTGTCGATATGCACCGATGGTTGGGATGATGTCAATCGGAGACCCCTCATGAATGTGATGATGTCATGTCCCACAGGTGATGTATTTTTGGGGTCAATTGATACTACCTCGCAAAAGAAAACCATGCGCTACATATCGGACCAAATGAACGTGTACATTGAGAAGGTGGGTCCCAAATATGTAACACAAGTGTGCACAGATAATGCAGCAAACATGCTTGGCGCATTGAAGGACATCACTAACACATACCCACATATTTTTGCGCAAGGCTGCATGGCACATGCACTAGATCTCATGTTGGAAGACTGGGCCAAAGTCCAAGAATTTTCCGATTTAATTGCCAGGGCAAAAAGATTGTGCCAATACATTCGAAACCATCATGCGACCATGTCGGTTTTCCGCGAGTTGAGTCCGAATCTGCAACTCGTAGTGCCTAGCGAAACCCGCTTCGCTTGTAATTTCCTCATGTTGCAGTGATTGGTGAAACTCAGAGGAGTCTTGGAGCGGTTGAATAACCACCCACGTGTTCTAAATTTCTTTGATACCCTAAAGAATGAACAAAATGGACCGCAAGCAGTTACTGCTTCACGTAATGTCAAAAGAACCATTGAAGATGTGGCTTTCTGGCAACGGTGTGTGAATTACGTGTACATGACTGAAGACGTATTGAAGGCTTTGCGTGTGTTTGATGGACGAGAACCAGCCATGGGTCGGGCGTGGCTCGTAATGCACAATTTGCGAGGGCATGTGTTTTCTTTAAGAGAACCACCTTTCAACTTACGTGATGACATAGCAGTCATTTTGGAAGAATCTTTCAGTGCAAGATGGCACATGGTTTTTGAAGATACACACTACGCAGCGGTCCTTTTGAATCCATACCTCTTGGATAACGTGGCGCTCAGGGAAGATCAAACTGCCCTACGTGCATTGTACAGAGTCATCCGCAACATGATGGGGAACCTGGGTGTCAATTTTGATGATGTGATGGCGGAATTAACAGAATTCGAGGAGGGTATTGGACCCTACAGTCCAGCTGAGACACCCAACATCCGTGCGACACAAATGCTTCCCCACCAATGGTGGCACAGGGTTGGAGATCGGGCTCTTTCGAAAATTGCCGTGCATGTTTTATCCCTCACGTGTTCCGCCAGCTCCTGTGAAAGGAATTGGAGTATGTATTCCTTTGTTCACAATAAGATCCGAAATCGATTGGCCCCTGAAAAGGCAGAGTCCCTGGTATATATTTATACCAATAGCCGTGTACTTCGCCAACGACCAGGAGCCGATCCAGTTCGTTGGTATGATGCGAATATGTACTCAGAGGATTCTGATCCAGATGCCCTTGGACCGATCCCGGTGAATGAACGCAATCGGGAATTTGACGCACTGCAATCAAAGGAAGAAGAAGAGGTTGATGGGGAAGCCAACCGAGGAGCTCAAGAGTATCCGACAAACCCAGATCTTTGGAGGCAAGGAGCCGATCACCTTGAAGAAGCACGGAACTACTATGGAGATGCTGATGATGGAGAGGAGGAACTCCTTCGTGGTCGTAGGGGACCACCACCACCAAATCCTCGTCGTAGTCTTTCACCTCCACTTCCTCAAAATGAAGGGGTTGTAGAAGTCCCAACTTTGTCGTCTTCTTTGGAGACCGACAATCCAAATGACGATAACGTTGATGATGGTATTTCCCACAACAACAACGACGATGATGACAACCTCCCTCCAGGAAATGGCGGCGGAAATGGCGGTGGAAATGGAAATGGTGGTGGAAATGGAAATGGTGGTGGAAATGGAAATGGTGGTGGACATGAAAATGGCGAGAGAAACAGGGGGAGGAATGCGAATCCAAATCATGGAGGATCTTCTCACAATCGAGATGGCAATACACGCCCTACGGGAGTGGAACCAGCAACTCGTAACATTAGAGCTCTAGAAAGACAGCATGATAGAAACGTTAGAAATGCAAGAGTGCCACGCCCTTTTGCAAGAAATCAACCGGCTGGTAACATGAGAAGGCCTTTTGATCCAGAGCATGTGGACCATGATGATGTTTTTGCTTTTGTAGAACCACCCGAAGACATTGCCCCTGTACCGGCTCCAGTTGCGGGCCATCCTGCTATTTTTGAACATGGTACACAAGTGCCACATTCCCTAGATCCATCTTCAGAAACAATTTCCAATGCCATCCAAAGACCTTCTCAAGAAGGATTAGGCTCAGTGGGAAATGTTGATTTGACTCTGCAAAGAGTTTCACATGGTAGACCACCTGTGGCCCCTCGGCCCTCCGTTCATCATGAAGTAGGTCAATATCAATAAGCCCGTGGACGGACGAGAGGCCATGGTAGAGCTGCAGGCCGTGGAGGGAGTACAGGCCGAGGACGAACAGAAGATCTGCATATTGGAGAAGCATCATCGCCAAGGCATGCTAATCGTTCACCCCTCGGAATTGGAGCAAGAGATCCAAATAGGGTGATAGAACCGTTCCTAAGTACATACGTACCAGGACCTAGCCGGTCAACTCCGGCATTTGTTGTTCGAACAATTTCAGGTGGGCCTACTATAAATTCTGATGCAGAAGACCCCAACGCACAACGACACAAGAGGTTGAAGCGCAAACGTACTCATGGCCAAACAACTATAGAGCTTCGAAATGAAAACTCGGAAGTTGAGGAACATTGGACCACCGACAGTGGTGAAGCAGAAGATGAATATGACAGCAATGAAGATGCCAATGACGAGGCACCAGAGGATGATGATGTTGTTGTTCGAGATGCTAATGCAACGAATCCAAGTGCCCAAGAAGTTCGTAGGTCGAGTCGTTTGAATAATTGAGGTTATTGAGTTGCATCGATGGTAGATCTCAGATCTTTAAGAGTTGAAGACAATTGTAGCAATTGGAAGAAATATAGACGAGAAGCCAAAAAAATGTTTTGGATAACCTATGAGAAACAGAGAAAGTGAGCGTATTTTGGAAGTATAGATTCATTGTATTGATATTGTACTTTGCAATGCATGAATTTTATAAACTATTTTGGTTATCACAAACATTGCAGCCTACCTGTATTTTTTTTGTGTATTTTGTATTTGATGGGCCTCCTGGAAACCTTGGTGGGGAAATCATGTAAAATACATTCCAGTTACTGGTTCTTTTTAATGCAGTGGGGTCTCCTATTTGTTCCGAATTTTTTTTATACATATATATATATATATATATATATATTGTAGAACACATAAATTTAATCCACCATTGCCCGTCCGCGCCCTCCCACTCACGTTCAGGTCCGCGCCCTAACGCGCTGAAGTCCGCGCCCTGCCTGTCACAGTGAAGTCCCCACCCTGCTTGAAGGAGTCCGCGCCCTGACTGAAGGAGTCCGCGCCCTCACTGTCACAGTGAAGTCCCCGCCCTACTTGAAGGAGTCCGCGCCCTGACACGCTGAAGTCCGCGCCCTGACTGAAGGAATCCGCGCCCTGACTGTCACACAGAAGTCCCCGCCTTGCTTCGAGGAGTCCGCGCCCTGCTAGCCGAAGTCCGTGCCCTGCTTGAAGGAGTCTGCGCCCTGACGCTCACACTGAAGTCCCCGCCCTGATTCGATGAGTCCGCGCCCTGAATGAAGGAGTCCGCGCCCTGACGCTCACATTGATGTCCCCGCCTTGCTTGAAGGAGTCCGCGCCCTGAATGAAGGAGTCCGCGCCCTGACGCTCACACTGATGTCCCCGCCTTGCTTGAAGGAGT
Source organism: Antitrichia curtipendula (assembly GCA_951230915.1). NCBI lineage: Eukaryota > Viridiplantae > Streptophyta > Bryopsida > Hypnales > Leucodontaceae > Antitrichia > Antitrichia curtipendula. Next base: position 48,830,999 of record OX579633.1, on the reverse strand, counting down.
CCGCGCCCTCACTGAAGAAGTCCCCGCCCCTGGATCCAGCTGTCCAAGCTGACGTGTCATTGAAAAAAATTCCACAACTTTGAGAAATTGAGGCCGTCCAGTTGGTCCGGACCGTCCGTCCGTCCGGTCCGGTTTGCCCATCCGTCCGGGACGTCCGATGACCCTAACTCGCCCGTTATGACAACCTTGAATATTTCTAGATGATGGAACCTATGACCGCGGTTTTAGGGGGCCTATGACCACTGCTAAGGATTCATGGTTAGGGTGCATCCACAGATCAGAAGAATTAAAATACACATATTACCGTAGAAATATAGAGCACCTTCGAGGTTGATCTCTGTTTTCGTCAAAGGTTTAGGCAAAACTTCTAATTTGGACAATTCATCACTTCACCCATATATTGGCCGCTAAATTCAGGGTGTCGTCACAATGCGAGAGACTAAAAGAACAAAACATACGATGGATACATTTTCGTGCAGGGGAACATTATGCAGAATGCAATGATGCTACAAATACTTTCTGAAGGGATTCTGGGTCCGATAAAATGCGAGTACTGGCCCTTTTAGTCTCAGTACATTTCTATTCAAGAATTCAATAAATAGATGTTGGATCCTGGAATGCCAGAAGACAAGCTAACTTGATTCCAAATGATTTAGTACCCCACTAAGAAGCACTTGCTTCACTTCATTGAAACTGAAACTTGCCGCATGAATGAAGGCCTCCGATGTAGATTGTAGATTGCAGATAACAGTGAAAACAAAATAAAGATGCTTACAATTTGCCCACGTCCCACGCTTGCCCAAACACTTCAGCTTCATTTCCTTGAAATTGGGACAAGTGCAGTCCGGAAACGAAGATATAGTGAGCATATACTTTTCACATCGAGGCTCTACACCAGAAATAAGTGACACGATACAACCAAATCCAGGGTGGGGAACCATCGTCACCCTTTCAATGCGTGCATTCAGAGTTAGGGCAGATGCACAATTGTTTTGGTGCTTCACAATTGGGGCCTTCGGATTGCGACGGACGACCTTCCCTGCTTGAGTTGTGGGATGTTCATCTGGTAAAGCTGGAATGGGGTACGCACGCACAATTTGTATGCCAGCTTCTCCACCGAACAATCTTCGGGGTGAAATGACTTGGCGTTGCGGGAGTTGAAAGCCTGCAGCTTCCAAAGCCAAAACCTCGGCCTTCGATAGTTTGGTGCCCATTTTCACTGGCCAAATCGCAGGAATAGCTGGTATTGATAACACCCACTTCCGCCGTGTACCTTTCACGCATCTTTCTATGTCGTCGTTGCAAAAGAAAAATTGCATACGGTCATGTCGATTTTTTCTGTAATTGACCATCATACCTGTATATGTTGGCGCAGCAGTACCAATGTTGTTCTGAACTATTTGCGATGTGCACTTCTTCTTTGTAATTGCCTGCAATGCAAAGCATGCCTTCGCAGATGTTTTTGGTAAACGTGCTATGTGCCAATGCTCCTCGTCGCACACAGTCTCCTGAATAGCTGATACATGAGTTGAATTTGGAGTACTACTTTGGCCTCCAATGTCTTCATATAACGGGGCCACTGGAAGTTCCACATCCACACCTTGAGAAACGTCCTCCAAAATTGTATTCAAATTCGATGCACTTGTTGTGGCTCTCCACGACCGTGTTTGGATTCGTGGATGAGAGAAATTCACTTTGTCCGGTCTATGCGAGTCATGTTCGCATCCAAGTGCCATGTCTGCTTTCCTCTTCTGCGATCCAAACACTTCTTCACCTTCAAGATGAGGTTCTCTATTGAAGAATTCTTCCACACCAAGAATGTTTGAAATAGCTTCCGTAAGCGGCTTCGGATTTCCCGTTCGCTCTGCTGAACGCTGGACCACGCGAAGCATTAGTTCTTCCTTCCCTGGTCCCGTACTAGCTTCATTTCCCTTCATGTATTGGTAATACCTTACCATTTGCATGAATGCTCTGACGAAATCGTCTACCGTGGCAATGTACAAATCGTTTCCCCGATTTTCGGATTGTTGAAGCCACTTGTTGTGTACTGTCTCGGCGAGGTTGCACGATGGCATTTCTGCTAGCTCTGACTCGCTCAGATCCTGAAAGAAAAATAGTTCATACAGCACAATCATTTCCCGATGTCCATAGATGAACTCTTCAGTTATTCTTAAAGATTTAGGTTTAAAAAGTCTAAATCCTCTGACAATACCAGGCATCACATGCGAAAAGATAAATGTATTTTCAACGAGAGACACGAAGACAGATCCCCTCTCGATACCGAGAGGCCCCTTCCAGGTTCCAACGCCATGCACCAATCGTTGATATTGGGTATCGCATACTAGATCCGTTGAAAGAAGAATGACATAGTTTGAAGAGGGAGATCATGCCAATACTCCTGTCGGTACAGAGGGAACCCTTTAACGTACGAACAACATGCATCATTCATACATTTGTGCCTAATGTAGAGTACAGTTCTCCTCCTAGTAAATGAAAAATGGGGAAGAGGTTGCCCGAACTGAGACCCCTCTTGGTACCGAGAAGGGTCTTCAAGGTCGAGATGTCATGCAACATTTACACAATTTAGCCTACAAAAGCTTGCACGCAAATTCCAAAGAATAAAACAAGTTTGAAAAGGTGTCCACGCAAGCATCCAATGGCATTTGAAGGGATGCAATAAAACAAGCTGGCATGGAGAACTTTACAAATTCTACATATAGAAGTGCAAAGGTAATAAGTCTAACGGAAATGAAGTTGACATATAGAACCTTCGAATTTGGAGACATAATAGACAAGTGGGATAAGGACTTACAAGTTGCATGAATCCGCCCACTGACGATACCGAAAATGCCAAAAAGAGAGCCACAATTCCAATCGATGTAGTCCCAATTCCGTGGTGGCCCCTGATGATAACCACCACGCTTTTATGGCTAGGTAATGAGTCTCGGACTCTTCAGAAGTGGAGGCGTTCTTATATTGCTTACAAAGTTGACGATGTTGATCTTGTAAATCCGCACGAATGTCCGCTTTAGTATGCTTTTCCATGGATTGTGTCCAATGAAAGAGGCACGTTCTTTCACGGTGTTCCATTGGAATGTTGCTGTCCCCAGATCCATAGACCGTGCGCACAGCATTCCAATTTGCTTGGGCACTATCAGCCATGAATCCTTTAAACTGCGGCTCGCCTTCGCCATGACGGTCGACAACGGAGTTCAGATTCTTCCAGAATAAAATTTGAGCCTCTCCATCTTCGGATTGCATGTCACATACAGCGATGGTCATTACACGACAGTAGATGGAGTCATACACATGGCATGCCATGGTTGTCCACCCCTTCACGCGTTTGACATGATCAAACATTAGCCATGCATCCTCAAGGTCACCTCCTTTTTGCATTCGCTTCACCAGGTCAACACCACTTCCTGGTCCTACTTCTGACATCTTAAAAACGAAAACTTTGTCTACATCTGTTCCCTGACCTGGGAATTTACTTTCCTGAACCAATGCCCACTTGCTTGATCCCCTCAACTTAGTGATGCTGTCAATCACACCGAATCTCCTTAAATATTTGAATGATGTTACCTCGTTTCGTATACTTGGAGAGCTGAAGTACTTGCATTTGTCCAGCACTAGGACGAGTTCTTTGAAGTCAAGAGTCTTGGTTTGCACGCCATCAGGACACAAAATAAGCTCGCCCAAGAGCTCCTTTGTAGCTTCCATGACAATGGAAGAATTTGTGCCACTTGGTGTTCTCTCCAACTGTTCCCCAATTAGAGTCCGTGTTCTGTCCTTCATATCACGAAGTTCCCCATCTTTAACCGGATGGTCGTGAGTGCCCAAATGTACAAAAGCACGTGTATGGGACTCATTCCCTGTGACGTAGTAGACCTTGACATTACAGAGGGAAATACAAGAAGGAGGTTTCTTGCAGATTTTACAAACAAGGGATGATCCAGCAAGATGGACTTCACCGACAGCTAGTGGAGTAGGTGACAGCCCTTCCCATTCCATTTCGTTCAAGGCCTTGGTTCGGTGGACACGACTGAGGAACTCGCAAGAGGAATTCATGCAACGAAGATGACCTAGACAAAAGGAAGGGCGGAACGACAAACCCATAGGGTTGGATATATTTGTGGTCACCATCTTAGTCCACATATGACCATCGCAGCGCCTATCCATCCCGACCATGTTCTTGGCTTCAGATTGAACAGGATAGGATTCAAGTGCAGGCAACTCGAAGATCACATTTCCATTGAACTGTGGAGGCAACGACTGGACTACCTCCAAGGGAATAGTATCGTAATCAAGCTTTGACAAGACATTTCTACATCCCTTCAATGTTCGAAGTCCCTTCAAACAATCTATGATTGATACTCCAGAGACACTAATTGCAACTGGAAAGCCTGTCGAAGCCGGGGTCGTGTTAATTTGTCCCGTTAATGTCGACTGAGAAGGAGTGCCAACGTTCCTGTCGCCACCAGGTCGATCATCGTCAGAATCATCACTCAAAATGGTGACATGTTCCGAAAGCGCCTCTCTCTTTACACAAGTCACAGGAGGGGTATGAAACGACGACGACAACGATCGATGAGGGGTCGAAGCGACTAAAGAAGTCAGTCGAATGGAGTCTAGTACTCCATACGCCCTAAATTTCCCAAGCTTCAGAAGCCAGTACCTGCCCTCGGAGTCTAGAGCAGGGACTTGCCCAATGTTGTGAGTGATGTACCCCGTCATTGCATCATATATGTCTTCATCGACGTGAATTGAGTCTACTTGTAAATTGAACCTGAGACTTAGTCTAGACGCCGTGACTACGGCAACTTCATCTTCAGATGCAGGAAAAATTATTGGAACGTCATCTCCAAATGTACTGACCACTATCATATCCATAAATTCCACCATGGCAACTAAGCAAGGTTGGGAGATTATAATACCTCGGATAACCTAGCCTTAGATCTAAAGCAGAGCATCACTATAATTGACGTGTTCCACATATCGCTACACGACCTACTCTGGGACAGAGAGGATAATTCATAACAGTGTCCTCAGACATCATATATCGAGAATGCACAAAGAAGAGAATTCATAATAGGTCCGAAACGAATATAGCGAGACGAACCAAGAAATGTGAAGTGCCAGTGACAAGTTTCAATTTCAAATATGTGGTTGTTGTTGAAGGTAATGACATAGATATAGCTGTGCCAGTAAATGAGATGTTATATGATAAATGGTTCTAGCCGTCATATATGATTATCACACTAATGATTAAAGGGTCTGTCAGACATGGCCAACATACTAATGTGACAGCGCTATTCACTGCGCGTCCTGGACAGGTTGTCTTTTGAACTGTACAACCCTGAAGTCAAATATTCTAGGATGTGGAACTGAAAATTTCACATGATAATAACACATTTCAAAGATAAAGGCAGCTTGGTACGAATATTTCTAAAGCAAGTGCATAATGTATAAAGTTGCCCGGCATATGGAATATCAAGATAAGTTGTGTTCCAGTTACTGCCTGGGTAGGCAAGTCCTTCTCCGAAGGTAATGGACGATGCCATGTCTAAGTGAAATACTAAACACTCCTGTATGATAGGAATGAATGCTTCAGCAGAGTGAAGAAGCACTCCAAATAAATAAAATCATACAAGTTCAACGGTCCAGAGATCCAAACCAGGTACTGAATGAAGTTCCAAAGCAGGTACCAAAAGAGGTTCCAATCTAGGTCCCAAACGACGTTCCATCCCGGTCGGACCAAGCGACCCTGCTGAACCCCAGTCGGTGTGCAGACTGCCGCCCGAACCTTAGAGGACCCGGCACTTGCATCAGTCGGGAACTCAAGCACTTCCACAATCCTGTTTGTATTTGGAAGGTTCGGCGTCGAAACTGAGGACCCTTGATCTAGATTTCGCAAGGAACTAGTACTCAATTCATTGCGGTATCAAAGTTTATGTTTACCAGGGTCCTGAACTCACTTGCGGAAATTCTTTTGTTGCACAGAAAAGAAGGAATCATGGATGGGCGCACAAGGTTGAAGCAAAAACTTTTGCCAGGCGGATGTGGATCCGCACCACCAAATGAACTGCGTCCTCCAAATGTCGAGGTACAAATCCAAACAATGATCCATGATTCTGGTGAGTAATAGGCTATCTTAGTCAATGCGCAGTATAAGCCGAGTAGGAGTTCATCTCATTCGGGGGAGGGGTTTGATCTCCCTCCCCATTTTTTTGATTCTCCTCGCGGTATCGGGGTTCAACCTGGGAGTACAGATGCATGTTAGTATTTTCTTCAAAGCATGAGGTTCATCTCGGTGCGTGATTCATGTCGTTGTGCTCAGCTTAGGGCAGCTCAATGAACTGATGATCTCGTTCGGGGGGGGGGGGGGTATCTCCCTCGACATTTTTTTTGATTCACCTCGCGGTATTGGGGTTCATGGTGGGAGGACAGATGCGTGTTAGTATTTTTCACAAACAGAAAATTCCCCGTGGGAGCTGCCAATACTAGGATTCTATCAAAGTCTCGGCCCCCCCCCCGACGGGCTCTCGGTACCGAGAGGGGTCTTCTCGGAGGTGTGAGCAATTGCCTTTGAGCTCAGTCCATCGGCAGCAAGATGAACTGATGATCTCATTCGGGGGAGGGATTTGATCTCCCTCCCCATTTTTTTTTATTCTCCTTGCGGTATCGGAGTTCAACCTGGGAGTACAGATGCGTGTTAGTATTTTCTTCAAAGCATGAGGTTCATCTCGGTGCGTGATTCATATCGTTGTACTCAGCTTAGGGCAGCTCAATGAACTGATGATCTCGTTCGGGGGGGGGGGGGGTTATCTCCCTCGACATTTTTTTTGATTCACCTCGCGGTATTGGGGTTCATGGTGGGAGGACAGATGCGTGTTAGTATTTTTCACAAACAGAAAATTCTCCGTGGGAGCTGCCAATACTAAGATTCTATCAAAGTCTCGGCCCCCCCCCGAAGGGCTCTCGATACCGAGAGGGGTCTTCTTGGAGGTGTGAGCGATTGCCTTTGAGCTCAGCCCATCGGGCAGCAAGATGAACTGATGATCTCATTCGGGGGAGGGATTTGATCTCCCTCCCCATTTTTTTTGATTCTCCTCGCGGTATCGGGGTTCAACTTGGGAGTACAGATGCATGTTAGTATTTTCTTCAAAGCATGAGGTTCATCTCGGTACGTGATTCATGTCGTTGTGCTCAGCTTAGGGCAGCTCAATGAACTGATGATCTCGTTCGGAGGGGGGGGGGGGGTATCTCCCTCGACATTTTTTTTGATTCACCTCGCGGTATCGGGGTTCATGGTGGGAGGACAGATGCGTGTTAGTATTTTTCACAAACAGAAAATTCCCCGTGGGAGCTGCCAATACTAGGATTCTATCAAAGTCTCGCCCCCCCTCCCCCCCCCCCCCCCGAAGGGCTCTCGGTACCGAGAGGGGTCTTCTCGGAGGTGTGAGCGATTGCCTTTGAGCTCAGCCCATTGGGCAGCAAGATGAACTGATGATCTCATTCGGGGGAGGGGTTTGATCTCCTTCCCCATTTTTTTTTATTCTCCTTGCGGTATCGGGGTTCAACCTGGGAGTACAGATGCGTGTTAGTATTTTCTTCAAAGCATGAGGTTCATCTCGGTGCGTGATTCATGTCGTTGTACTCAGCTTAGGGCAGCTCAATGAACTGATGATCTCGTTCGGGGGGGGGGGGGGGGGTTATCTCCCTCGACATTTTTTTTGATTCACCTCGCGGTATCGGGGTTCATGGTGGGAGGACAGATGCGTGTTAGTATTTTTCACAAACAGAAAATTCTCCGTGGGAGCTGCCAATACTAAGATTCTATCAAAGTCTCGGCCCCCCCCCCGAAGGGCTCTCGATACCGAGAGGGGTCTTCTCGGAGGGGTGTATCAAAATTTTTGGGCTCCGCCCTTAGGGCAGCTCGACGAAGTGATCAAGTCACTTAGGGGAAGGGATTGATCTCCCTCCTTATTTTCTTCTCCTCCTGGGCTCAAGGTTCACTGATGGAGAGTGAGGCATATTAGTAGCGTAACCCAAAAGCAGGATTTCGTTCCCTGGTGCTCCCAGTTTCATGAGTATAGCAAGGAGGACTTCTGTGTGATTACGGGAAGTAAAATCCTTTTTATATTTCATTGTCAAACCACCGGGAGGGTTGCTCTCGGTGAAGTCTTGTAGGATTGTTCTCAATGATTATAGCATAGACGCACACATACCCTGGAATGATATTTATATCAGATTTATGTTGGCAATCTCACTGATGAACTAGAATAGTATGCAAATCTCTAATTGCATTTCTCTTCAATAGGTTCCGGCTGAGACGGCAGTACATGAGCCGACCAAACAGCATATTGCAGCCGATATGGAACGCCCTAAAATAGCCAACACCGGTGTGGCTGAAATTCCTCCTGTAAGTTTGGAAGAGTTGAAAATGAGGAATGCAATTTCTTGGGGACAGAGAAGCAATTCGCGTACCCACTCAACGTGCACCTCCGTAGGGGAGAATCTTTTAGAGGAGATCAGTTCATCACCTACCGTTGACATAGAGTATTGTACCTATGAGGAAAGGGCTGTAGATTTGATATCCCACGCCATGTCGGATGATGATATTCTCATTTTTTGTTGCGGTCACTATATGCCTGTGACTCAGAAGTGCACATGTGGACTCTGAGGTAGACATAGGTCACATTACCTCAATACCTCAGTGTTTGAGATCATTCGGAAATTTTCATAGTTCCACTGATCAATCGATGCTTAATTTCAGGTGTTTATATTAATTTCCTAATCTCACATCGTTGGGTCCTCAGCCTCCTGAAATTCAGATTTGCTTCTATTCAATGTGTAGGTCCTGGAGACTGACGGAGAGGTAGGCAGTCCTACAAAGTCGCCTGTTTCCACTATAGTGGGAGATGTATCACAACCGACATTGGAGTTTGCGGAAGTGGTCGAGTTGGACGATGACAGCTTTCCTGGAGTGAGTCCGGACATGCTGGAGGACGAGATCAGGAAGTCACAGAAGATGGACACTGTGTCAACTATTGCGAGTCTGAAGTTAACATCATCTGATCTTTCCAGAATGCGCATACCCTTATGTCGAATGGTTTCGATGCCCATGGTGCGTCCAACGCTGCAATGTGACTTGGTTCAGCTTGAGAACCAGTTTGCATATGGTTACGAGGAGGGTGCAAGAGTCTTCTATGTGTCCATTGCAGATGAATCCGGACAGACTGGAGTGTTCTCGGACAAAGAGAAGGAGGAATGGGGACCTCTGTGGAACCAAGTTAACGACAAGTTCAATGCCCAGCTGCTTTCTCAGTCTGCCCTTAAGTATTTAGTGGACCAGAAGTTCTTTGTCTGCGACGGTAATCACCGCCGAATCGCTTGGATGAACCATATCCAAAGAAAGCACCCTGCTGACATTAAGTGGCACTATGCCGTGGACACAATTGTCCTAGACACAAGAAGTCGAATCAGCACCGCCATGCAGGCTATGCACGACATTAACCAGTAAGTACTTCCCACTATTATAATTGTAGTATCACCGATTATTTGATTATACTATCTGCAAGGGTTATATATCTTGTGATGTTTGACGCCATGCATTTGTGGGCGATGCAGGCAAACTGAGAATTCTCACGTCAAGACAACTTGGTGCATACACTATACCGAGTGCAAAAGTATGGGGTTATGGATGTTGAAAAATTTCATGAGCTGTTGACTGCTGAGGAATACCAGACCTGCAAGCAGTACGGCCGCCCGTCCTGGTACTCCATGCCTCTCGACGTGTTTACGTCGTTCATTTTCAAGGTACGTATCTCATAGTTCTGTGTATCGAGTGCCAATGATTTTAGAATGATATTGTTGTTGAAAGACCACACAACTAATACAGTTTTGTGGCCTCGAGCAGCAAGAGATTGCAGCGGCGGCTGACATAGCGGTTCGTAAGTATCACGAGGATACTCCTGAGGAGGATGTCACACCGGATGGAGTTGCAGATGCTATGAGGAAGTCTATCAAAGAGGCCAAGGCCTCGAACCGACAGAAGCTGTCTAAAATTGTGGGCGTGGCGACTTCAAGTTTTGGGCCAGAGTTTTTACAGGAGGTAAGTGCCTAGTCTGCTTCCTATGGTCAGTTCATTTTGTTTTCAACCCAATGTTCTTTGTCTAATATGTGGTTCCTGTGCGGTTAATGCAGATCGAGAGGCACTACACTTTAAATGCAGTACCGGAGTTAATCCTAGAGAAGTTGCAGATGATATCATCTGCGAATGCGCCTGCAACACATAAAGTGAAATGGCTCAAGTGGATGAATGCATCTGCACCAACAAGAGAGGCTCGCAAATTCCCACCTCGTCCTGTTAACGAGGGTCAATTGGGGCTGTTTCTTGCAAAGGCTTGTTGGTATGCTGGGGTGAGGACTTCTACGTTACTAGTTGTGTTTCAGTTTGTTAACTTCTGTGTTTATGTATCATCCCCTCGTCGCATACAATGATTCACTCACTCTATAATTCCAATGCCTTTGCAGTTGGAAAAGACAGCCGTTGCGCTTTTTGATGGCGTTTGCAAGGCTGACAACATCCCCGTCAATATGGATGTTCCTGAGGAGCCGGTATCATTGCCGGACTATCTTGAGGATTGGAGAATGAAGCTGTGGGATTTGGCCTTTCCTAGCTTATTCAAGGGACTGGACTCATTCAAAAAGTCAGATACTTTCAAAGACTTCAGAGGGGCTACTCTCGCAATGAAGAGACTGGTTTATAGGTATTGTATTCACTCGTTACTGTTCCACTACAGTGTTTTCGAAATTCAGGTTTTAAAATCTGTGCGCAGGGCAAACTAAATGTATCGATACTGAGAGAGGCAGCTTATTGCTTGGGTAGTATAAAACGGTTTTGAAATCAAATACAGTGTAGGGGCATGCGTACCCGGATATGCCTAGGTGTACGCCATCATCCAGGGCCTTTTGGTACCGAGAGGCCCTGCCAAGACGTTCACGTTCAGCAATATTTTGAATGATATGTATCTACCTTCTGAGCTTGCGATTTCTTGAGGATGATTCGTGGAATACAAATGGCCTCGACATAGACTGCCTCAATCTTGAATCTGTATTAAGAGGCGTTTTCAAAGTGGTCCCCCCTTGCACCACTACTTCGTTGACAGAGGTTTTCTATATATTTTCTTATCTTCTTGTTTCATCTATCTTCTGCAGGTATTTTAAGTTCGAGTTGTATGCAAAGAAGGCGATACAGAAGACGGATTTACCACCGTTTTTGACTACTTGGTTAGACAAATCTTTGGACGACTGCATGTTTTTTGCAACGCAGCTGCTGAAGTGGCCCTCTCCCCATCTACAGGCATGCCCGTGGTACCTGGAGTGCAACTTGGGTACCACTCCGCCTGAAGAGGAAGAACTCTTCAAGAGATTGAAGGAGACTGCAGACGTGGAGCCAGAGTTTGATGAATTCACTGGGTTGGATCCCGAGGCCCGAGCCAAAGCAATCGCCAAACGAGATGTGGCGGACAAGAAAAAGATGGAGAGGTGGGAGGAGGCTAAGAAGAAGAACGAAGAAACCAAGCAGAAGAGGATGGTGGCGAAGGCTGAGAAAGAGGTAGCAAAGGCTGAGAAAGAGGCGGTGAAGGCAAAAACCAAGGGAGTGAAGCGAAAGGCCGAGACACCATTGGATGAACCCGCTACGAGCGCTGCCGAGGAGAAGGATACATCCTCAGGCTTCTCACTTACTCAAGAGAGACTGGTGCACGACCTCACACCGACTGCTCCAAACATCGACCCCGTCCCGGACGTCGACGAGTGCATACTGAACTTGTCCTTGAATACTCTCGCCGATCATGCTAAGGAGCATGGGCAGGTCGATGCCTTCTTGGCCATGGTGAGTTTACTATGACTTTTCATTGCCTTGTCTGCGTGTAACTCTCTTTTTAATTGTGGTACTTCTGTAGGTCACAAGTTCTAGATTTTATATGTGAAATTGCATCCTCATTGAGAGTATTTTACATTTCACAATATTCACGTATTTTGTCCAATGCATGTTGTTGGGAGCAGGGTTGTCCCTGTCACGTCCTGTCAGTCCGTCAGGATGTCCAGACGAACGTCAGGATTCAACCCCGGCGTCCGTCAGGATCCAGAATTTTTTTTTTTTTTTTTTTTTTTTTTTTTTTGTGGACAGTCTGTCCGTCCTGTGGACGGCTGGTCCGTCCCTGTGGACGGACGGCCGTCCAGGTCGACGGACAGGCCGTCCAGGTCGACGGATAGGCCGTCCTCGGAAAAAAAAAAAAAAAAAAAAAAAAAAAAAAAAAAAATTTTGATCCTGACGCAATTCGGACGCGTCAGGACGCGTCCGGACTGACGCCGATGGACATCCGGACGTGAAAACCCCACGTCACGTCCAGATAGACAACCCTGGTTGGCAGCATTCTAGCGACAAGGATCGCTACTTCAACGGTGAACTGAGCACGCAATCCGCTGTCGACTTGATCATCGCCGACATTCCAGAAGACCTCCACATTCCGACCATTTCCGCACCGCCTGCACCCATTCCCAAGTGGAATGTGCTGCCCTCTGATTTTCTGCTAGGTGTGTTTGACTTGGCCCACGAGTACCTCCACGACAAAGGCGGTTTACTCTTGATATACCCTAGCCTTTCCAAGGATCATCGAAGCAAGATTAAAGGTCTACTTGAAGAATATGAGTTTCGCATACTGGATACGTACTTCAGCAACAACCATCTCCATCTCACATCAGCAATAGATCCAACAAAAACGGTAAAGTCTTCTAGCATCTTCTCTGTTTATGGTGAACTTGTTTCTTTCCTGCACCGGATTCTAACTTACGTTATTCTGCAGACTAAGCGCTTCTCCATCTCTCTGTTGGTCAAGGATTGTGGCCCCAAGACTCCAGCGGATTTTCCATTCCAGTTTGTTCCATCCCATCAACGAGTTGGGGTTACCGTGGGCAAGGATGACATCCTCACAAACCTTTGCTTCAAAGAAGACCTCAGCATGAATGGGAATGTACCTTGGCGAGGCCCTAGGGAGAAGGCCCGACAGTTTATGCAGATGCTAGTGGAGGGCTTGACGGAACCAGGAGACGTCGTCATAGACTACACAACGGCTACAGGTAATTTTGATTCATAGTTAGTTGAAGTTCACGATTACTATGCCATGAACTTCTTTTTTGGATGGAGTGTTCTGATATTTCCTCGACATGATCACAGGTTCTACCATTCAAGCCTGCCGCGCCACGCGTCGTCATATACTAGCATTTGAGGAAAACAAGGCTATCTTTGATGCCCTCATTGCTCCAGGCATGCGCACTACTGCGGTCGTTCGCCCACCACCACCACAAGTAGTAGCGGAGCTCGTCGACTCGGAAGAAGAAGATGTTCCTGCGCAGCCTGTCAAGAGGACCTCCCGATTCAGTAAGTAAGTTTCACTTTAATGTACTTGCTTTTATTCTGTTATGGATTTCACTTTCTTGTATTCTAATGACTTTTTTGTTGGTGTATGTAGGAAAGCCAAAGAACTGAGGTTTTCTCAGCAGGTCCTTTTTTTTGGCAATCCGGGATTTTTCCCTAGTCCTTCTAAACCATTTCAGCTACCCGTGTATGCTGAGGCGATTTCCAGGGACTTCGTTACTCAAAACCTGAGACCCACTTCTAGGGCCTATTCCGTAGATCCTCTTGCTCTCCAATTCATAGATGATTGTGCCGTGGAGTCAGACTTGCAGACATCAGATAGTGAGGGTAGTTCAACCTCAGCTCAGTCTATGTGACTTTCTTGTATCCAATTCTGTGGATGGATGGAGTGTTTGAACTTGATATTCCGGATTTTGATTTTGGGTTATGTGAGCCCCCGATTCGTCACTCGGGACTCACGCTTTTCTTTTTGTTAATTATTATGATTTTGAGTGTAGTTTAAACGTAAAAAGACCTAAAAAGAGTGTAAGACCAAAATAGGTGTGGCACATACCCATATAGCATTTGGTCACTTATATCTATAATCCCCTCAAACTAAACCCAATTCCCATTGTAAATAGACTAAAATCGGGATTCCGAGTGATTAAAACGGGTTTTTGGTAAATAGGGCTTAAACTGCCAAACCGAGGGCTAGGTAACCTCTTAGGGCTAGATTTGGTCCGAAGGAACACCGTTGAGGTCAGATAATCCATTCCCGACGATAGGTTTCACTTTCCCCATTTTACCGACGAAATAGCAGAAACCCCGAATTGTTAGCCTGCAGGAGTTACAACCTCATGACCGACGCCTGGGAGGAATCGGAGGATGCCGCATGTCATTTTGGGGTGGAAATCGCATTTGGAGATCAACGGCGAAATCGGTTTGCCAAGATTCCCCCCGACAAAGAAGATTCCCTGGTGGCCGGATTTTGAAGGAGAAGTCAAGATTTGGTTCTCCTCCGACCCTTGTGCAAAGTAAGAATGTTAGCTTGCACATCCTTTGTGGAATTCCATGAGAGGTTCCATAAAAAGTTTCGGAATTTTCTAACTTGCAGAAAATGTCTTTCCGAACGGTCAACCGCCAAAACCTACGATGGGAAATTCTTGGAAATTACCCAGGTTGCGGTAAAATCTCACTAAAAATTAGAATAGCATCTTTTATGTTAATAAGATGCCCCAACAAGTTTCAAGACATTCCGATAGTCAGAAGTACCCGAACCGGCAAGATTCCCCGGAAATTGACAAATTTAAAGAATGCGGGAAAGTTGACCAGCGTCCCGGGAGCATACGGAATCGGAATGAGGTCAAAATTGGGTCTTTTCTTACTCCCTTATACCTTTTAGAGAACTTAGGCTAGTTACTTTTCTCAGAAAGGTCAAACTCCAAAAACTGGGTTTTTACCTTAATTTGGTGTTCAGTTAGCGCTAAGTTTTGTTGAGTTTTTAGCGTCAAAATAGGGGGTAGGGGGACCCTTGGACTAAAAATGGCCTTCTGAAGCCAATGGCGCAATCCGTTTGTGATTTGGAGTAAACCTCCAAAAGTTAGAGTTTTAATCCAGCGTAGAAAGTGAAAATCTAGAAGATTAGGATGAAAATCTTAATTGATAAGATTACCATGTAGGAAAAGAGAGGGGGGTGAGGGCCTTGGAAAACTATATAAGGGCTCTCATTTTCCTCTCATTTCACCCCTTTAGGTTCATTTTGAACCTCTTTTCAAGTTTTGGGTCCATTTAGTTGGATTTTGGCCATTTTAGGCCACGTTGCCAAATTCTTGTGTTTTTGGAGCATTTTTAGCTCCATTGTCACTCTTTCTCAAGCTCTCTTTGAAGGACATTGGGGTCCCTTCAAAGATTGCCTTGGTTTTCTTGTGCTTTTGTACTACTTGTGTTTTGTTGAATTTTTTTGAAGTCCTTGTACTAATCCTAGGGAAACCTCTTTATGCCCGGCTTGCCGCTTGGAGGAACCTCTAGTGCTTTATTTCTAAGTTTCTTTGGTGGATTTGAGCATTACTAACTTGTGTTTAGAAGTCTTGAAGTACTAACCTCCACTAACCCATGTAGTAGGAGTATCCTTGTCAACTAACCCTTGTTGCCTTTGTCCCCGTACTCCTTTTACACGGCGAAGCTTTGACTTCAAGGGTTGTGAGTTTATAGAATTTAGATGTGTTTTTCCAAGCACGGCGGAGCTTTGAACCCCCTTTTGTTTTAAATTATGTCAATTGTGAGAGAACGGCAAAGCTTTGATTGCAGATGTTTAGGAATCACTAAATTTTTTAGAGAAACCAAAACTACGGCGAAGCTTTGACTTTAGATGTTTAGGAATCACTAGTATTCTTAAAGAAAACCGAAACCACGGCGAAGCTTTGAACCCCCTTGTGTTTTAATTTGTGTCAATTGTGAGAGGACGGCGAAGCTTTGACTTTAGATGTTTAGGAATCACTAGTATTCTTAGAGAAAACCGAAGCCACGGCGAAGCTTTGACTTTAGATAGTCTAGACTTTAACACTGTAAAGGGAAAAAATGAAGATGGGAAACGCTTGAAAACGTTCCAACCATCTAGAGTTGGCCAAGGGCCAAGTAGCAATTTCCTTTATCCATAATTTTCCATTCCAAGCTAGTTAGCCTTAAACAAAAATTTAGATCACCAGTCCAGGCACCAAAATTCAATTGGGACCAGCAGTCACCGAGGCACCCAGTCCAGGCATCGAAATTCAGTTGGGACCAGCAATCACCGAGGCACCCAGTCCAGGCACCAAAAATTCAATTGGGACAGTAGTCACCGAAACCCAGTCCAGGCACCGAAATTCATTTGGGCCGGAGCAGCACCCAGATTGGCCCAGTCCCGCAGGCTAACACGTGTCCCGGGGTGACGTGGCGGAAGAGGGGTCCCGACCTCCCGCAGGCCGACACGTGGCGAGGGTAACGGGGGCTGCCTCCTCCGACTGCTCCCGACCTGCCTGGCTCCAAATCCCGACTTGCCTGGCTCCGAATTCCAACTGTCTGGCTCCGAATTCCAACTACTGGCCTGTCCAGGCCCCAAACTGGTTTCAAAAAAATTGGATTATTGTTTTGTCCTAAAAAAAAAATTGAGATAGTAGTTGGCCTTTCAACAAATTTTGAAGTTGGATGTGGGAAGGGAAAATTAGATAGGAGCTTACAAGAGGTTGGAGAGGTGAAGAGGTAGAATAGGAAAAAAGTTGGGATGTCTTAGAGGTAGCGTTTCCACTACCAAAAAGAGTCCAAAAAACATCATAAAAGAAGAAAATCACTTAGAGCTCTCATAGGACTCTTCAAGCTCTTGGAAAACCACAATTGTAAGTGATTTGAGAATGGGGAAGGTAGGAGGATGAAGGGAGATTAGGATTAGGGAGAATTGCTAAGAAATCTTGAAGAGTCAATTTGGACCATTAGTTTTTGGATAAAATAATAATTGACTTAGAAGAAGATAGGAGTCAATTATTATTTAGGAGTCAAGAGTCAATTATTTATTCCAACTAGTCAACCTTTGGGATAACTAAATAATTGAGTAAGAATAGTGTAGAAAGAAAAGGAAGAAGGAGAGTTAGAAAGAAAAGGAAAGAATAGGAAAATTTGTATTAGAACCCAAACTTTAAGCGGTGAGCAAAAATACAAAAGCACTCTCAACCATGGCGGACCAAGAATATTTGGATGAGCTCATCTACAACACGGCGGATGAAGCTCAACTTGGGGTAACTTACTAACTTTTACCTTTCTTTTGGAATTGTTTAGATTAGCAACTAAATACTTAGCCGGAACTTCAAGGTCGATTCAGAGAGTCTAAATTAGGATTTTTCCCAAGTTTATCTGTCAAAGTTGGTAGATTATGATTAGAGCTCTCCGAAAACACCTTAAACTTAGAATTTCGATCTAAAACGAAGGAGTTAGCTTTGGATGAAGTTTAGAGTAAAAATCGGATGAAAAAGATTTAGAAGTGTCCAAGTGAAAGTTAATTAGAAAATTAGCAAGTAGAAGTAATCTGAATCATAGGAGTGGAATTAAAAGTAAAATTCAAAAGTAGGATTAGTAGTAATCAACGGATGAATTTTGAGGAACCGATTAGCGGTCAAACTTCATCCATCAATAACTTTTGCTAGGATAAGTTTAAAATCAAGTTAGAGACCATTTTGGAAAGCTTGAATTAGCCTCTTTGAGGAACAAATTTCAAAGTACTAAAAATAGCAACTGACCAGAATCCATTCCAAGCTTCAAAGAGCAAGGGGGGATAGAATTAGGGTGTCCAAACGCGATTAAGGAAGAAAGTTAGCATTAGAATGTTAGAGTGACAACTTCAAGTGTTCCAATCGTAGTTCAAGCTTTGAGAAATACCAAGTTACCTAGAAGAAATAGAAGGATGAAATTTGGACCAGGAAACGGATGAAGTCAACTTAGATTAGTCCAATTAAGACTAAACTTAGAATTTAGTTAGAGTTTCACTATATCAAACTAGGGTTTAAATTTAACGATTAATTGAAATAGGGAACAAGTCCAAAGTCATGGATGAAGTTTAATTTGCCCCGGAAAGGCTAAAACTTCATCCGTTGATATCTTTTGCTAGGAGAAGGGGATAGGGATGAATTTTATGTTTTTAGAAATGGCATGAGATTCTCTACAACTTAGGATTGCTAAATTTAGACTGTAGCTAGTTTCGTTCAAAAATCACCGTGGCCTCTTTGATTGAAGTAGTTTTGGTAGAAATTGTAATTGTTGCATTCTTTTTGAGTTTGATTGCAATTGTTGGTATTTAGGGACTTAGAAAAAAGATCCATTGCTTGGAAGGCACAATGGACCGACGTTAGGACACCCATAGGTTAGAATTTCTCGAAATACTAAGAACCTGGTTGTGTTTACTTATTTACCAAGGGTGGGTAAATAAGCGCTCACAGGTTATATTTGTATTTGATGTATTATTGAGCATGAAGATGCTCTTAACACTGAAATTCATTTGGTGTGCACGTTTAACCTCATTTCTCACCCTAAACCTCCACGACAACAGCCCCTACATGTGCTCAGCCAGAAATACAAATATTCCAGACTTCAGAATGTTATCTTTGCATCTCATCACGAATTCTAACATGTTAAACCATTAACCATTAAACCCTGCTATGCCATGCTTGATGGATTGGTCGGGGTCCTTGTCCTTCAATTGTAGGGGCTGTGCAAACTGGCCTCCATGCCCTGCCTTCCTTAGCTAAACTATAGGGGCTCGACAGCCGGTCTTCCTGCCCTGTCCAGCCCAACCCACCTGGACCCACTTTAACCGAAATTGAGGGGCTGCCCTGCTCACAAAACCTGGAGGGGCTGATCTGGTTGAAGTTTCTGCACTGATTACCTTCCGAGCCTAGACAGCCCGGCCTGCTTGCCTTACCTAGCTCAAAGGGCTGGACAGCTATGCTGTCCTGTCCTGCTCAAGGGGCTGGGCAGGCAGGCCTCCTTGCCCTGCCCACTCCAACTGGAGGGTTGTGCAGCCTCCCCTAACCCAGTCTGACGGGTTCGGCAGCCCACCACGTGGTCCAACTCCTCTGACTAGGCTGCCCCCTCTGTCGCCCCCAAAGGGCCGCCCACCACCTCCTGCCCAACTCAGGCAGGGTGGTGGCAGCCCCTTTGCCCAAATCGAGGGATTCCCCCCCGCCAAACTCAAGGGGCTTCCCATCCCTCGCTCCCCACGAGGGGCTGTGCAGCCCCCCCTGCCGACTTGGACAGGTTCCGCAGCCCCCTGCCCCAGCCTCGACAGGTTGGCCCTCCCCCCCCCGCCTGCCTCAAGGGGCTGCCCAGTCCCTCCCGCCTCAAGGGGTTGGACAGCCCCCCCTACCCGCCTCAAGGGGTTCCGCAGCCCCCTGCCCACCTCGAGGGGCTGGGCAGCCCCCCCGCCCGCTTCAAGGAATTTCGCAGCCCCCCCGCCCGTCTCGAGGGGTTGGACAGCCCCTCTTGCCCGCCTCGAGGGGTTCCGCAACCAAACCACCGGACTCGAGGGGTTCTGTAGCCCCCTTTCTCAACTCGAGAGGGGTTATGTAGCCCCCCTCTCGACTCGAGGGATTCTGCAGCCCCCTCTCTCAACTCGAGAGGGGTTCTGCAGCCCCCCCTGTCGAACTAGAGGGACCCTGCAGCCCCCCCGTCGGACTCGAGGGATTCTGCAGCCCCCCCCCCCCCGTCGGACTCGAGGGGTTCTGCAACCCCCCTCCGTCCGACTAGAGGAGTACAGGAGGCCCCTAGCCCCCCCTCGCCCCACTCAAGGGTTTCGGCAGCCCCCCTTGCTGACGATAGGGGTAGGACAGCCCTCCTATCCGACTCGACGGACTACGCAGACCCCCCGCCCAAGCTGAGGGGGTGGGTAGTGCCCCCTGCCCAACTGAAGGGGCTATGTAGGCTCCCCGTCCAACTTTACAGGCTGGGCAAGCCCCCCTGCCCAACTCTTAGGGCTAGGCAAGCTAAACCGCCCAACTGAAGGGGCTGCCCCCCCCCCTGCCAAACTTTGAGGACGATAAGCCTACCTCCCCTCCTCTTATGGTTTCGTGACATGTGTCGTGTACTTTGCCCATTAGAACCAAAGAAGGTGATCGTTGGCAAACTTATCTATTCATGCCACGCGTCGCCGTTGTGTATGTGAAGAGGATGAGGTGGTCTGTGTTGCCCTTAAGAATGGCCGCATGCATGTAGTTGTGATAAGGGTAGTGTTGTACAACTTAAGTCGAAGACATCAAATAGCCAACCCTAAACCGTAGGTAGTGGAAGTAGTATTACGTGACGTTACACTAGTAATGTGAGTGCATGTAGTTGATAGCTGAATTGAAGATTTCAGTTCTCATTTGAACTTAGAGTTCCCTTACTCGTTTGGAGTGTCAGGTGTCGTTGTTACTGAAGTATCAGTACTAGTGATCTGTACTACAATCATTATCCAACACGCTTGACACCTTTGTGACACTCATCGTGCATTTTCTTTAGCCAGACTACATACTCCTCGATTAGCACTCCAGAATTTCTGACTTACTTGCCCTCGCGATCACAAAAGCACGCTCATGTGAGATTGTGGTCGATTGGACAAGCGTCTCATTAGTTCTAGGGTATTTTTGGATGAGTGCGTCGTCTGCTATAGAAGATGTACGATGAATGTCACGAAGATGGTGAGCTAGTTGGTATGTAATGATAATAAGGGGAATTTGATGCTTTGAATGCTGAATCAGAACTATACCCTAAAATAGTGCCCGCAAGAGTCTAGTGAGAATGGACTTGTGGCAACGCTGAATCAAGCGATGATGCTCCAAGTGCTAACTGTACCATGAAGGCTGAAGCAGATAGAAGCGCCTAAACCAATCAATTCTTGGAAGGCAATCTTAGAAGACTTCAGCAAAAAGGTAAGAGGTACCGGAGGATAATTGAAGAAATTGGAACTCCAAGAGTACAGGCACAATGTTTAGTCACTTTCATAAAATATTCGATGTTGTTACTATGTTGATGCAGTTTAATTTCATTTGCTTGTCCTAGTCTCTTGTAGATGAAGTTGGTAGGATGATCCAATGTCCTCACTGTGTTGATGCAATTTAATTTTGTTCGTTTGTCTTACTGTCTTGTAGATGAAGTTGGTAGTTTTATGATGTTGTCACTTTGTTGATGTAGTTTAATTTCTTTAGCTTGTCCTAGTCTCTTATAGACGAAGTGGCACCAGATGATTCGATGTCCTCACTATATTGATGCAATTTAATTTTATTCGCTTGTCCTACTGTCTTGTAGATGAAGGTGGTAGGATGATTCGATGTTGTCACTATGTTGATGCAGTTTAATTTTGTTCGCTTGTCCTATTGTCTTGTAGATGAAGTTGATAAAATGATCCGATGTTTTTACTCTGTTGATGCAATTTAATTTCATTCGCTTGTCCTAGTCTCTTGTAGACGAAGTTGCAAGATGATCCTCCTACACCTAAACCGCCTTCAACCCTTGCCGCCACACAAGCATGATTTAGTAAAAGTAGCGCCATGCTCTTTCTTGCAAACTGGGAAACTGCAAATGAGAGGTCCAACAATTGTAATGGCAAAAAGTACTCTTGCGACAACTAAATTATAATCCATCCACAATTTTTCATCCATTGTCAACCGAATTTTTCATCCACTCCCATCCCTATTTTTCATCCACTGTCATCCGTATAAATCCTACACCCTAAATCCGTATTTTTCATCCAGTATCATCCGTATTTTTCATCCACTTTCATCCATGATTTTCATCCACTTTCATCAATAATTTTCATCTTATTCCTCTAATTTCTTTCATCCATTTATTCCAACAACTTTCTTTCATTTCTTCCATTGAATTTCAGGAATTTTTCTGAAATTACATCCATTTTTCCGTCAACTTTCATCCACTTTTCTTTCAATTTTTTGCCACTTTTTTTGTTTTCCTTCTAATATTTCAGCTCCCCGCTCACCAATCCCCGCTTCCTGCTCGCTGCTTGCCGCTCTACGCTCGCTCCCCAGCATTCCCCGGGGAACTCCCAGCCCTCCACATGAACTGAAAAGTATATAATGATTTCCCCTTCAAGGGGCAACCATGGTAGTATTTTTTTCTTGAGTAGCATATGCAAATGGAACAATTGCAGACAATAGAAGAAGACAATGTGCTTAGAAGGGTATTTTTCCTTCAAGGGGAACATATAAATTGGGTGACTATAGATTAAGGAAAAGATCAATCTCCTTCATTCAAAGGATATTTCTTGTCCTCCATGTATGTTCAAAGGTGAAGTGACTATATGTAGCAACTGCATAAAGACAACCCAAAGTAGATAAAATGGCCAATCTCCTTCAAAAAAAATGAATAGAGATTTAAGTTAGAGCTCATCCATTTATTTTTTGCAATTCCTTTAGAATTATCCAACTCATGTATTATTTGTCATGTAAATTTTATAAACAAAAGTATAGAATAGAGATTTAATTAAAAAACTTTCTATTAATTCTTTACAGCTAACCATATACAATTCTTCCTAATTATAAATGATTTGTCACTTTGAATGCATAAATAAAAAATAAATGTTGTGATTTAGGCAAGAACTTCCTCTTTTAATTTTGCAAAACTTTCCTTGTTCTACTAATTATATATTATATGTCATTGTTGATTTTAATTGTTAAAAATAAAGGATGGAGATTTAAATAAAAACTTCCCCATTTTCTTTTGTGATTTTCAAATAATCATTCTACTCATGTATTGTCACATTGATCTAAAAATTAAAAAAACAGCGGACAAAAAATGAAACAAGAACATACCTATATATTTTTGTAAGTCTCAAAGAATCATGCTATCCATATATTATTGACACAATGTTTTCAATAATATAGTACAAAGGATAGATGTTTAAGTAAAAGCCTCCCTATCAATTTTTTTGCAATTCTCTAAGACTCCAATCAATCACGAATCAAAATTTCTTACTTTGATTTTATAAATAAGAAACAAAGGATAGAGATTTAAGTAAGAGCTTCCCCGTTTACTTTTGAAATTCTCAAAGAATCATCCTACTAAAGTATTATTTGTCATGTTGATTTAATAATTAAATTGAAATTAAAGTAAGACTTCCCTATTTATTTCTCAAAATTCTCCAAGACTCTTCATAATTATGAAATGTTTTTCATTTTGATTATATAATAAAAGATAGAGATTTAAGAAAAAAAATTCCCATTTTATTTTAATATGCAATCTTCTTCTAACTTTGAATGACTTGCTATGTTGTTCTAAAAATTAAAAATAAAAGATGGAGATTTAATTATGAAATTTTAAATTTAAAAAAAAAATTCATTACCTCATCCTACTCAAGTATTATTTTTTATGTTATCATTTAATAATTAAAAGTATTGGGTGGAGATTTGAATACAAACTTTCCTATTAATTTTTGGCAATTTTGAAAGAGTTGCCTTAATTATAAATCATTTGTTGTGTTGATATAAAAAATAAAAAATTTAAGGTGGAGATTTAAATAAGAACTTATCCATTTTACTTTTGCAATTCTCAAAGCATCATTCTACTAACGAATCATTTGAAGTAGATCTAAACAAAACAAATAGAAAATTGAGATTTAAATAAGACCTTCTTTTAGTACTTGCAATTTTCAAAGAATCTTCCTAATCGTGATTCATAGGTAAATTTTTACATTGATTTTAAAATTAAAAAATAAATAGAAGACCATTTATGTAAAAAAATTTCCTTTATCTTTAACTACTCTTTAAAAGCCTTCATAATAAAAAAATGATTTGTTGGATTGATAATATAAATGAAAACCAAAGAGTGGAGACTTAAGTAAAAAATTTCTATTCATTTTTTGCAATTCTGAAGACTCCTCCTAATTATGAATAATTTGTCACTTTGATTATGAAAATAAAACACAGAGGGTGCACATTATATATAATTTTTTTTAACTTTTTGCAATTATTCAAGGCTTCTCCTAATCATATTTCATTTTGATTTCAAATTAAAAATAAAAGGTAGAAAGTCAAGTAAAAATTTTAACTTTTAATTTTTGCAATCCTCCAAAATTCTTTCTATTTAAGAATTATTTATTATGTTGATTTAAAAAATTTAAAATTTAAAATTTAAATTTAAATAAGAACTTCACTTTTTATACTGAACAATTTTCAAAGAATATTTTGTAGTCCTGTATTATTTTTTACCTTGATATTTAAAATTAAGAAAATAAATGACAAAGATTTAAACACATACTTCCCTTTACATTATTTGTAATTTGCAAAGATTCACCTAATCATGTTCTTACCTAATTTTCACAATTTTTGCCTTTTTCAAGGAGATTGGATTTGAAGGAAATTCAAATTTTTCTTCCTACAATTGTTGTCTCCTTACCCACGCTCAAGTCGCCCTTACAACCACTGGTAGTCTCCTTTCACTTGCAGTTGTCTCTTCACCTATGTGCAATTGCTCCTTCACCCGCCATTGCCTCTTCATCCATTTGCATTGATTAACTTGTGATTGCTTCTTCATCCACAATTGTCCCTTCACCCACCCGTAATCACCCATGTTCACGTGGTTTTGGCTTTGGCTTTCTACATCAATTTCTAAAGCCTTCTACATAGGCCAAATTCATTTACTATGGGATATAAATTTTACCCCTCTGTGACTCAATGTCATACAAACTTGACACTTTGTCTAGTACATGACACATGACGTTAGACATCGTATACGACACCAAAACCCAAAATTGTGTCAAAGAAGACAATTTTGGCACCACAGTTGCGCCTAGAACTGTATCATCTTTGATTACTATTCCTACACAAAAAGAAAACAATCTATATTACTAGAATGGGAGGGGTGATCAGGAATGGATTGCCTCCCATAACTCACTAGAAGAAACCTGTGCTTTTTTTGACGTCCAAAATTTGGACGTCCACTTTTTTGGACATCAAACATAGCATTAGGATCTTTTGTAATTTAAAAAAAATCTCTTTGTAGGCTTGTGTAGCTTTAGTAGAATTATAGAAGTCCTTGTCTTCCAATTTTAACCTTCAAATTTGTATTTTTGTATTAAAAATAGTACTACAACCCTCCAAAATGGTCAAGGTAGATGTCCGATTGGAGTCTCTTTAGAAATACTAAAAAAAAATTGTACAATATCTACAACTACTATATGTACCTTCATTTCAAATTTCATACAAAATTGACATATAATGCAAAAGTTATAAACATAAAAATACTTGTTTGAGGTCAAAGGGACCAAAAAAAAGGACATGTGTTTCTTACAATCACCCGTGGATTTATTTGCTCCCTAAATTAGCCAAAAAAATTGAGCATACTATAAATGATCTACTACTATCCCAATATTGAGGCTTCTTTTAATTCTCCATAATATATAGATGAATTTCATGGATGAGGACTCAAAAGAGGAGAAGGCGTCATCTCTAAAGGCTACAATTATGAATCTTATGTACTTCAATAAATATGCAACATTTTTCAACAAACAAATTAACTTTGAAAACAATGATTATTTTTGACAATTGATTTCTCTATAAAAGCATTAGAGAGAAAATCAAGCCCCTAAAGGACCACTAGAAAGTAACTAAACCGATCTATTAATAAAAAATAGGCAACTTGACAAATCTAGCTACAGTGCATTGTCAACTTGTGTGAATTTTGTGAAGGACGTCAAGACTCAATAATGAAGGTGTAGCAAAGATATGTTTAATAATCACCAACATTTGATTACACAATGATTAATTGGCAAATGAAACAGATTGAATCAAATTAAACCAAATGAAATGGCTATTGAAGCTAATTGTCAAAAAAGTTTCAAACACTAATGATTTCGGACTAGCTACACAAGCCATTTAGTTTAATGTATTAAAAGTTGAGAAAAAAATCTATTTATATAAGTAGGATAGTAGTAGGTAAAAAAATCCATGTGGAATATGAAATTTAAGATTAATAGGAGCACAACCGCTTATAGTTAAGTAAAAAGCAGAAATTGTGTTCAAATTAGAATTTCAGACTTCATTTAGGTATAGTAGAATGATTTTTTTCAAAAAAAAATTCAACTAAAATAAGTTGGAGGATCAATTGAATTTTCATCCCCAAAAATTCATTTGAGGTTTAAAAACCCCAATAAAAAGTGATGAACAAAATTCAAAGAGGGTGTTGGATAATGCTTGGGGGATTCACTCAATGTATTCTTTGGACATCATGTGCGATCAAGTAAATTTTCTATCCCTATTTTTTTTTTAATAAATTTCAATTTAGCTCCAAAATTTTGTGTGTTGTTACATAATCAATACATCTTTTATATGAAAAAAATTTGGATTCAATTGAATTCAAGAAGATATTCAAATGCACAATTGAAGATTGCACTAAAATTGTTGTATTTTCACTTCAAATATTTATCAAGATTGCATTTGAATGATAATTATATCCAACTTTGGTATGCATAAACTTTAACTAAGACTTAATTTATCTTCAATTTTAAAATTATTTAAAAAAAATTATTTACCATATAAAATAGGGGGTCGAAATTATTTTTCAACTATATAGTGTATTTATTTTCTTACAAAATTTGTAAGTAATTATTTAAAATAAAGAAAATTTTCAAAAATTCACAATATGAACTTCCAACATAATATAACATACTATAATTTTTTCAAACTATTTAAATAATTTTTTACCATATAAGATAGGGGTTGTAGATTTTGATCGCACATTGCCAGTAAAAAAAAATGGAGTGCTTCCCCCGGGGGATAATGTGAAAGAAAAAGTTTCTCTTAACCCCTTTTAAAATTTTGTCCATAACTTTTATTGGTGGCTCTAAACCTCAAAAGGATTTTTGGAGATGAAAACTAGATAGAATCTCCAACTTTTTTCGGTTCAAAGTTTTTAAATTTTTTTTCTACTATGCCTAAATGGGTCAAAAATTTGACTTTGAACATAATTCTTGCATTTGAAAATGATTGATCTCTTTTCAAAGTATCCCATATCTTTTGAAGATTCACCATGGACAATTGATTTCTTAATACAAACAACCTCTTTACACTTCATTCTCACCAATTATAAAAATATGATGGTAGTGGACTAATTTTGATATATGTTTATTTTTCCACAACTTGGTAAGAATACATAGTATGCAATAGTAAGGATTAAGGTGCATTACAATACTTGGTTATTTAACCCCTTGTACTTGCATTTTGAACCATTGATAATCATTTGATTTTGCGACGTAAGGTGAGCAACTATAGGGAAAAAACCCGATCTTTAAGCAAAATTCAATGTAAACGTGGGGTCCTTTCACATACTCTGAAGTGACACTCCGGAGGTATGATATATTCTCTAATGCATGTTTTTATTTGCACATGCCCTTTCGCCGACTTCCACTTGTCATTTCCTCCACAAGGTCAATTTTTTTCCATCCAAAGTTGTCTTTTGTCTATCTGCACCCAAAGTCACTCTTTCTCTATCCAATTTTTTCCTATTCAAAAATTCTCCTTTGCACCCAATGTCGCCCTTTAGCCACCCACACTCCCCTCTTCACACACCCATGGTCATTTTTTAGCCACCCGCACTTGCTCCTTGGTCCACCCATAGTTGCATCTTGGCCCACCCGCAATCGCCCTGGCTACCCAAAGTTGCCTATCTACGGTCGTGTTGTATCCGAGCGTGCCCGTGAATGTAGGCATGTGGATGCGGCATGGCATCCAAGATACAGGCCTAGGTAAAGGAATTTGGCTTTACTGAACATCAGACACAAGGACTCTATTAGATGTACTGTGACGTCTGTTTGTTGTATTGTTGCCGCGTTCTAGTGGAACACCTTGTCCGGCGCATTCTGATTGGCTACAAGTCTCTCAATATTGCAACCAACCTCTTGGCGGATTTTGCAAGCAATCCTTGTTCGGAAATAGGAAGGTCTATATGACTAGTATGGGTCGAACAAAATCTCCATAATAATTATGTTTTGAGAAATAGAATTATGGAAAATTATGGAAACCTTCTAAACTCTTTTTCTGCACATGCAGGAAAATTTCTTCACTAAAGAAACCCGCCTTGCAAATAAGTGTATCTGTTTAGTATTGGGTTGCCTCCCTTATTGAGTTCAAACTAGTTAGTCGATACAGTATGTGCCCAGACTGTTGGATAAACATCCAGGACGGCATCCCATCAACGACAGGCTACGTCTGGCAAGCGGCATGGGCGCTGTAGTTCGGAAGCGATGCCTTGCCTTGCGTCGGAAGCCATCGATCGTGCCTTCAATTCTGGTCCAGAAGACCTGTACAATTCGAAATGAAGAGGTCACGGACTTACTGTGACGCCCCTCCCTGCTCATCGGTACCAGCCTCTCGACAGCTCCTTCGCTTGGCCTTTACGCCACACAGAGCTTCCAGTCAGTCGACGGCGACAGGGACGCCCAGTAAGTTCCGCTTGCACACTCAGCGCCGGGACTGGAAAGCAATCCCACGGACTGACTCAATCTGCCTTCCTTCTCGCACCGACGCACCGACGAAAGGGAATGATCGATCCAGAGGGCTCTCCCCTGGCCAGCTTGTATAAACAGCAATGTAGCTGAGCCTTGGAGCAACACAAATCCATTCATGCTTATGAAGTCCCTGCTTGCCCTGTGATCGAGTGCTGCATGCGCTTCTGTGCCGACTTGTGATCGAATGATCGAGGATTCCAGCCGAGCTTGCTGCACATGTCCTGAGTGTTACTCACGCTGCGATCTGAGCTTTCAACTTGACCTCTCAAGGCAAGGCAGGAGGGAGCTGAGGGAGTTCCCGGCGCCGTTGGTCACAGGTGCTGATCGAGTTCTCTCTCTGTCTGGTATCATGACGACTCTGTAGACTTTTCCAATGCCATGGCTGGGGACGGCCGGAGTGTTGTTTTGTAATTGTACGTACACAATCATGAATTTGGTTTTGGTTGGAAACGATTCTTTTCGCTGGGAGTGTCGCATGTGCATGTGAGTTGCGGTGTGGTTTGGTGAAACAAGGTTATGAGTGAGTTAGTTTTCAAATTGCCAAATGTCCCTGTTGCTCTACCTGTTTTAATTAGCAGCTTTTGTTGTTTGATTTTATGTTAGGTTCCTTGCATTTGTAGTTCGTCGACAATCAGAATGAAACACGAGCTTTCTGAGCTTCATATATGTGACCTAGAAACAGATGTGGGTTGCGGGTACGTTGTGGACAAGATTGTGTCCAGAGAGTGAGTTCTTTCATTCTGTCTGGCGTTCATCCCCTCGACTGCCTCGAGTCGCGATACTATATTTTCAGAGTCCTTTCTGCAAACTGTACAATGGTCAGATTGCAATGTTCCTACCTCGATCATGATCAAAAGTGACAAACGGTACAAGGCCTCCAAGATAGGGCAGAGTTATGCATTTCCTGCCTGAGAAATTTCGAACTTGCACAGGATTTGCTGAATTTCTTTACTTAAGGTGGCTTTTTAAATCTTTTAAATCTTGCAATGGTCGTGTTGAATGTTCCATTGCTTCAGCCATGATGACCAGAGGAATGAACAAATGCTGGATTATTTCACTTGACTGACTTGAGCATCTCCTCTGAAAATTTATGGTCGTCAACTTGTCAATTATATTTCCTCCCAGTGGTCGAATGAAACTCTGGACATGCTTTGGCTCGTACCTTGATCAAGCGTTTGAACTAATGCTTTCAATGACTGTTTGTACAGGAATTTCAATCCATTGAGTTTTGCAAGAGCACATGGCACCAATTTCGGTGAACTTGCCCACTTTCCGACCAACAAACTGCAAATTGAGCACCAATAGGAGCTGATGCAGGCAGTTGGTGAGCCAAGGCTATGGCCCTTAGCAAGTATGATGACAAGTCATTTCAAATATGACCTTTGAAATGACATGAGTTGTCATCATTTCTGGCTTTGGCATACTTGGCAAGGCCACTGCCTCGGCCCAAGCCCACCAACTGACCGTATCAGCTCCCATTGGCGTCTTGCAATGAGGTTGCTATGAGGATTTACCCACTTGAAAAGCACACTATTTCTGTCTTTGTTGTGAGGGTGTTAACAAGGATTTGCTCATGTGAAAAAGCTCACCATTGGCCTTGCTGTGAGTCTGTAGTAAGGATTCACTCACTTGAAAAGGACACAGAGTGAATGTGACATCTTGATCTTGAGTGTAAACTCAAAATGTGTGTAAATTGGATTTTCTTACATCTAGTCCTTACATTATTGGATGATTATTAGACCCAATTGATTAAAATTCTAAATATAGAATCCAAGTGCCCCAAAAAAATTGAAAATATTTTTTACTTTATTTCTACAAAATACTAATAATAATTTATAATTTTGATTTGAACTAAGTTTTTTATTTCTTCAACTATTGATGAGTGATTGAGTTCTTAGCACTAAATTATGAAAGAAAGTATATAGTTTGTGATTTCATTTATACATTTGAGCAAGTGTGACAAATCACAAAAGACTTTGTTTGGTAGGTTTCCTAAAGTCCAAAAATTACATAATTTTGAAAACATATAGAAAACAACAATTAAATATAGAATTAAAAAGAAATGAACATTTTATAAATCTTCTAATTGACAAGAAGTGTCAAAGTTGCAAATTGTAGAATTGTCAATTTGTGATTGCATTTGTGGAGTACCTATCAATGTGAAAACACCTGGAATGATTTATGTAAATAATTCTTCATTCATCAAAAGTATTGCTTGAGTCTTCAAAATGAAACCTCATGTTCTAATCAATTGGATAAAATTGAGATAGTTAAGCAATATATTTCTACAAAGATATTAGTGAAAATTAATTTGCAAAATATTCAAAAATTGATTTGGAATTTCTTTTGGTAGAAGCAAAGTTAGGAAAAATCAAACAACAGTTGGAAGAAATTTAGGCCTTGAAATTGGCCCTTGTTTGTCCAAAAAATCTCACTTTACAAAGAGTTAAAGTTTATTGACCTTTATTTGGTTGGATTAAATGAAATCTTTTTGACTTTTGGCTTCAAATATTATAATCTTGCCATTCCGTCTGACGTTCATCCCCTCGATTGCCTTGAGTCACGATATCATATTTGAGTCCTTTTTGCAAAGTGTGGTGTACGCAATTCAAGCTCTGGTTCATTATGGGTGAGTTCTTTCACCACTATTTATAACTGTCTCCCTTTTGGGGGGCCTTAGATGATTGATTTCCATATTGATTTCTTGGATTTGCATGCAGTTCTTGCACTTTGTTTGTTAATATTGACATTTCAGAGCTTAGCGTGTGTTATTTCCAAATGCATTCATAGGAACATATTACAAGTTGGTGATGCGTACTTTTGTTTCAATCTGGCAGGTAAGAAGGAGTTAATCTTCAAATGCTTTACTGTACAATATATGCTCTTGCAATGTTCCTACCTTGATCATGATCAAGGTAACGTACAATTGGTACACGTACTCTAAGACGAGCCAGAGTTATGCATTTCTTGAGTGAGATTCAAACCTGTGGGATTTGTTGAATTTCTTTAAGGTCTTTATTTTTTTAATCTTGTAATGGTTGTACCATGAATGTTCCATTGCTCCAACCATGATGATCAAAGGACTATTTCAATCCTTAGAAAATTTATGGTCGTCAATTTGTCAATCTTTCCTTTTCAATGGTAAAATGAAACTCCATGGCTCCTCTCTTGGTCAAGCGTTTGAACTGATGCTTTCAATGATTGTTTGTACAGGAATTTCAATCCTTTGAGTTCTGTAAGAGCACATGGTACCAATTTCGGTGAACTTGCGCACTTTCCAACCAACAAAGTGTGCAAATCAAACACCAATGGGAGTCGATGCGATCAGTTGCTGGGCTTCGGCTAAGGCAACACTTGGCCCTTAGCAAGTATGATAACATGACCTTGCTATTGTTTGAAATGACATGAGTTGTCATCATTTCTGGCTTTGTCGTACTTGGTAACGTCACTGCCTCGGCC
This sequence comes from Antitrichia curtipendula, assembly GCA_951230915.1. Classification (NCBI taxonomy): domain Eukaryota; kingdom Viridiplantae; phylum Streptophyta; class Bryopsida; order Hypnales; family Leucodontaceae; genus Antitrichia; species Antitrichia curtipendula. The sequence continues at coordinate 48,799,104 of OX579633.1, read as the reverse complement.
CAAGCCCACCAACTGACCGTATCAGCTCCCATTGGCGTCTTGCTGTGAGGGTGCTAAGAGGACTTGCCCACTTGAAATTGGGTCTTGTTGTGAGGCTGTTAGTAAGGATTCGCCCACTTAGAAAAGTACACACGCTGAATGTCACATCGTGGTGACCGGGGTGCCGACTTGTGAATGATCGAGGACTGAAGCCTAGCTATGCTGCACATGTCCTGAGTGTCACGCTGCGATCTGAGACTTCAACTTGAGCTCTCAATGCAGGAGGGAGGGAGGGAGTTCCAGGCGCCACTGATCGCAGGTGCTCATCGAGTTCTCTCGATCTCTTACCATGACGCCTCTAGCTGCGAGGAAGACTCAGTAGATTTTCCAACGACAATGGCTGGGAACGGCCCGACTGTTGTTTTGTAATTTTTGCATCAATGCAACTCTACTCTTGAATTTGGTTTTGGTTGGAGAGAATCCTTTTTGCTGGGAGTCTGCTAAGCAATTCTCAGGTGTCAGGACAATTAAATCGTGGTAAACATATTCTCAAATTAAAGCAGGTTCCTGTCATACCATCTGTCTTCAAGAGTAGCGAACGTTGCCCTTCATACATACATTGTTGAATCTCTGAAATCAAGCATCATGCAATTTGTCTTCACACATCACGATCGGGCCATACGGACGGGTGAGAAAGTTTGTGACATGTCTTCATCTCATTGAGATTTGCAAACACGTCGCCAACCTTGCAAAGCCTGAGAAACTCATGACAGTAACAGTGGTGAGTGGTGCGTTTCTGATCCATCTTGATGTCGAATAGCTTTGTCCAGACTCTTTCTATTTGAATCTCACGTCCGCCTTCGGGTGCTTATCAGTAAAATTCCACCCTCGTATGGGTTTCACTCTTTGAATCTCACGTACAGTAAACTTCATGCTGCTGCTCAGTAGCCTTATTGAAATGAAATTACATGCAAATTGCTCTCACAAAATGAGCTGGATCACGTTTGCTACATCGGTCGGTAATAGCTGTAATTTGGAGACTTCATGGAATGGTCTTGTTTGGTTCAATACCAGAATCTTCAGACGTTGCCCTAATTCATCACAAAGGACTTGGTACCACTTAATTTGCGATGATTAGCTACTGCCTTGATGATCATATGTTCTCAGTTCTTGAAACCATTCAGCACCAAATTTCTCAGACTACTACTTAACATTCTTAAGGACTGGTGTGGAACCTCTTGAGAAATACACCAACTAAGAGGTATTTAAAGCTTATCAGAGCAAATCAAGCAAAGTTAAAGCTCTAACCTGTGAAAACAACGGCTGATTAGCTTGAGGAGCTCTAACTCCACAAAATCAAGATGTTTGGAATTCCTTTTCATGTTAATTTTGAATGTGCTCTGAAGTTAGAATGTTACGAGCATCACTAATCTCCCAATTTTCTGCTTCTAGGACACTAACGATGTCCAGTGTATTAGTCCCTGTAACGAGTTGCAATCCCAACCCTAATTGGCGCTTTTCAATTTGGTGATGCTTTCTCAGTTTGGTTTGGTTGGTTGGAAGGCGGTACCAAGCTCCTCTGAGATTGAGTTTGGATTTCTTGGCCTCGATCACTGCGGTTTTGCAAAACACTAAAACTGACTAGGGGCACTCATCCAGCTTGCTCTTCCAGGGTTCGATGCCTTCTCCAACTCAGCAATTCGCAACCTTAGAAGCTCAAGCTCACGCAATGTACTCCTGTCCCTCTCCCGTCGTGCCTGACCAAATTTCAGCACAATAGTGGGTGTCAGACCGGCCGCACGATTCCTCCACGATTTTCAAGTTTGTTGTCAACTTGTGCACAACGCACAATCCAAGAAGTTCTGTAGGAAAACATATTGGTCTGAAGTGTGCCGAAAGGTGGAAAAAATTCCCGATTCATTTCTTACAGCTTCATTTTTCCTCCCGGTGGCATTGATGCCATTGTCAATTTTCATTTGGAAAATTCCCTTGACTTTGTGAATCTGGTCGGTACTAAATTTTTTTGTTTCTCTTGCTTAAGTTGCTTTGTTTTGCTTTGAAGGGGCGGTCATTTGCATATTGTAATATCCTTGGCAGGATTTGAACCTAGCATTGCCCTTACTGGTTTAGGGCCAAGGATTCAACCTTTTGAAAATGCATGCATCTACAAGAGGGTCCATGCATTTTAGGGAGGCTGGTTAGTACAGCATATCCACAAAGCACCATTCAAAATAATCAAAACCACATGTTCTGAGAATTAAAATTATGGAATCCTTCCAAACTCTATTTGTGTATATGGAAAAAATTTCCTACTCAAGAAACCCACGATTCGGATACTTGTAATTGCTTAAATGGTTGGAAAGGCCGGGATGAACAGATCCCTTGCTTTTTCTTCCAAGTCATTCTAGAGGTGCATGTAAAAAAAAGACCCCCTATTTTATACTTGATTAATTTATCTTCAACATCTCAAATAAATGGAGTGAATAAAACTAATCAAATCTTGACTTTGGTCACCCACTTAATACCCTCCAATAGACCAATACTTGGTGCTTCTAGTCACCTACCTTAAGATGTAAACAAAATCCGCCATACTCAGTTGTTAACCAGTTGGTTGCTACCAATCTTTTATTTCAAATGGTAATTTTCCTTCATAATCTGACAAGGACTAGCCTAATTGCTAGATTTATCCCCCACCTAGTCCATTTCCTAGAAGCATTTTCTTTTGTCTAGAACCTCATCCTACATTTTTCTATCTCGTTCAGAAATTCTCAAAAAAAATTGACCAGCTTGTACCTAAATGCCGGTACTCCTCGTTCATTAGCACAATCTGATTATTCTTTCCCAAACTACTATTGGCAGACTTCCATTAAAGTTTTGAAATGTCATTTTTCAAAATCGCCTTTTCTATTGGTCGACTTCATAACTTTCTTGAGGGTTGCTTTTTATAGTCTTTGAAAAAAAATCTAATTTTTTGAGTCTCATCGATACTTTGAACAGAAAAAGCACTCACTAAGTATTGTGTACACGTTTTTTACAACAAGTGTCACAATTTTGAGTCTTTTTTTGTTTTCAATTCCCAAGAAGGAGGTTGTAAGTTCTAACAACCAACCAAAATGTTATCAACCCCTAATATTCATGAAATTGGCAATCCTCCAATTGGCAAAAGTGAGAGGGCAAGAGGTTCTTCCTTCAAAATTAAAAAAGGTCTTCATTTTAGTTATGTACAACTGGAAATTATTTTTTCAGTTTAATTAAAATTTGAACCCCTGAAATTTGATCATTAGTTTTTATTTTATAAAATTGCATTGGAATTATAGTTCCTTATAGATAGTCAAATAATTCTCATATAGAATCATGTGAATCTTTCCCTATAGTGGTGGATTGTAAGATCACTTAGCCTTGTCTATGTAGATGATTGAACTCTAACTTTCTAAAATTCCAACTATTGGAGGACCCAAAACAAGTATGTACAATCATGGGAGGAACAACTCAATTGCTCAACCAATCACTATAGATAGATTTCGAGTTGTAGAACTTATGTTCAATTCTTGGCCTCCTTATTGGTTTTAAAGTTTTGAAATTTCAATTACATTACAACAAGGGGAATGTGGATTTTATTCAAATAAGACTAATTTGAAAACTTTTAGACAACATTATAGGAAGGTAAATTATAGAGGTCAACTTAAGCATAATGCAATTTATAGTCATCTTCAATGATTTCTAGGTCTTTTCCAATGACATTACAAGTTGTAAGAAGGACAAAAAATGGGATTTATTATGTATTTAATTCTCACTATATTTCATGATTTTTAATTGCTAGTTCCTCATGGGCTTTTGGTCAATTGATGTCCTAAAAAGCATTAGAGACTTTTGTATAGTTCACTGGGACAACTTCTTATAATCACTTGCTTCCATACTTATTTGCAAAGTGAACACCAATAAATGCTCTTGGTTTTATTAAGCAAATGATTAACAATTGCACCAAAAAGGATGGTTTCCATGGTGATCAATTTGGCATAATAGGATTAAAAAACACCATCACTAGCTAATTTTGGAGCCTACAATGATGCCGATGCTAACACCGGTCATTATTTTAATCTAAGTAAACCTTCTTTAATGTAAATATCATTGACAAGATTATTTTCTTGTATATATTTTTGAAGTAACATTAACATTGATCTCATAGGTGATCTTGTTTTAAGCATTCTTACTATAAGAAAAATTAATGCAACTTCATTCTCTACTCATCTGTATTAGATGTTTAAAAAAAGTTAAAACAAAAACAAAAAACATATGGACTTTGATTCATACATAAGGTATAAAATAAGATATAAAAGTAACAAAAAACATTTTTATTTTTATTTTGAATATTTGAATAGAAAAGCATTTAGTTTGTTTATTCCTATTGTAGCCTCCAAAAGACATAGTCTATGACCATGTAGTGAAACTTAAAAATCTCTTACTTTGTATCTTCCATTTTTTCTCTATTTATAAGTGAATTTGAATAATTTTAATTTTCATAGGTAATATCACAAGTCCAAAATATTTATATCATACTATTTTCAATTTTTTTATAAAAATATCAAATTTCCATGAATTTTTGAGGAAAAAATGGAGAAAATTAATATCAATACAATTATTCTTAAAAAATCTGAAAATTTCAAAATAGAAAGAAATTATAGTGTGAAACATAGTATTGTTTGGAGTTTTTTTTATATCATTCCATATTTAGAAAAATAGTAATATATTTTCCACTTCAAACTTTAAAAAAATGTTTATTTTAAAGAATTTTCAAATTGCACACAAAAAATTGGATGAAAGTCATGCAATCTTCAATATGCACAATGATGTTTGACCATTGAACGGACAATAATTGTCTTTGATGTTCTTCGTGCCCTATGCACAAGAATACTTTTGTAGACTGGTGCCTATGTTAGTATGGAATCAAGCTAAATTGATTTATTGTAGCAGCGTTACAAAAAATTAATATGGCTTGCATCAAAATTAGTGTTAAACCCTAAAGGTCAATACTATGCTTTCATAAAAAATGCTTCAAAACTGTCATTTCTAGTACAAGTACCAAATTTTTGAAAAAAAACATTTTTGAACATGTAACTGTAGGATCTTGTAGTATGCTGGTTTGAAAAGATGTGGAAAAAATTTCAGAAATTTTCACCTTGTGGATTGCAAGATATTAATGTTTGAATTGATAAAAATCCTTTTTTTTTCTCTGCAAAAAACTGGGCAGCTGCATTTCACAAGGTCACATTTGTATGAACAAATGTCCGAAATGGTGGTTACTCTTTAGATTTATTCTTCAAGGCAAGTTGGCTACATGCTTGAAAAATTTCAAATCATTTAGAATTGTACAACATATAGGAAAACAATAGTAAGTAGAAAGAAGTAGAGAATGATTCAAAATACAAGATTGTCAATAATTTAGTTATGAAATTGGAAAATGCCAATCCCAATGGTTGTAATGTTGTAATAAACAATCTACATCCAATATTTTTAGTTTATTCAATTCCTTTGAAAATTGAGTTCAATAAAAGGCTTCAAAATTTATTTGAAAGTAGAAATTCCACAACTACTCGCAAACTAAAACTCCTCATAACTTTTGACTCATTCATCAAGATAGAATGATTCAAAGCTTTGTCTATCTATATCTATATATATAAATCTAAAGAATCAATTTAAAAAAAATTATTTCTTAAAAATTTTGAGTTGCCCCCTAAGCAATGAAAATTATCTATCATACAATAACTTTTAACCATGTAGTCAAAAGTTATGAAAATTGTTGGGCCTTAACCCATTAATAACCAGTCGACCATTTTGTGGTCGATTTGGGTCCTTTTTGGTTTGTAGAGAGAGCATGTCAATGAATTTGATGACGTGGCAAAGTGGACGGGTCTAGGGAATTGGGAAGTGAAGAGTTTAGGACAATAACTAGGCCAATCTAAGGTGGCATGTGGCCAGAGGGTTGAAAAAACCAAGACAACAGGGGCTGAAATTACACCAAGATTTGCTAAAAATTCCTGCTTTACAACGCACCTTCACCAAAAAATTCAATGCTAAATCCTATATCATGCGCAACACTTCCATCTGTACAGTTAGATCTCCGGTGGGCACTTGCATTCAAAAGTTTTAAAATTGCTCCCAATTGACCATATAAAGGATTGCCCCCCCTCCCCCCAAATCAACCACAGTCCTTAATGGGTTAAAGCTACTCCTCACGCACATGTTGTGTAAAAATATCAAAGAAAAAAATTAAAAATCCGTTTGTAGTGAACTGCCCAAAATCACTATGTTGCTAAAAAATGGTGGATGGTCCTTTAGGGATGAACATTATATTATTTTCTTGTAAATAAATGATTATTTTTTTAGTTTTATTAGAAATTATTTCATATATATGAATCAAATTATATGTAATAACTAATTTTAATTTAATTTTAGTTACTATCCCATGCACAGAAATACTCTTAACATCTACGTGCTGACACGGATTGAGCTAAGCTTACGGTAGAGACCAATATTAAGTTAAGGAACGGAGATAGTAGCTCACACACTTTACTCCCAGGAAGTGATATCCAATAAGTACAGGACCCTTACCCTAAAAATACACAAGCAAGAAACTCCCTAAATTTAGGGTGCATGTCAATGGAGTCAACCTGTACCCGCGACCCGGCGAAGCCACGGTCGACTTCCTCAATTCCATGGAATTCGAGCTTGTTGCCACAAGTGTAGGTAGGACGAGCTCCTGCGAGGGCTTCCACCTGGGCGACTGAAGGCGCGATCCCTCGTCCTTTCGTGATTCTCGCGTCCGTCGCATCGGGAAAAGGACGTTGTGAGCCGCGGGAATCGATTGAGCCTGAAATTGGACAATTTGGCGCAGAGTGCAGGGTTTTCTGGAGGTGCGGAGGTGGCTGTGATTCGCCAGGTACGTCAGTTCGTGTTATCCATGGATTATATTTTAGAACTCTTTTCTTGCGAGTTTATTCGACCATTATGTTTTTGTCGATTTGTTGGGAACGTTTGTGCTATTTGAAGAGTCTCTGTGTAGACTGACTTGATGTTAGGGTTGTGAGTGAAGCCTTCCTTTTCGAGTGACATTGTGTTGATGTGCAATCGTAATGTATCGTCTCGTTCGCGTATGTTTTTCGACTGGTGTTGACGTGCAGATGGCATCCTCTGTCCTTCCAGGTAGCAGGCACGTGCTGCATTGCGAATTACGAAAGAAGTGTGTGATAAGCATTGTGTGAGACTGAAAAATTTGAGCATTGGAACTTTACCATCTCCAGCTCCTGGCAGGAAAGAAGAGATTGCGGAATCGTTCCTTGATTTTTCGACCTAGAAAGATTGAGTGCAATTCAGCATCGAGGGAGCGAGCTGGATCCCACGCCGGGGGGAGTGGCCCCTAATCCTCTACTCGCTCGCAGAATTTCGTCGTCCAGTACTATGATGGGAATGGATGATGACCACAGGATGGATGTGGAAAGTGCATTGTTGGGATCCTATCAGGAGAAATCAAAGACCTTCTCGTCGTTGAAAAACAAGCCTTTCTGGGTACGCTCCTCTCGGATCCCACCATGCATCGTAGTTGATACTTTTATCCTCCTCCACCCGACCGCCTTATGACTTAATCAATGCATTTGCGCGTGTTGTTAGAGAAGTACCAATTTGTAATACAGTGATGCTGGCAACTGTTCTTTGATACTCCCCTCGAGTGAATATATTAATGCTCGTGTCTTTTCAGGTTATGATTTTGAGTGATGAGTGAGGGCATTGGTATTTAGGAATTTGGAACTCATTTGAATCCCAATGCATCTTGTAAATAGGGGATCTTAATGCCCAACCTAATAACAGGAGCTCCGCTTTGAAGCCATTAACCAATTAGAGTGATTCTCAAAACAGTTTCCAATTGCTCAAAAATGTAGGACATGATTCTTTCTTCTTAATGGTGCATTTTGTATCCTTTGCTCGAAGTTACTTGAATTAATTACTTCAACTCATTTAGATATGGAGGTGGCCATTTTTGGCACTTACGAGTCAGTACTATAGAAGGGCAAACGATTACGAGGTTGGGGTTTTCTTTCTTATGAGCCAATCCGTATTTCTTCCTTGTGAGAGAAACCTTATTTCTCATGAGGTTTAGTGTATCTTGATATTGAGACGATTGGTGTCGCGAAGAGTTTTTAATCTACCAATATTCCTGTTGATTGCAGCTTGTGCAGACGGCTCTCCGATTAGACATACGCGTCTACTACGTCCTTGCCCTGCTTACTGTGTTGTCCTTGTTCTACATTGGATCACGAAGCTCTCCGATCATTTTGTTCGTCTTCATAATATGCACGGGCAGCTTGGTGTATGCGATATACCTTGCAAGTTGGGTGCTTGCAAAGGATGAAGGACCGCCGGAAATGAGTGAGGTACCGTGACTATCCTTTTCACGTTTCAAGCTAGAACTAACCAGTGCTTCCGTTGTTTGCTTTTATGCTTTCATCGATACCTTGGTCTTTCAAAGTGTTAATACATGTAGGGTTGAATGGATTGCTGACCTTTGATTCATCTCGATTTTTAGTAGTATGAAGAATAGTCGGACAGCTTTGTTCTTGCTAGGTCTAATTCAGTCATGTACATGGTTAGCCTGTCGTATTGAGGGAATTTCTCTATGCAGATTTCCGATGCTATTAGAGATGGAGCGGAGGGTTTCTTTCGCACTCAATATGGATCGATATCTAGGATGGCAGGAGTTTTGGCCATCGTCATTCTTGGAATCTACATGTTCCGCAAGTCTACACCGGAGCAAGATGCTGCTGGACTTGAAAAGTAAGTCGATGTCGCCATTAATAATCATAGGCTAGCCTTGTATCATTTTGAGCGATAGCTTTTTGGACTTTCCAGAAGATGGATCATCAGGATATAAAGCTCGTTTTAGGTTTGAAAGTGGAGCGATCTATTGGCGATGCGAAGTAATTTCAGCATTCGTGGTTCAGCGGTCACACGCGTGATTCTCTTTTAGAATGTCTTTTGATTGCAGCTCCTGTTCTCATTTTACAGGTCAACGCTGGCCTTCATCACAGTGCTATCCTTTCTTCTCGGAGCTGTTTGCTCCGGCATTGCTGGTTACATTGGTATGTGGGTGTCGGTACGAGCCAACGTGCGAGTGTCCAGTGCTGCGCGGCGCTCTGCGCGAGAGGCTCTACTGGTCCGTGTTTCTTTATCAGCTGTTCTTTATTATTAGGTTAATGAGCTGATATGCGTTTTCGATGCATGAGCAGACTTCGGGCTTTCAAATTCTGCTTTTGTATATCAATCTGCCATCGCCGTAGATTTTTTTCTTGGTGACGCTAGGGTTGGTGTCTGGCATTTCTGTCGCTTTAGGGTATCGGGATGAAGGAAAATTTTACCATTTCCTGTAGCACTCAAAGCACATGCACTAGTTATTTGCAACGTGGATGGCTCACATGATTCACATAAGGTGTATTTGTTCTGGCAATGTCAGGTGGCCGTGCGTGCTGGAGGCTTTTCTGCTCTTATTGTGGTTGGCATGACTGTAATGGGGGTGTCAGTGCTCTTTGCATCCTTTTATGTCCTCCTGGGTGTTGATACTGTCGGTAACATGAAGATGACTGAGTGTGAGTTATCCCCCTTTCTCCTACTCAATTTTGTGCACCCCATATTTTGGGTGAAGGGTTGTTGATTGAATCAGGCCAGCTTCTGCAGTCCGCTTCCAGCACTTTGATGTCCGTCCCTTGTGACTCGATGTTGTCCTCTGTTGTTGCAGTGCCGCTGCTGCTGGTTGGGTATGGCTTTGGTGCTTCCTTCGTTGCACTCTTTGCACAGTTGGGAGGAGGGATATACACAAAAGCTGCAGACGTAGGTGCTGATCTGGTGGGGAAGGTGGAGCAAGGGATCCCTGAAGATGATGCAAGGAATCCTGCCGTAATTGCTGATCTGGTATGCTCAAATTCGTGCTGCTTCACGTCTGTAGAGCTTGAATTGCAGTTCTTAGATAGTTGTGTGAGCCTCGAGCAGTGTCAGAGGCGGAACTTATTGACATATGATCACCTCTGTTTGTATCCTAGTTCCTGAGGCCTGTACATTGGGGCAGGTCGGAGACAACGTGGGAGATTGTGCTGCACGTGGTGCCGATCTCTTTGAGAGTATTGCAGCTGAAATCATCAGTGCTATGATTCTGGGTGGCACGATGGCCAAACGCTGCAAACTTGACGGTCAGTTTCTTTATCTTGGTAGTCTGCGGACGTTGATGACAATGTTCCCCTCCTCTGTTTAGATTCGTAGCGTCCTGGTCTATAGATGGTCATGCAGCACTGATATTTTCTGGGTGACTTTGTTGCAGATCCCTCTGGATTCATCCTCTTTCCCCTCGTTGTGCACTCATTTGACTTGGTCGTGTCTGCGATCGGGATTGCTTCCATCAAAGGCACACGGGACCCGAGCTCAAAGTCGATTGTTGAAGACCCCATGATCATCCTACAGAAGGGCTATTCTGTGACACTCTTCTTGGCGGTGTTGGCTTTTGGGGGAGTAAGTATTCCCAGACGTTTTGGACTTTTGTTGGATGCTTTCGCGAATCGAACCTTCTATCCACGAATTGTCTTCTAAATGTTCCCGGCCTTTTGTTATATGGTTGAGCGTAGCGCATTTCAGTTCCTGCATCGTAGAGCGGCAGATTTCTTCCGGCTTCGGTGCTTGCTACATGTTAGTATTTAGGAGAGCTTATGTTGTGTACAAAAATTGCCTCACCTTGGGAGTTGGGATGGCATGCTTACCTTCCTGATGCTCGGCTGTCATGAACTCTGCAGTCCACAAGATGGCTTCTTTACACCGAACAGGCTCCTTCAGCTTGGTTTCATTTTGCTCTTTGTGGGTTGGTTGGCATCATTACTGCGTACTGTTTTGTCTGGATCTCTCAATACTACACCGACTATAAGTACGATCCAGTTCGTCAGGTGGCCCTGTCGAGTACAACGGGTCACGGAACCAACATAATTGCAGGTTATCTTTCTTGTCGTACACTTCAGTTAATTTTGTGCTACGTGTTTCTTTTTAAGGTTTCATACATGCTTGTTGCCTTCCAACTGAGTATGTGCGTCATTAGTATTCGATTCTATGAACAGCCCAACAGTAGAGACTTCTCAGCAGAAACGATGTTTGATCAAGCCGTTTGTTATTTGGAGCAGGTGTGGGGCTTGGCCTCGAGTCGACAGCTCTGCCAGTTCTCGTCATCAGTGTGTCTATCGTGACTGCGTACTGGCTCGGAAAGACTTCCGGTCTTCAGGACAGTCTGGGTTCACCAACTGGTGGGCTCTTTGGAACAGCTGTAGCAACTATGGGCATGCTCAGTACTGCTGGTTATGTGTTGACTATGGACATGTTTGGGCCCATTGCGGACAACGCTGGAGGCATTGTTGAAATGAGTCAACAGGTCGGGGTTTCCCTACGTCTGCTTTAGTCAGTAACTAAGCTGGTCAGTAGTTACGTTGTTTTATGTTCCGAAGAGAGTTGACAAAGCTTTGTTGTTTGGGGCCTGGCTTTGCTGAATCCTTTTGACCTGCTGCCTACAGCCGGAGAGTGTTCGGGAGATCACCGACTTGCTGGATGCTGTTGGCAACACCACTAAAGCGACGACCAAGGGTTTTGCCATTGGCTCGGCTGCGTTAGCTTCCTTTCTCCTTTTCAGTGCTTACATGGATGAGGTGTCTTCGTTCTCCGGCGTTGCCTTCACCACGGTACGATTACTGCATGTCTGGCTCGCTCCCTGAATTTGGACTTAGAGGGTTTCAAGATTTCATGTACATTCCAGTGGTCGAGGATTGTTTTAAGTACCGTCTAGTGAAGCTCCGTCGGCTCCAGGTTTAGTTGATGCTCTCTTCCAACAAGCATTCTATTGGCATCAAGGGTTAGTGGTTTGTCACTGGTCAATGCCTAGTGGTAGGTTTCTATGCAGCGTGCTTAATGTCTTGCTATGGAATCTTTCCGTTCATCGCTTCGTTGACATTCTGTTGTGTACCGAGTCTCATCTCTTTTGTGTTATGTGTCTTGATCCTCTTCTAGCTTTAAAAATCCTTGTTGTTTGTGAACTCAGGTTGATATTGCAATCCCAGAAGTGTTTGTAGGAGGCTTGCTGGGATCCATGCTTATATATTTGTTTAGTGCCTGGGCATGCGCTGCTGTCGGCCGAACCGCCCAAGAAGTCGTCAGTGAAGTCCGCAGGCAGTTTGCCGAGCGACCCGGCATCATGGTGAGGATTTACTAATTGACTACTGGCAGGCGTTGCTTGAAGTGCTTTGTAACCTGAAGACTTGTTGGAACTGCTGACTTAGATCTTTTTCGGATCGTTTTGCGCTAATGGTAAACTGGGTGCGACTTGCAGACTTATCAAGAAAAGCCAGACTATGCTCGTTGTGTGTCTATTGTTGCGTCTGCGTCGCTCCGTGAGATGATTAAACCAGGAGCTCTGGCAGTGATCTCTCCTATTGTTATCGGTAACGGCGCTTAACGACTTTCTCAAGGAGTAGTTTTCCAATCGAGGTTAACAATGAGAGTACGATATGTGATGTTAGATTATAATATCTCTCATTGGCAGTTGTTCTTCCTGGTTACGTCACTACCCGAAGTGTTGGCCGTCTTCGTCATCCTTCTTTGGTACTGATCGATTGGTGTTCGACGACATTCTAACGAGCGATCTTAAACCCGTGATTGCACAGGTGTTGTTTTTAGGCTTGTTGGGCAAGCTACAGATCAACCGCTACTAGGAGCTAAAGCTGTGGCTGGCATGCTCATGTTTGCAACTGTCTCGGGTATCTTGATGGCCCTCTTCCTCAACACTGCAGGAGGAGCTTGGGACAACGCCAAGAAATATATTGAAAGCGGGGCTCATGGTGGGAAGGGGAGCGACGCTCATAAAGCCGCGGTTACTGGTGATACGTAAGTCAACCTTGACAACTAGCTGGAGGGGCTGTTGCTTGCCGCTAATGTTCACTGTATATGCTCTGGTGATGTGATGATTGCTTCCCTTGTATGTTGTTGCTTGTGGGGATTCCGGAGGGGGTTTGCTTTTTTTCGTACCACTTCCTCTTATCCCCATGCTGGAGGCTTGTTTCCACTGTTCGACTCCGGTACGGAATAGTTTGTCAGAGCACGGCTTGCTTTTCAATCAGCGAAGCACCGTCACCCCAACCTCACTTTCGTGTGTTTTATTCGCAACACAAGAGCTAATCGCATGCACTTTTGGATTGCAGAGTTGGGGATCCATTCAAAGACACTGCTGGGCCTTCTCTCCATGTGCTGATCAAGATGCTTGCCACCATCACATTGGTCATGGCACCGCTCTTCCTGGACAATTGAAAGACTTGTAGCGAGCATTTTTTTTTTCTCACGTTGAGTTGGTAGAGGTCCAACTTGTAGACATGATGTAAGTAACATAGCACGCCCCAGTCAATACGATCTGTCGTCGCAGGCTCCTCATTTCTCGCAAGGTGCTTAGGCATGCAGCTGAGTTTGCAGATTGTTGGGCTATGACCTCATTGGACTTCATTTTAGCGAAGTTGTGAACTTTTTCCGTGCAAGGAAGTATGTTAATGATGAGTCAGTTGTTGTATTCACGGGAAGGAGAACCTTGCATAGGTTAGTGCAGGGCTCTAGCAAGCCACGAAGGGCTATCCAGCTGTGGTTTGAGAAGGATTGGTTCTGATCTATATCGGGTTTGAGGAACTTAAGAAACTTGGTGGATTTATTGAGCACTGCCGATGTGCTTTTGCCAAAGCACCAATTAATCTGGTTTAGAATCTTCTTTGATTTCATATGCAATTTGGTACTACCTCTGTCCCCAAAATGATCTTCTTATTGGACAAAATGTTCCGGATTAAGGCTAAAAATAACATTTGAAAGATGTGTTTTGCAGTGTGAGTAGAGTTGAATGCACTCTTAGTGTCCAAGGAATTTTGAGATTTAAAGCTGTTTTCAAAGTGTAGTTTTGGGGTATTGAAAAGTGGAATTTTTTGGGCATTTTTAAAGAGCACTAGTGGACATTTAATTGTTGACTGTGAGGTTTTCATTTTATGGGCATTTAGTATGTGCCCAAGACGATGTTTGGACCTCTATTTTGCCTCCCAAAGCTTCATCTCCTTCAATTGGGAAATACTCAAAGAAATGCAAAAAATAGAACAAACAATGTTGATTGATCCCTCCAATCATTTTATTTGTCTTTTGATTCATGATTGCATGGATGGAGGGGAACCTACTACTCAAGGTTGTTTTGCTAGTCCCCCAAAGCAATCAAAAGCCAAATTTGACCTATTCTAACATTACAAAGTGCAACAGAAAGATCATTTTGGGACAAAAAATTAAGGCCAACAAGATCATTATGGGACGGAGGGAATACTATTGTTTTGCTTGTTCTTAGCTTTGGCTCAATATGACTTACATGTCATAGCGTTGCTATTTACATGTTTGCATTAGACACATGGCAATATGGGGTGGGAGGTAGATGATATAAGCTTACCCTCTCAATGTCCTACCTCTTTTTTGATACTATTGGTCTTCATTTTTTGTTGATATAATTGGGAACATTTTGATAAGTTGTGTCATTTTTTTCTCAATTGTAACTGTTTAAATTCAAATTACGCATAATACATAGGAAAAGAAAATATAGTGTTTTCACTTATGAATTGAAACATTGTAATGTTTGATGCTGATGGTTTTGAAAATTGTGAAAAATGAATTGAGGTCTTTCAATCTTCTTTTCATATTTCAATCCTAAGAAATTGATCACCCCAAAAATATAAGGCATTGTACATTTAATCTGAAAATCCCAATCACTTTATGGCTTCTCAAAATCTATTCTATAGAAAAATTTATGTGAATTTCTAGTGAGATTTCTTTTCCAAGATTTATGGTAGAAATACTTATAGTTAATCACTTAAACAATTATGTGCATGTTCTGGAGTAGTGTAAGGCAATGTAAATTTTTTGCCATGTAGGAAATAGAAATCATGGTAATTTTATGCCCTAAATTGAAGTTACTACAAATTTTAGAAGCCAAAAGTTGGTCTCAACCTATATCTGACATAGAGAGTCTTCCAGTTCCAATCATTCAAGAACTACTTTTCCCACTCACTACTATTTACTTTCTTGCTTAGTACTTTGGGACATGTGTCATGAGCTTGTTAGTCCTAACCTTGAAAATGAGAAAAAAACATTCCAAACTTTGGTTGGAAATCTATTCTAGCCTTGGTTGAAAATAGCTAGACTCTACAGGTTGGGTAGGGATCCTTGGTTGGGTGGTTCTACCATAGTGTATTTGAAGCTCATTTCCAAGAGCCCTCAACACTAAAAAATTAAGATTTGCAATGGACACCCTTGCACAAAATCTTAGATAGAAAAGTCATAATAATCCATTTTCATAATCTATTTTTTATGCTAAAACTAGACTTCAAAAATGATTTTTCAAAAATATAAACTATTAAAAATAATTATTTAGTAAGTTTTTAT